>OX382182.1:3164309-3849788 GCA_947507545.1 Clistopyga incitator | reverse complement strand
ACGTGTATTTCATTTCCAAAACACAATTCTAATATTAATAAGCTGCGTCACAGATACTTTGTCATTATTGCCAAATACTACATATGCTTTCTCTTTTTGTGTTGCAGATGATTGACCCGTCCTACCATACGAATCCATCGCTTCAGAGCACTGCCCTGATCATCACATGTGCCGTCGTTTTACTTCTCATGGCAGCCATCGTATCCGTTGTCTTCTGGAAGTAAGTCAATCCCATCAATATAAAAATGTATACACTGTCAAATTTGAAATTTCCATCTAACATTACGTAAACGTTCCTTCCTCGGAATTGACATGAAGAGTCTTAATGTTTTGCTGGCTCATACAAAATCTCACCAAAACTGAGCAAGGATTATATTCTATGTTTACACAAAATGCTGCCTGGCATTGTCCGGAAGTTGTAATATGACTATATGTTAGGAAGCTTCGGCGAATGACGGCTCATCAAGTTTTTTGTTTTAAAACTTTACGTTTCGCCCTGATCAGGACCTCTTCAAAAGTTTATTGATACATTGAGTTGAGTTTTAAAGTGGTTGATAAGACTCTCCGGCCAAATAGGTTATGTCTGTTTTCGTTGTAGTTTGTTGTTTTTTTTAAATTTGTAATATGAAACCGCGAGAAGGAAAGAAAGTCACGTCGTTCCATCGGAAAACCATAACCCTGGGTGGTTTTCCTTAGGGCACATAGTAGCATCCAAAGACTTCGTAAAATCCGTGTTTTGTAACCCGTGTCGCAAAAGCGCGAGAGCCTAGCTCGTGAAGGAGAACCGTTCGGGCGTCAAATCGTGTTTGAAGAACCCCCGCGGTGGGCTATGACCGTATATAGCCTCCGGGGAAAAAGACACTCGCGAAGTAACAACGGCATGTATATATATATACATATACATTTCGCTTTGCTACGGTAGTAACACTCCTGCAAGCTTAATCGTCCGTTCTTAGCGTCGGCCCGGAATTAGCCAAAAATTGCCCATCTCAGCTTGAGGGAAGTCTTCCTTTCTGCCTTTATTACCGGTCGGGGCCGCATCAGTGCCCTCCAAGTACCGTTCTTTTTACTTCTTATGCCACACCCCACCCGCTTCCTCGATCCTTTTGTTTTGTTGGAGGGGTCGACGAAGCGCCACCGGCGCATCAATACATCATCACACTGTAGCCCACTTCCGAGATCGTTACTGGCGGCAAGTTGCCTTACCATCGCTGCGGCATTGCTAAATTTCTTAATGGCTCGCCTCCAAAATAGTTCTTGTCCGTTTTTGAAGGTGCCTCGTGACCTCCAGCGGCGTGTACGACTCTGGAAAACCTCGCTCCACAAGCGACAACCATCGGCGTTCTTCATACCGTGCGAAAAAATCGTTATGCCCTCGGTGGTGCACATCAAGCTCTCTCGCGCCGGGTTGATGGTGGCTGCGCTCTTGGATAAAAACGTGAATTTTAAACGCGGCAACTGCGAGCTGTCGCTCGTTCTCCGCGCCTCCAATAGACGGGCTGTTGCACAAACTGCGTTTCTACTGCACTGTGTACATATATTCAACGCGAAGTGGTGCTACGGACGCACGAAACTTGACGAGTTTTCTCGTCGCCTGAGTTGGAAGCGTTCTGCAAACAGAGGTACACCGTAGAAAAAAAGCTCGAGCTTTTCCAGCGGTACTATTTTTACAATCGTCACTCGGCACCATCTATGACGGTAGAAGTGAACCGGTATTCCGAATGGGTCTTCGCGAATGTTATGGGTTTTTTTATTTAGCGCAAGCTGGCAATCTTTTGTGGAGAAGATTGAACTGCAGATCATAGAAAAAGGACATTTCCATTTCCTGCCCGTAAATGCGACGCTGAACCGTCGGAATCTCTCCGATTATTATACTGATTGGGTGCGCTGTTTCGTATGTGGGAAACTACTCGAGGCTCTTCGCCATCTGGCGGCGTAAAAAAGTACTTCCGTTGAATTCCGAACAGCGGCTCGAAACTTTCTTGTTTTTCTCTGTGGTTTGGCGGTAAATACTTCTGCAAATTAGTTATCCTCCATAAAGTACGATTGTCCAACGTGAAGGTGTTACTTTAGCCCGAAACTAACGCAGCAATATGCACTTATAGTTGCAAGAATACATAGATACCTATCAGTACATAGGGGTCGTATACCAGTTGGAGCAAAGGGCGTAGTACAACAGAGTATGGCCAAGGTATATATGTGTTTGAAGTGTACACCGAACTCAACTCCGGTACCTACGCCCAATCGGCAGCGTGCCAAGATGATTTCGTTCACAGTGCCGGGCATTCAAGCCCTCTTATTTATATCGGCCGTTTGCTGGGTAGCTGCAGAGGCAGGATATACCCGTTGTATGGTATAACAGCGGTATACAGCGGCAATAGCTGCAGTAGACTCGATGGGTCCACCCCTCTGGCCTCCTCTCTCCCTGCCCACGACAATGGCACTCCTGTTTAGCTCTCGTAGTGTACTATCTTTTAGAATGTATTTATCATAATAGGTCCCATTATGGGAGACCCTTTTCTTTCTCTTATTCTCCGTTCGGCACTCGTCCCCGCTTCGTTGAATAACTGAAGTATCTTACACTCGTCCGGGTTCCAACTATTCCTCTTACTTATCCTCTATTTAGTTATTATACGCTCAAATTCCCAAAAAAACTGTGCATTGGAAATATCAAGTCAACGCATCTGTGTTGTATGCGACATTTGGGACAATTTGTAAGTTCCATGTATGAAATGCGGGTAGCCTGAAGACGTTAGCGTCTCGTGGACTAATTGGAATAACCGGTGAAGAAATTTTCATTTTTTTCTTGGTTTAAGGTACATTCCAAGCATACGCCTGTTACATCTAATGTATGTAGAGATAAAAAAAGCCAAGCACATAGATTTTTGTGACACGTATGCGGCTAAACAAGATTGCATAGCCGTCGAAACTACTCTTCATGTACGGTCTTTCATCTTCATTTGCCGTGAAACGATTGCAACCATGTTTTCGAGTGCTTTTTGGTCGTGCGAAGATGGTTCACCCTCTCTCTCTCCGGTCTATCACAATTCCCAGTTAAATGTGTACACACGAGGTCGTTGTGAAGGCACGAATGGGATGGCAACGGTGTGAGCCCGACTTGCGCCGCGTCCGGGCTTCTAGTTAGCTATGTCGTCTTCGTCTGCTCTTCCGGTGTCGGTCCTCCAGTTGTCTGGCATGGCGAGCTGTGCATGGTACGAAGCTGTGTGCATGCTTTTACGGTGCTAGGCCAACGCAATCGCTCGCACAACACGGCTCTGCGTAGTTTGTATGCTAATCAGAGCCGTGTTCCCATCTCTTCGGGACTGTGGCGCGTGCTTCACTTGTTCCACGAGAACGAGCGTCCTCTTCTTTCGCAGGGTGTGCGCCTGTGGTTTCGGTATACGCCTCGCTCTTCCACCGTCACTGACACTTAGCTATCTCGCTTCTCCCTAGCTGCTTGCTTGCATTGTCCGTGATTCTCTGCCGCACTCGCGCTTGATCGCTCGCCCTTTCTCTGTAGACTCACCGCTCCTCCTCCTCCTCCTCCTCCCCCACTCCCACTTCAGCTCACCAAGGGTAAACAATTTCACCCTTCGACTTCCCCCATCGCCCTCAACCCTCAACCTCTCCCACAGATATATAGTCGAGGTGCCCATAAGTTGACACTGGTTTATAAGTTTACAGAGCGCACATGTTCAAATATTACCAAGTTTGCCGGGTCAATGTCTGAACTGTCTAAATATACATTCCCGCTGTGCTGAGTACACCCTCAAATGTGGCTCTATACTTCGAGCGAACCTTTGAGAACATATTTATGCAAGTTGCGGTGCTGATGTTATTCATCCGCGCACTTGCCCGATTTTATGGACTCGATAAAAGTCGATGGAACTCGAAACTGAATCACTCGAATTCAATGGGGTAAAGTTCGTTGGATTCGGAGGAAACTGGCCGAGATTTTGGTACCAATAAATCATCGATCTGCCGTTTCCGAAGAATTCGTCTCATCCGGGGTACCCTAAACTCTTATCAGTTTGCGCGTAAGATCAACTTCAAATCAACCCGTAGACGTTCACTAATGGTTCTATTCAACTATTGACATTGTTTTGACAACCCTCCAGTGACTTTGTGAAGATCCAGAAGTTTTGACCTCGATAGGTACGACTGAATCGTAACAAATAAGGTGAAGTCGAAATTGAATTCGCACGAAACTTATCGAGCCCAGGCTGATAGCTTACGAGGGATGCTACTGTAGAAGTATATAACCGTGCTGTCGCATCGAGCACGCTAAGCGAAGCGTAATACCAGTCGGTTCCAAGTCGGTTCCACTTGAAGCCCTTCCGTTATCGCCACACCGCCCCGTGCTCTGGTTCCCCTTATTTCGTGGCCTGGCAACCATAATTCGCCCGTTGTTTTAAACGGCTCGTAAGCGCTCAATAAGCCGACTAACTGACGAGAATTTAGCGCGGGGATGAAAGTCGGGAAGTTCCATGCACCACATACGCAGGCAGACACGTTAAAACGTAAGCCTTCAACAGCTTTCGCCCACGTTCGCCACATTTTCTCGGGCAATCCCAACGCGATAATAGAATCTCGTCGGGACCGACGAACACCATAGACACCAGTCACCACCACCAAAGGATTCTCGCCTCTTTTCGCCCTCACACGCTTCTAGATAAACACTCCGGACGACGCTGTCTCGCGCCCACGAGCTACAAAATCCGTGTGACTCTTCTGTCTGTATGTTACGGGGAGTCTAACGCTTTCGAACCTTTCAGCATTGAATTCCGTCGGTGGTGTAGGTGAGGCCCGAGGTCAGACTTTTCCCGCTGGGGCGTAACTCGACTAAACCCACGCTCTCTGTGAAACTCCTCGGCGCACTATCGTACACTGGAATACCAGAATATTTAACCCTTTTGATAAATATCTCACCAAGCTCTTTTCGTCATGTTTATTCACGTATTTCAATCCAATTTTCATGCCAAAACTTTTCGCCGCTTGTTCCAAAAAGTCAAACAATTGTCTCGTGACGAAAAGTTTTTTTTTCTTCTTCTCCCTCACCATAAAGTGTAATTTAAACCCATTTTATTTGAATACTTAGTCTATGCATGAAAAATTTCAGTGTAACGAAAAAAAAGACCATTTGCAATCTTTACACAACTGATAAAAATTGCAGGGTGTTACAGTATCATAAAATAATGTGCACCGAGTATTTAACGTCCTCTCCATCAGGTCGTAATGCTCATTTACTTTCAATCGGTGTTAATTTAATAACGGCTCCTCTTTATGCACATCGTTCGTCGTGCGACGGCCCAAAATATCAATGCACTGCATTTTTCGATAACTCGATAAATGTGTGAGACATATGCGCCCGTTGGTTTCGGTCGTCAATTAGTGACCACCGGCACACGAATTTCCCGGTGAATGCTCATTCGTGCTATACTGAGCATGCAAAACGAAATATGTTACGAGGGTAATCGAGACCGACATTAATTAGCGTCGTGTTGCACCATTCATACTATATACAAGTGTACACATGGATTAATTATATTCCTCCGATCCCCGCGAGTTTGTCGGAGAAAGCTCATTGTTAAAATGTTTTCAATCATTCGCCCCCCCCCCCCCCCCCCCCCCCCCAATATACATCCTGCATATTTAATAAGGTATTTAAACTAAACACTCATGTTTCGCAATAATAATAGCTCCAGGCTTAAGGTTTAAAAGCGCTGATGAAGGATTACAACTTTTGCCCAGTCGATCAAATTGGATAATTCCATCGCAACCGTATAACGCCCACACGAAATCATGAGTTATGATCCAATGTGACTGGTCGAAATATAATTTTGTTATTATCCCTGAAAAAGGATGATTGTCACATCGGATAATGATTGTGGAATATTAATACCCATTTGTCCATAATCATAATGAAAATCCGCCATTCCATTTCGAAGCATAATTACCGGTAATTAATGAATTCTTGAAACGTGGTAAAATAAGAGAAGAGATATCGAGCACTGATTTGTCCATTGCAAAGCTCTTTTTGAACCTCCTTAAGCTTACTTTAAATACCAGATAAATTCACGGGTTCTACTATACTTATAATTCGTAAAACAGTAGCGTTTGTGGTGGGTACATTTCGATTAGGAAGTGTGCAACAGCGACAAAAGAAAAATAAGTTCACGGGAGAAGCGAAAACCAATCTCAATCGCTCGCTACCTCTCGCTTTTATTTAACTCTCTGGCGGCAAAGCAACCGGCACCCAACGCGGAAGAATGAGAGAGAGAGAGAAAGAGAGACTATAGAGCTCGTTCTTTTCCACTCTCAGCTCTCAGTGGGGGATATCGTGGACTCGCGGGGTTGGGTCTTGCTGAGCGTAGTGCACTGCGAAGCACGTTGTGTGTTCTATATACCTCCTATACGAGCTAGAAAGCTCAGCTTCGTCGAGCCATGCGTCTTCTCGTAATCTAACCTATATTTTCTCTATTTCACCTCGGCACTGGCTATCGCCCATACCCGGTCTTCTGTTCTTCCTTTCCGCTTGTTCCCCTTCGCTCTTTCCACAGTAGCGCGGTATACGCGACGTCCACGACTGTTCTATCCACAGCACCCACGCCATTCCCCGCAAGCCCCAACTTCGCTTATTCCTTTTCTTTTCACTCTCTTTTCTCCTGACTTCGCTCTCTGTTCCGCCGAACACGCGAATCCCACTGGGCTTTGGTAATGCGCACGGCTATATCTTCGGCATCCTTCGCCCCGTGAAGGGCGTACCATTCTATTATTTCCCTCCTCCCACGCCTATTTTAATGAAAAAAAAATAAATAAATAAAACACCTACACGAAGAGATAAGAATTCAGATTGTACATCAAAGAAAAGTATCGCTGTTCTTTCACATCGCTCGCAATCATAGAAATGTCGGAGACACTTTTTTCTTTTGTCGTTTCGAAGATGTATCGCAGTCGCATATACGCTACCGGATAAAGTGTCGGCGAATTCACTGATCCGCTGACCGATTTACTGGTCCCATGGTGGGATTTGCTGGTCCAGCGTACTGACTTGATGGTCCAACCGATAAATTTAGTGTGCCGACCTATTAATCTTTGTTCTTCAAGGTCTAACCCAATCCTTATGATTCGGCTGACGAATTGATCGAGCCCGCGGAACCAATTGGTTTTTTCTTTTTCTTTTTCGCCGCAATAATACGTCGCCTCCGATTTGCCTGCCCCTCGTTGGATCTTAAACAGTGATCTCCCCTTCCGTATTTCCCATATCCTACGAATTTCGCGAGTCAGGCTCGGCAATCTTTCGGCTCGAACTACGCAATACATCTGGCTTACGCGAACTCGTTTCTCCGGTTCGATTATTTCCATTTTCCCATACACCCACCAGCGTCAGTGACATTATGGCTTCTGCACAGGGAGCGGAAGGGTGAGAAAGAAAGGTTTCCTTCCTGTATGTGAATGGGGGTGGAAATGTCTTGGATGCCGGTGGGTATCGCGGCCGGAAGACCCTCCTCGAGAGTCACCAGAAGTGAAAGAAGTCTAGCGGTTGGAGTGGAGGTACGTTCGCTCGAAAAGAGGCTGCTGCTGCTGCTGCTGCTGCTGCTGCTCTGCAATATCAGCGGCATTAAAACCTGATCCGGCACTTTGCGGGCCAAATTGAATTTTCGCGCGGGCCACGACGTCGCGACGTTCCATTCGAGCGAGGTACGAGAAAACCCGGCGGTGTATACGTATACATATATAGAGAGACCACGGGCGAGTAAAAGAGAGAGAGAGAAAGAAGGGAAGGAGAGTGTGGCATGGAACGGGTGATAAAACGACGCGTTTTACTTAACCCATTATCTCACGGGCAGCCGACACTCGACTTTCCCTCCGGAGTCGCGCGGCCATTCTTCTCACGGCTCGTACTATGAGCGGCGGCGGCGGCGGCGGCCTCGTCGTCGGTGGCGGTCGCGACCGAGAAGAGTGCCTATAGCCTGGCAGAAGCTTCGGCTACAAGCATCCAGTCTAGAAGCTCGTCGAGAGAGAGAGAGAGAGAGGGGGGAGGAGAGGCCGAGAGCAGACTGCACTCGCCGCGTCCTCGCGATAAGAGCCTCGCGAGTATACCGCGCGTCGGCAGCTTAAAGCCCGACGCATATTTTCCGTCTGGCTGTCGCTTCTGCGGGCCGGACCGCCCCGAGTTCCGAGGGAACTCTGCTTCTGCTGCTGGTAGCGTGGCTAGGGTAGTCGCTACAATCTCGCACTTCGTTACAGGCCTCCTGTCTGCGAAGCGACCGAGCCAGACGGAGCTTCCGTCGTCGCGTGCAAGGTGCACTCTGTCAGTGACATGCCCTTCACCGGTGCTTCCACCGGTGGCTACAAGCGACTTACGCTCCCGAGCCCCTCGTCCGAAAGCTCGTGAACGTCTGACGCGATGGAACCCGGGGACGAACGAGAAAATAAAGCGGCACAGGAAAAACAAGACGTTGAGTCGTCGACAGGAGCCACATGGACCTCACAGAATTCTCATGATCCCCGGAACCCATTAAGAGGGCGTTCGGTCCAAACAGAATAGTGAAGGGCATATTCAGGCGTTCGCCTGGTTCAAGCAACTGATCTTTTTTCGACACTCAACCCTTCAGTTTGAACAAGGAGATGCTTAGCTCGAACATCAAACTGATCGGTATGGACCAAATGATTAATCGGAAAAATCAGAAGACAATCACCCGCGCAAAAAAAACGCAGTATAAAAAAAAAGGTTGACAAACACGAAGGAAGTACAAAAGTTGCAAGCACTTCAATTCATTTCCAACAATTATTATTTTTCAACCAAATCATGGACCAACTGATTGTGAATTACGACCCACCGATTGGTTAAAACAATCGGTCATTCCGATCCGCCGGCAGATTTTGCGAAACGCGTCCCTTTTTATCAAATACATTTTCATTTTCACGAAAACGTAATTTATTGCTAAATGATAAAACATGAATATTCTTCATTTATCCGGTATATTCCAATTTCAATATATCGGGAAATACACTTTATTTACAGCAAACCGGTTTTTCAATAATGATCGGTATTTCGTGACACACAGAAACGAGTATTCGTTTGAGTGGGAGCTCCAGTCCGGCAGATCGACGTTGCTCGAATCTCGAGGAAGATGCAGCGAGAGCGGAAGCGAAACGGTATCCACTTTGCTCTATCCGTTTGCGAACTCCACCAAGCGTGCACACTGTTCATCGTGCACTCGCTTTCTTTCTCCTTTCTACCCTCGACCGTCAGCTGTACCACATTCTCCGTATACCTATGGATTCCTCCCAAATATATAGATATACGCATACACCCCCACCCACCCACCCACACACACACACACACACACACACACACATATAAAAGTCTTACTCGTTTTCCACTCGTTCTCGCGGGCTGCTCAGTCTCTCGACTCGTTTCTGCACTGCAAGCCACATTGGGGTCACCAGCAGCACGGCTAGCACTAGCAGAGCAGAGCAGCGAGCGAGCAAGCGACGAGCTTCAACGATCTGCATTGCATGAACTCCCACTCATCCAGTCGCACACGCTTTCAGCGAACGCGCTTCGACTCCACCTCGAGATCCGACCTCTCGCTCTGTCCAAACTACCCCCGGCCTCGCTTATTTCGTCCCTTTCGCAAACAAGCAATTACCGAATCAGTCGTTCGCCCACGCCGATTCTATGGCAACACGAAGAGAGAAATCCGATGCACGCCAAAGCAGTCCCACTGCTCCACTAATACTCGCCACCTACCCCCCTCTCTCTCTCTCTCTCTTTCGCTCTCTCCTCTTCATCTACCGGCTTTTCTCTTGTATCTCCTGCATACGCTATCGCTATGTGACCTGTACATAGTCTATCTGCCTTAGCGTATACGAAAATCAGAGCGAATCAGTGTTGCTCGAACGCTGTTACCAGCGTTTCTCTACCTACTCGACTTCACTAATTCACTCCACTGAATATGAAACACAAACGTTTCGTTTAACTCGCGTAAATAACGTGAGTCAATAACCAATTCCCTGATTTACTTCTCTTGGCTTTTTGAATTATTCCTGTGTACAATTTTTTTTTCTTTCTTCTTCTTCTTTTTATATTCCTTTAATACAAATCGTTGCCGAGCGAACCGTTGTGCAAGATGCGGGGAAAAGTTCATTACTACGGTTTTTAACATTACGGCAGATTAAATCCTACGGTGTATGCGGCTGATTGTTTCAATTAAAAGTTAATAGCTTTCTCGGCTATCAGGTTACTTTATTATTCATTATTTTGCTTACTCTCGTGAAAGGAAAAAAAAACATTGTTATCGCTTACGCAATCGCTTTAACAGGAATTATTCGAAACTGCACTGAAATGAAATCATCGATTTCTTATCCTATCTGACATTTGATATTCTGACATGAAACGAACCTGAAAAAACGCCCTTTACACGTCCATCGAAAATTCCAATTTTTTTAATTGGGGTAAAACTATATTTTTAGTAAAAAATGGAAACAATTGTATGAAGACGTGAATAAGGACTGCCAACATCAGATCGTGAATCAGATGGATTACAGAATATTAATCTACTTTCTCGTGTACGCATAAGACGTGCTTTCGCCGAAAAGCTGGTCGCACAAAGCAAACCTTAAGGGAGAAACTGAACGGGGGTGCCGCTGGCAAGTCCGCAGCGTCTACAATGGTCCAGCAATTATGTAGAGTGGCCGTCGTAGAGTCTGGCCCGCAATACTGCGCAGTCTCGTGACACATAGCTTTGCAAAAAAAAAAAAAAAAAAAAAACGAAAAAAAAATCATTAATATCCAACACATGTAAGATGGAGGACTTTATATGAAAACGTGAATCTTGCGTGTAAACGTGTATTCCGTTCGTTAAAGCGAGTAGTCGTCGTCGTCGTGGTAGTAGTCGCGCACTTGTTAGAGAGCAACGCCTCGGGTCTTAACGAAAAATGTACGGCTAGGGTCTCATCTGCAGCTATAGATATAGCAGCCCCGCCGACAAAGATCGTTTCAAGCGTCGGCGTCGCGACGGCTGAAGGTAGGAAAAGAAATGCAACTGAAGGTACGCGCAGCTATGCTCGGTTGTATCGCTCGAAGCGGAATTGCACAGTGCCCACGCAGACGTCACGCAAGAAACTCAATGCCGAAGTCGTTTGTTGGCAAGACTGCAAGAAGAAGACGCCCGGACGACTACTCGTGCACTTACAGATATTGAAGGATAAAGATGGTAAGATGTTGAAGAAAAAGGCATCGCTCTCTATGTATAACACAGTCGAGCTAAATTATCGACGAATACGTATAGAAAAACATTTTCATCGTCCCAAACAACATTGCGCCCTGGCAACACGCCAGTCTAGTGAGCCGCCTCGTCATCATCATCATCATCATCATCATTATCATCAACATTCCCGGTGGGGCTATTCTTTCCTCGCGAGCGCATCTTCGATTCATCGTCCGCAGAATAGCGCACCACGAGAAGAGAATAATATAAGCGAGAAGTATCGACGAGGGTGAAAGAAGAATCGTAGCAGAGTCATAATATTCCATTGAATGAGGAGTGACTGTCCGGAATGGTTGCAATCAATGAGATGCCCGGGAATGGACTGATGGCCCATGAAACGACGACACAAGGATGAAAGAGGCAAAAATTGGAGCGGTTCATGACTTGCTTTCACCAATAGCCCCTTGTAGTTCCCTGTTTTTCAATGGCGAAAGCACCGACACTTTGGGAAAAAAAAAAAAAAAAAAACGATTGAAAAACGCTCAAGCGCTCGGGCCGCAACGCTACCGACGCACAAATATATTCGCAAAAGGGTGGCCTCCTGTATTTCTGGCGATTCCGGTGACAAGGGTGCGCGACACCCCCTCCCGCATTCTCCCCACCGCATTTTCCACGTGGAACGCTTATGGTTTCTTTTTTTTTTCTTCTTTTGAACACCCCTTTGCGCTCGCTGAAACATCGAAAAGGGTAAGGGTGAAAACATCGAGTACAGTCAGACCCCCTGCATTCCATTGGGGTCGTTCCGCGACACCCACGTGCCATCCCTCGCACCCGGGTTACCTACGCGTATATATTCCAGGGGTGGCGCCGAGTACCTCTAACAGCACGTACGCTGCATCAGGCTTGGCGCGAAACAGCGCAGCAGTTTTCATAGTATTTATTTTTTTAACCTTCCCCCCCGTCCCGTCCCGTCGTACCCGCGTGGAGAACGGGCGCGAAATAACAATAGTAATCAAGGGCCATTGTGCACGCTCGGCCAGGGCTTGGAGTGGCGCTCGGGCATGTCCCGAGTAACTTTCAAATGGCCGATATAGCCGATATTCTATAGGGATAGGCGCGAGGGGGGTGGTTATCGGGTGCGGGTTAAGCGTTGCAATGCAACCTATGGGAGGTGGAACGAAAATCGTGTGCAGGCCTCCGTGTGCAGATAGAATTCCCAACAATCACCGCTGAACGAAAATAGAGGATTACAAACACATGAAAATACAATATCGATGGTACTGCCGAAAAACCAAACAAACAAAACAAAAACGTCAGATACGCACCGAATAAATCTATTAATGATTGGTAACATGGGGACATGAACCTCGTATTCCTTCTCCGGTTGGCCAGAGAACAAAGCAAGGCAAAGACAAGAGATAGTGGATTGGTTGGATGCATCATCAGCGTGAGTCATATCCTGAAGACGCCTTGTCTGTGATGCTCCTCTCGAGAACTAGCAGTGTAGCCTGCTGGCTGATGGAGCTTCCCTATATTTACGGGTCTTGTGCCATGAGGCACAATTGCACCATTGGCAAGACATACACAAGCCTCCGAGAGAGAGAGAGAGAGAGAGAGAGAGAGAGAGAGAGAGAGAGAGAGAGAGAGAGAGAGAGAGAGGCGCGAACAGACATTGTGTATAGCTGCTAGCTAGGCGCTGCAATGGAGAACCGCGCATTCTGGCGAGGCAGCAGCTCTCTGACTATGGATAATTTAACCCGGTGGCAGCCCTGAATGGGTTATAATTGGTGATGACAGGCGGTCGTGAGATGCGCTTATTCAAGACGACGAGACGACGACTCTCGCTCACTCATTCGCCCTCCTTCACTCGTGCCCTCCCCACTGAAAACGTCCTCGCGACGCTGATCTTGGTTAGGGGTCGTCGGAACGTTGCACACCTCTCCACTCAGCTACGTACTAATACCAGAAGTGGATGACGACGTGTCACCCTCACATGGGCACGGCCTGCACATACCCATGGGTCGCTATAACTGTATACACGGTAGGGAGGAGAACTATTATTGCAGTATACCTACGGGAAGGTTTGACGCGGAATGGGAAATCTTCGGCATTAATGGACGAAACGAGATGTGAAGGAAGAAGAGGGACGCCAAGTGAGGCGGATGGCAAGACACTGGAAGAGACTTCACTTTACCGGCTGACGAAGGATACTCCGAGCTCGCTTTTCCATCCCACTTTAGCATCAGCTTCCCCACCAACGTAGTCTCCGTCCCTTTCAACTTCACTGGTATACCGAGACGTACGTGTCTCTGGATTCTATCCACTCTCTCTCCTCTGTATATATGTATATACATATATATATCCCTCTCTCTTTCTCTCTTTATCCTCCAGCAACCAGCCAAAGTTTCAAGCCCCCGCGCACATCCGTGTACGTACTCGGCGCGTACACCATTGGATTCTCTCTGGCTTATCTCGTTTCTCTTAACGCTGTATTTGCAGTCGCCTATGCTGGATCAGGATTTAGTCGAACGAACGTAATCGCGCTAACTGACGGGAACGAGTGCCCGGAGCTTACATCGTCGTTCAACTGATTTAGCGCAGTGAGGAATAGAATGGAAGTCGAATTATTTATACGACAAATCCTGACGCATTGTTTTATAAGATTTAACAATTGCGTTTGAACGGCTTTTGGATTATGTGTTTTATCTCCAGTCGTCTCGAGGATCTGGAACGGCTAAGTATTTTCCAGCGGCCCGGAAACCGAGAAACGCCATGTGTCATCAGCACGAAAATAGGCAACTCGGGTGTTGATTTTCCGGAAAGAATGCGATGCATTGGAAAAGGTCCGCGTGATTGGAACAATGGCGTGCGATGGTGGCCCATCGATTTTCATACTGTGCCGACACGTACCCTCGGCCGTTTTCGCTAATCGTCTCGATAATTCGATACGTCACGCCAGCAGAGTTTCCCCGACAAGTTTCCCAGTCTGCCGAGTGCACTGGTGCACGTATATAACCGGAGAAATACGTCGAAGCAATAAGGGCTGGCCGGGGGCAAGCGGGGGGCGCGATCGAGAAGGGGTCGGGGCTGCGCGGTATCCGGACCAGGGAAGTTTCCATTCACGCGTGTCCCTCGCCGGGCTCGACACACTCTGATTCGATTCGATTCTATCAACGCAATCGCGCCGGTGCAGAGCCAGTTCCCTCTCGCAAGCCTTCCGCTGACCCGGGTGCACAGCAGGTGAACACATACACACGTATGTATCGTCGCGGTGAAGCCTTCGACCCGCACCGTGACAATCACAAATGGAGAACTGTCGACACGGGCCGGGTTACCGGAAGTCTGCTATCGCTCTCTCTCTCTCTCTCTCTCTGGTTCGCGGATTTCTCGCGATAATACATATTTCGACGAAATATAGCCATTCCAGGGTGGAAGGTATTCGAGCCAGCGTGCTATCAAACCACAGTTAGCAGGGGGGCCCCATGGTTACACGTGAGGTCGGCCGATCCTCGGAATCCGGCTCTATCTGCATTGGTTGCGGGGCACCGCGTGCGATACACGTACCTATTGTGACCACAGCGGTTCAGAGATATTACCCTAACCGGCCATAATTACGTCATTGTCATTGTCCCTGACGGGGCGCGCACGGGTGTTCGCCGTCCGGGGCCGAGTCCGTCCGACCACTATGGTCAAGTCTGACCCTTGTTCTCGGTGCGTTTGCTCGCAGGCCTATAGGCCTATTGCCTGTGCTACCAGAGACGTCGCAATCTACCTTCCGACCTCTATGCCGACGACCCCTTTCGTCAGTGAATCTACTCCTCATATGCATACCACGGCTTTGGTCACTCGCATATTGTTCATCCACATAAGCATGTAGCACTTGTACAGCGGGGGACGAGTGGCTTGGCCTCCCCGTCTCTATGACATCTATTTATGGTCTCGGCGTAGCAGAAGGTGCAGCGATGTCCTCACTGGCTCTTAGTGTACAACTGTGGTACATCTCATAAACGTGAAACGCATGGAATTCACCGTACTACCCCCCCACACATTCTGTATCCTTGGCTGGGCAACCGCGTTGTGAAACTGCACAGTTTACAGGGGCTACGTTCCGGGAGTCTGGCCCACTGAATGTAGTAAATTGGTCACCTTTACCCTGGGGAAACGGGCCACATAATGCTACGTAATACAGCATACACGTGTCAGAATATGTACCTTGCACAGACTGCGGTGCGGTGCTCCCTTACGTACCTTGCGATGGTAGCTTCTATTGCGCTGTACAATATCGCTACGGTACAAGGGATACATGCGTATTGCTGTTGGCTATACGTCGAGGGTCCTCATGGAATGCGGCATTCCTTCGTCGGTTTGAACTGCGACGCATTTGCATCCCAGCTTGAGTAGTAACTGCTGCATGCAGTGCGTTATAGGTGCACTGTGTTAGCCGCTAGTGGAGTACATGCTCCAGCTTGGTACACTCCCTTCCTGCTGCCACATGTATATATATATATACATATATATATATATACGTCTACACTATCTATATACGTCCTTACGTTCAGCATACATACAATCGCAAATTCAGCTTCAGGTATACACCACTAGACAAGCATTAAGCGTCCGGCAGACGTTCGTACGTGGACGGCATAATGCGACTGTTATGCCAGTTATGCAATGCGAGGCATGTCGAGCGCACTTCGGGGATTCCCTAGGATGCTCAAGCGCTGCGCTCGACCTCCTCCGCATCGTTCGCACAGTTGGCCTCTCTTCAGATTCCACGCTACCTCTCGTCTTCGCTCAAACCCGGAAGCCCCGCGGGACTACCTGCAGGTGATCCGGATCGTGTCAGTTATAACCCGCGTATTATGTACAACCTGCCATCTCCGCAACCTTAACCTCGGTTGTAGTGACGCTTAATACACTGGGCGAGGAGTAAAATAATCCTCGTGGTTTCACTGATGAAACTGAATATATACGTCGCTGAAAATATGCCGGGAATGTCTTTTCGAAAACTTACAAATGGAAGCAATTGCTGTTGGCAAGAAAACAAGCAAACCCAACACCCATAAGCCCCCCCCCCCCCCTCGTTTTTAGTTCATGGCGCAAATCATGAGAACGTTACATGGTACAACTGCAAAAAAAAGTAAAAATTCAAATTACGACGAAAACAATGAAAGTTGTGGAAGACAAACGCACGGAATTCAACACCGTAGCGAAAATGAAAACAAAGAAACGGAGGAAAGAATGGTTTACTTATTGAACATTATTTCTCACCGACCTCAACCTCGGCTATAGTGACGCTTAATCCACCAGCGACAACTAAAGTAATGCTCCCGGTTCCAGTCTAATGAAACTGAATACACACGTCCTCGAAAATATGACAGAAATATCTTTTTAAAAGAACGTACAAATGAAAATTGCTGTTGGCCACATAATAAGTAAACCCAACACCCACGAGTCCCCTCGTTTTTGGTTCATGGCACAAATCATAAGAACATTACATAGTACAAATGTGAGAAAAAGGAAACGAAAAGAAGGAAAAAAATCAAATTACGACGAAAACAATCAAAGTTGTAGGAGACAAACGCACGGCATCCAACACTGTAGCGAAAATGAAAACAAAGGGAACGAAGGAAAGAATGGTTTACTCGCCGGGCAATTTCTCACCGCGGAATTACTTTTTTCCCGAGTGAACCGCGACGAGATAGTATAACGACGACTACACCGGGGGTCACGCGTACTCGAAAAGCATCTTCGTAGAATGTTGTTCTTTGCGGAGTCCCCACCCGCCCCCAACCCCCCTTCGGCCCCTCCCATCGCCGAGATTAAATCAGATTCAAAGCACGCCAGCAATACGTTTAGTTCGCTCGACAGAGGCGAGTGAGAGATAGTGTAAAAGATAGAGCGCGAGCAGTCGGAACTGTGTGGAAACGAGGGATGGCGGAGGGTGAAGAGGGGTCGCTAGAAGGGGTGGCTTGATGCGAAGTGAGAAACACGAGAGTATCGAGCAAAGCACAGCGCGAGTCCCAGCGCAACCGAGGACTGTGAGATAGCGGAGAAGACGCGAGAATCCAGAGAGTTTCATAAACAGAATTATGCTAACTACCACGAAACAGGGGGATTGGCGTAGGATGCGATGGTGCGACGGGGGCGAGGGTATACCAGAAGGGTATCCACGTTGGGGGCGCTACGTTCAGTCGGCGTGTGCTAGAAGGAAATTCGAGTTCAGGGTATGCGCGGCTGGCGCAGAGATCCTGTCTTCTCAACCAGACTGCTTGGATCTCATTAGCGCCCTACTGTCCTTCACTCGCTTCCGACCCTACCATTCCATTCTCCATTCCGTTCCGTACATGTGTATAGCGTATTTCCATCGGAGTTTTGGCCTCTTTTGTCTGTTGCGTAGTCTTCGTCGTCGTCGTCGTCGTCGTCGTCGTTGTCTTTGTATTCGTATTCGTTGTTGTGCTTGTCGTCACTGAGACCCACGGATCGAGCCGAGGCGAAAGCAATAAGAGAGACTCGATAGCGGAGGGAACCGAGCTTAAAATACGTCGAGAGTTAATGCGATTGTTTACTGTCCGCTGTCACTCCTGACCTTGTTTACCTTCCACCGGCAAGAAAAACAGGAAAATCACAAGCGAAGGAAGACCATCAGTCGAGACATCCCGTGACCAAAAGAGGGAGAGATACGTCTCGCTAGATCTCGAAAGCTCCCTCTTATTCTTCGTTTACTCATTGTCCCTCAACTTCTTCCTCATCCTTTTTCTTCTTCCTTCTTCTTCAACTAGCACTACATCTTCTTCTTCTTCCTCTTCTTCTTCTTTGCTCTGTTATTTCGCTGAGAGTTTCACGATTTTGCTGCCATGGAATTTTGCTAAGAAAAGCTGTAGCTCCTCTACGCTTTCACTGCTTGCTGGAAGGATAATTGGAAGTTCAAACGGCAGCTCCAGCGATACCTTAAACGCTCAGCTGGCTCGGCCTTCGGAGTTTCCAGAAGTTCCTATCTCACTTTATCTTACGCCTTTATTCTTTCCTTTGCCCGGCTTCCCGATTATCCTCGTAGTGCGGGCGCCGGAATTCCGTTCCGGTTTATTCGCAATTAGACGAAATATCATCAGACTCGGTTGTACTCAGCGGGACAAAGGGATAACGATACTGCCGGATTGGGCTTTAATTTCAACTGGGAAGTGCAGATGGCGGGAGCAGTATCATTATCGTTTCTCTTCGGACGACATCCTGAAAATGGGGCTTCCGTTACAGTACTCGAAACATTGTACCAGCTCATTACTTCACTTATCCGTAAAACTTGAATTCCTAGGATCTCGGAAAGGATGGTAAAAACGTACATCATCATTGACGTTCCAGCGTCCCGTCGACCTTTGCACACTTGTTGAACCTTGAATGGTCATTTGATCGCTAACCTTAGTTGGTTGACGGATCCTTAGCCAAGGGATTATTACAGGAACTTCTATGTCTATTTTTTAAACACAGTTCGCCCTTTTAACCCGGTCATCCAGACGATATTTCCATTCCCATACGAATTGGACACATAGTCTCGAAGTGATCAGCATCGCATTCCGTTTATTTTCACTTCATCATCTTAGCCCCTGGCAGAGTAACCTCGATAGCAAATATGGCGATGAGCCCGGGGTCCGAGACGCCGTCAGGCAGGTGTACGGGTTGTCAGCGAGGCATTTGTAGTATCGCCGTTCGAATAGATGAGAAAATTGAATCTCCTCCACGGCTGTTATAATACCTGCGTAGGAAATTGGCTCGATCCGGGCACGTACCGCCGATCCTTTCAAGATACGAGCCGAGGCGGGGGGGACACACCGCGCTGAAAAGGACAGAGTGAAAAGACGAAGGGTCTGCTCGCTCGCTGATTCGTTTCTGACTGCGGGCCCCCGCTGAAAGTGATCGAGGCAAACAGGGGCGTGGATGGAACGAGGAAGTAGAGGGTGTATTGGTATACGATTCCGAAGAGATCGGAAGGGGCGAGTGAGACGACGCTTGCAAATGCATTGAAATAAAGGGTCCCAAGGACTACGTACCTACCCATGGTGTTTCTATACATATATATACATATATATATATATAACATAAATATATATATATATACCACTGGCTACGCTTCGTGTAAAATAAAACGGATATTAAAACTGGAGAGAGCTAATTTCCTCGACTTTCGTTGTGGGAGAGGATGATAATCCAATGCGAGTGCAATCTGAGGGCCTCCGGCGTGCTGAGCCTGTGAAAGAGGGTTTTCCATGGTGTGCATGAGAGAGAGAGAGCCTTGCTGCCATAGAACGTCATACCGAGTGCGCGTCTCGACGTCCTCGATCATACCGCGACGTCGTCTGCCGCTCGGTATAGCTGCGGAACGCTTCGCATCCGCGTTCCACCTATAACCCATTCGTCGAACGAACGCCTCCTGAATATTCAACGTTTTCTCTTGCGTTTCTCTCGTCGACGTGGAGCATCGACGAGTAGAACCCACGTGACGGTCTAGTACGAATCCGGACGTACCCTCGCGTACTGCGTACAGTAGCCCCCCCCCCCCCCAATCCTCCCCTCGTCGCACATCACCTCGGTGCAACTGCACACATCACACTCACACACTCTCCACCCAATCCACATGTACAAACCCTCGTCCTGGGAAAATCAAATTCGAGATTCGAATTTGACGAGTGTGAACAAGACTCAGGACACTGCACACATGCGCCGCCGATGACTGTACCCCCGGACGTCGCTAAAATCATATCTATAAAATTCCAGTTCCTCCGCGAGTACCACTAGTTTGCTTTTTTCTTTTTTTTCTTTTTTTTTTTCAATAAATAGAACGGTACGTGGATATAACTTTTCGAACTCTAACGAACTTCAAGCTATTTGGGTGGTAGTAATTTTTTTATGGGATTAACTTCTGACAAATGATGTACACATTTTTTTATTGCATTGCAGATGATTTAATTTTGTTGTACAAAGATTCGATTTTTTTTTTTTGGTACAAAAATCCAAAAAGATTTTCCGGATTTTTCTGCATTACCATTGTGATCAATTATGATTTTTATCGATACGAGTACCCTAATTTGCTTTTAAACCGAAACGCTCCCTTCAAGTGCCTCCAACACGTCAATGACCACACAAGTGTCCGTGCAACTCATGCCCTCTCATTGCTGTATCGCGTTACGTGTATCACTTAGTCCCTCGCTCCGTATCCTCGAGACGTCCTGCCTTGTCATTGGAACACACTTAACGCCACAGAATTTGTATAGCTCATTCAATATGTACGCCCGAAAGATCCGACTGGTCCAATCGTTGACTAACCCACCACGTCACTCAGGTTTTCCTGATTTTTCTGTATTCCCACAGTGATGATTTTCCATTTTCATTAATACCTGCACTCTAATTCGACGTTAAACCGAAACGGTAGCCTCAAGTGTCTCCAACACCTCAATGGCCACACAAGTGTCCGTGTAACTTATGCCCTCTCACGGTTGTATCGCATTACGTGTATCATTTAGTCCCTCACAAGCAATAATACACTCCGTATCATCGGGACGTCCTGCCTTGTCATTGGATCATAGTTAACGCGACAGAATTTGTATAACTCATTCAATAAGTACGCCCGACAGATCCGATTGGTCCAATTGTTGAGTAAGCAACCACGTCACTCAGGTTTTCCTGATTTTTCCGTATTCCCATTGTGATGATTCTCCATTTTCATTAATACCTGTACTCTAATTCGGTGTTAAACCGAAACGGTCCCCTCAAGTGTCTCCAACACCTCAATGGCCACTCAAGTGTCCGTGCGACTCATGCCCTCTCACGGTTGTATCGCATTACGTGTATCATTTAGTCCCTCACAAGCAATAATACACTCCGTATCATCGGGACGTCCTGCCTTGTCATTGGATCATAGTTAACGCCACGGAATTTGTATAACTCATTCAATATGTACGCCCGAAGATCGGCCGAGTCCAATCGTTGAGTAACCCACCACGTCACTCAATTCCTAATAGATTCGTCTTCGCTGTGTATGTGTACAAACGTTTGGCCCCGTACCTCGCCAAAGACACATATCCACGAGACGAGATTGCCGGCTAGTCATGTTTCCAAGACTCCCGACGTCTCGACGCCACGCGATGTCCCACTCAATCTCAATCCAGAATCTCGAGGGCTTCCCTCTCGGAGCTCGGTGCAATGGACACAGTCCGGGTAATCGGATGAAGTCAAAGGGAAACACGAAGTGACAGAAGGGGTGATCTTGGTCTTCCTTGCAGCGCCGCACAACTCAACTACGAAGCCATGGTTCTCATACCGGCGAGTACTACTCTCCGGTAGCGCTATAACGGCGCGTCGTCAATGTCTCGAATCTCCTGGACATTACGATGGGAAATACTCGATCGGTGCGGAGAGGAGCCTCTCGCTAGTCCACCTATATCACGGGTATTATATGGGGTCGACGCAGTGTACATCGGAGTGGATGTAATCTGAGATCCGGGTGAGCCACTCGTGGACACCCGATGCCACAATATTGGCGATGCTTTCAAGGCATCTCAACCAAACAAGGCCTTTGCCTCTGCATCCCAGAATCCGTCATGTGTATGTACATACGAGGCATTCTCTATCACTTCAGCCGCTGAACGAAAAGTTTCCTTCAAAGGATTTTTCAAAATCAGGTCACACAGCTCGAATAAATTCACCGAGAATCATATTTTATGAATAATATTGCAAATTATTTTGTAAATATTCTCGCAGAAATAGGAAGATGTCGAAAAAATTTGTTCTTTGATTTCATCCAGTTTATGCTAAAAAACTTTTTTCGCAAACAAGGTTAAACAAAAGTAAGCATTCAAAATGAAAAATCATTCCAGAATTCCTTTTTGTTTATATACTGATATGGAATGTCTGATACATCGTTGTATATTTATATACCTACCTATATTGGATATTCGGCGTCTCATCTTGTTCATGGAGATGTGGGTCCGCCTTTGGGCTGTTACAACACGGGCAAGGCGCGACCGACGACGTTGTGGGCCGTCGGTAACTATTTGTAAATGATCCACTTAACCTCGGCTCGAAGGCAGAGGATACTTGTAATGTGGCGCTGCTACAACAGAGCATCAAGAGGTTTTTCCGTTGAATTTTTCAGTGCGATCAGCCCGAGTGGTTTCACGGCCCGCATCGATGTTCCACGAATGGGTCAACAATGATCCCAACAGTTCGGGCCATGTTCGGAGGACACGGGTGAACTCGGTGTCGGGGAACTTGAAGAGGCTTCTTCTGTGAGAAAAGCACTCGAATATTTCGAGACAGTGATTGTGGATAACCGGTTACGAAGTGGCGAGGAAACTTTGACTTCAAGACTGGAGGTTTTGCTTCCATGTACCTCGTAACTACTGTAGTGTAATTCTTTCTTCTCGTCTAACTCGCTCTCGACCTCCTCTAACCCGGAAAGTCACAGGCGACAACCAACTCCTATGCTCTTACAGTGTCTCACACACACACACGCACACACACATACGAGTGGACAGACACACAAACGCTGTACTTGGATGCCTCTCACGCCCTCCTCCTCCTCCTCCTCCTCGTCGTCGTCGTCGTCGTCGTTGTCAGGCTTTGTTCAGTTCGCGCAACTCTGTTGTACGCGTTCACGAGCTACTGGCTAGACATCCCCGAGTCCGTCTCAACTACTGTGTACCATTGTGCTATACTACAGTGAATACTATACTCTCACCGTAGGATTTAGCCGCACATGGCTTCTCACGAGTGCATCAGCCATCGAGGTGTCCCCTCTCTTCGTCTCTCTCTCTCTCTGCACAAGTCTGGCACCACATCTGAGCGCAGTAGGGCGAATGGTTCAGTGATTGGCACTCCAAGAATAACTGTCAAACATTGGTCGGTAGACAGAGTAACTCTCTATTTCAGTGCCCCGCTACTACCGGCCGATATTCACATGGTTGTCGGTGCCTTTTAGGTGCGAAAGGCTCCACAATAGTATCGCATTAGTACAGCATGCTCAGCGGCACGGAGAATGCCCGCGTACCATTATTTGTCGCAGCGGACAAATCCCCGGTACGCAAACAAATAAATAATATTTGTCTCCACAACAGCGAACTCTGGTCGCGCACTTTCATGGAGATGCAATCTTTATTGCGGTATATATAGCACGCTTGAAAACCTCTTTTTTTTGTTTAGTTTTCCCTCATACAGCCGTGGAATGCTAGCTCATTAGGGAAATTGCGATAAAAAAAGAATAAGGAAAAAGGCACGCGAAGGAGAAGAAACTGGCGGAATTTTCCGAGGCAAGGCGCGCCGGGCCCGCACACGAGCACACCCGAAGTGCCTTAGCATACAAATTTATTCGGAAACTTTTGCAGCGATTTAAATATCCGCGTGGTGGTGTTTCAATCAAGGGGTGTGCCGAGGCACGTACACGGGGAGTCTTTCCACCAGCCATAGCTAACCGCTCTATGGCGAACAGTGTCTTTTTTCCTCTCTCTCTCTCTCTCTCTGAGCCACCCCTTTTTTATAATACTCTCACCTTGCCTTCTTCGCGACAGTGTTCTTCCTTCTCCACTTCTTCTTCTTCCTCTTCTTCTTCTTACTTTGGTGTCGACTTGTTCCTCTTTTAGCCAGGGTTGACTTTATCGTGAAATTTTGTGTGCTCGTAACGCCGTACCTCGTCAAACATCCTGGAAAGCGAGGTCCTATTAAAAAGTTGTGGCCAACACGGGGACGCGGTGGAATCATCCTTGTCATCTTCCTTCGACAAGGTATCCGCCTCTTCCATAGTGATATTACCCCCTTTTATCCCTCGCACCGGTAGGCACCGGCGGTAGCTTTTCCCATTGGCCCACCCTTCCCAATATTTCGAGGCCTTTAATGATATTTGCTCGTTAGTTTGTACGCGAGGTCCCGCCGCGCGCGGCCCTAACTATCCAAACTCAAATATCCTGGGAACTTGGGCGAAGAGAGGATAGCGTCAAGGAATTTCTAGCCGAGACGACGGGGCTCAAACTCCCCGCGGACCCAGCCGCAACGTGCGGCGGCCTCGTGCGCAACCCTATACTCTCCCTATCTCTCGGCTCGCGACCGAGTTATTATATTGTTTAATCCACCAGGAGAATATTCTATAGTTATACCGCAGATGTGTATCTTAAGACGTAAACTCGAACACCACCAACGCTCCCTAAAGCGTACGTGTGACAATATACCAACTCCGGGCCAAGTTAACCTTCGTGTAATTACCATTGCGTTACACCTTTGACGCCAAACTTTCGAGACAGACGGAAATATCAAATACTTCGGATCTCGCCTTCAAGCGTACGAACAAATAATATTAATTATTTAAACTCCCATCAAGTTTTCATATTTATCCATTTATGCTGATTATTGGGCCAAACAATTTTTTTTCTACAAACACTATTTTCGACATTATTTCTTGCTTCGTGAACCAAGATCATGTGATATATCGTTATTACGGTTAAATCTGCATATATAAAATCGGTCCATAGTCTAATCCCTCGCTAATCTGTCGATTGTTCTATTAATTTTCTTTTTCACCTGATGAATTCGCTCGTTGATAAGAGTCTAACCGGCCAGATGTTTGTTGATCGAAACAAGTAAATTAGCCTGGATATATTGTAGCATAGAGAGTTGGGCGTGGCGGGTGCCTTTCTCCCTGAACTGGTTTCACGTATGCCCCACCGTAATTCCCGTCGGTTCCCTCCCCAACGAGTGAACCGTCATTGTCAAATACAACAACGACGACAACAACAGCACGCATTTCCATGGGTGCACTCATGATGATTCATTGCAGATAAGCATTCATAAGCGACCGATAGGCATCGATCTCATTGCCGATCAATTTAACGATCCATGTACCGATACTGTACTATTAAACTTTTATCAAACTTATTGCGAGCTCATCGCACAATTCTCCATCTTTCGATGCCGCGTATGTGGCGCACGTGTGCGCGTAACTATAGTCGCAACACGCTAACCGATCGACGAGCCGATCTTAAATCACGTAGCGTGACCGAGGGCGTCGATCGAGCCGTCGATAATTGCCAGCGAGTGTGCTGTCCGAGTACGTGTCGTGTGCAACCGATTGTCGTGCCTCGGGTAGAGGATGGTACACGGCTAGAGGAGAGAACCATGGGCCCCATGGCTGGTTATACCAACGGCAACAAGGACAACGACGAGAACGACGACGAAGACGACGACGACGACGACGATGGCAACGACAACACGACGTGCCGAATTAATGCCTTCCTCGCCGTAGCCGCGGTCCCGTACCGATAAGCAGCGTGTCCGTTCGCCGCCGCCACCGACGAGCAAAGCGTGTGAGCCATTCAGGGTGAGAGATAGCGAGACTTGGAAAACAATACCCAGAGGACGAGGCCGCACAGGGATGGCCGGAGATTTGGTTTCGCGCGACACCGCCCATTCGCGGTAGTCGCTTTCTATGTGTATGCCTTCGCTGGCAAGCCAACCCTGAAGAGGATGCTGGTGCTATGAGGACGGCCAACTGGTGGGGGAGATGATAGAGTAAACCGTTGGCGTGGAGAGCCGCGGTTCGACCGTGAAGAGGTATAGGGCTGATGCTTTCCAGTAGCAAGAGAGAGAGAGAGAGAGTCGAGCAATAGCCGACAAACTCTATAGCAACGTCGTCCTCGTCCTCGTCGTCAGTACATAGCATCACGATAGCTTACCGTACTTTGTCTCACTCAGTTGATTCGTATCTCTCGAATAACCTCGGGGCTAACGGGGGAAGAAGGGGGAAAGGCAGCGAACTAACGGAAGGGGTGCGTCGTTTATCGAGTCAAGTGGGTCGCTGTATCCTCCCCGCATTGATATGCAAAATTTGTAGTCTCCCGTACGAACTCTCTCTCGACTCGGTCTCTTGCTTGCTTGCTTGCTTGCTTGCTTGCTTGCTTGCTTGGTGGTTGGGCTATGCTTCGAGTAAACTTCAAAATCCACGCGAGCCCCGCCACCTACTATTCGCAGGCTTTGGCTTTGCGCCCTGCACCTCCCACCGTATTATGTACCTATGTACGTGCTACGCGAGTATCCGAAAGCCTCATCCCAAAGCTCTATCCACCTCTGCCAAGCGACTACCCCTCTACCCAAGTACTACCCCCACAACAGTCATCCCCTTTGTAACGCTAACAGCCAAACTCACTGCTGTAATTGTCTGTTTCGCCGAGCGACTACTCGAATGCGAGTCCGGTAGTTATGTGTACCTGAGAATTTCTAGTTATCAAACAAGTTTCCGAGTCTCAACCAGAAACTGACCGCGTACGTTCGAGTTGCTTATCCGCCGTTGCGAATCGTGTTACGAATGCTGAATAAGATATTTTACCTCTCGATACTCATTCGGCAAATTGGTCTCGATCGGTCGTGGAGATTGGTCGTCGCTTTGTGGTCATATTAATCACGTGGTTGAATACGGCCGAAAAATGACTTTGTTCAATGGCGAACCGGTTGTCCGATCCAGCGATTATTCGATCGAAATAATTAATTGACTGGTCACAGGCGAATTGATAACTCGGCACGCTTTCACTTCGCTCCTTTATCGCTCTTCAGGTATTGTTCGGTTGCCGAGGTGCACTTAACACGTTTCCCTCGCGATGATTAGCCACCGCTTAGCGTGCCAATGACTGGACCTCGTAAATCCCATAGATCAGTGCCCGCTCGAGCGTGAGATAAGTAAACCCCGGCGAGCTACGCTGAATTAATTAGCGCGACTTAAAAGCTCGACTCACAATTCTCTTTCATTGAAGGTTTACGTTCGCCATTGGCTAACGTCTTGCCCGAGACTTTGTCGAACTCGGTGTGAAACGTATTGAATCTCGTCCGCCTCATCTCACGTCTTTCGCTGGGACATCGTTCTTTCTCTCTCTCTCTCTCCTTTCACTCAACCGTTCCATCGCTGTCTCAATTCCCGGTCCCCACTCTCACACCAGCAATCTACAATAATAAAGAGCATGACTAAATGAAATCCATTAGCGAAGTGGCGGAGACGCCCCGAGGTAGTTTCTCGTCGTTGCTCCGGTCCCGGACATTCTTCCAGCGAGGAAAAGCAGGGGGAGGTTCGAGGGTGCGGGTGACCCTCGTCTTAATGAAAAATCATTACAATATTCTGTCCTCCGAGTCGAATGCTCCGTGCGGAAAGGGAGAGGCGAAAAAAAAAAAAAACGGCTCGTGTCTTTCTATCTTATTCGAGGTACGCGCCTTCGGTGTCCAACGATTTTTATTCCTTTCGTTCTACAATGGTCGTAAAAATGCGGGAACCGCTCGAACGCTAACGTATATAGACGGGCATTAAATGCTGGTATTCCTGCGAACGGTTCGGATACCTACAAGAGTCGTCGACGATAAAATGTCTGGAAAAACGGAGTTCCTATTTATCACGTTTATTTAACCTACCATAACCTTGTAAACTTGGCTTTTAACGCTTATTGAAGAATATTTTTTATCGAATATTCGAACGTTCTCCATTACGTGCGAAATCGTTGATCCACTAAGTTCATCAGATATATTGACTAACTAAAAGAAAAGTAGCTTTATGACTGCCAATTAGCGGCTGTGCGATTGATGGGTCGCCTAACTCATGACTTCCGAATCATCGAATTAGTTTTCCAAACTAAAATCTCCGGAAAAACGAAGTTCCTGTTTATCACGTTTATTAAACCTCTCATAACCTTATGAACTTCGCTTTCAACGCTTATTGAAGAATTTTTTTTTTTTCGAATATTCGAACGTTCTCCATTACGTGCGACATCGTTGATCCGCTAAGTTCATCAGATACATTGACCAACAGAGGGAAGAAAAAAAATTGCTCTATGACTGCCAATTAGCCGCTGTGCAACTGATGGGTCGCCTAACTCATGACTCCCAAAACATCGGGATTACTTTTCCAAACTAACCGATCACGCGGTTTTCCATTACTCTCCAAAGTTAGGCATCGCTTTCTCTAATCCCCATTGAAAATCTGTGAGAGAATGAGTGTTACCAGTTGGTAAAAGCATAGGAGAAGCTGTGCCGGAGGTTCTTAGGCGATTGAAGGGACACGCAGAGCAGGTTTGTGGTGGAGAACCCTCCGGCCAAGCCTTTGAACGAACCTAATACCATTAACACCCTCAGTCCTTTCTCTATACATTTCCCCGCTTCGTTCCCGGTCTCGCTTCAATGCATTCGCTGCATCGGCTGCACTCTCATTCCGCAGGTTTTAGCGCTTCGTGTTATAACACACACACACACACACACACACACACACACGCTGTGTGTGCGTCCTGTTGAACGAAAGTGCAAGAGCTGTCGTCGTCGTCGTAGTCGTCGTCCTCCTCCTCGTTGCCACTGCTGGTCGTGCTGTGTAATAGGGTTGCGGTTACGGGGCCGCGAGACTATGTCGCAACAGCCCTTTTCCCCTGCACACACCGATCGTACCGCATCCACCTGGTGATCCCGTGGATACGCGAGGCTTTCACAGGTGCTATACATGTATCACGAGAACATAGTGCGTTCCCTCGGTGAAACGGTGAACCGAGAGTCGCTGTCAAACGCACGGGAAAATTCGCCCAAAGGAGAATCTCTTGTTCCATCGATATAAAGCGTTAATGGATACCATAATCCAACGTGACTCGCTCTGCTGCGGCGATGGTATCCCGCTGACATTCGGTAAAAAAAGGACAGACAGATAAAACGGTAATGCGAATGATTTGACCTGCCAACAAACATTTGATCGTTGGTTCACTGTTGTTGTCGCACAATACACGGAGATGTCTCTATTTGGAATATGAACCTCTCGGTTCATCATTTAGAGAATGACGTAAAGTGCAAGAATAGTTATCCATGTTCGCATTGGTGGTGATCCTGTGTACTTGCGGGTTGCGGTAATGGACTGAGAAATTACGTGGCTGCAAGCTCTTTCCGGAGCACACAGCGATTGCACCGCACCCACCTGGTGATCCCGTGAATACGCGAGGATATCACAGGTGCTATACGTGTATTACCTGAACAAAGTGCGTTCCCAAAGGCGCACAGTAATTCACGCAGATACTCCAACGTGACTCGCTCCGATGCGATGGTATATCCTGCTGACGTTCGATACAAAAAGGACAGACTGATAAAACGTTAATGCAAATGATTTGATCTTCCAACGAACATTCGATATAAGGATAGGCAGATAAATTGGAAATCAAGAACACACAACACAGAGTGATGACTCTATTTGGAATAACCCTTTCATTTCATCATTTATAAACGCTCTTAGAACAAGAAAATAAGTAGTGGAGATTGAAGGAAAGTGGAAAAATCGTTCTCGATGCTGCCACTGCTGGTGATCCTGTGTAACAGGGTTGCGGTTATGGGCCGAAAAACTACGTTGCTACAAGCTCTTACCCGAGCACACAGCGATTGCTCCGCACCCACCTGGTGATCCCGTGAATACGCGAGGATATCACAGGTGCTATACGTGTATTACCAGAACAAAGTGCGTTCCCAAAGGCGCACAGTAATTCACGCACGATACTCCAACGTGACTCGCTCCGATGCGATGGTATATCCTGCTGACATTCGATACAAAAAGGACAGACAGATGAAATATTCCTATTTGGAATATTTTAAATTCCTATTTGGAATAACCCTTTCATTTCATCATTTATCAACGCTCTTAGAACAAGAAAATAAATAGTGGAGATTGAAGGAAAGTGGATAAATCGTTATCGATGCTGCCACTGCTGGTGATCCTGTGTAACAGGGTTGCGGTTATGGGCCGAGAAACTACGTTGCTACAAGCTCTTACCCAGGCACACAGCGATTGCACCGCACCCACCTGGTGATCCGATGAATACGCGAGAGGTTCGCAGGTGCTATACGTGTATTACAAGAACAAAGTGCGTTCTCTGTGTGGAACATTGAGCCAAGAGTCGCTGTCAAATGCACACAGAATCTCGCTGCAAAGGAGAATCCCTTGTCCTATCGGTACAAAGCGTTAATAGAGACCCAAATCCCATGTAACTCGCGCTGTTTCGCTATTATCCTGCTGACGTACCCCAAAACCACAACATTTGCAAACACTGTTGTGTTAGTTAATTTCATTCATCCCTTCAACGGCAGCAACTGCTCCTATACACGCTCGATATAAATTAGGCAACCCGATCCTATTATCGTTCTATCTAATTTACCTCTACGAACGTATGATTATTCTGTATAGATAACTCGTGATCTGTGGATTTCGGCTACACACGTGAAATCATCACTTTCCTAGGTTTTTAGGTTTGTTATTCTAATTTTAGCCCAAATGTTTCGCCCGAGCTTCGGTTTCGTCGTACAATGTTTTGTTTTTGTTTTACATTTTACGCAACGAGCAACGATCTATTTCGGATAATCGATAGAATATTTCGTATGCGCGCTTAGTGAAGCAATATTCGGCCTCCCGGTAGGCGAGCCGCGGCCTTAATTACACAGGCAAATATTATCGAACCACCGGAGTTAATTAGTCAATTAAAACTTGAAGGGATCCCACTTTCGGAATCGGTTGCGGTGCAACAGATCCCGATGGTGATGTTATATATGCACGTGGTATCCATCCGGTTCGTCATCGTTGATTCACCGGGGCTTCCGTTCATTTTCCCTCGATTCATTCATACGTTTGCCATCATAGGAACTAAGTGAAACGACATTACCCTTTGAAAAAGTGGGTGAAGATATTTTGTGTCACATTCACGGTTCACCGATCAGCCAGAGACCTGATTTTCGTTGGTAATTCAGACGAAACCCGCGGTCCTGTGACGCCGAATGCAGTTTTTCGAATGGCGGGATATCTCATCTGGCTTAATCCTTTTACATGTCCTCCAGTGATAGGCTGTAATCGATTTCGGATCAGGATTTCGTCGCGCAGAGCTTTATCCTTTCCTCAATCCTTTATATCCCGGGCAGCAATGACTCGCTAACAGAGCAAAGGAAAGCTCAGCCGCAGTCGGATCCGCGAAATAGAAATTCGTGCTCGTGAAAATCACGGTGATATTCCCGGTGGAGATTAGACGTCGTCAGCACGCCGGACTTGCGAATTGCATTGCGACTAAATGGATAATTTCCCGGGTAGTCGTGGGAGATACGAGAGAGGGTTGATGGTTTTCGCGCGAGGATCAGGCAACAGTCAGGGTGAGAAGAGAGAAGGTTCACGTGCGAAGCGTCCCGGTCTCAAAGTCGGGAAAGCCTTAATTCCACGGGGCCGCTTCGTCGAGAAGAAAAATGACAGGTATTTTCGTTGGCGTTATCGTGCCCTACCAGCAGAGCCTTTTCGCCTGGCACGAAGGCTTTCTTGCGATTAGTCACTCTTCTACGGCCTTATATCCCAAAGCTTTTCTCCAGCTTCGAGAGAACCAAATGAATTAAATGTTGAATTAAATTAAAGGACGAGGGACCAAGGAAAAAGAGAGAGACGAAGGGAGAAAGAAAGGTTACCCGCTTCGGGCGTGGTCCTCGAGAACCTGCAGGACACCATGCGACCAGCGGTTGTCCGAGCGTGCGCGAGGATCGTTCGAAAAGGTTGGAAAAGTCGCGGGTGCTGTGGTCGAGAGGGAAGAGAGAACGGGATATAATGGAAACGTAGCTAGGTGCGGTTATGGTGCGACCAATGCGTACACCATGGGACGCGTCAGTGCGGTACACGTGGAACGGGAAATCGATAGACCTGCAGCCCATCTGCAAAACCCGCGTGGAAGCTAATGTTCGTCCCTCTGTGTACACACGATTTTTTTTTTTTGTATACAGCACAAAGTTCCTAATTGACTACCTTCCTGACAAACTCATTTCGACCCAGTTGGATGAGCGTTGATCAAATTCCGCCTAAAGTTAGCCAAAGTACAAAGCGGATCCAAAATTTCCCGTGGATTTTACCAAAACCCAACTGACCAGAACTTGGCCGGTTAGTTTGTAGGTTCTAAACAAACCATTTTTTACTTTCAATTGTCTTTGCGAAGTTGACATAGCTATGATAACGATGTAAGACTCAATCTAATTAGTCGCCTTTTCGATTTTGTTACAGACACAAGAGGAAAGTACAGAACCTCTTGCCCTGCAAAAGTGCGGCTGGTGCAGCGGCTTCCGCTGGTCGGGGCCGAGTTCTGCCAGACGGTCAGCCACTTCCGGGTTCCGGTAGCGCTGGGAGCGCGGTGCTTTACGAGGATCTACCGGAGAGCGGTGGACTGCCGCAGCTTCACAATCATCTAACGAGTCATCCGGGTCAGCCAACGATCGAGGTACGAGGTACAAACCCCCAGGGCCAACAGAGAAAGAGGGAGCGAGTCCCAGCTCCTCATCATCTCGACTATCTCGACTACCGGGACCCAAGAGCTATACTACGAGTTGCCGACAAGCCGTCGAGGGCTGTACTCGGCGGTTACCGGACCCCACGGGCCCTCCTCGCCAAGTCTCAGGGTGTGCCCCTGTCGATCGCGACCCACGCGCCCCGTAACAACCTCGTCGCAAGTCCCCGTCTGTTGCACAACAATCATCTCATGTTGGCCAACCAGAACGCGCTCATTACCAGCCATAATGCTTATCTCATGGGCCCCGCAGTGCGTTCCGACGTGGACGAGCCCCGTCCCCCCCTGCCCCCCAACAATCCGCCGATTAATTTCAATAACCCCCCGTATAACAATAACAACAACCCATCGGACCTTGCCGATTCGCCGATAGAGCCGAACAACGCCTACCTCGCCATCAACGAGGCCCACCTTCCGAATTTAACCGTGTCCGCGCGGTCCCGTGATTCCGGAATCCCCATAACTCCGACCCACAGACCCAGGATTGGCACGCCAACCTCGTCGTTCCTCGTTCCTCACGAGCCAAGAACGTCCGGGGTGAATTTAACGTCGGTCACGAGATTAGCGGCCGATGCCTTGCCGAGACGGCCCTCGGTCGATTCCGAGGGATACTCGTACATCGATTTCGACGATAACGGCCAAGCCCCCGGTGGCATTAGGATCGTTGACTCGATACCCAGTAGAGATTGTAGCATTCGCGGATCGGCCGGGCTACCTGCCGCCAGATTACTCACCGGCTCGAGATCCGATTCGTTGGATTCCGAGGGATATTCGTACATTGATCCTATGTACCGAAGGCTCCCGGGCACGGCTAGGAGGGTCGGAAACGTGGCAACCGACGAGGAGGTATGCCCCCTTTGCACCATGCAACAGATCCAGCATCTGCTGACGAGACCCGAGGACGCTTACCACGCCGCTCGGGAATCGTGACGCTATCGGATTCTCTCGAATACCGATGAGCCTGAAAAGCGGCGAAACAATTAAGCGAATTTCCAATATCTTCGTCTCGGGTGTCGTTGTTGACGGTATCGTTGCCACTATTTCTTCCTACGTTCGACACCGCATTTCCGAAACAACTCATACATAACCGACACTGACAAAACCGATAGTACTGTGCACGATTCCGGACTATCACGTATTCGTTCGGACAACTTCAATTACAGCGACATCACCGGTTCAACTCAACCAATTATTATTCCATTTGGTATCTGACACTGAACTGTCCCCGGAAAACCGATTATCGATGACGATGCTCACGTTGCCGCTGTCCTGTGACCGGTTCAAAGGTTCACAATCGAAGGTCATGTGTCGACGGTGCAATAATTACCATTTTAGATGGAAAATTGTTTGTTTGCGTTACCGTGGACCAACGATGATAACCTCGCGTCATGGTTTGTAACATTTTTTATCTCATCGTGTCTCCATTGGATCTTACATTTACTCCGGTGACCACAAACCTTCGATATGAACCTTTTGACTTTTCAACCAATCTGCCTATATATTCTTTGAAAAAAAAAAAAAAAAAAAAAAAAATAGAAAAAACTTCTACGGCCCCACGCGAAAGATTCGAGAGTACATATCCGGCAAAGGCGCCTACTAAATACATAGACACATGAATATATATATATAAATATAGTTGTATATCTGTGGTACAACGTTAACGAGGTCGCTGGGCGACCTGTGCCCGGTCAATTCGATTACAACACTACTAATTGTACTACAATATAGATAGATCCTATCAATAGGGTCACATTCCTCGAGGCACGTAACAGCCTCACTTCCGGTGCGCGTTTACTTCCGTTAAACCTATCCGATCGGTATGCGATATTAACCGGCTAAACTAGTCAGTATTTATTTTATCTTTTTCTACGATTAACATTTTTTTTTTGTTTTTTCGTTTGTTCAAGTCGTCACGAGACTTGTCATGTCCGCACGATCGTTGATCCACTTTTCGTTGATCCACACTACACAAAAATTTAAGGCGATCGCGTTGGCACGGCGGCTGATGTGACGATAACAAGTGCGATAGATAAATGAACACTCCAAGGTTGTAAATAGACTACTATAACTAAAAAAAAAAAGGATACAAATTTTATTGTAAATAATTGATAATTTGTAGAAGCACGCGTATGAAGTACTAGATGCCTCAGTATTCAAGGTGTAGTCCATGTGCCGAGAATTTCCAAAACCTGTACATTAAACGTTATATATATATATATATAAATATGTGTGTTTATGCATATATGTGTATATGTATATGACCCTATCGATTTATTATTTATCAACGTTTTCACGAACTCTTCGTGAAATAATTTTCGTGTATATAATTAGTATCCTGTAAATAGCGTCGAGATATACAAAAAGATTAAAATGTTAGAGAGATTGTAGAGAGTCTAAGAGTGCGTGAGTATGAGTGATGCGAGCGAGCTGCGAATATTTGCGAATGAATATGAGAATGTACTATATCAAAAGAACACGTCTTTAAATGAACCAAGAAGTTTATGAGAAAGTGATCTGGGAGTTTTGAGGAAATAAAAATTACTTTGCTGAAAAAAAAAAAAAAACAACAACAAAGCGTTTTGACGAGGAGTGGTTATTGACCCGGTCCACACACCCATCCCACATCCAAGTCCCACGAATATCGATGGTATTTTTCTTACGCGATTTATCGAATTGAAAAAAAAAAAAATTGCGCATGTCAATAATTATTATAATTTCGCGATAAATTAATAAATAATCAGTATTTATGTGTTTGTGCATCGTTGCACGTTTTTGTGGAAACGAATAATTTAGAATATCAAGCTCGCGCACCTAACATCGCTCCCGCAAAAAAAAAACAAAAAAAACAACAACAACAACAAAATATGTGGACACATACGGAATAACCACTTCTGTGTTCAAACTTTGCTTCGGAAACACACGGCACAGCGAAAAAGAAAACCAACGACGATATATATGTATATATGTATATGTATATGTATATATATCGGCGATCGGTGGAATATCTCGTTGCTGTACTGTTAACCGCTCTCAAACAGATCGAATTCGAGAATCTCAAAGGCACGAGAGGGGGCGTGAGGGCGCGCGAGCACGTAGAATCGATTGATCGGATTTTCCCCAGGTACGGAGCATCCCTCCGCAGCGCGATAACTGTGTGCCGACGATATCCACCTGTTGTAGCGATTATCGGATCGCTCGCGACGACTGGCTGCTGGCTGGGGAAGCGATAGCGACGGAGACTTAAGCCGGATGCAATCGTATCGGTAACTAACAATTAGTACCCGGGAAACGATATTCTAGGTGGCACGCTTAAGACCGATGTACCAGTCGTTGACCGTCTGCAAGCATTAAATGCTTCTAATTAGATTTCGCTCGTTTTGCGGTTAAACAAAAATTGTTAATAACGCACAAATTTTTCGAATAATTGCGAAATTATCCTGGGCAATTTTTCACGTAGTTTTGAGTAGGAAAATCTATCAGAAATAGACAAATTTTTTGTTGATAACTCAAAAGTTCTATAGAAATGCGTGGATAAGTCGAATAAAATTGATTATTAATAGCCGGGAAACTGTATTCTGGATGATGCGCTTAAGATGTACCAGTCATTGACCGTCCGCAGGTATCAAATGCTTAAATACTTTTGATTCGCTTTGCAGTAGAACAAAAATATTTCGTAACTCACAAATCTTTTTTATATCGGCAAAATTATCTTCGTCAATTTTTCCACACCTTTCGAGTAGAGAAATATAAATTTCCCATACATAACTCAAAAATTCCCCGAAAAAAAAAAAAAAAACACGAAGAACATTTTTAAAAAAATCTTATTACCTCGATCACATCAAATTTATTAAAAACAAATAAATCATAATGATTTCCGCTAAAATTTCGTTTATTTCGAATAGATCTCATATTCAATTCATGTAAATCCCATTAATTCGTGCATATTGATTACACAAACTTTCAACCAAAAACCATAATAATTTCCATGGAATTAAAAATAAATCACTGATATCAATAATAACGATAATGCCGTTGACCTAAAATCTTGAAGTGTAGCGAAGAAAGGAACGATGTCAATGACGAGAATAAACGAATTAAGGGAGGAAAACGACAACGGCGACAAAGCAAAGAAGAATGAGGAGCGCGGGGGCGAGAGGAGATTCGTCGGTTACGAGAACAGCGCATTTCCTTGGGCTGTTGGCGGTGCCTACGGGACAGCGGCGGGTTTCAATATCGCTCGTGAACAGAAGCTGCTGGCGTGGCTGCAAATTGCAATGCACTGTTCGGCTGACTGCAGCTCGTTGAGTCGGCAACGCCCGACGACGTCCACACCCCCGAGCCGACGGCGCGAACGGATGAACGGACCGACGGACAGGGGCGCCTATATCTCGGCTGCTCTCATGCGGCGGCTATAGGCTCTCGTTACGAAAGAGCCATTAGCCTCCGTGCTTCGCCCTATTACCACGTGGTACGTGGCATATTGCTTCCCATCAGTTCACCTTCACTATTACCGGTTTTCACTACGTACCGAACTCCACACGAGGAAATTTCTATCGGCCCTGCAACCATCCCTATTTCTCACACCGCTCATTACTTATTTCGTGTTGATTTTTCTTCACCCCCCCCCCCCCCCCTCCGTAAATAACTCAATTAAAATAAGAAAAATATGAGTTACCGCGTGGTTATAAAACCATACCGATTTAAGGTTACTTCACACCTACATTCCCACTGTAAAGTTTTCACCCCTTTTTAGTCATTTCTGATTATAAAAATAATTTGGGGACGAAATTAGCATTACTGAAGATGATGGGAACAATGGTATTTTAATTAAGGTAATATCAAGAAGTTATGGATTAATTGAAGAAGAAAATTTTCGATTTTTCATGACATGATTTTTGAAAAATAATTTTTCTGGATATTCCTGTTTTTTTTTTTTTTTTGTTTTTTGTTAGAAAAATATTTTTTTGACATATACGTTTTCCACGGTTCACCTGTGTCTATGGTAAATGCGGTACAGTGTAGCCAATTTATCTGCCGACACATTGGAAATTAGGTTAGCTTAGTGAAATGTGGGTGGTGAGCGATAGGACGGGAAGGGAAGGGGGAATCAAGGTAAAACCCTCACAGGTGTACCTCGGAATTGGAACTGAATAAGTAATTTCAAGAAATGTTTGATAAGTCCCAACACATTCGGAGAAAATTCGAATAGTTTAAAAAATATATTTTCTATATTATGATATTCTGAAAATAAGGTACCACTACTTATGTTTTGCGACATTATATTTCAAAGGGCATAATTTCCCTGTATAACTCACTCGATTTAATTTTTATTTTATTTTCCCGTTGATTTTTAACTGGGAAAAGCACCCGGTCAATAACTGGTACATCTACTCGAAAAAAAAGCAACGACCGGTTACAACCGAGTCAAATCGTTACAACCGAGTCTTGATTTTGTCAAAAAGGAGAAAAAATGTCTCTTCAGTGATGTAAAATGGGGAAAGCGGGAAAATCGGTGGCAAGTTGGTGTGTGTGTGAACATCTGTGGTTCTCACATTTCATTCTCGTCCGTCTAACCAGCATCTTTCTCTCATCTCGTCTCTAGCGATTCTCTGAATTTAGTAAATATTAATGGTAATCTCAATAAAACTCGAATTTAAATTATAGACGACCATATAGAATTTCTATCTTAAAGAAGAATTCTCAAAAAATATATCTATTCTATTACAAATTTTTTAAAAATATCGTATAACTACATGTATTTGACAATGTTATGTTTCAAAAGTCAATTGCCCTGCATAATTCACCCGAAGATTTTTTACTGTAAAAAGCATCCGGTCAATAACTGGTACATCGATCCCAAAAACCGGTACCGATCGTTTACGACCGAGACAAATCGCTTACGCCCCCGAATCTACAGTCGGACACGCGAGAATTAGTCCTAATTTTGTCGAAATGGAGAAGAAAAAGGTCTCTTCAATGATGCAGACTGGGGAAAGCGAGAAAATCGGTGGCAAGTCGGTGTGTGTATGTGTGTGAGCATCTGGGGTTCACACATTTCATTCTCGTCCGTCCAACCAGCACCTTTCTCTCATTTCGTCTCTAAGCTTAGTAAATATTAACAGTGATCTCAAAAAAAAAAAAAAATTCAATTAGAATTTGAATTGCATGCGATCGTTATAGAATTTCTAACTTAACAAACAATTTTAAAAGTATCGTAAAACTACATATACTTTTATCTGATATATTCAAACTGCTCAATTTCCCTGCACAATTAACTCGATTTCATTCTCCTCTCTATAAGAAGCATGCGGTCAATAACTGGTACATCTATCCGAAAAACCGGTACCGATCGTTTACGACCGAGACAAATCGTTTTCGCCCCCGAATCTACAGTCGGACACGCTAGAATTAGCCCCCTAATTTTGTCAAAAAGGAGAAGAAAAAGATCTCGTCAATGATGCAAACTAGGGAAAGCGAGAAAATCGGTGGCAAGTTAGTGTGTGTGTGTGTGAGCATCTTGGGTTCACACATTTCATTCTCGTCCGTCTAACCAGCATCTTTCTCTCATCTCGTCTCTGGTAATTCTCTGGGCTTGGTGTGCTCGCTTCCAGAGTCTCTTTCTCTCGCATCACCGGATTTCAAAGAGCTGGAGCCCAGCACGACCGCACAGCAGGTCGCGCGGGTACCATCTCACTAGTGTAGCAGCAGAAGCAGCAGCAGCAGCATCGGGCAGAAGCAACCACGCCCGTGAGCACTGACGCCCCGCTTAACGAGTGCCCGCTCTCGATTCGGCAGCTCTCCACGTAACTTTCGACAGTAAACCTTCTACTCTCGAGGAACTTTTGAGACCCTGAGAATTTATGGCGCTTCCCCTGCCGCTCCTAGTACAGTATACGTCGCTGGCGGTGCTGCTCCAACTCTCGTTCGCTCAGTAGTCTTCCGGGTGTGTATATATACGTAATACTTGCTCGTTCCACGAGGTATACACTTATTATCAAAGAGTAGGTAGCGCCGTTCCACCCCGTTCAATCCAGGTCGAATGGAGCAGCCCGGAGAGGGAGGTTTGCCTCGTCGAACGAGGCAAAAATAAATTTGCCTTTGGCTTTCAAGCCCTGGGCATTAGTTTTCCTGTTGGCGAGAGAAAAGTTGCTCGAATTTGTTAGTGGGTCGTTCGGCATCACCGGATCCATGAAAAGCACATTATAGCATTAATTATTCGCTTCGTAATAGATGCGTCATGGGATGCGTTATGGGACTGCAGTTTTCATGGAGTTTGATGAATTTGTAAATATTTGTTTGTTTTCTTTGTGAATTTCATGCCCTTTTTCGACAATTTTGTTTTTCAATATACGTGATAAATTTTCATAAGTTTTTACTAAATTTTGATAATTCAATGGAATTTTTATTTACCTTTACTGAAGTTTTAATATGTTTTTTTTTTTTTTATATTTAGGCAAAGTCCCCAACATTTTTTGCTAATTCCACTAATTACACAATATGATCAACTTTAATCCATTTAAAAATGAATTAATGATATTATTGATAACCCCATCAATTTTCTTATCATTTTCTTCTAACATACGATTTTGTACGATTTTTTTTTTATTTTGCACAATTTTATCGCGCGTTGATTAAAATTAAATACAAATAAAAAATATATAAAATTGCAGCTAGTTAATCGTATAAAACAGTAATAACGAGAAAATTCATTTGGTTACTAGAGTAGAATAGATAAACGAGCAGTTCATCAGCCCATGTTAACGCAATATGACTTAAACTGACGTCTAAGCCGCGGGTTATCAATAATATTACAATAATATTGATAACTCCATTAATTTCAATATAATTTTCTTCCAACCTACGATTTTGTACGAAATTTTTTTATTTTGCACAATTTCATGGCGCGTTCATTTAAATTAAATAGAAATAAAGATATATAAAATAATAGCTAGTTGATCGTATAAAACAGTTATAAAGAGAAAATTCATTTGGTTACTAGAGTAGAATAGATAAACGAGCAGTTCATCAGCACACGTTAACGCAATATGACTTACGACTCACGTCTAAGCCACATCCGCAGAAGCTGTCACCTCGAGGGTGCTTTGATCGTAAGGGATGCACGTGCAGCGCCATAGTCGCATACCCACGGCTATGTATCCCAAAGCGTCACAGAGGTACCGAGACTAACGAGTTTATGACCCCTGCATCTGATGCGAGAAACGTAACACCTGCACTCGTCGTCGCAAAACGTAACTTGCAATCCTGTCCGCGTCTACGTGTTCGATCACTAATTGCGCCCTCATCAAAATTCACCGCCAACGGTTCTCACAATATTTTTTTCACTACCCGCAGTCATTATTTTAACTGCAAAACAATTTCACCATAAACTTCACTGATTTTCAAATTTTTCTCATGTCCTCATTGCAAAATTTTTGAAAACTTACTAATTACATTCCACAAAATTTCCTAATTACTCAATTAAAATCAAATCCTGTTCCTAAATTCTTTATAATTTACAGATCATTCATTTTTTTCAATTTATTTCTCCAAAAAAAAAAGTATTCTATTTAATTAAAACTCGATTTACTTTTAGATTCAACATATAATTAAGCTAAAATCTTCACTAATTAAAAAATTTATCAAAAGTCTTTGAAATACAATTATTGGACATTTTTTAAGCGGCGAATGATGTCATCCCTGAATAAATGACTCATAAATTTACAAAATTACTGCCATCTTTATTAATTAACAATTTTACGTGATTTCCCGCAATTAATTAATGTCGTAGCGATGTAATAAAGTCCTTAATTAATAGAAATGTCGTTTCATGATTTTCTTTGGATTTCTAACAGATGCTCGATGTGAAGGAAGGTGGTCGGGGCGTCTTCGTGTGCAGCAGTCCCGGACCGGATCCGTACACGTCGCAAGACCTCTACAATCCAGTGTACGAGGAGTTGAGCAACGGTAAGTTACAGCCGTCCATTCGCACCAGCCATAAATTAAGGATATATTGGGAGGATGAATTAACGATGCTGGCATAGTGATCAAAGTTAAAATATGGCCGGTCTAATGTTCTACCTGGAATTTATGGTTCTTTAGGCATTTATATTGCTGTCGGATATAAAGTGGTGCTAGGTTCGGTACTTAAACTTGGCTCTTTTAACTCGGGGGCCGGATCCACAGATCATGTCACGCTACGCTATTTCAGCCCAGCGTAAAGCTATTTCATTCTTTCGGCAACCGGCGTTAAAAAAAAAACAACATTTTTTTAACCCTTTCAAAGAATCGCTTGCGAATGCACGGAAAATTTAATTTTTCTATTCTTTCGATAATTTCTCTATTAAGTGAAAGATCATTGTAACTGAAAATGCACTGCATGTATACATATATACATGTGCAGTAATTGCAGGATGAATTAGCAGGAGGCAAAAAAATTATTTGCGGAAATTGGACGCCTTTGCAAAACACGAATTTAAATTACTACTTTTTTTTCACTTTTTTAATGACTATGATATGATCATCAGATCATGTGTATGTAATTAATACTGTAGGAATAGGAATTATGGCCCTCGCCGTCATATTTCGTCGTTCTGGCAAATTTATATGAAATATCGCATATATTGCCAATGCCATTTTTCGGTACTCCGAAAAGCAACGATAAGTCATTATCAATTATCCTCAAATTAAGGCAATCAAATATAATATTTTTCCATGTTCACAATTTTTTTATTTTTTGTGAATAGGCCATAAAATGTGTAACGTTCTCCAATGATTCCAATGAACTTGAAGAAATTAACACCACAGTATTTTATAAATCATTACCCTGGTCATTATATTGCATCGTTCCAGCAATTTCACTTGAAATATAGAAAATATAGCCAAATCAATTTGCCAGCACCTCAAACCCACCAGAAAATCATTTTCAATAGTCCTCGAATTAAGACAGTCAAATATTCGGTTCTTCGATTTTCACAATTTATTTATTATTCATCTATATCTTTCGTGAATAAGCCATAAAATTGGTATGGATGAAATTAACACCAGAGCGGTGGAAAAATGATGGTCCTGGTCGTTCGATATTGCATCGTTCTAGATGATGAGAATCGCGTCTGAGGACGTTGAGCCCGTACTGTAAAACGAGAGGTCTTCGGGATGATACAAGTACTTACGATGTACCACCACCAACATCACCACTACTACCTACTACTACTAGTACTACTAGCATCCCTTTCCCTCTGAAATCGGATGGGGCAAATAGGTAGGCGCGTCGTTGCGAGTGCGTCTGTCAGTCTGTCTTAACTGTCAAGTTGTGCCGCTGGACTAACGCCCGAGTTGTGAACCGGTGGTGAACCTTCTATATTCCGCCGTCCGTACTAACCACGTGCGCTTGTCAGATTCTAAGCACTGGATAACACCGCGCCATTGACTTTATACTTCCTGTTCCTCAAGTCGCTGTTAGCCGCGTGTTAAGCGCAAAATCTTGTCGGTGTTCACGACACGAAGCGTTGCTAAATTCCCGATGCCTTTTCCTTGCTAATATAAATGGGCACTTAGTTATCTCGCAATGCGCGAACGTTTGAAGGAAACGCTTCCGAGAATCTCATTCCTGTCATTCTCCCTTTACCTTCTATTTTATTTCATTTTTAATATTATTTATGCAGTGAATAGATCATCTTTATTATGCAACTAATTACTGTAGGTCTTTTTTTTTAAATTATTATTTGTGCTATTTATTGACCACATGCAGAGCCATTTTCGTGTAACTAAATATTATAGGCTTTTTATTTTTTTATTTTTAATCTAAGCTCTTTAGATTTTCCAGGGGTGATAAAATGAAAACGAAAGAGAATCGTCGATTTTTTGTGGAACCGAATTTATTATTTGATTTTATATGTTATTTTTTGACTATGTTCCATTATCATGTAATTAAATATTATAATTTATAAAATTTTGTTATTTCAAATTTAAGCTCTCCAGTAATTCCGAGGGTTGAATTAATTCAATGTGGCATTTACAAAAAAAAAACAAAAAAAAATCCGCAGCTTCTCACCCGGCAAATCTTTATTGATTTACCCAGGAGCTACATTTCCAAGCTCAAATAAAATTGCTCCGCCCAGAGAATTACAAATATTTTGCATATACTTTTTTTTATTATTTTTCTCCAGAGGAAATTGCGTAACTGAGACATTTTTCCCTTAAGCCAATAAAACGCTCCGCTATATACTTTTTCTTACATTTTTTATTTTTTTTTTTTTTTTTCGCTAGACGCAGAATATTTTCCTTGAATTAAATATCCGAGGTTTTTCACCAGCGAATCTGTATTTTTATAATTAACTTTTCATTTTTTTTTTGTGCAGTTGAACGAGGGCGTTTTCTTCAATCAGTTTTATTCAGCAACGTTCAGTTCCAGCCTTTCGAGATCCTCCAGTTCTCAAGTCGTTTTTTTCTCGCTCCTTTCATTCGTCGTTCATCCATCGTTCTCCAAACCTTCCTTCTCTCTATTTGCAATCCAGCACCTACGTGATGTACGGGACGCTTCGTGCCAAGTCGATAAAAAAAAATCCAAGTGCTCAAATTTGATCGGTCATTTTTTACGTTATTGTTCCAACTGTGAACGAAAAAATTATTAAATTTTATTAACAGATTTAAACAAATTATCCCGCTCAAAAAAAACGAACAGTGTCCGGCGAATTTTGAAAATTAAAAAAAAAATTTCTTTAAAATCTTTTGCCACATTTAAAAATTCCTAAAGTTCACAATCCAAGCTAATGCTTAAATTTTTTTCGAAATACGAAATCCATAAAATCGATTAATAATTGATTGGATGGATTTAAGTGGATTGCTCCATATATACATATATATATATATATATATAGAGAGAGAGAGCTCTCTTCGCCCCGCGAGGTGAGCCGCCCCCCCCCCCCCTCTTCTGTATCATCGTACAAGCCTCGGGCCGAAGATAAGCGTGACACGACCCCTGACTCATACTTCCCATTAAACCTGCTCGCAGCCCCCGGCTAATTAGCATGGAGATGAGGCTTTCGACGTTTGACATGGACCCGTTAATCGAATATACGATGTACACTTATATACGTACCATCGTACGTGTAAGCCTCGAGTTCTCGGACAATCGGATGAAGGAGATTATATCGATAATCCTATAATACACGTGAATCTCGATGTATTAACGCATTGTCAATTATTTAACGATCTAATATTTGTGCTTTATTGAGATTGACAAACTATATTTATGTGCGATTAATCTATTGACTTGTTTTTCGATTATTCTTAATACCACGAATAACATGAATTTTTTGTTGTCCTTATTTTTTAAATAATCGTAGGGAAGCAATTTTTTTTTGGAACGGGAGGAGATTTTTTTCCGCAATTTATTTGAAATCATTCGGCCGATTGATGAAATTAATTTTTTTTATTCTCGGGCAAAATTAGAGATAATCTCAATGCGAATATTCTCGCCAATTTTTTTTTGTTTTTTTTTTCAAAATTAAAGAAAACTGATTAAGTTTTACCTTTTGAAAATTTTTTATGAAAACGCATATTAGGTACAAAAAAATGTAAACCATGTGGACGATATGAAGTGTGAATAATTTTTAATAATTTGAGTTTTCTTTTTGTTTATTTTCTCAGGAGAACATCCCGAAACGGACGAAGAGAGCGAACTCAATGCGAGAAATCGCCTTCACCATCATCAACATTATCATCATCATCATCGACTGTCGACGTCGAAACCGGCGAGCGAGGACGAGTTTGCCGAGGACGAGCTCTCGATTGGCGAACCATCGGAGGCTAGGATGTTGACCTCGACGGGTCCAGGATGGGGCACGTGCCCCGCCGCCTCCAGACCATCCCGAGAAAGGCGAGACAAGAGCCCGAGGAGTCTCGACAGGCGTCGGAGGGACAAGAGCCACGACGTTGGAGAATTTCACGAGGGGATGCTCCGGGACGCACTGCTTCAACTTTATCCAAGCGTCGCAGGTAATTGCATTCGATGAAAATAATCGCCATAATTATCCATTAATTTTATTATTGCATTATTCAGTTGTTAATTACCGCTGCAAGATATTCGTTATTTTGTTACTTCAGAAAAGAAGCTTTGCGTTGTGACGAAAAAAAATTTTTTTTAAAGATTTTCATGTCAGCACACTCAAAATATTCTAAAACGTCGAGAAAAGTGGTTTAGAATAAAATCCAAATATCTGAAACTGTTTAAGTTTAAACCAAATGTAGAGTACCGGCTAATTTTCAATCGGTATAAATTTTATAACAATCGATTTCAAAGCAATTCACAATTTTAGAAAAATCATTTTACTTTAATTCAGTTGTTAATTATCACTGCAAGATATTCGTTATTTTGTTACTTCACAAAGGAAGCTTTGGGTTGTGAAGAAAAAAATATTTTTTTAAGAGATTTTCATGTCAGCACATTCAAAATGGTCTAAAACGTCGAGAAAAGTGGTTTGGAATAAAATTCAAATAACTGTAACTTTTTTAATTAAAATCAAATGTAGAATACCGGCTACATTTCAATTGCTATAAATTTTATAACAATTGATTCCAAGGAAATTGAATATTTTTTTAAAATTCATTTTACTTTAATTCAGGTGAACTTTCAACAAATGAGCTCAAATTTTCAACACAGGAAAAATAATATTCAATCTTGATACCTACCAAATTTGGTGATAATCAGTAAAGCGGTTCGGATTTTACGTGATTTCCATTTTTTTTTGCATCATGTATCGTTATAAATATGTATTTTAGTTACTCATTTTTGCATAAAATTATATTAAATAATTCTTTTATTTTTGTTTCAAAACCCAAATCCGTATTCAACTCAGATATGGGCACTTAATCGACATGGAATGCCGCATATTTTTATCGTTTTCAAATTCTTATAAAAGGACTCTCTATAATTTGACTTATATTTTTCTACACCATTAAAAGGTGATTTATGCCTGAGGCAGAATCTCCAATTAAATCTGTTTTAATTCTAATAATTGTGACCCAGTTTTTCTATGAATCACAAATTTTATTACTGCCTTAAGATTATATGACTGCCTGTTATGAAAATACTGTGATAATTGATAAAAATCAACTCGCTTTTTGATGAAATTATTCGCATGAAGAATAAAAATTTGTAGGTGGATGTTCAGGACCACAAAATTAACTCATCTGTAAAAAAAATTTCAGCCTGTACGCATATTTGATTTTTATTTTCACGGCATTTGTACAGACGATAAATGGATATAGCTCATATAATTTGACTCCATTTGAATTGCAATTATTCATTAAAAACGCGGTAGCATTTTTTTTTTTATGGTATGAGCGGAATCTCAAAATTTTGACGCTTCCGCCGCCTGCGTTTTATTGAAAGTTCACTTCACGTGTATCAATATCTCTTTTAAAGTCAAAATTCCAAACTTTTCCCATAGGAGGCCACGTATATTGCACCATATTGAATGTTAAATTCCTCAGCAATTCGGTCAGTGACAGGCGCTCAAAATTTGTTATTACGTTCAGGATTGCTTGAATTGTAAACTATCAATTTTCCAAGCGCAAAAGTTCACACATGCGTTTCGATAGGAAGGTCCTTCGACAGTGGAAATTGTCTTCTTTTTATTTTCACTCAATTTGGCGATTTTGTTTTTTTTATAGTTTTTTGTGAATAAAGTATACGACCAATCAATGTGAAATTTGACAAGTTGATCTATTGACACATAACATATTTACTAAAAAAAATTAAAGCGTTTCTTAAAATTTGACAGAAATCGGTTCAATAGTTTACTAGGTGTTGTGCATGCCAGTTGTAAAAACGCTGTTTCAACAAAAATTTTTTTGAAATTTCAAGTACGTTTCACATTTTTGAGAACCACAATTGAAAATTTAGCACATATTCTTAATCGCTTCAATAATTCAAAAAATCGGTCGCCAAAAAATCGATAACCCACGAAATAAAATCGGTTGAATAATTTTTTTACATATTGTGCAAACCATTTGCTAAACGCTGTTTCCCTAAAAACGCTTTAAAAATCGTAGCTGCAATTCCCAGCAGCAAATTCGATACTCCCAATCTTGAATTCGCAGCAGTGAAATAAAATCGCTCATAACGTGACCGTTTTTAAGACCCACAATTAAAAATCGGGCCCATATCGCCTCAAGAAAAAACAAATCTCCGAAAAATCTCATTAATAAATAATAAAGGAATTCTCATTGATAAATCATCGCTGCGAAACGTTAATTAAAATCCGACCCTCTCTCTTTATGTTGCCAGGTGTCGCCGGAGTGCGAACGATAACGAGTCAGCGTCAAAAGTCCGTCCCGTCGGTAGCTCACAGGCTGCCATATTTCGTTCCGCCGATGCCGGCCGCGCGGTCCCGTCGTCCGGAGGAGAATCCTTACGAGAGCGTTCCGGTTCTCGGCCCGTTGCAACACTATTCCACCCAAAACAGAAGCAACAACAAGGAGAAATCCCGCAAGGCTACCGCGGAACGATACGCAAAGTATCCGCCTTACGCCACCGGCGAGTATTACGGCCTCCACACGGATCAAGAGAATCCGGCGCCGGTTTACACGCAAGTTGGCGGCGAATATTCGGACACGTATTCGCAGCCGACCGACCGACTCTACAACGAGGACAAATATGCGCAGCCGGTTTATTACACGCCTCGCGAGCCGGACCAAATATCGTCGGGTCGCCTTTACCAGGGTCAACCTGACAGCAGTTTCGGGAGCGACAGCGGCTACAGTCATCACACTTCCGGTACAACGGGAACGAACGGAACGCGCGGAAGTATAACGCGCAACAATTATCGCAAGGAAAACCATCGAAATTCCCACCATTCGCACCATTCCGCCGACTACATAGTCTCTTAAGGGCCGTGGAACAATTTTTCTACCGACAAACAAATCGCCGCCGGCGGAACAATCAATTTTTCCGCAGCGGACGGCGAAACAAAGAACATCGGGATGTAGGTGCGTTTTGTTTTTAATTTGCCGCTGAGAGACTCGACGCGGTCGTCAGTGATCAAAACAAGTGATCTCCTTTTATTAGTGATTTTAGCGAATAATTCATATGATGACGAAATGGGAAAAAAAAAAAAATGAAAAAGACTGTTTAACAAATTTATCGTACGATGCCAAATGAGACTCAGGCTCGCACCAAAGGAAGTCTAAATTACACGATAAGGTATTAAGGTGGTTTGCGGTATCGTGACGATCGGGTTTCGACGTCGGAATGGAAAAGCGGCTTGTTGCGCGAGCATTCGAGTTATCATACGGGACTTTCCAAACCAAATCGACAGGAAGCTTGCGCTTTTTTGTAATTCGCGTTTTAAATACTTTGCGATATATTCATTTGCTCTCCGCCCGCATCTTCGTGGCAGTCCCGACTATTTTTCTCTCCGAACGAAAAATGGGCGGCAAACATTTCAGGAGAATTGTCAATTTTAGGAACAAACGATTTTGGTTCTAGGGGCCAGCGAAATTCTCAAACGAATCTAATAATTGATCGGTAATGTTTGTTTTTTATTCACATTTTTGCTTATCGTAATCACAAAAATTTTTCAAAAATACTAAAAACTGCTCCGCAATGTTTATTTTTTATCAACATTTCTAATTATCGCGAGCAAAACAATTTTCAAAAAAAAATCGGTTTTTGTTGTTACCAATTGTCCGAAAATTTGAAAACCGGTCCAGAGTCTTTTTTTCTAGGGCCCGGGATGTTGTGAACGGGCGGGAAAAAATGAGGGTCATTATACTGTCGATTTCGCGTGGAATTTCCCGTACGCACGTGTATGTATATATGTGAAGTGAAAGAAGCACTGCCAGCATCGCACGGGAAGCTCAACGCTTCCTTTGATGCTTCCTGCGAGGCAACGATCCGCGTTCGAAATTTCCGGAACTGACGGACGATCCTCGCACGCTATGCAGACGGAAAATCCCCGACTAGTGGCCCGATGATGCCGCCATTCTGTGGGCAACTCTCTCCTATCTCTCTCTCTCTCTCTGTGTGTGTGTGTGTGTGTGCGTGTGTGTGTAAGCTACCACGGGATGGTAGCCGCGAGTGAGGCTCGCGATTGAAGCGGAGCTGCGGCTCGTTCTACCGCGAATCGCTGGCGTTTAGTCGTTTGAGCTTTCGGGCGAGTCTTCTCGTGAAAAGGAGGAATGTAAGACCAGCGAACGAGCGAGAGAACGGAGAGAAGCAACGATGCAATATTTGCTACGGAGGACATAACAGTTCGTACTAAAATTGTACAGACACCTGCCATATTTCAATATTATACATAAACATTAATGAGAAAGACGAACGAAAAAGAATGAGGAGAAGAACAACAAAACACAGTAGATATGTATTTGTAAATAATTTTGTTGGGGGAAAAGACCACGTTGACGAATCGTTTTTTGTTCTGTTTCGTTCCCACCGAATGTAGCATAGATGTACCATATCGTTATCTAAGATATCGAAAGAAAATTATTTAATTTAATATATGATTTCTTAAATTATCAAGCGCCGGAGCGACGTATTTTATAGTTTCAAGGATCGTCGGCGATGGGGACTAATGCGGATATGGTGGACACACTTATTGCAATTTATGTATTTGGGAATTTATTTACAACGATTTGGTTGTTGATACGGAAAATAATCGAATGGGTTTTCAATACAATTTGGGGGAGGGGGGATCTCAGTTGGCATTTTGGTTTAAACTTCGGCTGATTTTTTTAAGTTCTAAATGAAATTTTAACTCACCATAGTCAAACAATTTTTTTTTTATGAGTAAAAAAAATATATGGGGCATTCAGTGTTAATAAAAAATGCCATTATGTTAAGGTTCGATACAAATCTGGAAAATACTCTGAAATACAACGGAAGAACCACAAACGAAAATGGAGAAATATCATATTTTCTCATTTTCTTCTATTCTATCTTCTACCTTTTTTCTCGTGTTTTAATTTGTTTTTCATAGAAAAATCCACACGAAATCTCGGGAATAATTTAAAACGTCGAAGAAAAGGAAATAAAAAATAAATTCACACTAATTCTACGAATTAAAATATGATTTCAAGCCCGGATGATGATGTGAATAAAAATAATTGCAACAAAATTTGATTTGAAATCACGACCATTGAAAATGTCCATAACATTTTTTTCCATCGAAGTGTTAATCACTTTCTAACATTTTGTGTGAATGTACCCATAAATAATATCATAAAACCCTAGAAAAAAAGTAGACAAAAATAATTTCCCCACTTTCACTCGCAGACCAAAAATGTTCTTATTTTTCCTAGTATTTTCCGGATTTGCATTTATGGCGTTTTTTCTTTACCTTTGAATATTTATAATCAAAAAACACTATTAAGGTAAACCCATGAACAAAAATCTACATGCATTTTTTTGTGCTACGAGCAACATTAAAAAATCGTCGACTATTTTTTCAACAGTTTCGATGATCGATCGCGTTGACACGGAATGCCCCTTGTGTTTTTTTTTTGTATTTTTTTTTTTCACGACCTTATTAACTTGCAATTTTTACAATTTTTTTCCTTAAGTGTGCACCGCTCCTCTACTCGCTTTTGATCCTTCGTCGACCATATAAACGATTGCCGATGGGCGTAAACTTGAGAATGCGATCAAGTGAGAAGCAGAGCGAGTCAAGCCCGATGTGTCCGCGAGAAGCTAGTTAACCCGATGGAAGTGCATGTCGGAAGTGTACCATAGACGACAACGTGCCGCGACTAGCGATCGATCGAATCGCCACGACACGTACACGTCGAGTGTACATACTTCCGCATGGAATGCACTTTTCTAGCCGCGATAAGGGCAAATACCTCACGATAATTGAATCAGTCTGTTGTAAATATCGTTTTATATATTAAAGACAAAACGAACAACAAAAAACGAAAAAAAAAAAGAAGAAAATGTAACGTTTCCGATTATCCGGATGCGTAACCCGTGTACTTATAACACTAGAAGCGAAAATGTGCGTGCGATTATCGTTCTGTCTTCTCGTCAGGCTGTAATTATTATTTACTTATTATATTCCATAGGAAAAAAAAACACACAGAAAAAATGTAAGTTTCGTTTTTTTTTTTTTTTAATGAAAATATTGTATTTATTTATAATATATATATATATATTTATAATTTAAGTAATGAAATTATCTTCGGAGGATTTTGAAGTAAAACAAAAATCGACGAGGCCCGAGCGAAAAGGCAGATTGATTAAATACGAATGTAAGAGTGACACCGTTGTACTTACCGCGCGGAATAAATGTACGAAGCAAATCGCGATTGTAATGATTGAGAACGACAACGGCAACAACAAGGGGAAAATAAATAATTAATAGTTATTAATAATGGAGCAATGCATACAATCAAAGAGTGCAGGATAACAAAAAAAAAGAGAGAAAAGAAAAAACATTAAAAATACGATGAAAAATCGATTGATCGGAAATTTGCGATTACGCGAGCGTAGAGCGCGGCTAATTTTGCGAACACACCGACGAAGTAAAACGCTTTTTGTACAATTTTTGCGTCCATATTAGTCAAAAACGCGAGCACGAAAACGTTTTTTATATATTCTAGCTATACGCGATCTTCTTCTAAGTTATTATCATTTTTAACGTCACCATCAATATTATTGTTTAATGTGTTACCTGAGAAATTCATGAATTTCTAGTGAAACACGCCATTAGTAAATTGTTATATTGTATCGATAGACGTAATGGGATATAAAAATTTATTCGTGGGTTTTACAACAACAGAGCTTCTCTGCGAAGCGAAATCATTGATTTTTAAAACGTTTCTCATTTTCCACTGAATTTTCTGTGCACTCGTGCGTCTTTCGAAAAATGCAAAAATTTCGTTGCCCCAAAAAATTACCTGACTCATTTAATTATTCAATAATTATCTCATATTTGCAGAAAAATGATCGGACATTTTAATTTTTTTAAACGAATCTTATCACAGGGAAGTCCCTTTTTTCTGAGACTCACAAATTTTCCTTAATTTACGGTATTTTACCACTATTATTTTTATTATCACTTTTTTGCATTGCGATTTCATTTTTAAGGCCTTTTTCTACGAAGTGTTACAGAATTTTTTAAGACAAAGAGAAATGTCTTTTGTTTTTAAATTACATTTTTATGGAATCGATAAATGAACAGTAAAAGTTTTGAAGTAACGAGATGTTTGCAAGTTTTCTTGCGACGAACGAATGACAGAAGCAGCGGAAGAGGACGTAGTCTTTCATCATAGTCTTTTTATTTTCCGTACACCGGAGACTTTAGGTGAAAAAAAATAATAATAATAATTATTTATTTATTGAATCGAGAGTCGCTCGATGAGGTCCTTCTAATTTAGCGCCAATCTTAGCGATAGCCATCGACACAATAGGCACGGGCACTATAGAGTGTCTCGATAACAAGTAGCACTCTCGAAAGTTAGCTAGCACGGAAGTTCTTCTTTGCCATCGCGCCTTTCTCGAGACACTCGACCAACTGCAGCTCTCGGATAACGTCGTTACAAATAGAAAAAAATATAAATAAAAATAAGACAAACTAAAGAAGCGGGAATTCAGGCGACCGTCATTTCAGCTTCCGGAAATTACATTTTTTACCTTGAAAAGATCCTGATGATAACGCGTTGGGAAATAATTTTTTAACTTACTTCAAGTTACACTCAAAGTTTTGTCATTATTTAGTGTATCGTGCGAACAACTCAATAGAAGAAAAAAAATGTAATATCTATCATTTCTTACTTTAATAACATCATGAGTTAAATGTAAACTCGAGCTCCACTCCAAAATTCTAACATTTATTTTTTAAATTATCTATGTTTTTTAATAATTATTGGAAACAACTGCAAAATCAGTAATCATTTTTTTCAGTCACAAATTTGTTAATTTGACAAACGGTCGCGTTAAAATAAGAATAAAAAATATTAAAAACAAACTTATTTTGAGTTGCACTTGAAGACTTGCCATTATTACATTTTTCGTGAAAACAAATCAACAGAAAAAAAATAATTAAATATTCATTTTTTCCCACTTACATTCTTCTTGAGTGTGAACTTAATTTCAATCTCGCAATTTTGTCAGAAATTGGAAGGAGTGAAAATCGTTCATTTCCCAACTATCTGCATTTTTCAAATATCGATTAAAATCAATTGCAAAAATAGTAAAAAAATTTCCTGAGTCTCAAATGTGTCAGTGTGAATAATTGTGAATAATCAAAGCACATTGCGCACAATTTGAGTACCGCTTGCCCGGAAAAATAGCAATTCCTTTTAAAATTCGAGGCTCGAGTTCCAAGTGCCGAAGAGACGTGTCAAAAAAAAAAAAAAAATGATGGTGAGGAAGAACACCAGCTCGCAGAACAGGGTAACTAGTTCTAAACATCTATCTTCTAGATCACCTTTGATGAAGTAACAGAAAAACGAAAGCAAGAAAAAGAATTTCAAGTTAATTAAAGGAGACAAAAATTAAATCGAGAGAGAGAAAGAGAGAGAGAATTTGAACAAAAAAAAATGAAAAAAAAAAAAAAAAGCAAAAAGAATAGAAAAAAATCTCCTAATCACTCGGTGTCGCCTAATGGTATCACGGGTTCACTTTAATCACGACAAAAAAAAATGTCACCTAAGCCTAAATCGAAACACACACACACTATCACAACTTCGTACTAATAAACGATTTACTATTCAATTTCAAAAATGCGTTTTTATAATTACTGGCTATCACGATTGACGGCCCATTCAACCTTCTCCCTCTCATTTCCCTCCGCCCCTCCTCCCCCACCCCCTCCACCCCTCCCCTTTCCCACCCCGAATCCATTTACTTTTCATTCCATTGTCCATACATTTCAATTCACCGATCCAAACCCTGTCTGGCCTCTGTTGTCTGCTCTGGATATATTCAATAGAAAAAATGTGACGAGACAGCATTACGCGCACTGACGGAAGTGGCGCTGCTAAGGGAAGGGGGTTGATGCTGCTGGTAACAAAAAAAAAAAAAAAAGGGAAAAAAGATGAAGAGGTGGTTGTGACGGACACGACCATCCATCATAATGCCGTCGAGCCCTTTCGACCCTTCGCACAACGAATCAGGTGAGTAGAGAGCGAGGGGGGAGGGGGAGGGGGGGGGGGGGGTGCTCTTCGGGTTAGCCAAAAGGGGAACGAAAAGCGCGAGCGGCAACAGCATAAATGAAATCCATTCTTGGGCGTGGGAGTAAAAAAAAAAAAAACGAGCCCAGGAGGATGGAAGGCCGGCTTGCCGGATCTGCTGGGCACCACAGGCCAAACTAATTAGCCGCTACGGAATTACCGGGAAACGCGAAAGCCTGATTTTTCCACAATACACGAAATGGTAAGCATTGTAACTCCGTGTTTAAATTACGGAACTTCCTGAGGAATTATGGTGCTTATTTTTGGAAAGAAATTAAAATAAAATAAAATGAGATATTATTAACTTCTGGAATGGGGAATGGTTTGGAATTTTTGTTATCCGGGGTAGATGCGCACGTTTGATGGAATATTTTTATGGGTAAATATAGGAACAATACTTAATTTCCTGACAATGAAATAATTTCGCAACGCTCACTAATATCATTCAATTTAAAAAAATTCTCGACTCATACACAAACCTTTTCACAGTTTATTTTTTCGCTAAATAAAAAAAATAACACTGAACCCGAAACGTTTTTATGGCTTCCCATAAAAACGTATGATTCTCAAACAATTTTCAACCTAATTGTAAAAAACGCCTTTCCCATTTTCTCTCCCCTGTACACAAACAAACGTATAATTCAATAACCATGACCAGTTCCACAAAAGTCCCAATAAATAAATCCCAATAACAGCAAAATAAATAACTCAACGTTATATCCACTATTCACCAACAATGTAAGACATCTCTTTGAGTATGCGATCCAAACTAATTAGAATCTCGAAAAAACAAAAGCACGAAGATGATGGCGAAGAAAAAAATTTGTCTGTCATCGTTCTGCGTTCGATATAATTGCCCGCAGGGGGTGGGGGGTGGGAGGGTTGCCAGCGAGGTGAAAAATTGAACCGGGAATTGCGCTTTGCGAATCGGGCTCTCTCGTCCGGGTCACGCGCTAAGCAAACCCACGGGAATTTTCATTCGCCGGGATTTCATGGGGAATGCTCGCATCAGCGAGAAATAAACGCGTCGTTCGCAAAGAGACGTAAAGTCGGGGGAGTAATAAGGTGATCGAGCTGCGCGCAGCGATAAACGAGCCGAGTACCACCGAGTGTAACGATAATAAGCGGGGGAGTTTGGCTGCGTGACTCGGCAGTCATTGCGTGATCGATATTAATAAAAATTGTAAAGAACGAAGGCTCAGCGGGTAACACGACTAGCCCATTATACGGAAGCGCGAACCCTTTGCCAGTCTTCGAGGGCAATTTGTCCCTATCACTCGCGATCGATATTGTTTGAACGAATAACGAAGCTTGACGTATAATATAACATCAGCCTAATGCTACCTAATCATCGGGGGATACCATACATTAGCTGCTAAATTACGCGATAAATATTCACGCGACAAGAAAAATATAATCGACACTCTTCAGAATCGCTTTTGCGGTCTCCCAACTGTTCGGACAGTTGGTGACTGATAAAAAAAATACTGGTGCAATATACGGACGGTTTTTGTGTATTCAAGATCCTTGTCCCAGTTAATGACCGCGTTATGGTATTTATTTTCTGATGTAAAAATTAATCTGACATTTTTTACATGCATAACGACAAATGTTTGTTCGGGAATATGGGTTTTTTTGACAATTTTGGTTTTCCATGTTGGGTTTAATAAATTGGTATTGCACTTTTTTGGAAATACCGAATTTTGAACGTTCTTGGATTTACTTTTTGGTAAATGTGAAACCATTTTTATTTCCTGTGTTTCAGTTTGTCGTCTATTTTCTAGTGTTTCTGAAGGATGTACATTTTTTTTTTTTTTAAGTAATGTAAAAACTAATCTGACATTTTTTGCACGCGTAACGATAAAATTTTGTTTGTGGATATGGGTTTTTTTAAACAATTTTGGTTTTTCCATTTGGGGATTAATAAATTGGTATTGTAATTTTTTTGAAAGATTGAAATTCGAACGTTCTTGGATTTACCTTTTGATAAAATTAAAACAATTTTCATTTTACGTCTTGTCGTCTATTTTCTGGTATTCCTAGAGTCTGTAAATAATATGAATATCCCAAACTTTGATCAGATTAATTTTTTTTTGTACATCTTTTACAACCACGTTCGACATTGTTTGAACGAATAACGAACCCCATATTATCCTAATGATACCTAATTATTAAAGATGATTCGACGTTGTCAGCCAAATTGCATATTATATATTTATGTAACGAGAAATAAATTACGAACGCTCTACATACTACTTTGTACCGACGTTCATAGCTACACTGACTTTTAATAATACTTTTTTATAATATTGTTTTCATAATAAATATACATTACAAAATTAATAGCTTCTATCAACATTTTTTCAATATAATTTGTTAATTAAATATATAAATTAGTATCGATTGTTTTATAAAATATTTCTTCATAAAAAAGTTTTAACTAAACAATTTTTTAGCATTAGATAAAATGATCACTTCATTACCCTGCGACTTAACAAAATATTATTTAAGGTTAATCTGCAATTTAAATGAACAAAAATAATTAATGTTGAATATCGATCAGTCGCTTGTACATTATGTTCATTCTTTATGTTATTAAAATAATTGCTTTATGAGTCGCGGTGCTTATACAGTAGAGCGAATGAAAAATGCAGAAATAATTATTAATTGTATAATAAAATATTTTTTTATTTAAATACACAATTAACATTTTGATTACAATTACATAAAATGATCAATTAATTAACCCACGTCTTGGGAAAATATTTTTTAACATAAATTCCTATTTTAATGCACAAAAATACGTATTATTAAAATCTGGTCACCCACTGGTACATTATGCTACCTATGGGTGCATTTTCGAAGTTATCAAAGTAATTGCTTTTCGCGTCGGTGAATATACAGAAGAATGAATGAAAGATGCAAAAAAATATATGCATTCGTGCTTGGTTTGGGATTAAGAGGTCGAGATGTTCCGAAAGAAAGAAGTTGTTGCTGCTGCGTCGCTCCAAATCTCGTCTGACCCGCAGGGACAAATTTCATGCCAGAATAAGGCTTTTATGTTCGAAAAAAACGCATAAAAAAAATTAACAAAAGCTCTGACTTTAGCTGGCCCAGTTCTTTTTACCTGCTTTACCCTTTTCATTCTTGACGTCTCATGTGGTTAGACAGACGCTGTACACGTGTCGGGATAAGAGGCTGCGACCAGTGGTAGAGAAGCTTTTGAGTACAGAGAAAGCCCAAGAGCATTGAAGAATATAATGCGCTCCGGTAAAAAGGTCATGACGTTAATTGAGCGATAGTTAAGTACGTGACCTCGCAGCTCACGTCGGCTTTAATTATTATCACGAGAAATCGAGTTTTCCGCGACATCTCAATGCACCTGCACGTTCATCGTTTACTTACTCCAAAGTCTAAATAGAATGAAATGAGTATCCCCTTAAAATATCAGATCTTTTAATAATCCAGAAAATGATGTTCATCATTATACATAAATATTTTTTGTCTAAAAATGGTACAGCCTAAATTTAAAAAAAAAGAAGAATTAACAAAAGTTTTCCATTAAGGAAGAAAAACAATAATAATAAATAAAGCAATTAGATGTACAACAGCTAAGCCAGAATCACGAATGAAAAAAAAAAGAGAATAATCGTTGGAGCGAAACCAAAAAGTCAATTAAGTAATAATCTGCATAATGCGATGAACAACACCGTTAATATAATGCGAAATAAGTTAATATGTGAGCTCTTATGATAGTGTATAAATTGTGTTTGCGAAAAGGCGTCACCTGTCGACCGATTGATACGAAAATCATTATGATACTTTGCGTGCATACCCATGTAAATATTCAATTTGATTGCGTTCACGGAGAGGACCATCAATAAATGCTCGGTGAATATTCGATGCCGCTGCCGTTGGGGTAGCGCAGTCCGAATGGACGTGCCAATAATTAAGAGCGTCCGGCTATTCGCGCCCCACTGTTTTAATTCAGTCATTACAGGGGATGACGTTGAGGCCGCTCGACGGCCAATACGGGGGAACAAACGCTATTCATCAAGTCGGGACAATTACCGGAAAGCATTATCAAATTTCAAAGGGCTAATAATATCACACATATATCCCTCTGTATATCAGACTGATGCTTAGTGTTTACGTGCTCAGAGTTACGTACAATGTATACTAAAAAAAATATTTCACAGGTCATTTTTTAAGGGCCATTTTAAGGACCATTTTTATAACTGTTCTGTAATTATTTTCGAAATTTTATTATTTTAAAAAGGACTGAAAATTTATTTTTTATTATTAATCCAATCATTACAGGGGATAATGTTGAGGCCGCTGGACGGCCAATACGGGGGAACAAACGCTATTCGTCAAGTCGGGACAATTATCAAATTTCAAAGGGCTAATAATATCACACATATATTCCTCTGTATATTAGACTGATGCTTAGTGTTTACGTGCTCACAGTTATATACAATGTGTACTAAAAAATTATTTTACAGGCCATTTTAAGGACCATTTTTATAACTGTTCTGTAATTATTTTCGAAATTTTATTATTTTAAAAAGGACTGAAAATTTATTTTTTATTATTAATCCAATCATTACAGGGGATGATGTTGAGGCCGCTGGACGGCCAATACGGGGGAACAAACGCTATTCGTCAAGTCAGGACAATTACCAGAAAGCATTATCAAATTTCAAAGGGCTAATAATATTACACATATATCCCTCTGTATATCAGACTGATGCTTAGTGTTGACGTGCTCAGAGTTACGTACAATGTATACTAAAAAAAATATTTTACAGATCATTTTTTAAGGGCCATTTTAAGGACCATTTTTATAACTGTTCTGTAATTATTTTCGAAATTTTATTATTTTAAAAAGGACTGAAAATTTATTTTTTATTATCAATCCAATCATTACAGGGGATAATGTTGAGGCCGCTGGACGGCCAATACGGGGGAAGAAACGCTCAAGTATGGAAAATTACCGGAAAGCATTATTAAATTTCAAAGGGCTAATAATATTACACATATATCCCTCTTTACATCAGACTGATGCTTAGTGTTGACGTGCTCACAGTTATGTACAATGTGTACTAAAAAAATTATTTTACAGGCCATTTTTATAACTGTTCTCTAATTATTTACTAAATTTCATTATTTACAAAAGGACTGAAAATTTATTTTTTATTATTAATCCAATCATTACAGGGGATAATGTTGAGGCTGCTGGACGGCCAATACGGGGGAACAAACGCTATTCGTCAAGTCGGGACAATTATCAAATTTCAAAGGGCTAATAATATCACACATACATCCCTCTGTATATTAGACTGATGCTTAGTGTTGACGTGCTCACAGTTACGTACAATGTATACTAAAAAAAATATTTTTCGGGGTCATTTTTATAACTGTTCTCTAATTATTTACTAAATTTCATTATTTACAAAAGGACTGAAAATTTATTTTTTATTATTAATCCAATCATTACAGGGGATAATGTTGAGGCTGCTGGACGGCCAATACGGGGGAACAAACGCTATTCATCAAGTCGGGACAATTACCGGAAGGCATTATCAAATTTCAAAGGGCTAATAATATCACACATATATCCCTCTGTATATCAGACTGATGCTTAGTGTTTACGTGCTCACAGTTATATACAATGTGTACTAAAAAATTATTTTACAGGCCATTTTAAGGACCATTTTTATAACTGTTCTGTAATTATTTTCGAAATTTTATTATTTTAAAAAGGACTGAAAATGTATTTTTTATTATTAATCCAATCATTACAGGGGATGATGTTGAGGCCGCTGGACGGCCAATACGGGGGAACAAACGGTATTCGTCAAGTCGGGACAATTATCAAATTTCAAAGGGCTAATAATATCACACATACATCCCTCTGTATATTAGACTGATGCTTAGTGTTTACGTGCTCACAGTTATATACAATGTGTACTAAAAAATTATTTTACAGGCCATTTTTTAAGGGCCATTTTAAGGACCATTTTTATAACTGTTCTGTAATTATTTTCGAAATTTTATTATTTAAAAAAGGACTGAAAATGTATTTTTTATTATTAATCCAATCATTACAGGGGATGATGTTGAGGCCGCTGGACGGCCAATACGGGGGAACAAACGCTATTCGTCAAGTCGGGACAATTATCAAATTTCAAAGGGCTAATAATATTACACATATATACCTCTGTACATCAGATTGATACTTAGTGTTGACGTGCTTACAGTTATGTACAATTTGTACTAACAAAATTATTTTACAGGCCATTTTTATAACTGTTCTGTAATTATTTTCGAAATTTCATTATTTTAAAAAGAACCGAAAACCTCGACCTTATCCTTATAATATACCCTCATTAATTGTTAATTGTTAAAAACAGTTAGCACATATAACAAAATGACATTCTATTCCTATTATCTATTACACATTAATTACCATATCGCCCGTCTCAAAATAACAATCGAGCTTCATTTCTTCACAATTAACGCCCTTAAAATCGACTCTCTTAATTCAATACTCTTCATCATAAAGTTATGAATCGCTGTATTCGATTGTAGTTCCATCGACCCAAAGTACAGAATATTTTCTATCGAATATCACCATCCAGAGATATTTCATTTCTAAGATTCCTTCGTGCATCGCAAAGTTGGAACTTCCACAGAATCTGCAAATAATTTTCATCCTCATTAAAGTCACGAGTAACACAAATCTGTGTCGGTTCAATCACTCGAGAAATTGCCTGTACTTTCATTATCAAAACACTTATATAATAGCGCCTTGAAATCGTAACTCTTTTACGTTAGAAATTTCGTGTCTTCGGGTACTATAAAACACCTCGGTGAAAAGCAATATCGTCTTTTGTTTCCATGGAAAGGGCCAATGTCCCGAGAAATAAGTGGAGCAGGTGAGGAAGTGGAGCTTCTGGTGTTGCGTCTTGGGATTCGCAACTTCGGGGGAGCCTCGGTGGTGGTACTTACTCTCGTTACCATCATCAAAGTCGTCTCCTCGCAGCGTGAGTCCCTGGCTCTGTGCACCGTGAAGCACGGGCTTCATTACGCCGTCATAAATCACAGCGTGCAGCTTCGCACCCGATACCCTTTAGCCGACGTGCGTTATTAATTACTCCCATTTTCCCTGCTGCCAATAAAAACAACCGAGACCCCACGGCCAGTATCATCGAAGGTACACGCTACGCTACTCGAAAACCCTGCGGCAGCAACAGCATCACGCAATGTGTACACGTTGTTATTGGCATTGCTTGTGCAAGTGGCACTCGCTTCCTCTTTTTCTCTTTTCCTCTTTTCCTCTCTGCAAAGGGCGATGGTTTTCCCTCGGTCCTTTTTCGCCCACCGATGGACATGGGCTGCCCAGATTCATCGCAAAAACGGTGGCTATGTTGATCTTGTCATCAGGGATAAAATGTTGGGGCTGCAGGGGAAGCAGACCTTAAGGGGTGGTTAATAAGGGTTCGTCGGTCGGAAAGGTTGAAAGTTACCGAGGGAAAAAGCCAACCGGGGATTTCACTGTGCCGGGAATCGGAGATCACACGTTACGGAACTGTTTTCTATGTGTTTTAACCCTTCGACTCGCGAATGGGGTTAACATTGAAACACCCCACGCGCACTTTGAACTGGGGTCTTAAAGTAAGGGGCGGTTTTATCGACCTCGGACTTTGATCATTGTTCAATTTGAAATTTTGGAAATAGCGTCACGTCGCAAGCGACTTCAGTTACTTGTTGGGATTTGTAGTAGACAGCTTTTAATTTGGGATGGGGTGTGACACACCCCAATTGTTGGAGTGAAGTAGAATTTTTCATCGGCAAGTTGATTTTGTTTTATCTGTTGAAATTATTGTAACTGATATATTATTGCGCAATTGATGGATTGTAATTATTACAAATATTGTTTACAAACGATATAATGGAAAAAAAAAAAAAAAAAAAAAAAAACTGTAAGGAATTAATTTGCAGTGACTGCGCGTCAACAGATTCAATACTTTCCGTTTTGTTAACTTTTTGAAATGGTTTTTTATCGAAATTCTAATCGAGATATTGGTTCTATACGATTTTTCCTGACTTTCCGTTTATCAATTCGCACGGTTTCGTTATTATCAGTGCCCCAAATAAATAAACTTTAAAAAAAAAATCATCAACTCCCTAAAAAATATAATTACATTTCTAACGTCAAGAATACAAATATTTCCGCCATCTGTAATCTCTACACTTCTCAATGAAATTATTTCTCATTAATTTTTGTAATCATCGAAAACCAATTTTCAATTACTCTTACAATAGACTTAAATATTATAACATTCCACGTTAGACGATCCACAGAAACCTCCCATCGCGTATCTTTGATCCTCGCTGTGGCCTTGGATCGAATGAAGATCAACTGCCTAAGAAATATAAAAAAACATTTACAAAGCAAACAAACCAAATGCAACATTTCCGTCGTCTGCAAATATTCCTTAAGCCCACCGCATCCTCCTAATACCAAAACTGTATTATCCGCAGCTGCCTAATGAAGTGTGAAGTGTCACGATCCCCCAAACTTGACAATGACTCCATTCATTGTGAAACTGCAATCCTCCAGGCCGCGAAAAATCGCCACCTGGTGGTAGCGTCTGTAGATTCGTGTCTGCGCGTTAGATCGACTCGCTTCATCCGACGAAATCGCGTCAATCGATTTAGCGCAGTTCCGTCTCCAAAAGCGTGAGGATTCAACGAATGGAGTTAGTCGCGCGACGCAGGAGAGAAAAATCAACTCTCAGGTTCGCCGCGATTAAACCGTGAAGAGCGTACAAGAATGTCTCGTTTTAGGAGGCGTGGAATACCGGGCTTCACGGACGACACGGAACGCGCGAATATTCAATGCGATTAGCGGCTCTCGGACGTCCCAACAGCTCGACACTACTATGTATTCTTCCCCGTCGTTTCGTTTCATAGTTATTCCCATTCCTTTTATGGGGGACAATAGAAAGAGCGGTCCTTTCGGGTGCCGACCGAGTTATCCACGCTTTGAACCTGTAGCGTGTGTCTTTTGCCGCGTCGGATGCGGCGACGCGCTCGTAGCGCTGCGGTGAGCGACCGATGTACCTTTTTTAGTTCACGCAGTTGCCGCTCTCTCTCTCCCTCTCTCCATTCATGCGCTACATGCGCTTACATCGCGACCGACACGGAAGACAAATCATGCGGAATGATGTCAGTGTTCGATGGAAGGAATACCTGACGCTATCCGACCGAAAAGTGGCAACCAAAGACGCAAGGCATAAGGCGAGCCGCTTCTTAGGTATCGGCTCTAAATACTGAATGGGGAAAACTCGGTGAAAGACCTCCCGCCGCAAGGGCGGGAAAGGGGGGACAAGGGAAACCTTTAACGCCTTTGAGATCGATTTGGCTCAGTTAAGAAATGGGAACCTTTGAGCGACACTTTACCGACAATGCCATTTTTATTATCAGGGCACTGGGGATTGTAATGGAGGATCTTGTAGTGGTGGAAATTGATCTTGTGTCCTGATATGTGAAGGGACTGCATAGAGGTTTATAGGGGCGGGGGGAGAGGGGGGTGTGAAAAAGTTCATTTTTTAAACCTTCGCGGTCATCCTAGAATATAATCATGAAAACGTGGTTAAATAAATTGATAAACACGAAAAGTGGCAATCAAAAATCCAAAGTATAAGGCGAGCCGCTTTTTTTAGGTGTCGGCTCTAAATACTGAATGGGGAAAACTCGGTGAAAGACCTCCCGCCGCAAGGGCGGGAAAGGGGGGACAAGGGAAGCCTTTAACGCCTTTGGGATCGATTTGGCTCAGTTAAGAAATGGGAACCTTTGAGCGACACTTTACCGACAATGCCATTTTTATTATCAGGGCACTGGGGATTGTAATGGAGGATCTTGTAGAGGTGGAAATTGGTCTTGTGTACTGATATGTGACGGAACTACATAGAAGTTTTTTAAGGAGGGGGTGTTTTGAGGGATACATATCGATACACTGAAAAAAAAGTTCATTAATAATAAGTTCGAGAATATTATCATGAAAACGTGTTTAAATAAATTCATAAACACGAAAAGTGGCAATCAAAAATCCAAAGTTTAAAGCGAGCCGATTTTTTTAGGTGTCGGCTCTAAATACCGAATGGGGAAAACTGGGTGAAAGACCTCCCGCCGTAAGGGCGGGAAAGGGGGGACAAGGGAAACCTTTAACGCCTTTGGGATCGATTTGGCTCAGTTAAGAAATGGGAACCTTTGAGCGACACTTTACCGACAATGCCATTTTTATTATCAGAGCACTGGGGATTATAATAGAGGACCTTGTAGAGGTGTAAATTGGTCTTGTGTCCTGATATGTGAAGGGACTGCATAGAGGTTTATACGGACCGGGGGGGGGGGGGTAAAGGATAAACTCATGTACTTATCATTAACATATAAAAATGTCAATTCAAACCTCAAATTTACAGTTAGGTGCATTAATTTCGCAAAAGAATTAATAATTTAAATTCCTGATTGCTCGAATCACAAAGTACAAAGTATGTAAATTTCATAAGCCCGAATATGTTAAAGTATTATATATACATATAATATATTTTATGTTTCGAGTTGTTTTTTACAGTGTGGTTAAATGTTGAAGTACAATGTTTGTAAAGGAACTTACTATGCTCCATGAGTTGCATGATTAAAAAACAAAAGGAAATAAATCAAAATAATGTATGAAGACCGCTGGTATTAGCCACCGTAAATACTCCCTTTAATCCCTGTAATACGTAAATACATATTTTACATGTCGCTCTCTCTGTGGCTGGTCGGATGAAAAGTAAATTCGTACAAACGACCCTGCTACGAAATTAATGAGAGTGTATTATGCACCCTTCGGCAAGTTTCACTCTCGCGACTGTTTCATCTACTTGGTACAAAAGTACGAATGGTCGTCGTTCTTTTTACTCACCGTAAGGGAGCAGGGAAAAAGAGAGAGAGAGAGAGAGAGAGGAAGTGGCCCCTTAAAAGATTTATAAGGCCGGTCTCACTGTCTGCTGTCAGTCTGCCAAGAAATAAAAGAATGAAAGAAAAAGAGGAGCGGGCGTTGGGCGGCAACGTCTTTTCACAGTAGAATGTGAATACTCATAAATTCCCACCGACTTATTTACTTGCAAAATGAGTTTCTGAGTCTACCGTTATTTATACCTTAAGTGCAGAGCGTCGTAATCTGTTTTCGAGCTTCTAATTACGTGGCAAATTAGAACATAGTAATACCCTTAACGTGTTGCAAGGGAAAGTAAGACGAAACTTATCTTATATTCTGGAATGGAGATTCGGTACGGATATGGGGGTGAACGGGGTTATATGGTACGAATCTGCTTTAAGAGGAGGTTGCCGTTCAAAAACGTGGAAATTCAGAGACCTCGGATTTTTTTTTCTTTTTTTTTTTCATTTAAAATAAATACTTTTGTAAATCGGTATCACATTTTTTTTTAGTTTTAATTTTAAAGCAAATTTTCGAAATTACTGTTTTTTTTTTTTCAAAATGCTGCTATTTTGTTATCCAGGGTTTTTTGAAAAAAACGAGAAGCAATAAGATCCCCTAAATTCGGGTCGGGTTTAATCATTTTTAACCCGATTTTGTTCCCACAAAAAATACTACCGAACATACCGGAAGCTGGGACCGGTATTTTTGGAATTCCGATTTCGTAAATAAATAAAATTGGAATTTACTCTCAATTCATGATAGAATACATTAAAATCCATTTTGAAAAGTGTTTATCTTATATTGAAAAAAAAAAAAATGATATTAAAAAAAATGTTTGAAGTTCACGGATTTTCATGCCTTTGACCGGTAACCTTAAGGGTCCTTTCGCAAATTTCCATCTACCGACCCCAACATTTTCACGTAATCAAAATAACGTTCAACTCTCTTACACATATCTAATTAACTGAAGAAAAATTCAATTCTGCAAAAATTTGATTTTTTTTTTCAATTACATCTTGACGACAAAAATGTTGCTAAGCCACAAATTTCCAAATAAATTCACACCAAAGTGCAAATCAAACCCTTGCACAGTGCTTCCTCATTATTTTTCCCTTTCTGCACAAACTCCCCGATGATCAGGCAAAATTCGAATAGATTTGTAAAAAAAAAAAAAATCAATCTGCAAAATTCTACTTCGCATCTTCATGTTTTTTTTTACATTTTCCATAAAGACCCTCGGAATATCCAAGAATTTCTCCAAACCATGCGCGAATCGTCAAAAGGCCTTGATGGATAAAATTTGTCCCATAAAAAAAATAGATAAAAAAAATATATCGACATCCTTTTTAACTGCGTAAACAGGGCCGTTTTTTTTTTTTTAATTCATTTTTCAGCCCTTACTGGCACAGGATATTGAATTACGACTCTGCGCCATTACTCCCCAATCTCCTCTATCCGCTGCGTCCGTTTAAAGCGCGTTGTACCAAATTCCCTCAGTCGAGGACTTTGAGAAAATATTTGCAAGCTACGGGACGTGGGAGGAAGGCAGCGTGAATATAGTTCGAGTAGCATATCGGATAGAGTTAACTGTACCGTTTTATGCTTTCCACAAACGAGGCAAAACAAGAGAAAAGATGTGCCAAGTTTCGAAGAAGCGCCACGGTTATAAACTATGAAGTAACCCAATTAGGCTGGTACGTTTGAAGGCGCCATATTACGAGATCAAAGTTAGCACAGATCGGTTGGATGGCGCGCGTGTTGCGAGCGTTGAAACTTCTCTACGCGTACCAAAACGCGTTTACAGAGTAAAACGGGGCTGAAGGCTTTCGTAATCTCATTGAAAAGACGGGCTTCGAGTGGTCCCCGAACGTCTGGCCTTATTACACGCGCATTAATTAACTATTAACGTTGTACATACATATGAATTGCGCATGCAAACATAATGCACGCTGCATGCACTCGGGACTTGCGGGCTCTCGGAGGATGAGTACAAGCTTGTAAGTTTATCACACAGAGTGCAATTACCCTTAAATTAATATTCCTGCTGTAGCCCATCCTACTTATTTCGAGCTAACGCATAATATGAAGATGCAATTAGGCTATTTGCTCGATACAGTAATTAGAAATTTTATTTTGAATTTTTGTGTGTTACTATAACAGTTTTATTACCTCAATTGCACTCGAGACTTGCGGATTCCCGAAGGATGAGTACAAGCTTGTAAGTTTATCACACAGAGTGCAATTACCCTTAAATTAATATTCCTGCTGTACCCCATCCTACTTATTTCGAGCTAACGCATAATATGAAGATGCAATTAGGCTATTCGCTCGATACAATAGTTAGAAATTTTATTTTGAATTTTTGTGTGTTACTATAACAGTTTTATTACCTCAATTGCTATCGGGACTTGCGGACTCTCGAAGGATGAGTACAAGCTTGTAAATTACCACTGAATTAATATTTCTGCTGTACCCCATCCTATTTATTTTTAGCTAACACATAATATGAAGATGCAATTAGGCTATTCGCTCGATACAATAGTTAGACATTTTATTTTGAATTTTTGTGTGTTACTATAACAGTTTTATTACCTCAATTGCTATTGGGACTTGCGGATTCTCGAAGGATCAGTACAAGCATGTAAATTTATCACATACGGTGCAATTACCCTTAAATTAATATTCCTGCTGTACCCCATCCTACTTATTTCCAGCTAACGCATAATATGAAGATGCAATTAGGCTATTCGCTCGATGCAATAATTAGAAATTTTATTTTGAATTTTTGTGTGTTACTAAAACAGTTTTATTACGTCAATTGCTATTGGGACTTGCGGGCTCTCGAAGGATGAGTAAATTACCCTTGAATTAATATTTCTGCTGTACCCCATCCTACTTATTTCGAGCTAATGCATAATATGAAGATGCAATTAGGCTATTCGCTCGATACAACAATTAGAAATTATATTTTATTTTATTTTTACTAAAACCGTTTTATGAGCTCAATTAAATTGGGTTCTTTCTTCATTTTTATTATTACTATTATTATTATTAATATTTATATATTTACGTATTCGGTTATAAATTGCTATTTCTAACTTCATTGTTTGAGATTAGAATGGAAATTGATTAAGGAAATAGAGAACGAAAGGAGGAAGGTTGGGATTATGGGTGTAATGGTGAATTTTGGATGGTCGCGTTGCACGGTTGCGCCCAGCAAATAGTCGAGGAAGGAGGAATAATCGAATTGACGTGAATTTGTAAGAATTCAATATTAACTTCCGGTACATTTTAAAGATCAACGTCTAGACAACTTCCTTTTGTTTTTTGCATAAAAGACGTTTATGAAAAGAGAAATAATAAATTTATGACATTTCAGAGTAAAGAGCGATAATTAATCAGAATAATTAACGTAGATAATAATAAGTGGATTACCAGGACGTAATACCTGCTATTATAGAATTTGCATAAGCATATTTTTTTATGAAAGGAAATGATTTATTTTTCATGAAAATAAATGATCTTTTATTAAAATAATATAAATTTTTGTGGTCGTCTGAAAAAATTACAAGTGAAAATTCAAAAATAAAAATATTGAAATGTATTAAGATCTTGGCACATTGATGGTAAATATGGAAAATGGGGTCTGGACATTTTTGTTCAGCATGGTTTAAACACCATTATGCAATATCAAACCCATCGCATTTTCTATACCATTATTATTTTAATTAAAAATAGAAATAAACTATTTTTTAATACTTAAGGCACCGAATTTCAACTTTTTACTTCACACTTTTTTTTTTAAACTTCCAATGCAATTTATAACAATCAATCAATACAATTGGAATTCTCGGGTATCCATTATTAATTTAATACTATTAATAACAAGTTACAAGCATTTTTTTTAAATTTCCGATGCCATTTATAACAATCAATAAACACAGTTGGAATTCTCGGGTATCCATTATTAATTTAATATTATTAATAACAAATTACAAGCATTTTTATCACTCCTCCTTTCAGCAGGAACATAAAGCAGTAAACGATCTAAAAAGTGCCACTGTTAAATTTATTGCAAATTTCATAAAAAGCGTCTTTTATAACTTACTATTATCGTATAGAACCCCTTCTTTCGAGTAACGACGCACATTTCCGTAGCATATAACGCGGAGTGATAAGAAGTATGCTTGCAATCTCAGTAATTCCCTTTCCAATATAATCCCTATAATGCTGTAACGATTACAGGGACCTGCGCGTTGAATCGGTTCGCAATGAGAGGTTGAAACAACAATACTATACTTTTACCATGCACTTTCGTTCCCAAGAGGAGCTTTTATACTTTATCGTTAGCACGATGACGAAAAATAATAGCACCAAACATAATTATATTTCAATTAATAAAAAATGTAGTACCCGGTACAATCGATACGATCGTTTCTCCTGGGAATTATATCGGTATAGTTGGACCTACCATTTTTTTTTTTTTTTTTTTTTTTCAGTGCGCCTAGATGAAAATAATAATATCATCATTTTAGTGGACAACTACTCATTTCTTTCCGTGCGCAGCTATCAGAAAATTAACCGGTATGATAACATAAATTCGTTTTCGAAAAATTGAAAGGCAAAGTTGACACAACTCCCCTAGAAAATGCATACACCTTACGGTGCAAGATACTGCTCTTCACATTTACCGAATGATATTTTTCGAACGTGCAATGAAAGCTTTACGAAAAACACACACTATAGTGTATATAGACGAAAGGATGAGGATCACGAAATTATTGATCACGAAATTATCATTTCAAACGTGCAATGAAAGCTTTACGAAAAACACACACTATAGTGTATATAGACGAAAGGATGAGGATCACGAAATTATTGATCACGAAATTATCATTTCAAACGTGCAATGAAAGCTTTACGAAAAACACACACTATAGTGTATATAGACGAAAGGATGAGGATCACGAAATTATTGATCACGAAATTATCATTTCAAACGTGCAATGAAAGCTTTACGAAAAACACACACTATAGTGTATATAGACGAAAGGATGAGGATCACGAAATTATTGGGTTATAAGGTACTTAACGAAGATATCGCACAAAATTAAGCGTCTTGTGGTCATCTTCGTTCGGAAACTGAATACGCGGCGATCTCTTTCCCATACCGACACACTCCGCACCCCTTAATTAACAGCCTCCTCACCTGCAGACCCTGAACCAATCAACAACCTTAAATGCAAGCGTATAGTGTTTTTTTTTTTCCTGATTTTTTTACGAATTATTTTTTATAATTATTTTCCACGTATGTAATTCCAGCAGTTCAACCACCTAGTGAGCAAAATTTCTGCGGAAGCGAAATGTAATTACATTTGAGAGCAATTTATTTAACTTTTACTCCTGACAGCTCGGAAACTGGCAAGACTTTTTCAAACTTTGAATACCGAGAGATTATTAAGCCGCTGCCGGGTGTACATGTCAAAAGTTGAAATTCACAACCTGGATTTGATCTCGGTATCGTTTTACGGTAAAAGCTAATTTAACGGAAGCTTCAGAGTTATCAAGAGAGCCTCATCATCGACTCGGTCTATCGACTTGAGGGAGACTTAAGGAGTTGTCGTTGAATTTTATATTAATTCTTCAAGTTTGTTATTTTTTTTTTGTATTTTTATTTGAAGAGTGTTATAATAATTCTATGTTCGGATGCTTATATATTTTTTTATTTTTTTATTTTTCTAAAAAAATTGTTCTTATTAATTCTCAATATTCTTCTATTATTTCAAATCGAAGTGATTTATTTTCCCTATTTTTGCTTATGTATTTTTTATTTATTTCTTGCGTACAAAAAAAAATACAAAAAAGATGCCAATCGAGCATTATCAAGTCAGTGATGAAACTGAACCCCCTTAATTTATCCCTCATTTCACCTATTCGTGATTTCTTCCCAGCCACTGGTCCATTTAATCTTGTAATTCTTGAAATTCTTTACTTTTCAAATTTCTATTAAAAAAATGTTAATTCGTTTTTTCGATGCTTTATTTTATGTTATTTTACATACTCTCGTTATTTTTATTCCACTACTTTTAATTACGCTTTTAAAAACGTATTTCTTATGAATTTTCAGTATTCTTCTATCATTTCAAATCAAAATTATTTATTTTCCCTATTTTGGGTTTACGTACAAAAAAAACCCAAAAAAGATCCCAATCGAGCATTATCAAGTCAATCATGAAACTGAACCCCCTTAATTCATCCCTCATTTCACGTATTCGTGATTCTTTCGCAGCATCTACTCCCCTTAATCGAGGTTCTACTGTACATACAGCTTCACATTGACTTAATGTAGCGGTTCATCCAGCCTTCGGCAAAGTTTGATAAACAGTTGCCATATCAGGGTATTTACCGTTGACGGAATTTGTACTCGTATCCTAATTGCGTGGGTTCAACATCCACATGTCGCCTAACTTTATCCCTCGTCGGTGCTATTTCGACGAGGTAAACGAGGTGACTCTCCAAGTAAATGTAAGTGAGACAGCGAAGGAAAAAAAAAAAAAAAAAAAAAACCACACTAGCACAGCCATCACCGGCAATTCACTCAACGAGACCGGGCAGCTCGTGTACCACTGGCACTTTTACCCCCGAGGCTCCGGCAATGTACAGCGTTAATACTCCCGTTGCGCCTCTTTTAGAACGTAAAAAAGATATTATGCTATAAAAAGTTCTCTCGGTACTTTTTCATCGTACCAGTTAACTTTTCTCTATCTCTCGTTTAGCTCGTCTCCGTTCTCTCCGCTTCACTTCTCGGCGCCCTTCGGCTCTGCGCTTTCCTCAAACCTTCGCGTAGAGCTGTGCATGCAGAGGCTATGGATGCAAGAATAGATGATAAGTAACGAAGCTAATAAAAATTGCGTGGAAAGCTTCGAGCTGCTTCTTACAACTACGTGATGATCAAATTTTGATAACGCCAAAGTACGAAACCTTTTATGGCTTTCGTTGATTTTTTCTTTTTTTTTTTTTGCATAGTTTTATGATATTTTTGTGGGGGTTAATATGTTGTTACGTTCGTCTGTAAAATATATTGTTAGGTTATTTTTTCATTTAATTTGTTTTCAAAATCCGTTTTTTTTTTTGGTAATTAATAAATTTTTTTTAACGATGGAGGCGCTGAAGCTACGTTAATGTCAGCTCCCCTCTTTAAAGTGGAGACGTACATATTTTTTTCGATAATATTGTTACGTATTTTAAGACGAAAAATCGAGTTTTTTTGCAGATTCTTTGAAAAAGTAGAGTTGACGTTAACGTAGCTTCAGCGCCTCTGCCGATTGAAAAAAGGGTGGTCCAGTAAGACAACCTTCTCGAGCACTGAAACTTTTGTCTGAACCATTTTTGGATATGATATAGTCATAATAAATCATTTGCGAGGTCCAGGTTCACATTTTTTTTAAATACACAATTATGAAAACAAATCACAATGAATAAATTTGAAAAAAAAGAAAAAAAATGACTTTTGAGTATCGGATAGTGCTAAGCTCGAAAAGCGAATAAAAATGATGAAGTACAAGGTGGTCTTGGCGGAGGGGAGGAAAAGCCAGCCGCAACCCTCTTCGTTTGTCTCGCGAGAACCACCCGCTCGTTATTGGCGTGGTGCTTTGGTATATGCTATACGCGGAACTCGTTTGCTTAATTGGTGTGATTACCCAGAGTTTGCGAGACCCACGGAACAGGTATCGAGTCTGGGGAAAGGGAAATGAGACGACGGTGGTCGGGAATACCTCATTTCGTATTGCACCGTCTATAATTCGTGCGCGACGACGACGACGACGACGGCGATGCATGAGCTCGGAGTGACTGGCTCACTCCCCTCGGTGGCACTTATAATGTTGAAAGGCGAATGCTCCCGGTCCTCCACCACCGGCGACACGTTATGTGACGTGCAGACTACCCGACAAAACGGAGCCACACGCATATTCGTCGCTGCAAGTACGTGGAACCGCAAGTTTTTTTGTTTCGTTTTTTTTGTTTGTTTGTTTTTTTTTTTTATTTTTTTTAAATTACAATTATTATTATGCATAGCGACATCGTAAATATGTTCTTATTTAGCCTTTTTTTATTACAAGATATAAATTTTTATTATTTATACAGCGAAACCATGTAAAAGGAATGATCGTTTTGCTTTTGATTTTTTTCATAAGGCATTTTTTAGCTTTTCGGTTTCATTAATTTATTTAATTTAGTGTATTTCGATATTTTTTTTCGGTTATGCATTGTTTTCCATAGCAAAAACGAACCGATCCCAAGACACGTGAATAGTGAAGCTATTCCGGACTCAATAAAAATAAAACCGCCTGTATCGGCCAGGTTTTTCGCAGTTTCTCTGCATCCCCGTGCAAATACGATGCATTAGAATGGACATTAGCGAATACCACTTTTTTTTTTTTAATGCAAATAAATTTAACATACAAAACAATATGAGATTTACGAATCGAGTAAAAGAATTTCGTATCAATATACTTTCATTGTAATCCTAAGAATACTATAATAACTTCACGATTAATAAACTACTAAAAAAAATGTATTCAAGATTTTTTTCCCCATTTATAAAAATAAAAGAAAAAAAACAAGTTCAATGATAATTTTTTTTTAAACACACAAAAATGCCAAGACGTTTTTTTTATTTATAGTAATAATTTATTTTCAAATCGAGTAAAATGGTTGCAAAAAAAGGGGCGGACAAAATGGCAAAAAAAATGGTAAACGCAGTATTTTATTTCCGGAATTAATCAGCAACGGCAAAAATCGGGACAATTATTATAAAAGACGAGACAAGAGCAGTGAATCTCGTGAAGTGGAAATAAAAAAAAACTCACGTCGCTATTGAGGAGATAGAGTTTTTATTATGGCTGAGAGTGAAAGGGGGGCGTCAGGTAGGTAACTCAGTAGTCGTCCGGAACGATGAGTTTCCTGGATGGCCATTTTTGTCGTAAACGAAACGCTGCGGGCAATGCGAGCAGTGATAATTAACAGAACGCTATGTTGACCCGCGCGCCCGTTGTTGTCTCGAACAATTGTTCGACGAGGCGAGAGCTTCCGCACCGCTTGTTCACTATCTCTGCCTCGGCTACTTTCTATATGTCGTGCGTTTCATGGAAAATGAAGAAATAATTGCTGCGGCCAATTATTTATTCGCCCCGACACCGGATGTACTAATTTTACGCTGATGAAGCAGCCCATACACTCGCCCATTCTGGTATACCCAGAACCACCAATAAAAACAAGGAGAAAATGTTATTGTGTACGCGTCACGATGGTTTTTCGGACGACCAGCTCCCGCCACTATTTTTCACATCGTTGAATAAAAGCATTTGCATTATCGTAAAAATGTATAAACGGTACCCGCCCATGGGTCATTCCATGCCCCGCTTTAAAATTTAAAAAAAAAGGAAAATTTGGCCCACTGGAAAATCGGAATTTGATTTTTAAAAAATTTAATTATTTTAGTGTGTAGTAATGAAATGCTCTATTTATTTCAAGGACAAGAATACGATTTAGAAATGTGAATAAAAATCGTGGGGGTTTACGAGGACCAGGAATATTTATTTAAAAAAAAAAGTGAGCATGTTACGAAAAAAAAAGGATAAGATGATTTGTTTGACGTAGAATGCACTATGGATGTGTTTTGTCTACATTTTATTTCAAAGGCTATTAGAAGAGCTTAATTTTTTGGACACGATTTATATAATTTATCATTTTTTTTCCCACTCCGCAATTTGTGCAGTAAAAATATTGAAAATGCTAATTACTGTAATTATTTCCAGCGCTAATAATTAATTTCGTGAATTGAAATGAATGGCCGATATTTTGAATAAATAAATTTGGGAATTTTCTGTGAGCGTAAAAAAATGGGCTCACCCTATTTGACATAGAATGCACCGTATTTGTATCTCCGTACACAGAATAATTTATTTCTGTCTCTTTTCGCAGTTGTATTAAAGATTGATTGCTATTTTTACGAAACTACTGTCAGTGCGCTTAATTAAAAGTTCACCGATTTAAAATGGAATGCCCCGTATTTATAGCTCTTTACACAGAATAATAATATACTTTTTTGTTTGCTCAGTCGTATTAACGATAGAAGGCTATTTTTCTTAGACACACTCAATTAATTAGAGTACACTTAATTAAAAGTCCACGAGCGAATTGTAACGCCGATTCTTTGACGTTAGTTACTCCAACTTTTGAGAGAAGATTTAGTCGCTCGTTAAGGAGGTTCGGTACCCAACGGAAAATCATAAAAAGGCACTCAAATTTTTTGAGAGTATTCGTCGATAAAAAACACGTTTTATGCTAAAATTAAACGTCAATCGTTTGGATAATTATCGAGATATTAATTATTCGAGTTACACTTTTATATATGGACGAGATAGCGGAAATTATACATACGGACGTTCAAAATAAAGCTCAAAAGTACACTGAAATAAAAAAAAATGTATAAGAAGCCCAAATTGTTCCTGATATTTTTGAGAAGAATTTGATACGAAGATAATAAATAAATCCAAAATAATTAATTCATCTGTTTGGTTGTCGAAATAATGTTTAAAAAAAATTGCACGGGATGCAATTACAATGTTACGGAAAATTTAGAAACAAAATTGTCTCCTAGCGATTGCGCTCTCTTTCGGACCCAAAAAAGTATCTGCAAAAAAAGTGCTAGGGACAAAAGTACCAAGGACCAAAAGGACGAGCAAAAAAAAATACCAAGCACAAAAAGCACCAAGGAAAAAAACGTACCAGGCAAAAACGCTTCCCTGCAATAAAAGTACTAAGAAAAAATCCGCGAAAAAAAGCTCCCGGAATTTTTTAATCCCGTATAACTCAAGAGCCATTGAATCGATTGACCTAAAACTTAGTCCACAAATGGAGCAGCAACGCGTCTTTAATTATTGCAATTTTCAGCAAAATCTATGGTTAAATTAAGATTTTATAACTGTTATTAATTTTTAAAAGATGAACTTTTTTTTGCGGAGTACTTTTTTACCTGATAAGTACCAAACGGTCTTACCGCGCAACCCCCTTAAAAATGACGTGATACGCGCTCCTTAAGCGCACTCCTCTGCAACCCGATGCAAGTTTCCTATCCCAACTAGCACATCCGAAAGTTGCGCGCACTTTCTACGAGCACAGGCTGGATGAACTCTCATTAAGGCTGCGAATCCCAACGTGAGTTTTAAGTATTATACTATACGATAAACTAGTAAAATACACATCTCGTTTGCCTTTTCCACGACGTTAATGACCTCATAGAAAATTCTATATCGCCGCAGCTCGCAACGCGTTACGCACCGAATCGTAAACGCTCCACTGAAGCATCGGGAAATATATTCGCGAAATTTATTTCGCCCGAATTAGCTCGAAATCAGGTGCCATCATTAGCCTGAAATTAAAGTGCGCAAGAATTTCTTTACCAGAAAAAAATGCACTAAAAAATTAATTAAACGCGTTGAATAATTTATTTTTAAAGTAAAATTGCTTCGCAAAAATATTTTTAATGAATCCGGACGTATAACGAATTCAGTTACATCTCCCTTAATGTTTTCTCATTTACTCTTATTTAACGCATAAAATTTTACAGCAACGATTACAAAAGGGTAGTTAATTAAATAAGAAATTACAAAAATAAATGGGCGACTTGAAAAAATATTGCTTTGCAATTCGTGAACATCAATGAAAAAAGATACATCCAAAAAATTAATTAAATGCATTGAATAATATATTTTTAAAACGATAATTGCTTCGCAAAAATACATTAAATTCAATCAGGACATATAACGAATTCAGTTATATTTTTTTCAGCGTGCTTTTTGCCTTAAATGTGACGGAGATATCCCTTAATGTTTTCTCATTTACTCTTATTTAACGCATAAAATTTTACAGCAACGATTACAAAAGGGTAGTTAATTAAAAGGGAAATTACAAAAATAAATGGGCGACTTAAAAAAAATATTGCTTTGTGATTCATGAGCATCAATAAAAAGTGGTTGATTACGAGTCTATTGTTGCGTTTATACGCTACAACGTATGTTGTTTGTAGCGCATTAAGGATGCATTATTTTGATCCCAGAGTAAACATTAGTCGAGCAACGAGATACTACGTTGCAATAATAGAACTGCATATATATAGCCAAGAGAGAGAAGTGCTGCAGGAATAGAGTATTATGAGAGCGCTCTAATTGCTTCCTCGTTTATTATTCCATTAAGTACTTTAGTCTAGCGAAGCAGTGTCAAGTTGTGGGACCGGGGCATTATTCATCGGGTGAATGTGCGCCTGGCCTTTACGGTCGTGCACGCGCCACGATTTGCCCGGTTTGCTTCACTGCATTATCTTCGCAAAGCTCGAAATGAGCCAGCTCGACTCTGCTGCCACTTTTGAATAAGTTAATTAAATGAATCTGAGGGACGAAGCTTCATATCCCGGCGTAATCAGAGTTATCGCCAAATTACCAAATTTAATATTGACTACTCGCCGCCGGTTACCAAGTTTAACTAACACCCTTGAGAAGTTCCCTCATTTACTGCCTCAACTAAAAATTACGCAGTCTCCTTTGGATTACATTGCATGATTATCATTTTTTTGACTTCATTTATCCGACAACAAACACTGACTCTATGACAAAACACTATATACTTTGTTTTTTATTCTTGGGATTAATAGAACACGTTAAATGTGTAATCCATATTGAGTTTATTAAGAAATTAATTAATTGCATATATCATTGAACATCTAATTAATGAATTCGTAGTTGAGAACTTTATTTTGCTATTTAAAACACTATTTTTTACTTTTTTTTATTCCTGGGATTAATAGGACACGTTAAATGGGTAGTCCATATTGAGTTTATTAAAAAATAAGTTAATTGCACTTATCATTGAAAATCTAATCAATGAATTTGCAGTTGAGAACTTTATTTTGCTTCCTCGTAGAGGAAACTTTGTTTTGCGTTTAAAGAAATCCCCGGATTTTTGTACGGGTCACTAATTTTACTTGCAAAATTAAAGGGGCTGTCTCTCAAGAATAGCTTTAACAAAAATGCTAAAATTTGGTATATGGGAAGAGCAGCAACGTTCATTTCTGTGTATAAATGTACGAAAAAAATTGAAACGTTTGTCAGATTTTATAAGCCGCTATTTTTCGAAAAAAAGTCCTCTAGACGTCGCAATTCTTTAGCTGATAAGCTAATTAGCTCTTGACGAATAAAACAATAAAAAATATCGAGCGCTGTTAGAGCGATACAGATTTTATATAAATCTGAATTTACGAAAAATTGATGTTTTCGTTGCAATTCAAGTCAACTTCGCCTGACTCCGCTCAAATAATTTACAAGGACTAATTGATATTAAAAAATATATATTAAGGAAGCGATTTGGAAGCTTCAATTTTTTTTAAATGCAGTTTTAAGATTTTTCACAGTGAGCCCGTTAACAGAAAAGCTGTAATTATTCCACATGTCGATTGTGATAATTTGATAACCGTTCGTCTGAATAATCAGAATAGTAGTTTCAACGACGGGACAAAATCCAACGTTATGTTACGACTGTTTGTAACCCGCACTTTAGGGTGGAGCAGTCTGCGGTAAACGAGGCGAAGTGCGTAGACGAAAATGGTTAATACAGACGAACCGTGCGCTAATTAACACTTAGCGGCGACCAATCGCACAACAGTCGGTTTTCCGGTGAGTCCTCGACGAGCAGATTAACTCGGGAACCCTCCGTAACAGTACACCTATCACTGCGGTTACCTGCAATGTTAGTATGTGGAACACATGTGCGGCTAACTAGCCGTTGACGCGCCGCTAGCTTTCGGTGTAGCACTATTTTTTTGTTCAACTCTGCAAAGAAAAATAATTTAAATATATTAAGTGCTTTGAATACCAAGCACTTTTTTATAAGAAAAAAAAAAGCACCGATATATATATATTTTTAAAGTCAATGCCGTTCGCTGTCACAAGATTATTTGTCAATTTCTAAAAATATGCCGAAATTGTTTTTCTCAATCTTTAGAAATGCAACAAAAAAAAATGGTCTTATATTTTTTATTAAGGGATAGATTACCTAGTTTTATTTTAAATGTCATTACTAATAAATTCTTATGACCTCACGACATCTTTGATTTTATTTTCAATAGCTTTATTTTTTTTATTTTGAAATTGGTTTATATAAATCGTACAGAATTGCGTTTGCACTAGAACGTAAAGTAGGTGTGTCCATTATTTAAGTTATTGTTTTTTAACTGGATTTATTGTTTAAGTTTTTGTTGAATTGGATGAGGGTGAAATTTATAGCAGTAAGTTCGTTAAATTTACCCGCTTAAATTCGAACTTAAGTTCACATTTTTCGTGCAGGATTTGAACTTAATTTCGAACTTTGTTTTTTGGCTTCGGTTCAAACTCACGACTATAAATTTTAAGCCAAGAACATTTGCACTAGAACGTAAAGTAGGTGTGTCCATTATTTCAGTTACTGTTTTTTAACTGGATCGACTGTTTAGGTTTTCGTTTAATTGAATGAGGGTGAAATTTATAGTAGTAAGTTCGTTAAATTTACCGGCTTAAATTCGAAATTAAGTTCACATTTATCGTGCAGGATTTGAACTTAATTTCGAACTTTGTTTTTTGGCATCGGTTCAAACTCCCGACTATAAATTGTAAGCCAAAAACGAGCTTGGGTAAAAATTATCACGGCTAAAAAATGGAAATATTTTTCTGAACGACGAAGTGAATATTCCCGATTAAATTATCAACGGTCGTGAAACTCCAAATTATCCGATACTTCGATATTCCAATGTCACGTGTGAAGGTAAAAAAATATCGGATTCCTTAGTTTTTTTTCTCGCAACAATGAACAAATTTGTAACTTCGAGGAAAGAATTTTTAAGGGTAATTTTTTCTAGTGGATTTTTACTGTGAAATTATTTTTGCGATAGTTATCGAAGGAAATTTTGAAGTGAGCCAAGTTTTCGGAGATAAAATAATTATTTCTTGGATAACGCGTGTGCGAGTCCGTGTTTTTATTACGTTTTCACTTCACGCCCCTCCAGCGAGTCCCTGCATCGATTAATCGATGTTTCTATCATTTAAAAAATATCTTCGAGCCTATTCACGCTCACAGTTACATAATTATTTGTACATGTCCTCCCGATCGGCACCGACACCATCCGCATCCTCCAGACTCGAGAAATTTAGGAAATGCGCGGGTCGGTGAATCTCGTGGTAGAATTCCTTCGGATTTGCGAGTTGCAAGTCGTACTTCATTGTAGGATCGTGCCTTACACCTAAAAACAAAGCCAAGTTGTGTATTCATTAATTTGCTGCCTCGCAAAAAAAAAACGCTTCGCAATCGTGAAATTTTTCTCGTTTCACAAAAGAGAGAACAAAAAATTTTGTTTAAAAAAAAACAACCGAATGGAATTTTTTTGCAGATAATGTTCACGAAAATTACAATACGTATTTTGATTTTCAATAAGTAGTGTATCAAAAAACTCGTAATATACAAATACGGTATTAATAAATTGCGTTTGTAAGAAACTTCAATTGTATTTTCATTTCATTCATGTTCATTTACTATGTAAAAATGTGCTAAATTTCGTAAGATATTTAACAGTGAAGGATTGAACCTTACCCATGAAATTGTAGTTCCAGGATCCTTGGCTCGGAACCATGAAGAAGCCGAGGAAACGATCGGATAAAAGCATCTGAACCTTCTCGTAGTGACTGGGCAGGTATCCTTTAGGATTGTTGCCCTTATCAGTGTTCTGTTTGCCCCACTCGAAACCACTGAAACAAATACGATTTAATAAAAAATTACCTCACTTTTCCAGAGAATTTTATATAAATCTAATATATCATTAAATACATAAACGATTTTTATTTGTTTAAAATTTTTTTCCAATATCACTTGTTTTTCTATTTTTTATTTATTTTTTATTCTGACCTTGGTGTGAGTTTGTATGCAGTTAGAGAGCACGAGCCTGGAGTAAAACTGCAAGTTATAACTATTGTCTTTTCTCCGTCCCACGCAGGATTTTCTGCCATCACTCTCGAGTGTGTAGAAATGTCCTACAAATAAAAAAATAATAAAATGGTACATGGAAATACTTTTGATACGTTTTATTATTCTCAATAATTTGCAGTATTTTGATTTTTTAAGTGTCCTGGAAACATTTTTATACGAAATCTATTAATTTCTAGCTTAACACAAGTAGAGACCACATTTTTTAACTCACCTGAGGAGAGAGTTGTGGCAATTCATTAGGTTGCGTGTGGATCCAGCCGAGAGGCTCCATTTCCTTCAAGTACTGGTGATTTGGCAGAGAAGCCGGAAGATGTACTGTCTGATGAGTACCCCACTGAGGAGCCATGACGATACACCGGATTTCCTTCACTTGAGGATTATCCGGCGGACTGATTCCGTACAGATATCCAGCGATCTTTGTAAAATTTAATAAAATCATGAATAAGCATTTTATCAACTAATTTATTTAAGGGCTTTGTCCTTATGAAACATTCCACAATTTATGTTGCTACGCTAGGAATTATTACTGCATTATGGTTAAAATCCTTGAAAATAATTTCCAGTGGTTATCATTTTCGAACTCGCCATTCGAGTTTTTGAGCAAATCCACTTGTTGACTCAGATACGAGCATAATACGATCGGAAATTTAATGCAAATGCACCGTTTTGGGCGAATTTCAGGTAAAGACCACAATCATAAGTCGAGAATTGTCCTAAGGATCAAACTATATGAAATATTAGCTGTTTGTCAAATATTGTAAAGCTACGTCAATTCAATGAATATCTTGAAGTGCACTTTGAGTTCGCGGGGATTTTAATCCTTTAACAAGTCAAGATTCCAGTTTTAATTAATATCTAGCCCTCGAGTTTATTTATCTTGTCAGAAAATGAATGAATTGTAATCGAATCGTTCATGTTTCAAAGTTATCCGAGAGATTTTTTGTTCTGTATGTGCTTTCAGATTAGCGCTTGATCCAACCGGAAAACGCCGTCAGCCTTGTCCAGGACAAGCCGGCGGTCGCATTCCGGCTGTCAACCCACATATACAGTTGATTTCAGGACCCCTACGCTTTTCATCATTAAGCTAAAAACCGAAGATGAAAAATTAACTCTCAGAAACTTGTCAACATTGTTGAAACACGTTTGTTTTCGGTATTTATGTCCATGTGGGTAGCAAGACTCGTGGATAATGTATAGAAAAATATTCTATTTAAAATAGTTTCCAGTAATAATTGTTTTCAAACGAATTCGTTTGCTGACTCAGATCTGATTACAAGTTCTTACTTCGCATTTGCAACAATTCGCAATCAAGAATTCAAAATTTTTCGCAATTAAGAGCTCAATATATTCCAATACAAATAGATCTATTCACTTTTCTAACCAGAATATTGTTTATTATTTCCTCGCTGATAAATAAATAAAGAATAATCGTTTCTCACCTGCGCCCGAAGATCCGATATCGTCACAAACTTCTTCAGTATATTCTTCGGCAAAATATACGTATATCCGGTTTCCTTGATATCATCCGACGACACGTAGATGTGATTGGTCCGCAAATGCAGATTGGTCGCGGAAATGGCCCTGACTCTCCATTCGGTTTTCGAGCTGAAGGTCTGAGTCTCGTAATTCGAAGTGGTAGCCGTAATAATTTCGTCTCCGTGTTTATTGACAGTCCTCGTGGTGGTGGCGGTGAGTTGGGACTGTTCCTTCGTCTGTTTTTCGATCTCCGCGATCTGTTGTCGTTGCGCGGACGGTGCGCTGATCTCCATTCCCAAAATAATGTCCCTAATTTCCGATTGCGTGAGCGACGCGACGTTGACGTTGTTTTTCTTTCCGTAATCCGCGAGAATCAAGTCCTTGAGCTGAACTTCGACCTTAATCCACTCGTCGTCGGTGAGCGTCGGCCAAATATGATGCGGTTCGGTGATCGTCGTCTTATCAGGCTTAAGGACGACCTTGGTTCGTTCAGTATTAACGTGAAGAGCTCTCAAGATGAGAATCAATCTCGAAAACGCGGTGTAAGACGAGATGGTCTTGAGCCAATCGTCGTAGAGATTGAAAAGCACCATCTGCGGTTCGGTGGCCTTCAAAATAAGATCGCCGAATTTCTCGACCTTCAAGCAAGCCTGGAAAGGCAGCTGAAGCTCCGAGCCCTTGATGACGATGTTCGGGAAGTCCAACAAGTGAACCTCGAGAGGATCCAACATACCTTTCCTCGTTACGATTATTTGCTTCGGCTGTTCCTCGACAGGCAAAGATCTGATCAGAGCGGCGACTTCCTCGGCGGTTTTCCATTTGGCCAACTGTCCGAGACGTTTCTGTCCAGCCCAGACAGAAGTGTGAATGATTTTGAGGAAAAGTTGTCCAGTTCGAGGATTGAAAATGAAGATAGCGCCGTTTATGGGCTTCGTCGTCAAATTTCCTTCGAAGGTCTTGTGAATCGTGACTCTGTAGACATTGGTGTCGTCCACGAACCAGATTATCTGGTTCGAGAAAAGTTCACCGTAATTTTGAGACGACAAATATGGTTCCGTTGGTTCCGAGGAGTACAACTGAAGAGCCTTGCGAATTCTCTCACGTAGAACGTACAGAGCCGGATTAGCTTTCATTATTTTGGCCATCGCTTGCTGAATCAGAGGCTTGCAACCGGGGAACCAATTACCGTAAGCGCTGTGGAGATTGTAGGCGAGATCTATGGCTATCAAGAGGCCCGTTGGCGAAGGATAAATGGACATATTGTCGGTCGTGTAATCGAGGAACTTGGCTCGAGCGTAACGTTCGATATCGTGAGAATCGTAGTCTCCCCATCGGAGCTGTACGTCGATCCAGTATTTTTGGGTCGTCGTGTTGTCCATTAGATCCTTAGAGTCCGCTAATAAAGACGGACGCGATACGTTCCACTTGTAAGCGGAGAAGAGAAGAATGTCGGCGCAAGAGGAGTTCATTTTGTAGGATTTTCGAGGATGGATCGTCTCTTTCTGCACGGTTTCGATCTCAAGAGCGTCCAATTCTTGATCGAACACCTGACAGAGATCCATGACTATGGACTCGTGGACTTTTTGCCACAAATGGGCGCGGAATATTTGGATGAGAGATATTTTGAGGGTCGGGATTTTGCCGTGCATGAAAATGCCCGTGAGATCGAGCTGCACTTGGAAACCCACGTAAACGTTCGCTCGATTTATCGTCGGCGACCACCAGAGCGTGAAACGACGATTCGGGATCTGATTCAAACCGGAACGCTGAGCGTTCGTCAGCTTTTTGTACTTCATTGACTCCTCGAATCCCGAAGCTTTCTCCCAGAAAAGACCCTCCCACGTTGGAAAATACGTGCCCTTGAAAAGCGTGTGCTCCAGAATTCCCTCAACACCGCCGAGGGCTTGGATCATATCGGTTCGGTAATTGTTCAGGTTCCAAAGTTTGCCGTCGTGACGTTGATGCGTCCACCAGAAGGGATTTTGCTTGAGAACCTTGGGGAATTTTTTTTGTAAAACTTAATTATTGAGTCGATGTAATAGTTTTACTATTTTTACAAATCTAGGTTTTTTTTTTTGAGATCCGAAATTAGTCGCAATGTCCAGTTTGAAATGTTTTTTATCCGATAACATTTTTAGAGAAAGATGTTTTCATTTCTTACACGGAATTTCTCACTGTTGAATTTTTTTTTTTCTTTTCATTCCTAATTTGGTTGGAGAAAAATCGGGAAACAAGTGCTTGTAAGAAAAAATTCTAATTTCTGTGTGTGCTTTCAGATTAGCGCTTGATCCAACCAGAATACGCCGTCAGCCTTGTCTGGGACAAGCCGGCGGACGCACCCCGGCTGTCAACCCACATATACAGTTGATTTCAGGACCCCTACGCTTTTCATCATGAAGCCAAAAATGAAAGATGGAAAATTGACACTCAGAAATTAAGTAAAAACTTTTTTTTTTCAATTTTTTTTTGGTACATATCGGTACCAAAATCTGTTAATGTTGTAGACACATGTTTTATTAGGATTATTAGGACTTGAGCCCTAAAATCATAAAGCCAAAAACTGAATATAACAAATTGTCTCTTATATTTGCGGTGAAATTTTCCTTAAATTCTTTTTTTCCTGTACATTTGTACACAATCCACACTCAATTTTTAATATACCAAAATGGACAGAAATGAGAAAAAAGCAGAATTCAGGTAAAACAATAATATAATAACAAACCTGGTACTGTTTGAACTCGGTCCTGATGCGCCATCCTTTATCGTACGCCAAAGTGTGCCGATCCTTTTGGAACAGCGTATTGATCCTGGGAATTCCTCGATCCCAGCTGTCCTCGAGATCTTCGAGCGTCAATCGTCGATTTTGAGCATTAGCTTCCTGTCTCTTGAGTGCATATTCGGCCCAGACTCTTTGCGAATCGATAAACTCCGATTCCCAAGGTTGAATGTATCGATAAAGATTGGGAATCAATTGATCCTCATCGTGACTCATTCCCGAGCGGAAATGCGTGATTCCCACGTCGGTTTGCTTGGACCATCGAAGATCCGATTGGGGAATCAAAACGTGACCCATCGAAAGCATTCCAAGGCCTCCCAACTCCTTCGGCGTGTAAAAAACGACCGGAGGGAATCTCGAAGGCATTTTCGAGTTGAGACCAATTTTAATTCTGGTCTGTATTTTATTTTCGCACTTGACAAGCAAATCCAGCAATTCCTGCGTATTGACAACGGCCTCGCGGAAATAAGTCATCAATCCTATCAACGCTGTGTTCCATTTGTTGACGATCTTTGTGAAAGTCGTCGAACCGGAAGCCATCAAAATTTGTCGGACTCTGTTGTGGAATCTTTGGAGACTTTCGTCGTCCACGCGCAAAAAACATTGCGCGGTTCTCTCTTTAGTGACTTCGTTCTGCAGATTCCAGACTCCGTCTCTGTGCGTGAATTCTTCGTGAGTCGTACGACATTTCGGCAAAATTCTGCACTCGAAACCGCTCATATTGAACAAAAGGTTCGGATTGTCTTTGCTGTAGACGCTCACGAAACTGTTTTCCCACTGAATTGTCGTTGCCGAACGGGGGAGACGATTTTTTATGTCCCAGAAAACAGCGCGACCGAGATTCACGTCGTGTTTCATTAGCCTCATGCGAGCGTCGCGCGGCCAGCATTTTTTGTTGTTGTAACCGACGATGTTTTCGTTATTAGGATCGGGGTGCTCGGTTAAATAGCGCTGAATCAAATCGCGAGCCTCTTCGGCGCTAAACCTGCAATTAATTAATCAATATGTGAACGATATGCGCGGTATTTCAGCTACATAAATTATCAAAGTTGACCGATTCCCAAAAAGTTCCAAAAATATCACAATATTTCAGACTTCCAGAATTTATTCTTTTTGAAAAATGTGGAAATTTTAGATTTCCACTCGTTTCATATCTCAGCGGAGGTTAACCGTTTTTTTTTTTTCCTAAAAAACGCAAATTTTCGCTTGAGATTTTCCAATTGTTTAAAAGCGCGATTCTCTTCGTATTTCCAAATATTTTAATGCAGATATACAAAAGAGTCCACAAAGACTCCGGTTTCCTATTTTCTTATATATATTTGTGAAGTTAAAACCGAATTTTCGGACGAAGGATGCGATGGTAAACCCAGACATTCGCGGGATATTAATGAAAGACCAAGTTTTTTTTCATCATATTTTTCAAAATAAAATCCCCATTACCATTATATTCAATATTCCAATTAAATGTTCGAAAGTTCTTATAACTTGAATATTTCAATTACTGGAAAATTCAATATTTCCTTCTTATTTCCAGACTATTTGTCGTTCCAGTAAACAACAAATACCTACAATAATTAATTACGCAATATTCGGACGTAAAAAAACCAATTAAAGTAAACTACCCCAAAATATTTATCTTTTACGGCACAGTTAAAATGATAATTGAAGACAAACCTCAAAAACAGATGAATCCTGTCGACATAACGACAGTAGAGTCGAATAGGATGCGCAGTTTCGGAGGCGACGTCTTGAAAGGAAAGAAAGTCGTTGGGCATTTGTGGAGGTCCAGCCATTTCGCTGGCCCTCTGGAGTCCAAGAACGAGAAGATCGAGTACGAGCCCATAATACTGAGCAATGAACGAAGCGAACTGAAGTCCTCTGATGATTCCGTAGCTGTTGGTGTGATTCATGTCCTTGTAATTGATAACAACGTTGTTCTTGGCGGTCATGTAATCAGCGATGTTATGATCGACGATGAGCCTCAAGAGTCGATTGAGGATCGTGAGATCGATTTTCTCGTAGAGTTTCTCGAACTTCGATTCCAAAAGTACGTCGCATTCGCCTTCGCTTACGTCCCAAACTTCCTGAAGATTATTCACGCCCTGACACCATTTGTAGACGAGTAGAGGCGGAGGTTCCGTGTCCGAGGGTTTAACCCACGCAGGGAAAAGTTTCCTTTTGTCGGCCTCGTACCACAAGTACTGATCCAAGTAAGCGTCCGTGATTTTTTCCAGAGGTTCCACGTCGTAAACGGGAATCAAATGACTGTAAAGATCCATGAATTCTATGCCGACCTCCTTGAACGCTCTCTGAGTGAGCAAGTGACGTTTTATTCTGGAAAGTGCCTCGTGAGGATTGTCGTAGGCCTGTTCGATGAGTCCCAGCTCTTCTCGCTGGCTCTGATTGAGCCTAGATTTAACGCTGTAAGCTTCCTTAAGCCTTTCCAGGGCAAGGATCAGGAGTTTCGTGTCGTGTTTGTAGGAAAGTGGCGGGAAAGGGATGGGCGCGAATCTGCGAGACTCGAGCCAATGAACAGTCGTCGTATAAATGGCCACAGCTTCTTCGGGAGAAATGTAAGGCCCGTCTTTGAGGTAATTGTGTTGACGCTCCTGTTCGGCCTTCAAATAAAGTCGCGTGAGCCTTCCAAGATTCTTTTTGCACACGGTTTTGTCGACGGTAGCGCCACGACGAATTCTCTCGCGATTGTAGTGCGCGGTGTTCGTCCACCAGTCGGATTTCATTTTCACGTAACGCAGAATCATGTTCTCGATCGGTATGGGAAGTCCCGGTACTTTCCACGGGATATTAGCCTTCCAACAGCGCCACGCTTCGCTCAGATGCTGAAGAATCGTTCGAGCTTTGTTCTGCTTTATTCCCTCGGGCATCATGTCGACTATATCGTGCATCACGGAGGCCCGAAGCTCGAGATCGAAGTGAGACTCGACTCGCTGCTTCGTCACCGTTTTTGCCACACCTTTCGAGTGTCTGCCCTCGAATTGACGCGACAGGAGATTGCCCAACCAACGCTCGAGCAGAGGAGTTATTCCTCGCATGAAGAACAACCAAACGCGCCATCCCGGAGCCCAAAAACCGCACCCAGGTCCCTTTCCAACGGGTCCCGTGTTGAAACGGTAGTAAATCAAGTGCTTCAAGTCCTTGCACATTCTTATCTGTCGCATCAGCTTATATTTGTAGCGATACATTCCCGTGAGTTGTCCAACGTGAGCGAAAATGTATTGCAAACCATCGGCGAGCTGAAAAGCGTCGACGTTGTTCAGACGATACTGAACGTGCGAATCGATAATCAGCTTCGTGAGACGAAGTATTTCGCGGCAGAGATGAAAAGCGTTACCGAAACGCGACTTTTTACGCTCCTTCGTCGTTAGGGTCTTCACGGGCTTCAAATTGAAGTTGTAGTCGAGGTGAAGGTAGTTCAGATTCTTTCGGTGAATCAGGAGGTTCAACATGTTGTAACCCTGACGACAAACTTGAAGACCAGCTTCCACCCAATCGATCGTCGTCGTTTGGAAGAATTTCGTCGATTTGAAGGAACGGAAAAGATAACGCTTCTTCTGGGGCTTCGGTTTTCGGTGCTTAAGCGCGTTTAGCACGTAGTATTTTAGCAATTTTTGGTAACTCACGCGCACTTTTACCGGCTGACTCGGCGGACAATGCTCGCGGTACCACGATTTTACTAGGGGAATGTCTAACGCGCGACGAGTGCGACCCGAACGAGTATTGTAAGGACGCGGAGCCCAAAGAAGCGCAATTCCGTTTGCCGTGTTGTCCGTGTATAAAGGAGTTTCTTGCAGAAACGGCTGCACGTCTTCTGGGAGAACAAAGTCTTCGTCTTCTTCGACCAGAGGCTCCATTGTCTGGGGATAATTTGATGAAACACTACTTTTTTACGATGTTTTCTTAGCGCGAAATCAAATATTGTTAGTTATTGATCTCAATTTAGTTTGGCAAATATTTTTCGTTGCATTGAAATGATAGTTATCAATCTGCAGCAATTATTAATGCAATCCCAATGAAAGATTGTCACTTTATTCAATAATTCAGGAGAAGATTTCACTCCGACTTATGCAAATTTTTCAGCCTCTTATCGAAAAATTCGTAGTTCAATTAGAAATACTGATTTGGTATAATCACCAATACAATTTATAATACTTTAAGAGAAAAATGGGGTTTTATTGGACAAAAGTTAGAGCAAGAGAGAATGAAAAAAGGTGAGAACTGAAAAACAATTACCAAAGAATGGAAAATAAGAATATTAAAAAAGTCATATCTGCTCTCTTTCGGGAATGAAATTAAAGTTCAATTGATATTCCAACAAACTTCTATATAAAAAGCCTAGAATTACTCAACTGTGCATTTTGTTCAATCGATTTTACTACATATAATTTTTTATGATATATTCGTGGGGACACTTGCATATTATATTTGTTAAATTATGTAAAATTTACTCACTTTCAGTGAATTCCTGTGGGATATCGGGTTGATGAGAGGGTCGAAGTAGAATGCCGGGAGGTCAGGATCCTCCGTTTTTATGTAAACGACATTCGGAGCGTGGTACCTAAAAAAAAAAGTTAAAAAATGTGTTTCCCGAAATCACTGAAAAGCCATTTTTCAATCCCACCGACAAATTTCAATCAACTTACCACGAAAGATGTACAAAATGCGGCATGTTGTTATACAGATACGGAAAAGCGATTCTGTATTCCGTTCTGATTGGCTGACGAATAATAATTTTGTTGATGTCGTTAAATTCGTTCCAGTCTTCGTCAGCGGCATTCGAGTCTTTGACGAGTGGTTCGAATTTCGGTCCGCCGGGTATCGCCATGTTTAACGCTTTTGCCGTAAAGAAGGATTTCGGATCGAAGAGATAGAAGAAATTTTGATCGACGAGATCCGTGAGAAGCTGATTGGCGAGACGATAGAGCGTCGCCATTTGCGGCAACGACAAATTCCATCTTCGGTAGGTCGATCCGTTTACGTATCTTATTGAATAAATTGTAATCTATTAAATTTACTTGCTCGTAAAGCCATTCAATTTATTCTTTGTATTAAACCGTTGAATTCGTCTCTTTTTTTTGTATACGGGTTTAAGCATCCAATTTTTGTTTCTACAAGTTTCTAAATCTGAATGGGATTTTTCTTATGATGTGCTTTCAGATTAGCGCTTGATCCAACCGGAAAACGCCGTCAGCCTTGTCCAGGACAAGCCGGCGGACGCATTCCAGCTGACAACTCACATTTACAGTTGATTTCAGGACCCCTACGCTTTTCATCATAAAGCTAAGGTGATAGTTTTATACTATCTTCATTTAACGAATAAAGAAAATAAGGAATCGTAAAAATCGTCACTTTTTCGCTGAAGCTATTGAAGTTGATACAATTTCACTATTTTTTTTTGAGTTTTTGGAAAAACTGTTACGAAAATGATCAGTGGTCGTGAATCCCCATGAGGATTAAAAATAATTTTGGTTTTCGCGTCTCAAACAAAAAAATACGCCTTTCCATCCTTTCCGCCAGTTCAAGAGTCCAGCGGCAAAGCGCTTCAAGGATCAGATAATAACTGCGCTATTTTACGACAAATTGAGGATACATTTCGGTTTTTGTACTTTTCAAATGTGCAACCAAAAAAAAACCGAAAATAACCTACTTTTTAGCCCTCTACACCAGGAAATTTTCTTGGCAATTCGTGAATTCTATATATCTTAAGAATTTTTTCCTCAAAAACTTTGACTAAACAAGAATTCTACTCACGGTCCAAAAATTTTTTCAAAATAACGTGAACTTGTATGTTTAAAAAATAACTAAGCTGAAAATGAAACGAAAAAATTGAAAAAAATTGCTTACTTGGTCCCGACGAGAGGTTTGTGTTCGTAGAACCATTCAGCGATCGATTGATCTTCCTCAGAGTCGAGCTCGATCTGTATAGCCTCGAGAGGTTCAACGTCGAGGACGTTGTCCGCATAGTCGAGCGGCGGTTCCTCGTCGTCGAAGGGCGGAAATCTCATTCTCTTGAAGTGACGACGATCGCGTTTCTCTCGACGCATCATAATCCACATGGTTCCCCATTGGGCGATGTACACCGGCTCGATGACCCAGGGAATTTCATTTACGAAAGTAATCGCGCCGGTTATATGATAGAGAACTTTTACATCGCGAATTTGCTCCCACGGCATCGGCATATTTTCCAAAAGCTTCATTACCGCGTGTGGCATATATTTTAGCGACCTACAATACAAAATAAAATAAAATTGTGTCGTTTTTTTTGTACAGCGAGATAAGTTAATAATTTTATAAATTCATAATTTGGTGTTTTTAATTTTGTTATTGCACACATACCCGAGATAAACTCGTTTATCGTGTCTGTATTTTCGGCTGCTCATGTCGCCGTGATCTCGAATTATTTTTCTGATGTGTTCAGGGGGCATGTCTTCTTTCTGAGCGTCCACAAAACCGAACTTCCTCTTCTCCGCGAAGCGTTTATTCTGCAACTGTTGCCACTGTTGCGCTATAATGGTACAACAAAAAGAGGATTATTTCTACACAGTTACAAAAAATTATGTGTTCAAAGAGTACGCGAATAATGATTCCAGTAAAAAGGAAGTCTTTTGTTATCCAAAATTCCTGAACTTCTACTTATTTTTTTCATAAAGCGATTTCCGTTTTACCATGTTAACTCTTTTTAGTAACCAGTAAAATTGTACTTGGAAATAATGCAAAAAATAGTTCTCTGATGTTATTCAGTTACATATATTCGTAAATGGCAATGAAAAATACAATTTAATCCTATACAACTTTGACTAATTGTAAGTGATCAGTGCTTCAGAGGATCGTTTTTTGTAAGCCAGAAAAATAGAAAAAAATACACACCAACTGCGGGCAACTCTGTTCACTTACGAAATTACAATATTTTAGTTAACAAAAACTAATCGCAGAGGCCAAGAAAATCATACGGTCTTACCTTTCTCTTGCAACTGGGCCTCTGAAAGTTCCTCCGGCTGTTTAGGTGTCTGCGGCAATGGAGGTCCCGCCATTGCGTGCATGTGGGCCTGGTGCGCAGCCTGCGCATGAGCTGCGGCCTGCGCATGGGCTTGGGCGGCAGCGAGCTGAGCGTGCGCCTGCTGCTGGGCCATCATCGTGGCCCATGGGTTTGGCCCCAGTAAATACGGTGGAATTGACATCTTTATTCAAGATGCTTCGACGCCTAAACCAACGCAATAATAATAACAACATATTTATTGTAAAAAAAAAGCAGCGTTATAACTTAACTGTACATTTTTACAATTAAGCTCAAGTATTAATATACTTGAGCTTAATTACTGTCGGTAAGCGTATAAGGTAAAATCGAGTGTATTGAAAATCGTCAATGCGAAGACGAAACTCGAGGCGCAAATTCTTATTCTCTCGGAATCACAAAATTACATGTCAGAATATGTCATTGATATAATGCAAAATGGCAGCAATAAAAATGCCAAATTCCCTGAAATCTTAGATTCCAAAATTGAGGTTAGAAAACCCTCAACAATTTCCGCATCGATTAACGAATATCTCTTATTTTCCCGTATTTACGACGAAAGTGCCAAAAAATTGTGGTTCCTCATTGAACGTTGTAAATTCTTGTATGGAAATTCGGAAAAATGCTTTTTGCGACGAAATTTTGGGTTTACAATTAGTCCGAAAATATATTATGCTTTTTTTCGGGGCCTAACCTGTAAATCGCGGTTTTTTCTTTTCATTCTCTACCTCCTCAGTTTTAAATACGCAAGTGCGTCAACATCCATTTAGAAAGTCGTCGACAATGTGAATATTTATTTCGAATTTTTTTTTGCTTTTTTTTTGGTAACGCATATAGTCTCGGAGCGTCGAGTAACCGCATGGAAAATAGTTCGCAATTGTTTGTAAATATATGATAGAATAAATGAAAATTTGGTCTCACACTTGAGGGAAATCTCTTCTTCCGTTTACAGCATTTCGTTTGTCACGGGCTGCACTTCCGCTGTGAGCGAAAGTCCTTTTGGCTGCGAATACGTCGAGCGTCGTCTTGTTGTTTAAACAATGAGGTTATACAATCGCTCGCTCGTCCCTTGCGATTGCCGCAAGTTTCTAATAAACTGGATTGCCACGCCGGCGTCGGCGTCTCTAAGCTTATTTCACAGGAAAGACCGACGACGAAATTTTTTAATTCGCCCGACGTCCGCGAGGCGCGCGACGATCGCCCAATTTAGAAAAGGCGGGATTTAAATTAATATTTATTAATATTCAATTAATAAATAGAAAAGTTATCCGAATGGGATAAGTTATCTGGAAAATATTGTATGTTCGAAAATTAATTTTAGAGAATTAGAGTTGCGGAAATTTTTACACAATTTGTGTATCGACTAATTTCTTATTAATGTGATTTTTTCAAAAACTATTTGCAAATACACGTTTCGTAGCAATTGAAAGTTAAGTTTAGGATATAAGATAGCGGAAATTATTACATAAGTTGTGTATTAACTAATTTTTAGTTTAGTGTGATTTACAAATACACATTTCCTAGCATTTTTGTAAAAAATCACTTTTTTTTCGCCTGGTGACCGCGAGGCACGTGGCGACGACTAATTCGCAAAAGGAGAGATTTAAATTAACTATTTTTCAATTGTTTTGCATAAGTTATCCGAATGTGACACGCAGCCAAAATGTTATCCGTAAGATATTCCGAAAGTTAACTTTCGAAAATAGGATAGCGAAAATGTTTACACAAATTGTTTATTCACCAATCTTTAGTTAATGTGATTTTTTCAAAAGCTATTTACAAATACACATTTTGTAGAATTTTTGAATTCGCAAAAATGTGTGTGCGTTTGTTAATTTCTTCGAAAAAAAAAGGATGCAAAGTAGGACCTTGCACATTGATTTTTCATTATACTTCGCTTTTTACAAAGCTTCCTTTACGAGGAAGATTCTCTCCAATTGTTTCTCGAATTTGCGTGACAATTAAATATAGTTTTCAAAAAAATACATAACTAATTTCTTGAATGCGCAAAAGAGTTGCTAATCGAATAAACATTTTCGCAAAATAAATGTATTCCTAGTCTCAAGCATCAGCGCACAAGTCATGAAAAACATCGGAATTGGTTTCATCCATGAAAAGACACTTGAATATATCGTTGTAGAATTCCGGATAGTATTCGCAGGCTCTCTTGTTGTCCGGCGAAAAGTTAATTTCGAGAATAGCGGGTTGCATCTCTCCGTCTTTCCACTGGAGCATCAGATCGGCAGCGTAAACTGCTCGGCTCTGTGAATTTTTCGCGACTCCGCGAGGTGGTTGAGCTGCAGTCGCGGCTTCGAAAATTTCCCTCAGCATCTTCAGGATTTTGGGCTCGACGTTCGTCGCCCAATCGAAATCCGGATACATTTTATTCCACTCCTCCAAGAAATCCGCGCATTTCAGATGACAAAGCCTTTCGCTAGCCGCATAATTCATAACGGTGAAATGTTGCTCGTAGTCATCGAGATTATTAAGGGCGAATTGCCTGTTTGCGAATCTCAGGAAAAAGTTGGCATAAGCATAAGCTCGAAGCGGTTCCACGGATTTCAGAAGAATCACGTAACGCACATCGAACTTGACTCGCCCGATTTCCGGTCTTTCGAACAGAACCGGATTCTCTATGTACTTCTGCGCAATCTTTGGTCCGGTGCTTGGTAATCGCAGAATCTGGTACAAATTCTTCGTCACGTGGGTGTCCAAGCCTCTCGCGAGATTCCAGGGCTTGCAGATCCAGTGATTGTCAAGATCGCGAGCTTCCCGCTGTCGAAAATACGCGACGAACTGAACGAGTTCCGTGCTGAGGTTGTAAGTCGTCGGCAACCACTTCGGACAGGTTTCCAGTGATCCGGAGTCGTACTTTTCACTGCCAGCTTTGCGCCGACAGACGATTGCCAACAGATCTTTGATCGTAAAGACGTTTTCGAAGGGAAATTGATTGACGAATACGTGAGATTTGTTCACGCTCAATTCTTCGTACTCTTTGAAGTGCCTCATTAGCCACAAGATATCAGCTTCGTCCTCGTTGTCCACGATTTCAAAGCCGGAATCTGTAAGGTATTCGTTTACGTAGATGTACTCGGAGTAAACCCTGAGTTTTTTGTCTTTTGGCCTTGAATATTCGGCCGTATCAACAGGCAGAGATTCGCGAACGTGACCAGCGAGAAAATAACTTTCCGGAGGTTCAATTTGCACGAAGTTCTCGTTGGAAAAGTCGGACTCTTTCCAAGGCAGAAGCAGAGCTCGTCTTTTCTCAGGATCGTTCGTCTGGCCCTCGACGAAATCCCTCGTAACTTCCTCCTCGTTTTCCACGTTTCTCGTGGGAAATAAGAGAGTGTAAGTTACACCTTCGGGAAGATACAAAAAAGGCACCGTTCTGAAATTGGGCTCGTCGCTGTGATTTATAGCTGAGCCCAACTCGTCCATTATGTACCATACAGGCATTCTTTCCTCTATGGTACCGACGTTCAGAGCGAAGGACTGATTGTATCTCCACATTTCTGATAAGACGAGCTCCACCTTTTCGGCCTGTGGCTTTTCGCTATCCAAGCCCATCAAGTTGCACATTCGATCTACGAGGCCCGGAATTTCCGACAAATTTTGTCGCGCGTTCGCTACGTCGTAAGTCCACGCGTGATCTATGAGGAAAATATTCTTTGGATCTCGAGAGGACATCTCCGTGGTTACGAACAATTTCCACGTCGGGTCTGTGGAGTCTCTCTCGCAATCACCGTAATCTACGCAAGCCAATTGGAATACCAGACCCGCGTCGAAGGTTTGATTCTTCAGTTTTTGCCAGACCGACTCCCAGAAGTGCTTCGGTACTGCCGAAGACTCGAGCTGAGTTCGATGACCTTCGAGGAAGGTGTGAAACGGCAACGTACCGTCCATTCTCAACGATTGCTTTTCTGCAAGTGACAATAAACTATTATGGAAAAATCGGATTGAGAAATAATGCTTAATGTGAAGTAGATGTTTTATTGTGTCTCAGACATTTTTAGGAGAAGAATAAAGTAAATTTTATGGATTATGAATAGAAGATGTGAATTGTTTGCATAAATTGTTTGTTTTTTTTTTTTCAGTTAATTAGTTACTAGCGACTTACTTTACAAGCCAAAAGTAAAGGTACGATTATTGAAAACGTAAACACAAGTTTGCAGCATTTGAGAGTTCTGCCAAATTTACGGTTGTGGGAATATTTCATTTGAACTTCTGTTGGCTTTCTGTGTTTTTGCTTCCGTTACAAGCCAAAACTAAAGGTACGATTATTGAAAACGTAAACACAAGTTTGCAGCATTTGAGAGTTCTGCCAAATTTACGTTTGTGGGAATATTTCATTTGAACTTCTGTTGGCTTTCTGTGTTTTTGCTTTCTTTGGAGGGAGTACAATTTTTTTCCTAGTTTTTTAGAAAGAATTTTACTCTCTCAACCAATTTTTAAAACCTATGTAAAATCGGTCTTTATGACAAGAAAAATGTAAATACTGTGCAGAATATTGATCGAAAACCTCTTACTCAACAAAAATCTTTTTCTTCTTCCGGAACTTTTTTGCATCATTGAAATTTAAAAATAGAACTTTTAAAAAATATGTGTGAGTTAAACAAGCACAGAACACACTCAATTGGTTGTGACATTGTACTAAAAAGGAATTACGAAAGTGATTGAAAAAATTGAAAAAATTGCATTGAATTGCAAAGTAATTCATAGAAATATGAGAAACATGCCATTTTCTCAAAATTTACCTATTCTAATATTTTCTAACGACGATATGACGTTGAGGCTGTTAGGCACGTGGGTTAAGAACAGAATTTTGAACACCGGCAAGAATAATACGTATCATGGTTACTGTAGTCATATATATATATATATATATATATATATATATATATATATACATATATTATCATTATATATATAAGAATAGATAAGAACGAAATCTCCAGTATCTATTCCAATTCGTACCCAATTACATCTTAAAAAAAACAAATAAATAACAAAATCTGTATCATACAGAAAATAAAATTATGCCGGCAATTTCTATGAAATAATTTCGTATAAACAAAATATGTAAAGGATACAAAAAAAAAAGAAGCAGTTGAATCCGAAAATGCCCACGTCTTCAGGTTTCCGAAGCGAAGAGGGCGCTGCTTTGTTTTTTTTACCTTGCGAAATTATGCACTACGTTAATAATGAATAGCACTGAAAATATTGGCGCTCACGTTGTTCCGATAATTCGAACAATAGTAACAATGAAAATGCCTCCCTAATTAAAATAAACACTAACGAAATTAAGATCGGAAGGTTTCGATCGAACCCCTTTTTTCGATTGAGGAAACATGAGTTGATAAGGAAATTAGCTTTTGGGTTGACGAGCCACGAGTAATCGACTTCCGGTTACCGCTCGGCGATTTTCGCGCTGTTCACTCACACAGAGACACTGTGAAAAGCCGGTACGAGCGAAGCCCTTCGGTTTAGTCGTTCTTCAACAGTGTTCGAGATTTTATTGTGGTAAGTCGTTGAGAATATAAAGTGTCACGAAATTTTCCAATTTTTCTGAACTCGTGAAAATTCATGCTCGAAACGACGGACTATTTATGTCAAGTGGATTCTTAGCTTCTATAATCCACGTGGGAAATCTAACCTGTTGTTTATACGCCGATATTCGGCAATATTTGTAACGGTCTTTTTTGCACCTGTTTCGTGTATCGAACGATCGAAAAATTTGGTCATCGATTTTCGACGATAGAACGCTTTTCTGTTTTTCGTGACAATTTGTACAAACATTGTAAAGATCCAACTCTTCGTTGGGATTTTCGGGCGCCATTTATTGAAATTGACGCAATTGGTAAATAAATTGGACCGATTTTTTTTTTAGTCCCCCCCCCCTTTTTTTTTTTGTTTGCTGGGGAAAGGACTTTCTTTTGGAATTAAGCGCAATCCTGGACGGAAATTTATTGACGCTACCTTTTTTCTTGTCATTGAAATTTGGTAACTTTTTTTTGTTGGATACGTTAATCGATGATAGAAGATTAATTGTCGGGGAAGGGGATTTCAAGATGTTTTGCCTGCGATATTAAAATAATGTAAGATATCTGATTAATCGTGTGATTGCCGATGTTTGTCGTTTAACTGTATGCACAATTGTTAGTTCCAACTCATTCACACTTATACCTTTTATGCAAAGGTTTTATGGTTTGTTAATCCGGGCAATACAATTATGTATATTTTAGTTATACAAATTTGTGCATCAACGCGACAGTCTAATCATTTTTTAAATTCACATTGGTAATAAATTTATGCATTATTGCAGCATATGTTTGCTAACTTGTATGAAGTTAACATTTTTTGTTTAAGAATATTTTACAAGCCCTTGCAAATGTTGCGTTAATTACGAAGGACATGAATTTTTTATGAATTTTTATTGTAATTATAATTTTCTTTCTTATTTCTGCAATTCCGTTCAAGAGATAATTGTATAGAATTTCCAAAATATTCAGTTCATGTTCAAAATAGAAATGAACTTCCAAATTTGACCTCAAAAAATTTTTTTTTAATTTAACGTTTATTATATTTAGTTCAATTTCCATAAATACCAAAAAAAAACTACAAATAGGGTTGAAAGTTTTCTTAATAAAATTATTATGTTTAATCGAATGTGTTCCAAATTGAGATTAACATTAACACAGAATTTTCCTTGTTTTTGTATAGATATTGACAAGAATTTTAAACTGAGAAAAACCAGTAAATCTCATTTGTCGTCATGACAAAGATAAAGCCAACTATGGAAGTTGCCAAAGATGGCTATAGGCATCCGAAAAGTGGTTCGATTCACAAGAAAAAGCAGCAAAAGTTCAAAAATACGCCGACGGGCAAAGTAGCTTTAATAGACACCAAAAAAGCCCAGCAAAAGAGCAACGGCAAGCCCGCGCACCAAAATGGCAATCAAAAGCACCAGAACTCACCGAAACAAAATCAGTCGCCCAAAGGTTCCAACAGACATTCAAACAGCCCCAAAAATCTCAATGCCAACAAATCCCCGAAAATCAAAATTGAGGAAGAGCAGGACGACGATGACTCCTCGGTCGACGACATAAACGAGGGAATTTCCATAAAGGAAGACATCAGCGCGCCGGAAGACGAGGTTGACGACGATTCGTCTTCCTCGGAAACCGAAGCTGTTCCCGACATTTTTGGGCAGAGTTTGGCTGATGAAACCGACGAAGATGACGACGAATTTGATGCAGACACCGACGAAGGTGAAGAAGATGCTGCGGAAAATAAAGGCGTTAAGATGTTCAAGGGTGTACAACCGAAAGTTGAGCAAAAAGAGTCTTCCGATGATGATGAAGATGATGAAGACGATGAAGATGATGACGACGATGACTCCTCCGACGAAGACGCAGAACCCGCGCCAGGCCTTAAGGACCTCCTCGGTGCCAGCATCGCCGATGAATCCGACGATGAAGACTTTAAAAGCGGCGAAGAATCCGATGATGACGAAGATTCTGACGAGGAAGTCGATCAGTCCCTTAATTCTTCAAATGTCTCCACTACTGACGAGGACGACGATGAAGAGGATGATGATGATGATGAGGAAGAGGAAGAGGAAGACTCGAGCGATGATGAGGCTGCTCCAGATCTTACGGCTCTTCTAGGTAACTTTGTCCGAGATCATTCACAAATATTTGGGGATGATTTGCTGTTGAAACAACATATAACTATTAGAATTTCGATATCTTGCGATGAGAGAAAAATGCTTCAAAAAATTTAGTATACAATCTTAGAAACGATTGTTAGAATGCAATTACTAATAACTTATTGCAATTGTTATTACGCATATACCGTAAATCAATTTTCAGGTGCATTCGTCATTAACAAGTAAAATATTGCTAATTATCAAATACAAGAATCGTAGAATTCTTATACTATTTTTTAATTTACAATGAAAGTATAAATTATGGAATTCATATGCCCGTTTCGTAAATCTCATATCGTTTTGCATATTAAATTTACTTTTAAATTTTACTTTACAGGCAATAGCATCGCTGAGGATTCAGACGATGAGGATTTCGAAGGCGATGAAAATGACGAAGATGATGAGGATGAGGATATGAGTGACGACGACGAGGACGAAGACACTCCGTCTCCCAAGAAGAAAGTCAAGGTCGTAAACGCCGAGGATGCTGAAGAGGAAGAGGACGGCGATGATGATGACAAAAACGAGAGCTTTGATTCTACGAATGACAAATCCGATGCCGATGACTCGGAAAAACCGCCGAAAATGACCGCAGAAGAGAAGGAGGAGCGCGATCGGAGAACGATTTTCATCGGAAATGTTCCAAAAGAGACTAAAGTCTCGCGCATCAAAACCCTGTTCAAAAAATTCGGAACCATCGATAGCATAAGGATCCGAGGCATCATTCCAGAGAATCCAAAAATGCCGCTCAAAGTCGCGGCTATTAAGAAGAAATTCCATTCCAAGAGCAAGACCATCTGCGTTTTTGTGACCTTCGAGAGCGTAGAATCCGTTGAAAAAGCGCTCTCTATGAATGGAAAGAAATTGGACGGTAATTTCTTGAGAGTCGATCGCGCTAATCAATCCAGGCCGAGGGACAAAAATCGCACCGTATTCTTGGGAAATCTACCATTTAGTGAGTCAGATGTTTCATTTTACTCATTTCTTTTTTGTTCAACTTCAACGTGATAACAAACCTAAAAACGATTAAAGCACTTTCCAGTTGCTTTGTGAGGAAACAAAAAAATTCGTAAGAATGCAATGTGTACAATTCAATCCCACATTTTTCTAAATTCTAATTTTGGGCAAAAATCGTATTTTCATTAGCACGAATGCAATTTTAAAAAATCATGAAGAATCGATTACACTTAGTTTCTTCGTAATTAATCCTTAATTCGATTGGGATATATGGAATTTCGAATATTTTAGGCTTCGTTTCCTCGTGGAGGAAGCTTTGTTCTCGTGAGAAATTAAAAAAAAATTGTTTATTCAAAACATGAATGCACTTTCGCATTCCTTCCTTATTATATTACGTTTTTTTACGAAACTTTCGGTACGAGGAAGCCAAAAGTAACCAAAATATTTCGTCATAATAGAGGTAACTTTGCAAAACGTGAAGTATCATGAAAAAAGCAATGTTCAAAGTTCTATTTTGCATTCTTGTTTCAATTTGCAGTAGCAAACATCGCACTTTTCTTTCAAACGATTTATTACAAATTTTATTTATGGAAACTTGTTTACTTACAGTAGTACCGTATTTATCCTTGCAGCTGTCGAAGATAACGAGGTGTGGGAGACGTTCAAGAACTGCGGGCGAATCGAGTCCGTAAGAATAATCAGGGACCGAAGAACTGGCGTTGGACGTGGATTTGGCTACATAAATTTCGAGACTGCGGACGGAGCGGTTTTGGCGATGAATTTGAATGGCACGACAATCAAGAATCGCGAACTTCGCGTGCAGGTCAACACCCCGGAGGGAAAAAAGAAACAGCGAGCCGAGAAGAAAGGCAAAAAGAGGCGACTTATCGAAGGCACCGAAGGAGAATCGCCGAAGAAACAGAAAACCGGCTCGGAAACTGCTCGAGTCGCTGTAAGTATAATTTTCGGTAGAAAATAAGTTTTCAAAAACCGAACATGAAATTCCAATTTACATATAAAAATTTAGTGAGAAAATTCAACAACTTTGTTAATACTAATGAAAAAATAATTATGCTTAAATAATATTTATAAATGTAAAAAAATCATTTGATTTTTCACTCACTCAAGGGCTTTAATTTTGCTGTGAATGATTTTAAAAAATTTGTATCTTTACAAAATTGTTGCTTATTTGAGATCTTATTGATTTGAATAAAAAAAAACTTTCTATCGCAGAGGCACAACAGCGTAAATGCGGAAAGGCGAACGGATAAGAAAAAACGTTCGCAAGGTGAAAAACAAAGAGGAAGTTCGCAATCGAGTCCTGAAGGCAAAGGCGCAGGTAAATTTCAGGGGCAAAAGGCCGACAACAAGAAGAAGTCAAAGCCCAATAAGCACGCGAAAAAGAAGATGCAAATGGCTGCAAAGTTGCTCGCAAAACCGAAGAAACCCTCGGCCAATTAAAGACACCGTTGACTTTCCTTAAATTAAGTATCTTTTAGCAAGTAATGTTTGTTATGTATTCGCGTCGAATGTAATTTCTAACTCATTGTTCATACTAAGTTTACGTCAAACATCGAATTGCCCACAAATTCCGATATCGCGTTGAGCTTAACTCTTCTTTTTAATGTACATTCATCGACCCCATCGAAAACTCCATTATTATTTTTTCTTTCTTATTCATCAAACGCATACGAATGTATATAATGTTACTACTACTCGCTTAAAAATTCGGAGGAGGAGGTAAACATGTATTTTGCAAATGCACAATTAGATAAGTTCAACAAGTCACTTTTATCGTCTTACTCACTTATACCTCCCTTAATGTGAAAAAAAAAAAAACCGAATAGAGTTAATTTACAAAAAAAGTTACACAATTTCGCGTATTTCATTATTTTTGTCTTTTGCTGAGAAAAATCTAAGCCAAACAAAAACGTACTGCCAAAAGTAAGTATTTGAATTTTTTGAAAAAAATAGAAATGTTTCAAGGGTTTGAAATAATTTCAAATTTTTCCATTAACGCCAATACTCTTGCAAAAAAAAGTGACAAGTCAAAATAATTTGCAAAAACATCTTCAAAAAATTCTGCTTTGCTATTGGCGTTAGAGCAACTCAAAAATTCACAAGATTCAAGAAATCGAGAGTCAGTCCCAAGTCGAAAAAATATATATTACATAGTAAACGTTGTTTAAGAAATAATATTTTTTAGTAATTTTTTTAAACAAACCAATGACTTTTATTTCCCGAATCAAGGACATTAATATTTCGCCACTTGTGTTATTAAATGTACAAGTATTACAAAAACGTTTTCTTAATCGATCTCTTGATTCGTTTCGGTCTTTACCAAACTTTTTATCTTTGCATGCAATTGCGGGGGTAAATTACTAATACATTCCGTAGCACAATGAGGACAAAATCGCTTTGCATAAAAAATGCTACAACCGAGACAAACCGATTTTTTGCACATACTGCAATTGGCACCGAGTACCAGAACTTCGCCTCTGTTTGGTAAACTCGTGGGATCCTTCATGATATAACAATCTTCGGAGAAGCTAATTTGCCGAGCAAACGGTGGTTTTGCGCCTTTGTAATCGTAATGTTCCTCCAGTGGACAATAAGCGCACTTAAAAGTACCGCCGGGATCTCGTTTCTTAACGTCTCCGACAATCGAAACATCGGACTTTTCATTCGCGACGTTGGAATCTTCGGTAGGCGCGGCTTCCATCCTAAAAGGCAGTAAAAGGGTCAAGAATGAGTCACAGCGAATAGATACATAGAAAATTTATTTTACAATTTATTGTATAATTTATTTAGTTCGTTTCCATGAATTATACAATACCGTATAGATATACAATATTTTTCGTACAGAAAAAGTGAATATTTGCATGGCAAATACTTTTGTTGAATTATTATATTTTAGTTATGAAAAATTCGCGATGTTCTTTTCGTTTTCGATCAACAGAAAATTACTGCAATAAATATATTAAACAAATTATACATATTTTTGAATATTTTTTGAAACAACGTTTGATAAGCTGCAGAAAACAATATTTTATACACAGGTCTCATTAAGGTGATTCACTTCAGTGAAATTTAAATAATCTGCGGGCTTCCGTTTTTAACTTTCAATTAGTTAAATAAAATGATCAGCTTTTCACCTAATTCCAAGATTTGTTTTTTCCATTTAAAAGATGGAATAACTCTTGAAAATTCGACCCTAAGAAACAATGTTACCATTCAACGCGCGCAGTATTACTTCCACCCGAATCTTCCTTAATTTGTGCCGTCAATTGACTTTGAAACGGTTCATTTTCCGGTATCGGCAGTAGCCTTATCCTTTTCCGGTTCCCTGGGCCACCATTTCGGTTTCCCGACTCTAACTTTCCGACCCAAAACCGTAAGAATTTGAGCGCTCAAAGTTTCGCCGATCCTCATCAATCCGATCCCAAAAATGCCCTCATTGCCCCTAATTTTGCCCACGGCTTTTCCCGCCTCGTTCACAATATTTTCATCGTAGGGAAGTACTTTGTCCGCGCCATTTTCCAAAACCAACGGCATGATGCGCTTGCGCACGACTCCCGTGTGATGAGTTCGGGCTGTTAATTCTTGTCCAATATAACAGCCCTTGTGAAAACTAACGCCATGCAAATAGTCGCAATTTATTTCGAGCGGAAGTGCTTTTCCAGGCGGAAGATCGTCAACGCCTTCCGCGATCCCCAGTCGATAGCGAAAGGATCGGTAGTTCGAGAAATCGCCGTTTCTCGCCACATCGAAGTCCAAATGCTTAACGATTTCCTCTTGCGTTACGTCGCCGTTGCTAATGATCCTCAAGCTCGTTTCTGGAATCCTCGGGTCCTCATAAATCATTATGTTATCAATGAGCTTACTCGATTTATTGCTCAACGTGCCGCACGGAAATATTTGTCCTTCCAGCTGCCGATTTTTCGAGTCGCCAGTGGCGCCAACGTCGTTCGAGCCAATCAGAGCGTCGAACGTACTCCACACTTTCATGCTATTGGCCATCGGCTCTATTTCGACTTTACGTCGGATTCTGTACATTTTCAAATGTCTTTCGAGGTCATCCACCATTTTGGTATCGCATTCGACGTAAAAAATCGCTTTATCGAGCGTTTTGTAGATAATAGACTCGCACATCACTCGGCCTTTGATGTTGAGAAATAAAGTATAGATATTAGCAGCTCCGTCGTCGAAATGTCGCATATCGTTCGTTATCAAACCTTGCAAAAAATCGGAGGCTTCGAGGCCGCCGATTTTTATCAAAGATCGGCTCTTCAGATGCTCGAGGACTTTCGAATTGTGCGTAGAATTTTGTCTCGTTGCGGTATTCGTGATGAGCTTCGCTGTTTTCACTCCAGATGGAAGAAGAGCTTTCTTTGCTGATCGCAGCAAATTCAAAACCGGCATTATTGCCATTTTTGTTGTTGTTGTTGTTTACTTTTGTGCGGCGCAGCTTAGATACAAAGCATTTTTCGGTTGGGCTGTTCCTGATAAGAGAAGGGAGAAAACTGGCTGTGCAATCTAAATTCAGTATTTGATTTTCTAACCTTCCTTTTGTATGGTGTAATAATCGTGATCGACGTGACGAAGTCAGAGAAAATTTAGAGAGCAAGAGCTTAACTCACGTGCTTATGAAACTTCGGTTTATGTGGCGGCCTTTTCCTCTCCGGTTGTCAATGTTTCATTGAGAAAATTAAAGGTAAAGAATAAACGAAGGTGATTTTAGTTGCCGGTGTTGGCTGCCATATTGTTTAGGTTTGTAGAGATAAATCGATGTGGAGGGGATATTTTCTAACGCGTAGCTTAAGGTAGAACGTGCATGTAACGATGATAGCCGTTTAGCGGACATGTAACCGGTTAAATGACTGCTTAAATACGTGAAAAACTGAAACTGGAGTTAATTTAGTTATAAAACTGTAATTAAAACAAATTTAGAATGAACCAATCGATTGGTGGTCAATTATTTAATTAGAATTTCATTTTTTCATTGTCAAAAAAATACCACGAAAATTCGGGCTTTTTTCGGCGATGGCACCTAGTGAGCTTTACATTTTCAGATCTCAAACTGTGATAGGCTCACTTGAAGCAAGAAGAGGAATGAAAGTGTAAAACATTTAAAAAGTTTATTCTATGCAACTACACAGTCTCAATACGATAAAAGGATGTAAAGTAGAACCTTGCACATTGCTTCCTCATTAAATTTTGGTCTGTACATAGCAACCTCTACGAGGAAGTAACTGATTTTGGCTTCCTTACAGAGGAACCTTTGCACGCCAAATGCCACACACACACACTCTGGAAAAAAAAAAATTCATGAAAATAAAGCTTCATCTATGAGGAAGCAAAAGATGAGTTTATATTTTTTTTTACAAAAAAAAATATAATTTATTCTCGTGAAAACCTTATAAGTATCGCGGTCTTTACATATTTTGCTTACCCGAGTCAAATTGTAAATGGCTACTTACAGCGTCTTTTGAAAATAAAGTTTTGTTTTTCCACAATTTATTAAAATAAAATACAAGATAAACTTTGAATTTGACACGTTGAAATCGACGGCCGAGGTGGGCTAAAAGTTGATTCTGTACTGGCCACGTATAATCGAGATAATAACGCATTAAGAAAATAACATAAGGTAAATCGTAGATTGCGCAGAGCGCTTTGCGCTTGCACTGCACGTTGTACCGGCCTCGACAAACGGCTTACAAAATAAATACTCCTTGGCAAGCTGTCAGAAACAAATAAAAAACGACTTTTTGGCCGAAGATTACAAAGCTTCACAATAGTTCAATCGTTACTCGATTTTCCGTAAGCGTTTCTTCTACTTTCCGTGATTCAATTTATCGTTTTAAGGAACAACTTGCACATCAGCAAGTTCCCATGAAGAAATTGCGAAGCGAAAATTGCAGAAACGCTTTCAAAAATTCAACACGATTTCAATTGCTACGAAGCGCTTTTACCTCCTTGGTACGTAAAAAAACCTGCTTCTTAACTCAGTCTAGCAAATCACATTCCAAAATACGACTCCAGCATGTCTTTGACATCCTTGGGCGTAAGTTCCGTTGAGGTGGAGCTGATTTTCGAAGCGAGGCCCCAAATATTAGGATTTCGCGTTCCGATCCCATAATATCGAAGATCTTCATCAGTCACGACGATCATAAGCTTCTGGTCATTCTCTTCCTCAAGAGCCTCCGACGAGCTTTGCCTCTCATCCGATTCGCTCACGCGTTCGTATTCTTCGTCTGCAAAATATTCCCTAGTCGTCTCACTATCTTCTCCACAATCTTCGTCCTCGTATTCGTCGTGCGACTCGTCGCTGTCTCTCGAGATCATTTCAATGAAGCTCTTCTCCGCGGCTTCCGAAAAATTCGTCACTGCGGTCAGCGCCCCTACAGTTTGATCAGCGAACCATATGTAGGAATCAACAGATCCATGATCTTCGGTCTTGTGGACGGCAGCTTTGTCGCCGCTTTTGAATTCGATGTTGCAAAGCGCGCACATTGTGTCGTGCTTCATCAGAAAGTGAAATTTGTAGTCTCCGCAGCTCGCTAATTCTTCCATGCAGTTCGGGCAACGAACAGCGCCGCTTAGCGTCGATTCACTGAACCTCTGATACTCGCACAACGATATAAACCTGCTCATGCCCAGCATTCTGATCAATTCCTCCGCGTCTTTCTCCTCAACGGTCTTGCCAACATTCCAGATGGATTCTTTGTCTTCCGTGTAAGTCTCGCAAGGATTAATGTGCTGATCAATCATGTGTCTGATCAGCTTTCCCTTGGAGTACATTTTCTCGCAGATCCTGCAAACCTCGCCCATAATCGAGTGGCTGTTAGCCATGTGAGTTCTCAGGGCCCCCATCGACAGACAATACAGCCGGCAAAGATTGCACTGAATTATTTCGTCTTCGTCTATGTAAGTGACCAGACTGTTTTCTTCCGAAGGATCTTTCCGCAGATTTCGGCTCTCCTGTTTCCGGGTGATTTCCTCCTGGGATCTTCTTTTCTTTTGGAAAACTTCCGGACTCCGAGAAACGCTTTTACGGCCTTTGGCAGCTTCTTTTCCCGTGAATTCGTACTCCATGTCAACGTATTCCTGATCGCATCCGCTGTCCATTTCGTTTTCGACAAAATGGTCTTCGGTTTTGGTGGACACGTCGTCGGGAGTCGCCATGTGAACTGGACTGCTTTTGCGGGGCCTGTAGGGCCTCATAAATCGATGTTCCCACTGTTCGTGCCTCTTCAGCATCGCATTTGTGAGGAATTTTTTGTTGCAAGGCAGACACATATGTGGGCCTTCGGTTTCTTTGTGTTTGTACATATTGTGAAGCCTCAGGGACATTCCGGTGCTGAAGGTTTCGTTGCAGGTTCGGCAGTTGTAGGAAGCGACGTCTATGCAAATATGAACGTTCACCATCGTCACCGTCGTCATAACTTTGCAGCAATTCTCGCAAACGTGAACCATCTCGTCGTCGCCATGTACGAAATATCTGTGACGTCCGTAGCTCTGCAAAAGCTTGAAATTGTGGTGGCACTCCTCGCAGCGCCACTGTCGAGGTTCCTTGGAGTTTTGGTCGTCGGAACCCGACATCGGAGAGACAACGTCGGTCAAAACCGTGGCCTTGAGGCTGTCGTCGTGAAGGAAAAAGAGATGCTCGTTCAGCGAAGCTTGATTCGGAAATTTTCTGTTGCACTTGCTGCATTCTATGGGAAGTTTTCCGATCGAATCAGCGTCGTCCGGATTGGCGAGACCCTTTTCGGTCTCCAGAAACTCTTCCAGAACTTTGAGCTTCTTGGTTTGTGGCTCTGTATCTTCCGAGATGAATTTTGAGACTCTTTTCCCGACGCGAGACTCTTGGAGACATACTTTTTCGAGTTCTCCGTTCTTTGGCCATGATATGGAGGCTGGGGATGCCGTTTTTTTCTTTTCGAAGGTCGTTTCGGTTTCCAGTTCGTCACCAGTTTTGTATACGAGTGAAAAATCGTTATCTTCGTCACCGCTGCAAAATAAAACGTCGCTGGTGTCGAGATCGTCGGCGATTCGCTCAGGAATCGGTGCTGTAGTTCCGGATTCTTCCGCCTGCGACTTCAGCGCCGCGGGAGCGGCCAATTCCTCACTGAACCAGTCGTACTCTTCCGGATCGACAAACAGATAAGTAATTGCATCCGGTATAGCGTTGGAAGAGCTCTCTTCACTGTTGACGTCGGGAAAATCGTGCTCGAGACTGTGAACCAGCAGATCTTGAGTTCTCTTGAACTCTTTGTCACAGATGTGGCATTGTGGGCGAAGAACTACACTCTCGCTTTCGACAGCGATTTTTCTTGAGAGCTTTGGCAATTCTTGAGTGGGCCGTGATGTAGCGGGCTCTGGATAATCACAACTGTCGCTCGAATCGTCCGATAACAGCTGCTTTAGCAGATAGTCACGATCTGACGTTGCTCCGTCTCCTTTGGTGGGTTTGGATGTTGAAGGAGTTTCTTCGGTGCAGTGTTTCTCTGGCTCAGTGCGAAGAAAGGTCATTTCCACTTTGCCCGAATCGTCGGATGATTTTGTAGATATATCAGTCGATTTAGAAGATTTCATCGGTTCTGCTGTTAAATTTTTCTCTAATCTATCGCCACTCTCCGACGAATTGTTTGCGGCTTCGTGCTCCACCGATCGCGATTGCGAAGTGACCGATTTTCTTTTTACCATCAGCTGATTTATAGTCTTGCTTGGTCGACTGTTCGTCGAAGATTCGATGCTGTTTAAACGACTGGACGTTTGGAAATACGAATTGGGTAAATCGTCCACATAATACGGTAAATCGGTTTTAGTATCTTCGTAAAAAATCGGCGGATCGTGTTGCGCGAAAACGTGATTGACTAGATCCGTTTCATTGCTGAATTTGTCGGTGCAATGTTGGCAGTCTAAAGCGAGTTCGATTTCCGTTTCGCAATCTAGAAGTTCGTCATTTACCGATTTCGTGAGCATCAAACTTTCCGACAATTGCGAGGGAAATTGGTTCTGGCAATGCAAGTGAAACCTGGAAACGTGTTTTTTCAGGTAAAACAATGAAATAAAGTACAAACTGCAAAGCGGACACTTCACCGATATTTTGTTCGCTTTGTTTCCTTCGAAATGACCGGCAAGTTGCTTCGTCAACTCAAGTAATTCCTTGCACATTAAGCAAATGTCGGCTGACGTCGGATCACATCGTCGCTTGAATTTAGAAGCATTCATAGCTTTCCGTTTACTTGGCAAATAAGTTTGTCGCGTTACCGATTCTTTCGAGCCATCGGTTTTCTCTTCATTTTGCTGCCGATTTTCTTCGATTTTTTTAAATTGCGCAGCTCCGTCTACATCGAGCTTGGTGTCATTATTAGTTTTAATGATCGATCGTTCGGAAGGAGTTCGACAACTTTCCGACTCTGTATGCTTTTTTACCGGTTTTTTGACGCAATTGGTACACTCGACGAATTTCTGCCTTCTCAAAATCCATTCTCCGTACGTTTTTTCCGGTGATCGTTTGACTCTCTGCCGTTGCCGGTTCTGTACGTCGGTTTTTAGAGATTCGAAGCTCGCTGCTGAGGACCTCGACGGTAATTTTCGAATAATAGATTGTCGACTGCTCCCAGAATCGTCTTTTTCGACCACAGGAATGTAGTTTGACCCAGAACCATTGGAACTATCGTCTATATCGGTATAAATCGGTCGTTTTTTGGGACTGGCATCGACAATCTTGCCACGATCTTTGGTATTACCCGATTTCTCGCGGTACGTCTGTCTCAATGTATTCCGAGTGATAATTTTATCGGTGTGTCGGAAAAATGTGTCGCTTCTCATTTCCTGCGCACACTTGAGATTCGTCTTTAGTTTCTTGAGTTCCATTATTTTTCTTGGAGTTTTTGGGGCTCTTCTTAAATTTCCAACATTGTCGTAATTTTTTCGAGGACGACCGCGTTTTTTTTTACCGAAGTCTTTACGTGTACTTCCTTCTTCAACTTTATCATCCGCCAGCGGCGACTCTGTACGTTTTCGCAGGTACTTTTTCAGCGTCGTATCTTCGAGTCTCGCGATCGGTACTACTAACTTCTTTATTTCCGCCGTCACGAGTTCTCTTCTTTTTTCTCCAATCGCGTGATTTATCACTTCCTCTTCAACGTATTTGTGGGTCACGACACAATTTCCCAGATTCTTACGCGGCCTTCCACGTTTTCTTCGTATTAAAACGCCCGCGGAACAACGACGGGTCTTCAATTGTTCGGGAGGCGTACTTTCTTTCGTGTTTCCAGTTTCCGGTGATTCGTTGCTTTCGGATATCGTTTCTTCTTTCCCGATATTTCTAGAGATTTCTTCCGGAGGCAAAGGTTCGTCGTTTTCATCTTCGATTACGATCGTTTCCAGGATTTCCGTGATTTCGGCCCTGCAATTTTTAACACGATGCGCTTCCAGCTTTTCGTGGGTGAGAAAGGAATTGTTGCAGAACTCGCAAAATAAAATTTGTATATCGGGATGTGCTAGAGTCGCGTGCCTGTGCAATTTTGTACGGTTGGTAAAGTTTCTTTCGCAAACAATGCAATTTAGATTCCACAGAAGCCCGACCTCACAATTATTTATATCTGATGCTGTGGGTTCCGAGGCTACCGAAGAATTCTCTTCTTTTTCGATTTCCACGATGGAATCATTGGCGGGAGAAAAACTCTCGGGAGAATCGAAGTCGTATTCATCGTCCGTGAGTTTTTCAAATTGAAGCGTCGATTTTTTGGATTTCGCGACGGAATTTTCGTCACGTGCGGCTTTTTGCATTGAAGTTTCTCTTTCCGGTTTCGCCGGAGACTTCGGACCATCCGGGGTCCCATTTCGCACGAAATTCGCGAGTTTTTTAATGTTCTCGGATCTTTTTGGAACTGCGCTCGCCGCTTTCTCTTCAAAGCTCGAATTAGCGTCACTTGCGACTTTCTTTCGTAACAAAGACGCTCTTGACCCGTTCTTTATCAAATTGTTCTTGTGGATCGAAATTTTGGAAAGAGAAATTTTTCTACTGGGAGTTCTGAAATTATTGATCTTAGGGTCAGTGATTTTCGGGGTAAAATTGGGGCGTTCTTGAGTTCCCAACGAACCGGAAGTGTCGGAAAATCGCGCGTACGCGGCTTCAGACTCTTCAGGTCGCAAACTCGAATTTTCTATTTTTCCTGAAGTATCGATAGTTATCGTAGATATGTCGGAGTTAATTTCGACGACAGACGACAGACTCGAGGTGCTCGGTTGCTGAAGACTAGAATCTTCGGTTTCCGTATCGACGGAGGCATCTCCTTTTTTTGCAGTTTCCATCGCAGGATCGAAAACTCGTTGCTCTTCAATTTGTCGCTGTTTTTCAGCGGAAATGTGTGTGAAAACAGACTGCAAAACACTCTTTCTCGTGTTTTTCAGCTGCTTTTCGTTCGGGCGACTGCGACAGATATTTTTAGCCGATGTTCCTGGATTTTCTCGCGAACCCACGACTTGTCTGATTTCTGAGATTTCATTGGGGTTTTCGATTTTCTCCAAGGTACAAAGCGTCGGATTGAAAATCTGCGAGTGAGACGAACTTACGGGCAGAACCATCACGACGTTCTGTCCACTGGCGTTTCCCGCCGAGTTCGCCGTCCTCGCCGGAAGAAATTGGAGCGAGAGCATCGACGGCAAGCACTGCGCGCCCCGATACTGGACTTGCGCGACTCCTCGCACCTGGAGACTGATTTTCTTTTTGTCGTCATTGCCGTCCTCGATTTTGATGATTTCACAGTCGGGTTCCTCCGACTCGTCTATCGTAACGACTTGCGGCTGTTTATTAACGTTCTCGTCTGTTTTTTGAGGCTTCGCGCGTGCCGAGCACAAAATTCGTGGTCGAGGCATTGTACTAATTTATTGCGCAAACTTGTCAGTGGAAATGCGTCTTTTTTTTTACAGGTGTCCGATCCGACTTACGTCTGCAATAGTTATTCGCTATATTATTATTATGTCATTGTAATGATTATACATGAAGAAAAAATGTTACGAGAATTAAAATGAGTTATCGGTAATTTGAAAAAGTGTTATCTTTCCATTTTGTTAATAATAGAAACAATTGGCTTGAACATAACCTCTAAAGTTGAAAATCCTTTCAGTCGAAAAAACGACGATCGTGCGTCTTGGATGCGATTGTCATCGTTGCCAATTTCGAACGCGTCGTATTATGCCAATGACAGTTGTCGTTTTGATTAGTGACAGCGTTTTTAAGTCACTAAACTTTGAAATAACGACAGTAAAGTTAACCAAAATACAGTTGTATTTACGTATTTACAGATACATCGGAATACCGAATGTCGCGAATGCCTCGATTTCCTCCTTTGCCTGCAGATGGCGCGCATGCGCAAAGCGCGCCAATTTTGCACAGTTTGAAAATGAAAACCGAACGATCTTCGCGATTTAGATTTTTGTATGTGTAAAAAAGGAAAATGGATTCCATGAGATTGTTTACTATGAAATGATTTAATGATTTATTGTCAGTTTCATAAAATATTGCAAGAAAAAATGGATTCTTAATTATTTATAGAGTTAATGAAAAGCTACTGTGCTGCCAGTCGGTAAATTCAAAAATAGCATAATATATTTAATTTAAATATAATAAACAAAGCGTTTTATAGAGTGGAATTTTAAGAATGGTTATTACATTCCGCAAGTAACTTTTTTCCGGAAGTAATTTCTTTATTTGCAAAATATCAGTGATAATAACCAGCGCCACTTTTAGTGAGCAGAAGCGGCAACTTCTGGTACTACTTTACCCGCAAACTTGCGGCGAAAGGACGATGTACATTGTTCGGGAGAATAATTATAAAACGTGTAATTAACGCTGCGGGTAATTAAACACGGTGTTTATTCGGGTGGATAATTATAAAGGATTTTCCGCGCTAAGTAAATGAAGGTTTTGGATGCCGTTATTAAACGAACCGAGTCATATAGATCGCGTTGATTCATTGACATATGACATTGGACATAATTATCCAGCATCCCGACCAGACGAGTCACTCTACTTCGTTTTGTCCTTCAAGGAATATTAAGTCAATTAAAGACCGCGGTAATTGACCTCTGAAACGGATATACGTTTGTTTCTACGTATCTAATGAAGCTTTCTCACGTTCCCGATGCTCATTCCATGAAAAATCTTTTATTGCCATCTCTAATTGTTCCACTCTGTGGGGGCAATGCGGATCACTCGAGGGGGTGACTTTTGAAATTTCTATACTTGGCAATTATTAAAAAAAAAAATCATTAATAAAAAATAAAAATTGATAATAAACTAAAACTTTTCTTTAGTTAAACTAAGTTAAACATTCAGCGATGATAGTCGAAATAGTTTATAATATTGCTTAAATATTGCAGGAATATTTCGAATATTTAACTTATACTCAACGTTCGAAATATTATTAAAAACAAAACAAAAAAATTATTCATAATTTCCAATTACAAAAGTGATATTCAAAGTAAGAATTTCTTACAAATTATTTTCCGGCAGCAAATTGAATATTTACACAATATTACTTTCCACACTGCAAGATTTCTGGAATATTTCACAAATGTTTCAAACATGTTTCGCAATATTTCCCTGTAATATCGCATTATTGCAGAGCAGTCTTTTGAAAATATTTTTTAAACATTTCGGAGCTTTGTGGGATCAATTTTTCTCGACAAGTATATTTTTATGTTTATTGGTCCATATTAAAAAATCTTTTAAACATAAATATAGGAGAAAGAAAAGTCCTATTCAAACATTAATTTTTTAATTCTTTGCTGTTTTCATTTTTATATCATCACGTTCAAGGAATTCTTGCGCCTTTCACAGTAAATTTTAAATGATTTCAAAAGTGGTTTTGTAAAGAGTATATAATTTTAATGCAATTTAAAGAAACGTCGAGATGAAGTGTCTCAGGAAAACCATAAAATAAGAGCCACTTACTAACTGCTGCATCCTAGTTAATGGATATACATTGTGTCGAACCTTGAGGTTCAACCTTCTGGGATAATATACGAGAAGGCAATCGCAGAATTAACCGGAAGTCAAGACCACAACACGACGCCAATTATTACCCTGATTAAAATCGCATACTGTATTTCTTTTTTTTTTCCTAGCTCTTACTTTCGAGATCCAGATCAACGGATTAGTACCAAGAATTTCATGTATAATGTTGTTTTTTTTTTCAATTGATCTTAATTCGACAGTACATCTCACATTGACCCATATTTTGTTGTTATTGACAGTGAGCGATAGAAATTATTTATAACTCGAACGTCTGGTATTTTGTACTGATTGTTTGTTGTTGGATTGTGCGGCCGAACGCACGAAGCGTTTTTTATTAAACGAGCAGGTTTTTGCGATGATTATTAACTTCAGGGACATATAATTTAGATTGTAATTAAAAATGGCCGGTATAAAACACACGACCATAAATGTTATGTTATTCTCATTAAAATTAGTACGGAATTTCTTGATTCTTTTTTACAAATTCAGTGAGAAAAAATTGAAAATAAATCAGGAGCAAAGGATGATAAAGTGACAGTGTGAAAGATTCTACTTTGCATCCCTGATTCACATAATTAAGTAGAAACAAAAAATTTTCAGAGAATTTTTAATCATCGCAAGATGATAAACGAAAAAAAATGTCGTAAAGTTCGTTTGCTAATCTTCATTAAATTTAATTTGTAGCATCACTGAACATTTTTTTTGCAAACTTGAATATTTTGTACTCGCTACATCAAAATTTGCAGAAATATGCGATAATAAAATTTTTTTTTTAATTTCAAAATTCTATAAAATCCGAAACTCTATGTCAATTTCGCACTACTTTAATCAATTTTTTACAGAGCTTTGGCCCGAAGGCCACAAATTTGTTCGATTTTGTGCGTCGACAGACATTTTTAAAAATTAAAAAAATTCCATAAAAACGGAATGGGGCGAGTGATTTTTCGATAATGGATACTAAGTCTTCACTTGATTTTCCGCATTAAGATTCCAACTGATTCCGTCGAGTAGTTCACGATTAGTAAAATTAATTTTAGGTTTTACACACACGTGCACACGAACGTCCGGAAAATTTTTCCAAATTAATTTTCAAGATATTTCGAACCAGTCGATCGTTCCGTCATTGAAATAAAATTTAAAAAATCACGAAAAGCATCCTCTACAAGGAAGCAAAAGAAAAAGGGGTGTTCAGGACACTAATCAGTTAATTAGCCGGCTGTAAAACGTTCCCGACCTTCGTCGGCTGCTACAAAGGCCGGCAAATCGTGTTTCCCTATCGCTCATCGTCTCGTGAGAGAGTATTTTGTTATCGTACGATCGTGTGGCAACTATTATCATCCTCGAACAAAACGGTTCATCTAATGCATGGAAACTAACTAACTAACGCGTTATCTAAGCCGGTGCAACGTGCATTTGTCGAAGCGCAAGTGAAATAAAAATGTTAATTTGAGTACAAATAAAATAAGGCCTTGCGACTCGTTGACGTAATAATAAGAAATCGATGCAAAACGTCGATTTGCGTTGAGCCACTCTCGAGTCAAGCTGATAATCTTGAATATTCTCCTGAGGATTTACTGCATGCAACGTGCCTGCAATAAAATAATCTATGAATGCTCATATGTGACTTTTAATGACATTTGCGAGCTCAACCGAGAACATTGCGTTTTATAGTCATATATATATACATATATATATACAAAGAAGGCCATACCATTTTAATAATTCAGGGATCTTTGGATGAGAACACTTCCGTTCAGCGCTGAGAAATTCACTAATTGAACTAAGTCATATGGATTTAAAAAATGGAGCGAATTCTCCAGAGGCTATAATTAATTGGGGACTTCAGAAAACGTACATGGGGCGCTCCGATTCAGATGGCCAATGCATTTCAGCAATTTCTCAAAAGATTTATCGATTTTTGGTTTTTTTTTTTGTATATGGTTCTCCATAAAATTTGGAACTGTCAAACCAAAATATTTTCGGTTAATTTTTCTCTAGGGTTACAATTTTTTTTTAAATAAGAAAGTGGAAAGTTTAATGAAATTTTGGCAAAAAATGCTAGGTAAACATTTTTTTAAAAATTCTTTGACGTTTTTGAGATTCAGAAAAATTTGGTAAAAAAAATGGATAGGAAAATTTCTTCGCTGATTTAGAAATGATCAAGTTCTCAAATTGTCAAACCAAAATATTTTCGGTCAATTTTTCTCTATGATTACAGTTTTTTAGATAAAAAAGTGGAAAGTTCATTTTTTAATTAAATTTAGGCAAAAAATGCGAGGTAAAATTTTTTTTTTAATTCTCTGACAAATAATGGAGAGGAAAATTTCTTCGGTGATTTGAAAATGATCAAATTTTCACTCTGGCACGGAATTTCCTGTGTATATTTTGTATCCAAACCCGAAAGATATCGAAGTTCGTAATAAAGTAGCAGTAAGTCGCGATTGCACGTGCCGCTTGTCTATATCAACGATAAAACCAAAAGTCAGGCCGTAAAAGAACAAAAGAAAAATCAGTCGATTTCACTCATCAGCCTTGCCATACCATAAATCATAATCGGGCCGCGTGAATCCCGCGCATTATTATCCGCACTTCAGTAATACTTGTGTACTTAATATCGTGTTAAACCGTGTACTTGCAAAGATATTTCCGCTAACAGTGCTATTATATCTGAAGTTCATTATTCATTCATCGTATGCACGCACACGACTCTTTTACCGCTTGTTGTAAATGCAATTCTACAGCAAAAGGAAAATCGTAAAGACACAAAACGTGAAATGAGTATATTGACCACACGGGAAATTACAATACGTTACTACATTACAATGTAATGCTACACATCGAAAGATGTGACGTTATTTTTTATTTAAAAAAAAATAATCTGCAACCCCTTCCTCCTTTCCCCTTCCCCACAATTTGCATAAAGTTAAAAATACAAGAAAAGTTAATATACAAAATGAATTGGGTGAATGAAAACTATATTACTATGCGTTTATTATAAATTAGAGCAGATATGAATTCTACGATACTTCAAAATTACAGAATTCGTGAGAATTGTAATATTCATTTTAGTATACAAATATTGTATTTGGGAATGAGAAAGGCATGTGAAAAATTCATATACCGCATATGCACCCACTATATTAATTTTTTACCTTTTGTACCTAAAGAGAAGTTAAGGGGTACAAACCGGTACTGACCCCCGCCCCGCGGTGGGGGGTGGGGTTCTGGTTGTCCTAGAAACCGTGAAGAATAAATGGTTCGAATCCCTTCGAACTCCTGATTATCCGAAGTTTCCCTTCCCTTCTGAATTTCTCTATCACCCCCCACCCGCCAAGCATTCACAATCCTCTTTCCATCTCGGGGTTCTTTGTCATTTTTAGATTATTTTAAGGACCCTCAGAAATTTTCCTGCCTCATCAAGCTGTAATTACCCTGAGTACCCTTAAGAGCCATGTGCCCCTAGACCCCGATTGTTCAGCCACTCCAGAGGCGCTTTTACCCCCTCTAAGTCCTCATTATTTTGAATTCCCTGGGCAGCCCTTCTGCGCCTTCCTAGGAATAATTCTCACGCCCCATTATTGTAAACGAATGTAAAGGGGGGGGGGGGGGGGGGGGGCTAAAAATGAAAAACCACTTTCCATCCAATGTGAATAACATCCTTCATTATACAAAAAAAGAAACGGTTATTATAAATGTTTCCGAGAGTCAAAGGAAAATGGGGGGGGGGCATCGTGTATTGAAAAAAAATGTAAATACAGTTGGGTTCGGGTTTCAATGGAATTCCTCATACACAAGTCATAACAAGTACTTAATCTTCATCGAAAAAAAGCCCCCCCGCCCCCCCAATTATTGAAAAGAAATGGGGGGGGGGAACTAAAAATAAAAAGCAATTTTCCCTCCAATGTGAACAACAATATACAAAAAAGAAATGGTTATTAGAAATGCTTCCCAGAGTCGAAGGATAGTGGGGGGCGGAAATGGGGGGCATCCTATATTGAAAAAAAAAAAAAATGTAAATACACCTGAGTTTGTGTTTGAATGGAATTTCCCATATACAAGTCATAACGAGTATTTAATCATTGTCGAGAAGAAAAAAAAAAAAATTCGCGATAGCGTTTATAAGTAAGGAGAAGAAGACAAAGTCGATCAGCAAGTGGAATCGAAGAATTTCAATGATATCTCGAATAGAATACAAACCGAAGTGGCGTAAAAATGCGGCTTTGACATTAATGTACCGCGAGTCGTGTGTATTTGCGAACGAAACAGGGCCTCACGGCGTGATATACGTCGCCTTCAATGCCACCTGCGGAGAGCATTGAATTCTGCGTTCCTCTGTCTCTCTGTAAGAGCGACTAGAGGAGGGAGGTACCCCTCGAACGTTGCCTATAATAGCGGGACACTCGACGAAGCGTTGCATAGTGCTTTTCATCGAGTCAGGATTTGCTTGGATTATAATTATAAAGGCTAGCCTGACTTGTCCGCTTTAAATCCTTATCATCCCACAAATAATCCCAGTGTTAATAATAATCAATAAAGTGATAACAAAGTGCTGTGCATTTTTTTAAATTAATCATCAATTATAAAATACCTATAAAACTGATATTAACAATAAAATCATTAAAAATTGTAAATTAAAGGAAAAAAAAAATTGCCGTAAAACGAAAATTAATGAACAATGATATAAAAATAATAATAATCACGAGGGCCGAAAAATTAATAGAATCGTTCGCCAGTTGAAGTAATTTTTAGAAATAAAAATGGTATTTGGTGCGGATTAGTGTTGTTGTTTTGGTCCTCGTTTAATTAGTTTTTACGAGATCTTATAAATTAAATAGAATTAGTTTTGAGAGATCATTAGTGCGATTTAAAAATGCCGCCACAGGAAAAATTTGACCCCCCGAGCCCGGATTGCTTGCCGAAGCCAAATCCACCGACGGTTTCTTCCGGTGCTTGCGCCCGGCGACAATCCCAGGCTCCACTTCCGCCTCCGGTTGTCGTGGAGAAGGACGAGGGAAAGGATATGGATTTTGATGAATTATTGCCTCACGTCGGAGAATTTGGATTCTATCAGAAAATTCTTTTCATCATGATGATTCCGTTTGCCTTCTTCGTTGCTTGGGTCTACTTCTCGCAAATTTTTATCACCCTTGTGCCCGAGGGCCACTGGTGCAGAGTACCGGAACTTGCGAACCTCACGATTGAGCAAAGGTTGGTATCGCGTCAGGAAAAATTCTATGCATTTTTTTTTTTTTTTTTTTTCCGGAACAGAAAGGAAAACTTTTTTACTGGCACGATGGAAAAATTGTCTGCGGTGTTGATGAGCAATTTTTATTTCTTTAATTCGGGTGAAATTGGACGAATTATTATTATATTGCAAAATCTGTTTCAAAAAAATATTTAAAGGGCTAAAATTATTGTCACTAAAGAATTATGTGAATTTTTACTGTCACCATGGAAAAATTGTCTGCGGTGTTGATGCGCAATTTTTATTTCTTTAATTCGGGTGAAATTGGACGAATTACCATTATATTGCAAAATCTGTTTCAAAAAAATATTTAAAGGGCTAAAATTATTGTCACTAAAGAATTATGTGAATTTTTACTGTCACCATGGAAAAATAGTCTGCATTGTCGATGAGAGATTTTTATTTCTTTAATTCGGGTGAAATTTGACGAGAGTTATAATTATATTGCAAAATCCGCTTTTTTAAATGTTTAAATATCCCAAATTAATATCAGTCAAAAAACTGACATTTCCTTATTCCAATACGATTTTTTTTTTTCAAATCTCCAACTGGGCCAAAATTTGAAATGGTCTGCAATGTCAATAATAACTTCATATTTCCCTTAATGGGGCAAAATGCATTGAGAATTTTTTATCTCACACTGATTAGATACTTTTATCTCTAAATCAATTTAATTTACCTAAAAATGCAAAACATTACCTTCAATTTTTAAAAAATAATCTATCGAAATTTTAGCTATCTACAAAAAAAAATAAATAAATAAAAAAATAGGAAGCTTATCGACTGAATTGAGGTGTCAGAATTATAGAAGATTGTGTTTTGGACAGTGCATACGTTCAATAAATTAGACGGTCCAGCGAGCAATCGTGTCACGGTCAGTAAACCAAGAGCAATTTGTCGTAAATTCGAGGCAGTCCAGTCTGCCTCCCAAACCACAAACATATTTTTGTTCCCTATATACTTTGGTGTCTTGTAGTTTTTTCGTTCCATCATTTCTTCGGATCGATTGAAGAAATGACGCATGGGACGTGTTTTATCATCATGTCTTTTCTTATCTGTTACAATACCTACGTAAGTGATATATAGCGGAGAGGCATACCATTATTAATGGTTATTTTGCTTACATAGACAGAAAAATGTTAGCCGTACTCCTATTCATTTTTACACCTCCATTTTTTCACTGATAAATTTTTATTTTTATTAATTTATATATAAATATGAAAAATTGTATTCTGAAGTCAACACAAAGCTTCAATTATTTTGCCTGTTTTTTTTTCCATACACAGTTAAATCATGTAAATCAAAATGAAGTATATTGAAAATTAAACAATGAATGATAAAACTGTAAAAAAACGTCAAGCTTTGGTGAAACACAAAAAAGGCATTTTTCATACAAGTTTTATTTATGACAATTAAAAAATGCAATTCCACAAGTGCGACGTTAAATTTATTTTTACTACTGTATTTTTAATAATTTGCCTGAATTTTATATCGCAATTGTAAATTAATGAGAGAATTATTTGCTATTTCTGTGTCCAAGATAAAAATAAATGAGAAATATTTTAATGTCGTCAAAATATGGCAACTTGTAAGAAAATAAATAAATAAATAAATGGTCCGTGATAATCTCGAGTTTGAAGAAAATTTATTTCACCGCATTGACAATCGAAGTGGTTGTAAATTTTATAACCGAGCGTTGACAATGTTTTCACTAATAACATGTCAATCTCCGAAATTTTTTATTTAACTTCACTTCACTCAACACTTGCGCGGCTGTTGGAAAAACTTCGCATCATATTTTCTTTATAAACAGCTTCGCTAAATGAATTTGCAGACTGTTCAACATTTTTGCAAATTTATAATACCAAAAATATTTAACACACGGTTGTAATTAAATTACAAGGGTTTATATTAATTTTCATAATTTTTTTAGGACTTGGCAAAAATTACTGAAATTTTAAATCGCTTTTTGATATCAATTCAATGTACCAATTTTCTCGAAGAGCTTTTTTTTACACTGTAAAAATTACTTGCAATTTATTGATTCAATTTGTGATTCAAGTACGAGTTTTTTAAATTGACGTATTCATTACAGCCTATATTTTAGTCGTTCTTGTTTAAAAAGCAAAACAGGCAATTAATTTAAAAAAATACGATAGTAAATGCACAATGTCGACTCATGTATTGAAAAAGTAAAAACGCGTTTTGTGAATTCAAGTTTCGGTCTTTAGAAATCGAATATGACTTTGAAGTTTACCAAATTTGAGTCATCAATAAATGGCAAGTTTAATATACAATTAATTAATGAACTTCTAATAAATGAATATACATTGTATGGATTTTCCAAATATTTTTACCGTGTGAGTGTGTCTCATTAGTCGTTTGACTATTACAAGACTCGAGGTAGACTGTGAGCCGACTAATTGTTTTCTGCAGAGTTTTGACTCATAGTGTCTACTACTGGCAACTCTCGAGAAATTGTACAACGTCGTAATGGCAATTCAACATGCGAAAGCAACGCTAAAGTGACTAGGATGGAAGTTCTCAGGTGGTTAAAAGGACATAAAAACTGTGCAAATAATCATTATTGTTTTTTCGTCGTTTCGACGTCACTTGAATTCTGTCAGGGAAATAGTGACAACATTGTTTTCGTAGACGGCAGGAGTGCTCCTTAAAACACACACGCACAGACACACATGAAAATTCCCATTCCGTCCCATTAAAATAAAAAAAAAAAAAAAACACCGTGAACTCTATAAACCTCCCTAAAAATGAAAAAAATAAAAAAGTTCGCGTTAATAGGCCTTAATTTTCTCAAATTACTGTTTGGATTCAAAAGTCTTTATTCTGTTTTTATTTTTTTTGTCATCCCGTTTCGCCTAATTAATTTTTAAAAAATTATTAAAAATACAGTAGAATTATAATGTTCGAAAATTTTTATGTGGTCCGTTTTTTTATTTCACGAAAATCATGGTAAAGTGGCAGAGTTCGTAAATGTTACAGCAATTACAACAAATTCTGACGTTCGCATCCGGCCTACTTTAATTATGGTAAATCAGCTGTTCAAAAAAAAAAAAAAAAAAAAAAATGCAGTTTCTTCCGATAACGATTATCAATGAGGTAAGATTATCTTTCCTTGTCCATTGATATCGAGACTACGAGACAATTGTTATCTTCTAATCATTTTCTCGATATCCGATAAGGCCTATCATTACGATGATCGGTCAACGGAATTGAGATAGAAAATTGTCATTGGGGTCAAGTATATTATTTGTAATTTTTGTAATTTTTTTTTTTATATCACGATTATTCATTGCCCTATTCTTATCACGTACGCTGGTTAATTATAGGCAATCATTGATAATAATAATAATAATAATCATAATATGCATGAGCATTTTGTACAAGTGGAGAGCAGGAGAAAAAAAAGACCATCATGAACGGTAAAATGATACCTCGACTCTTCACGCTTTGTTGGTTTTAGCAACTGACTCGTTGCGATCACCTATGCACATTTTATATCGCATTGTGAATCTATGCACTGCAGTAATACGGATCTAATGTGATGTGTGCTGTAGAAAGCGAGTAGATATAGAGTCCAGGGCCTTCGGTCACTCGAAGTGCAATTGCTCTTCGTTACATCATTTCGTTGATCGTTCACTGAAACCGTATTTTACATCGCGATCTATGTGAATTATTCCCACTCAAATCGCAGCAAGGAATGAAAAAGTCTCAAGCTGAAAACGTATGGAAATATTCTGGAGTTGACGTATTTGCTCCTATGTTCATTAGTATAAATGTCGTTAATTTTTTATTTATTTTTTATCTTGAGAATAATTGTTGAAAGGGAATTATTTTATTTATTCGAAAATAGGGGAAAAAAGAATTGCTGAGAAATTATTTATTTTATTGGGAAAGAGGCGAAAGAAAAATTGTTGACAAATTATTTTTTAATTGGAAAGAAGATGAAAAAAAAGAATTGTTCCTTGTCCGATATTAGAAATTGTTCTTGATAAATACGAATATTAACACGTCGTACAAAACGCATTTCGTATTCAATGCCATCTGCGTTTGTCCATAATAATAATATTAATAATAATATGTCCGTTATTTATTGAGTTTAACGTCAAAAGACAGTAAATGTTTATAGTGAAGATATAATTTAAAAATCAATAATATTTTGTCATAAATCTTTAATTACTTCACTGTTATCACAAATAACATAAACAGAGTCTAGAAAAACGTCTCGCAATTAACATAATAATTCGATGTTTTTTCACAATTTTTATTCGCTCTGAATAAATATAGAATTTTTTTTTTCTTTACGCTCTTGTAGAACAAAATTTAACATTGACACTTTACAACCAAATCTTAATGGTGCGGGGGGGTTCGTGATTTTTTTCCCATATCCTAGTACATTCAATGAGTAATTAGTATAAATTCTAGAATTTTTGAAAATTAATTAGTCTCACAATAAAATATTGACACCGAAAAAAGCTGTATTTAAAATGGAAAGCTTCAAAACTCGTGGCCAAGGATTACACGTGAAAAAAGGGGATATTTCAGCCCTTTGGTTTTGGTTGGTTAAGGGTGCTATGAAAAATCATTAAAAAAATTCCCGCATTTTTAAAACTGATTTAGAGTCAATTTAGAGGGTCGACACCATGGAAATTCAATGAGATCACCTTAAAAAATTGGTGTTACAAAATTATAACTTCGATGATGAGTCATAAATTGATGAAGAAATCGCTAAAAAATTGAGACTAAAATTCAGACGTTTGTTAAAACCGAAATTCGATTAGCTGTGTAAAGCCGAATCCCATAAACGTTTTTCCCATTTTGGAATGGGAATGACGGAGTATATAATAAACTGGTGATTCATTGGCCTTTCATCTAGACGCGTGAAAAAAGGGGATATTTCAGCCCTTTGGTTTTGGGTGGTTAAGGGTGCTATGAAAAATCATTTAAAAAATTCCAGCATTTTTAAAACTGATTTAGAGCCAATTTAGAGGGTCGACACCATGGAAATTCAATGAGATCACCTTAAAAAATTGGTGTTACAAAATTATAACTTCGATGATGAGTCATAAATTGATGAAGAAATCGCTAAAAAATTGAGACTAAAATTGAGACGTTTGTTAAAACCGAAATTCGATTAGCTGTGTAAAGTCGAAGCCCATTATCGTTTTTCCCATTTTGGAATGGGAAAAACGGAGTATATAATAAACTGGTGATTCATTGGCCTTTCATCTAGTTCAATATCCCTATATAGGTATAAATATTGCGGCGATCGTGTGCCACACAGAAATCATGCAAAACTTCTTTGTGTTTGGGTATGGTACAATATGATTGCTTATGCAGAACCTTCGCACAAGCAATGAGAGCGTGAAAGCAAAAAATCCCGTGTAGCACGAGAGTTTCAACATAAGCGATTGCGGCTAATGCCGCACGAGTCTTTTGCTCATTTGCTTCTTTGCTTCGGAAACTAGTGTGAAAACACTTCGTCCGTCGTCATTTGGTGTTCACTAATGACGAAAGCCCGTGGGAGGAAAATCAATCGTGTAGCAAAATGGCCAATTAATTGTTATCGAACAAAAAAAGAATTTTGAATTAGAAATTAAAAAAAAAAACGAATAATAGCAAGGAAGCTTGTTTTAAATTAATTAATTGATCAATGACTTTTATCGAAATTTGAGGTATCGAAATATCTTGATTAAACAAAATATCAAATTTGTGTAAAATGCGAATCGTTTTGCCGATCTTGATTTTTTTAAATCATAAATCTCACGAAAACGGAATGGGTCAAACGATTTTTATGAAATTAGTACTAACTAAAGATTATTCGGTATTCTATACGATAATAAAATTCGAGCTAATTCGTTTGAGTATTTCACGAGTTAAGAATTTTTTTTATGTTTTGTTAAAATACAGCACTCTCTATAAGAGCTAAAATCAATAAATGAATTAATAATAGCAATAATAATAGTAATAAATCTGATAGATCCTTATATTAAAAACAATAAGTAACGATAGCCAAAATCTGAAAAGTCAAACCTCATGGCTGAGTCAATTTAACATGGAATGGCCCATACAAATAATTTTTTGATTAATGCCATTTAGCAATAAAAATTGCTTTCTACGTATCTATGCTCATAAAGTTGTTGCAAAAGCAAAAAAAAATAGTAAAGTTCATTGGAATAATAATAATAATGGTTTGAGTAAAGCAGAGATTGCGTATAGTAAGAAGGATTAGTAAAAGTAGCCGCAAAAGAAATCCTCCTTGTAATCCTTCCTGAGAATTGCATTTACATCGCACTTTTACATGAAATTCATTGTACCAGTTTATGCATAAAAACTTCCTTTACGTGCACCTTCAATTTCGAGTCAATTTGTTTTTTTTTTTGGTTGAAAAGCAAAGGTTGCATATAATCAGACGGATTAGTAAAAGTATCTGCAAAGAAATCCTTCAGGTAATCCGAGTTGCGTGACTCGATGGGAAAAAAATGATAAAATTATTAGAATAATTATAAAACCAATTTGTATACAATCTTAAAAAAGACTGGAAATTTTTATGGATAAACTACCGAATCACATTTTATCGACAATTGTAATATAAAATTAATTCATTTTTGCAACAAATTTAAAATCAATTATTGAGACTACTGTGCCAAAAATTAAATTTACATCGCACTTGCATATAAAATTCTCAATACCAGTTTATGCATTAAAACTTCCTGTACCTGCACATTAAATTTCAAGTCAATTTTTTTTTACGTTGTAAAGCAAAGGTTGCATATAATCAGACGGATTAGTAAAAGTATCTGCAAAGAAATCTTCCAGGTAATCCGAGTTGCGTGACTCGATGGGAACTCGATGCCCATGTCGAAACACTCATTGGCACGTTCCAAAGAATCTGCGAAGCTTCTTCGTTAGATGTGCAAGTGGTCGTTGTTCTATCGCAATGTACCAATATGTATGACGCATTCTCTGTCAATTTAGCCATTGATTTTTCGAACATCTCCAATCGGTCTCATAATTGGTCATTTCAAAATACGCCTAAAAACCCTCTATGTGGATTTTTGGAAATTTTTTAATGGCATATTTTTTTAAAAACACTATTCTTTTTTTTTTTTCAGATGAAAAAAAAAATTGTCTCCACAGAAAAGTTGTATTTTTGTATTACGTTTTCAATGGAATATTAAAAATAATTTTCGAGTTCTGATAAACCGAAAAACGGGGGAATCATTTTTTTAGTTAAAAACGAATAATTTTTTTTGCCTGAAAAAATTACAAAGTATTCATCAATGATTGTCGATATCATGAAAAAATCACCAAAGCGACGGGGTTCGAGGTTTGAGGGTAAAAAAATCAAATAACATTACACCTTGCAAAATCGACCTTATTTTAGTGTTATTTCATTTTTTTAAACCTAGAACTCCAAACCGTGTTACTTTGTTGATTTTTTCCTGATGTCGACAATAATGCAGGAATACTCTATAATTTTTTCATCCAAAAAAAAATATCGGTTATTGAATAAAAAAATGATTTCCTCCTTGTTCGTTAATAAATCGGTGTTATCAGAAAATAAAAATAATTTGAATGCTCCATTCAAAGCCTAACACAAAATTACAACTTTTATATGCACACATTTTTTTTAGTAACTTCAAATTTCTGAGTTACGGTCATTTGAAAAAAACAATTGAATTTTGAAATACTGGATTAAAATAACCTGAAAAAAAATCATAATTCCTTTTAGTGGTATTTTGATATAATTTTGGAGCAGATCTGAAATAATTGAAAAAAATTGAATTTTGAAATACTGGATTAAAACAATCTGAAAAAAAATTATAATTTCTTTTAGTGGTACTTTGATATAATTTTGGAGCAGATCTGAGATAATTGAAAAAAAATGACAGAATTGACAGAGAATGGTTTGTACATAACGATATAACCATCGATGGTTTCCAGGATTGCAAGAGGATTGCTTATCTGTTGTTCGGTGTACGTAAGGCAGGACTCGCGATATTTCACCGCGCGAAATCGGTTCGTCAACGCGAACGACGACTAAATCAATTCTGCGTCGTAAGCTCGGTAAAATCGTTAGCATGATGGACGGTGCTAAACCGATTTTGCATTTGCCGATGCACCGGATCCCCTCTTTTACTCGAGAATGATGTAACGTTTCGTTTTGTTGCATTTGTTAAGTAATGATAATTTTTCGAATGAACCGTAACATGCTATCGTCGTCGATGAGATTGCGAGCAGAGTTACAAATGAGAACAAGAAAGACGATTGCTTAATGATCAATTTTTATGCGAGGCATTGGGCGCCTTTGATCGAGAAATATACGCCGGAAATAATTGTCTGACGTTTACGGGGCTTTTCTACTTGAAGCATCTGATTTTAGGCTTGAATTATTACAATTGGGTTAACCATACCCAAAGTAATTGGGCTGATAAGATTGTGTTGATCAAATATGGGATTTATTGGAAATAAACAAAATTTTATTTGGATCTAGTAAATTGTATTAATTGCAAATAAAATTGGCATGCAATAAATTGTATTTATTGCAAATAAAATTGACACGCAATAAATACAATTTATTGCAAATAAAATTGACATGCAGTAAATACAATTTATTGCAAATAAAATTGACATGCAATAAATATAATTTATTGCAGATAAAATTGACATGCAATAAATACAATTTATTGCAAATAAAATTGGCATGCAATAAACTGTATTGATTTAAAATGAAATTGGCATGCAATCAATTGTATTGATTTAAAATCAAATTAGTATGCAATCAATTGCATTGATTTCAAATAAAATTAGTTTCTACAATGAATAGTATTGATTTTAAATACAATACTATTAGGTCGCCCATTCAATAAATGTCTCCTTTAATTGCGAGTGTTCGGAATTTTTTTCGCTGGGGTTGTACCCTCGTTAATTAAGATCACTTGACCACGAGATGGAAAAATCTACCATCCACGTGTCGACCTTAAGAATTTCCCGAGTCTCCCACTTACAAGATAAAATGGAAAAATTTGTCTCTCTGACCTTATCATTTTTTTCTTTTTCCGGTGTATTTTCACTGCGATTATCATCGTTTACCTCCAGAGTCCATAACTCAGGTGAAGCCTGAAAAAAATGTCTCCTTTGAATGCGAGTGTTCTGAATTTTCTTTGGTGGGGTTGTACCCTCGTTAATTACGATCACTTGACCACGAGATGGAAAAATCTACCATCCACGTGTCGACCTTAAGAATTTTCCGAGTCTCCCACTTACAAGACAAAATGGAAAAGTTTGTCTCTCTGACGTTACCATTTTTTTCTTCTTCCAGTGTATTTTCACCGCGATTATCATCGTCTACCTCCAGAGTCCATAACTCAGGTGAAGCCTGAAAAAAAGTATCACGATGCTGCGATGAATCACTGAATCAATATACGAAGATTAAATGCTTCAAGAAATTTTTTAAATTTATTTGTCCTGCCACTTTTATTCTCTGACGTTACCATTTTTTATTGAAACACTCTATTCCCACTGCAATTATTGTCACCTGGATCGAATGTCCATAATTCCGAAGTACTTTAAAAAAAAGTATGACGATTCTACGATGAATCACTGAATCAATACAAAATTTTGTACCGAATAAAAATTTGATGTCAGTTGTTTGGAATGTTTTTTTTTTTTTGAGTTATCAATTGAGAATTGAATTATCAATAACTAAAAAACGGCACGATGCATCGAGTGGACATTTTGCACATAAGTGAAGTGTCAAATTTTTCGGTTTCTTTTTTTATTTACAACTAGGATGCAAAGTGGAACTTTGCGCATTGCTTCCGCATTATTTTTAGCTTTTTCTAAACCATCAACCATGACGATCCCAAAATTGATTAACAAACTTCTTTTACGAATGTATTTTTATGTAAAAAGGGTAAAATAATGAGGAAGCAATGCTTGAAGCGAAAAATGGTCCATTTTACTGCCTTTTTTATTCCCTCTATCGGTGATCATAAATTGTGATGTCTGGGTTTTTGTTCTGAACAGATTGGCACTTTCGATTCCATTAGCCGGTGAAGGAAACGAGGCGAGCAATCTCGGCTATTCAAGATGCACAATGTACAAAGTCAATTACGCGGAAATTCTGAAGAATGGAACGATCCACGTGGCTGATCCCAGCTGGGAAGTTCAGAAATGTCAGCACGGCTGGGAATTTAATAGAACCGATGTGCCTTACGAGACTGTATCGACTGAGGTATTTATTAAAATATGTATAATTTTATTCCTGCAATTATGAGTCGTTAAATTAAATATATCTGATCTGAGATCAACAATAGGCTATTAAGAATTTTATATCGATTAATGTGCACCTGGTATAATCAGTCAATTCCTTTCCGTCGTTACGTCACATTTCCAGCCCATTGAGCGTCGCTGTTGAAGGATTAAGTTGTAAATTCGTGTCTGGTACACCTTTAACAATTTTATTTTTCGTTAGTTACAGTGTTTCATTTTTTGCATGATAATGATCGGTAATCATTGTAAATAATAATTCCTGAGCGGTATGAAAAATAAGGATGATGATTTTCAAAATTATTCTGAAATGAATAATTAATAATCTAATTATTTTCAAATGAAATTATTTATGAGTGATTTAATTTCTTGGATATTAATTTAATTATGGTTAATTTCTTATAGTTTTAATTATTTAAGTTAATTAATTTTCATAATTTTTAGTTGGGGTGGGTTTGCGACGATGCTGCGCTTCCGAGTCTCGCCCAGAGTATCTTTTTCGTGGGTGCCATTTTTGGTGGTCTTATATTCGGCTGGATAGCTGATAAATATGGCAGAATACCGGCACTGGTTGGCACCAATGTGACAGGATTCGTCGCTGGAGTGATGACAGCCTTCAGCACAAGCTTCTGGCAATTTGCTGTTTGCCGGTTCCTCGTTGGAATCGCATTTGACAATTGTTTCACGATGATGTACATATTAGGTAAGACTCAAATAGATTTACCTTTTTACTTCCGGTTTATTGATTGAAGACTTTACAAGATCGTCTTCTCATGTACATTTTTTTATTTCACTTAAAACCAATTATTAATTTCCTGGAAATCCATTCCTTGTGCTAATTATTGTCTTAATTATTAATACACCCTGAAAGATATTTGGAAAATTCATTTACGATCATATCAATTTATACTAAATCCGTGTAATGAATTATTCCTCAATACGTGTATGAAATTCAATTTGATATACGAAAGAAAATGAAAATTCAATGTACGTGCAGTTGAATTAAAGTTCATTGCGATTTTAGTGAAGAATTTAGTAGAATTGTGTAACAATTTCACGTTACATTCGTTGTAATAACGTTTATACACCCGTTTCTGTAAATAAGCTTCCTGCACATGTGCAGTCGTTTTACCTTAAATATATTTTGACAATGGAGGAGGGTTTTCCAAAATTGCAATTAATTCTTATGTAAAACACGACACTGTAAAAAACAAATCTACTTGAAATTTGATGCAAAAGAATTTGACGTTTTAATTCATAACCGGGTATTCTAAATTATGTATAAAATTAATGTGGAGTACAGTAATTTTTATACTTCACTTTAATTTTACTACAAAAATACATGAATTCTACGTTACAATTGTGAATAAGAACTTCCGATATTTTCTGATAGCGTGCGTCTTCCGTAATGACTTTAGCAAGTGCATAATTAACACGTTGACTGCCACGCGTGTTTACAACACAATCCCCGTCAGGCCACCCGTGCCACTGTAAGCCGAATACGGGTGACGTGGCCTGATGAGAACTTTTGCTGTCACCCGAATACGGGTGACACGGCAGTTAACGTGTTAATACTACTTTAGTAACAAATTTCGATAAACTATACATTATCCTCGGGTAGTTAACTATACCCGTTTCTGTAAACAAATGGAAATTTGTGTAGTAATTCTATTAAAACAGTGAACCTATATGATCATTGTTATTAAGGGGTTATCCGAGAGAGTAATGATAAAAAAGAAAAAAACGTCAGCAGCGAAGAGAAATTTGCTTCATTTGGGAGTCAAAGTTCTGCTTATCGGACATTTCACGTCGGTCGTGAAGCGAGACATCACGATAGACAGATAGAAAAAAAAAAAAAAAAGAAAAAAAATTGGATAAGCGATAAAGCGACTAATTGCCCGGCAAAGTCGTTGGTCCTATAAACCAACAAGTGACCACACGGATAACGGGGTAAAAGCGCAAGCATCAAGTGACTGGAGCACAACCTTGGCGGTCAGGAGACCCGAGAATTATAACCGCTTGACTGATGTCAATGATATCGGGAGCTGGTAACTTGCGTTCAGCTTTTGCGCTCACCGGCATTAAAAAAAAAAAAAATTATCGATAATACCCGTCGCACGGTCCTTTGTCAATGCAATGTGATAATTATATTCGACGACTGATTACAAACGTCAAGCGAAATGAAACTTGAAAAACGGATTTACAAGTTTGCGATAACCGGACTTTTCTTTAGATTCTTTTTATTTTGTTTATTTAGTACAAAAAGATATGAGACTTACGAACCGAATATATGAACTCTATGTTAATAGACTTTTATTGTTAATTTAATAATGGTATACGAATTTCAAATTAATGAAATTTTATTGTAAAGGCTTGGAAAAATTGTGTATTTTTATCAAGTGTTTAGAAAATTGTTATTGATTTTACGAGATTTTCGAAAAAAAATATTTTCTACAACCTCCCGTCAACCTCGATGGTGAGGAGCTTCGAGCATTAGTCGCTTCGTCGATGACAATCGCAATCGCAACCCAGTAAAAATCGTGTTCAGCTTTGCGTTCATCGATAACAGCCCATCGCACTTTGCGAATTCAAAGTGATAATTGTATTCGATATGCGATTACAAACGTCAAGTGAAACAAAGGCTCGGAAAAATCGTTATACAAGTTCGCAGCGAGCGAGGAGCTCTGTTGAGATTGCTAACTATATATCGAATGCTAATGTCTATGAGCTCTTTTATAAGCATTGATATATTAACATTGCTGTGAAACATGCAATTCTCTTCCATTCGAACGACCCAAACGAACAGTAAGGGAACGAATCGCTTAGTTATCCTCGCGCAAGCGGAGCTGTCTATCCGCCTTGAAATCTGACGTCTTCAGGGACGTCGAGTCGTCAATCGAATACGCAAAAAAAAATTACTTATGTCTATAATTAAAAACATTCACAACTTGCAAGGTTGTGACCAAAAAATGCCACGAGAATTTGAAGAAAAAAAAGTCAAAAGAACCTAAATTCTGTACTTGATAAATGATCCAAGAAAAACGCTCAGATCTCCATGAAAATAGCGAACTTTCTCACCGAGAAGTAAGAATAATATAACATTTTTTTGCTCAACAATGTCGATTATATAATATCATATGAATGGGGACTGGAATTCAGGCCCAAAGAAAACGAGAAACTTTCACCAACATTAAGGAACATAAAATGGTTTTTAGTTCCACAGACTACAAAGTGACTTACGCCTGGAGATTTGTGAATCTCATTGACTCGGTAGAGCATAAAGCGCTTGTTTTTCTCGGCTGTTCGAGGTGTCAATCAGGATTTAAAAAGTCAATGAACGAATAATTGAGGACAATCTGAACCAGAACCAGTTTCCGGACATGGATGACATGTACCATAATTGTGTGTGTGAACTAAGTCAGTAATCCTGGATAAGTTACATTTAGGATGTTGTTCAGAATTCATGTATGACATCCTCTATGATGTGCAATCACAAGTAGATCACAAGCAGTATATCCTGGATAGGATATCATCAGGATATCTTTGATGAGATGTCCTGGATAGAATATCTTGAGCATGATATTCTGGATATGATATCCTGGATAGGATGTCGCGAAGAAGGATATCTTAGATAAGATATCATGAGCATGATATTTTATTCAGGATATCGTGGAGAGGATATCATTAGCAGGATATCATGAGTGAGATATCCTGGGTAAAATATCATAAGCAAGATATGCTGGGTGAGATATCATAAGTGAGATATCCTGGATACCATATCGGAAGCAGGATATCTTAAATTCGAAATCATCAACAGGATATCGCAGATGAAATATCACTAACAGGATATCGCAGATGAAACATCACTTACAGGATATCGCAGATGAAACAACACTAACAGGATATCGCAGATGAAACATCACTAACAGGACATCGCAGATAAAACATCACTAACAGGATATCGCAGATGAAACATCACTAAAAGGATATCGCAGATTAAACGTCACTAACAGGATATCACAGATGAACCATCACTAACAGGATATCAAAGACAAGACATCACACGTTGAATAGCCTAATTAGCATCGCAAGATGATATCCCACGTGTTAATTCACATAGGAGTTATAGATTGTGTCTTCGATTGGGTGAACAAAAATAATTCTAGAAGACATTGGTTGGATATCCAGCACCAATACCACTTACCAGTTTCAGTAATTGTTGTTGAGAAGAGCCTCCACAATACGGCCTCCATTGGTGAAAGGTACGTTCGGCCCTCGGCGAATCTTAATTCTTTGTTATCCATTGAGGCGCCTACTTTAAATCGACAGCTTCCTTTCTAATTCGAGGTTTCGAATTTTGGCTGCCATGGAATCCAATATGACCCGTACTATCTCCCGATGACTCATTAGTCATCTGGCGGAGTTTCGACATCCATTTCCGCACCAAATTATTCGCGTGATTAATCAGATTTCATCGACAACTCGATCCTTGGCCTTCACTTTCAGTTTTTTGCTCCTTAGCTGTTGATGTTGGACTGGAGGGTGAAGAGGAGAGAAGGAGGCATGAAGAGGTTTCCTTGAATCTGTAATCCGATGGACTGGGTCATTGACCTGTTACGCATAGAAAATTTTACAGCTCACTTGTATAATCGTATTAAAGCAAATAACTTAGTTACCGACAACTGTATATTAAAGCTGTTATTTTAAGGAATATTTTTACCAATTATTATCTTGACAAAAAAATTTATTCAAAAATTTATGTGTGAGATATCCTGACCTAAGCAAGCCTGAGTTTGAAACTCACGCAGGATTTCTTTGATATGGTAAATTGGTGACTCCATTAAAAAATGACAAAAATAATTTCGCATTAAAAAAACATAATTCAATTTATTTTGTATCCTAGACAGCTCGACAAAATTATTGCGTTCATAATTTTTGAAATTGGATATTGGATATGGATATTCATTTGAAACAATCATGTAAATTTGATTCGATAATATTGATCATATGTGCAATAAAATATTACGACGTTTTTATGAATTAATATTGAAAAGAAATGATATTTTTACAAATAAATCGTTTAAGGAGTCCCAGTCACCCAAGAAAATCAGAAGGTAAAAATATATTTGTGATACCCTTTTTTTTTTTTAATCTGAAATTTTTCAAGAATCTCATCACCAAAATTCTGCAATTCTCAATATTCGTTTTCTTTCGTAGATTAAATTGGATTTCCTATACATTAAATACATTAACTACATACGTGTTTAGTATAAATTACTACACAGTACATGAATTCTCGAAATATTTTCGACAGTGCTTAATAAACCCAATTTTTTTTTCTCATCACACGAATTTGCAGAAAACAAATCCGATGCACAAATTCATATTTATGGAGCAATACAATAATCGTGAAAAAAAGTCCTGGAGCTCTTTAATTCTCTCCAACGATTTGGGTAAAACAATAATTGACGGGGCGCGCGTCGATTATTGTTGCTCGCACGCGCTTAAGCACAAGCGCGTGTATCTTACGCACGTGCTCGTAAACCCAGTGGCCGGGAGATTGCTTGAAAGTGTGACGTCGATTTGTCACCGAGCGAGCTCTGCCGTTGTGCAAATCGAGCGCAAGTGAATAATCTGCTGACGACGAGAACTGCGTCGACGGGTTTCGTCAGTGACGTCCTGTCGAGCCTTCGCGGTTCTCGTGTCGTGCGATTTCCGGCGGCGAGTCGCTCGGTCATTACCTTAATTGGATTGGGAATCGCAAATTTAATGCTGTGTTTACCGCGAAGTACAGTACGCGAGTAGTGAGAATCGAGTAAGGAACGTTTAATAGTTACGGAAAGAGACGAGGTCGACTTCGGACAAGTATCGTCGACCTTCGGTAATTAACTGTTTGCACAATCAATGCTCAATTAAACGAGCGAACGAATCGCAAAATTCTAGATCGACAAATTATTTTTCTTTATTTTTTTTTTATTTTTTTTTTGCAGTTCAATAAGTATTTACCGTTGTGCGAAATATATTGGCAGGACATGTTGACGAAAATTGGTTTCCTTATAGAGGCAACTTTGAGAAAGATGCGAAATGAGGAAGCAATGTGCAAGCCTTGATTTTACAACCTTGTTTGTCAGCGACAAGTTTGAATAAATCAATTTTTAATAAAATTTTAATGCCGCTGTTGACTTTGAGTTATTGAAGTGCCGAAAAGTACTTGAGGATAACGAGTACATGTACTTGAAATGCCGAAAAGTTCTTTATGACAACATGTACAAATACTTTAAGTACCGAAAAGTACTTGAGGACATCAAGTACAAATACTTGAAGTACCGGAAAGTACTTGAGGACAATAAGTACAGATACTTAGAGTACCGAAAAGTGTTTGAGGACATCAAGTACAGATACTTGAAGTACCGGAAAGTACAAATACTTCAAGTACCGGAAAGTACTTGAGGACAACAAGTACAAACACTTAAAGTACCGAAAAGTACTTTAAAACAACAAATTCAAATAGTTGAAATATCGTAAAGTACTCAAGCTCAATGAGCACAAGTACTTGAATTACCGAAAAATACTTGAGGCAACAAGTACTCATGTACTTCGAGTACTTAAAAAAAAATCTATAAATCTGTAAATCTACTTAAAGTCCTTTGTACTGTGTACTTGATGTACTTTGCCCAGGTCTGATTGATCTTAATCATAATGAGCTATATGCGCATTTCAATTAAGGTAAATTCATTAACAAATCATATACGAACCCAACTGACGATTGGCACAATCTAACTGATTGATTATGCCCGCTTAACTCGGTAATTGGACCAGCTAATTGGTCACTTTATTCGCGGAGCAAATCACTATTCTCGAGATACTGTTATCTCAAATTTTATTCCTTCTAAACGAGCAGTGTGAAATATTTCACGCGCTTAAAAATTATTATTAATAACCTGCAACTATCACTACAACCTGCGTTTAACAACAACAAAAAAATTAGCAACCGCTTTTAATCGTAACTAATCAACAAGAAATGCGGATACTATTAATTACGAACTGCGCATAAAAAACGAACCCATTTTATTCTGTGTTTCTTGCTACTAGTTAATAAAATTTCATGAAACTGCGGATTAAGTTATATATTATTATTACGTACTCATGCAAATGTCTCAGCAGAGAATGCGAATGTCTCGTAAAACTATCGAGACACTATTTACACAATATTATACGCTCACGGATATCTACATATATGTAATGAGACGGTGATATTATTTGCGTATGATGTAGAGCAATCGAATGTTGTCACAACTCACCAACGTCAACGAGGTGAATACGTGATTGTAGGGGGCGAATATTATGTGCATAATATTATGGTCGCTATAATTAATCCACGAGCTGGGAGAATGTCTTCGATGGGAAACAGATTTTTCCGAATAAAAAAAAATCATCTTCGTACGAATTCCAGAAAATCATTAATCAGGTCGTCTAAAACAAAAAAAAAATCACATTAGTCTAAGCGTATTTAAATTAATTACATAATCGAAATGTAATAAATTTAAAAAAAATGTCGTATATATTCTAAGAAAATAATTGATTGGATCGTCGGAATATTTAAAAAATCAAATAAAAAAAAAAGTATTTATATTAATTTTTAACTTGTCAGGATAATTGATCACATTGTTTTCCTACATATTCCAGAAAATAATTGATCAAATCATTTGGCAAAAAAAAATGGCATCCAATTAAGCGTATTTATATTCATTTGATTATATCTGTTGTCATTTTTTAAAAATAGTGTTGGAGTACGTGGGACCAAAATGGAGAACTTTTGTTGCCAACATGTCGATAGCCTTGTTCTTCACCTTTGCGGCATCAGCTTTACCCTGGATCGCGTATTACATCGCCGATTGGAGATGGACGTGCATTGCAACTTCGGTACCTTTGGTCCTGGCGGTTGCGACACCGTGGCTTGTACCCGAAAGTGCTCGGTGGCTTGTCAGTCAAGGTCAAGTCGACAAGGCCATTAAGATCCTGAAGAGATTCGAACGATTAAATGGTACCACGGTACCCGACAGCGTTTATGCCGATTTTAAGGTATATATTGCATTTTTTTCCAATTTTTTACCTTGAGCTTTTTTGTACCAATTGCACTCGAAGAAATGGTTTTACTACAATCAATTATAAAGTGACAACTATTAATTTATAGTTGCAATCACGGTAACTATGAAACCCGACAGCGTTTATTTATTTATGCCGATTTTAAGGTATAACTTGCTTTTTTTTTCAATTATTAACCTTGAGCTTTTTTGTACCAATTGCACTTAAAGAAATCGTTTTGCTACTATCAATTATAAAGTGACAACTATTAATTTATAGTCCCTGCAATTATTTTGTAATTACGGTAACTACGAAAATGACAATGTTAACTATTCGAAAATTGTGGCAACTACAAAAATCAAATTTCATCCGGATTGTCAAATAGAAAAGATAGAAAATTAAATTGCATCACATTTTATCAGACTAAAAAACTGAAACCCATTTGAATTTGCAATTTAAAAAAATCCTCCCATCTGGATTACCAGATAAAACATTTCTCGCTCACAATCTTTCCAATATTATAGCTCAAAATTCGTTTCCAATTTCAGAACAGCTGCGATAAAATTCGGAAGGCGGAAGAAGCTGAAAAGTCGTATTCTGTGTTGGATCTCTTCAGGAGCTCACGGCTCAGGAACATCACGATACTTCTCATAGTAATTTGGTGAGTTGCAGCATAAACTTAGAAAGAAAATATTAAAAAATATATGGCCTGCACAGATGTTAAAATTTTTTTTTTGGATATCCATGTAATCGGAACCTTCAATTTTTAGGATGGCAATGTCGTTGGTGTTTGATGGACACGTACGAAACGTCGACAATTTGGGCCTCAACGTCTTCGTGACTTTTACCATCGCCTCAGCCACAGAATTGCCGGCTGACACTTTTCTCACCCTCGTCTTGGATCGATGGGGTCGTAGGTGGCTCGCCTGTGGTTCTATGATCGTGTCAGGAATCTTCAGCATCTGGGCTTCCGTCGTTTCCGACAGTGAGTTTGAAAAAATGGTTCTCACTCAATTTCCAATAAAATGTATTTGTTATTTAATAAATTCTTCACTCTTTTTCATTAATATTTATTTTTGGTGATTGCAATATTGAAGCATCCAAATATTTCTTGAATATTTTTGAAATTTTCTCGGGGGTGCCTTAAGGATTTCCTAACAGTATCAAATTATGCCAATTTTGCGATTTTCTTTTTTTAAGATATACATTTTTTTGTCTTAAAAAAATGCGTTTGTTGAATTATTAATTGAAACAAAGTGTATATCTAAATGTTGACGATTGACTCTGAAAATGACATATAGACAGTGAAAAATTCTCAGTTTTTCAATAAAAATGCACAATAAACTATTGACAGATGAGAACCTTTTAAAAACTGTTATTTTTCAAGTTCTCAGTCAATTTTTACTACCTTAACGCTTTCCAACTCGAACAACAGTATTTTTTTTAAAGCTGAAACTGTTTTATCTAGGGATACGTCTTGATATTTTTTTTATCAGAGATCATTACATTATTTTATTTTTTTAGAGACCATTAATCCTGTAACATAATTTTAAGAAGTAAATCACATAATTGCCGTAATTTGATACCCTTAAGAAGTTTTCGAAGCACCTCTGAAAAAATCTCAAAAAATTCAAGCAATTTTTCTTTCTTGGCGTGTTGAACAATAGCAAAGTTGTAGCCAAATCGACGAGACGATATACAAATACAAGTAAAAACAAAAAATGATTTAGATAAAAAATGATAAAATTGGGAAATATTAATAATTGGATATTCTTGTTTTTCCGCAGATATTTACGCAGCAACTTTAGCGATAATGGGACGATTTTGCGTCAACATATCCTACAACATTGGACTGCAATATGCCGCAGAATTGTTGCCGACAGTTGTAAGAGCGCAAGGTGTAGCGTTAATTCACATAATGGGATACGTGGCGAGTATAGTCGCACCTTTCGTCGTTTACCTGTCTGTAATTTCGCCGGCTCTGCCTCTACTTGTGCTCGGAATATTGGGCATTATCGGCGGCGGGTTGTCCCTGTTTTTGCCTGAGACTCTGGACAAGGATTTGCCTCAGACTCTCCAGGATGGAGAAGAGTTTGGAAAGGATCAGGGCATCTGGGACATGCCCTGTCTTATGAAGTAAGTATTGCCATCCACTTAAAGTACTTGTAGATTCACAGTCCATTCAAATCAGAGTGAGATTCATAGATCTCCAACTTTTTTTCATAGAATGACAATCTGAAAAAAAAAATTAGGCACGCTGAAAAGATTAATTTTGCATACTAATAGTTACAAAATTATTAATATTTATATTAATAATTGACGAGGAGAAAATAGTTCAACAAAACACGGTTTGTTCGTTTTTCTGAATACTTATAGAAAAAAGAAGGTGAAAAGCTCTTTTCTTGAGATTTACTTTAAGGGAGAAAGAAGCTGTTTTCTGTGGGTTTATTAATTTTTTTTTTTGTAACTGATAAGAAATTAATTTTAGTTTGATGTCTGTTGCATTTGCGGATTCCTGCAGTGGCGCTCCGTCGGTAATGAGCGTCGCCTCAAAATTCAATATCGATTGAGTCTAAAATCACTTTTCTAATAATCCGCGCGGTTCCAAAAAATTCGTAGACACATTTTTTCATTGTTCAATTTCCCTGGAGAATTCTTTTTAAAAAAATCATTAATTGCGAATATAAAAATCATGATAAATTCAACACAGAATCCAGTAAAAAAAATAGTGATAAATAAATCCGTATAAACATTTCTTAAAAAATTCGATTCTTCAATAATTTCTAATAAAAAAATTTGTTAATTAATTAAATCATCCTATCATTTTTTTAACATGCAAGAAAAAATACACTTTTTTTCTAAAATCGGTTACCATTATTAAAGAAAATACAAGTAAATAAACCCTCCAAAAAAAAAAAAAAATGTAACCATTTTAAATATTGTTTTCGCGTTAATTTTTTTTTCTTTTTTGTAGCAATTTTTATTTTTAACATTCTAAAAATCCAAATGGTATAATTTTTTAAAATTCTGAATAAAAATAAATAAACTTAGGTATAGAAATAAAATCTTGCTCACGTTTTTTTTGTTTTTTCTCGTTTTTCAGGAAAGCCGACGACGAAGAAATGCAGTGCGGTACAATTGCAAGGTCGTACAGACAAGGCAGCGTAAGGAACTCGATGCGGGCGTCACTTCGTGGGGAGGCCCTTCGCAGCAGCATGATACAAAGATCGAGCGTGCGCTCGCGTAGGAATGTCGGCGCACCTGTCGAGGTCGTGAGACTCTAGGTGAATGGAAATTTCGCGTTCCACGTGTGACGGAATTAAGATTACGCTCTATTTTCAGCGTAAGAATGAAATAGAGCGATAGGCGAGAGATTTTAGTATCGATTACACCGCCTACAATGTTCGGAGCTGCGATTCCAATTTCACATCCACAGTTGAATTATTTTCGCTGTTATTCGCCGGAACTTTTGCCGTGAAATTCGGAAAAATCGCTCATTTCCTGCGGAGGAAAAGACATATTATTTCAGCACGTTTCATGATCTGTGATAAGATAACATTTCATAATTTCACTAATTTCATTATCGAATAAGAGATTTTTAGACATTTAAGGCTACCGATCGATGAATAATGATATTTTAAATATCAAAAAAACTGACGAAATTATTTTTAAATAATCTCTGGAAAAAACGATGATAAAAAAGAAATAGTTGTAAAAGAAAAAAGGGTGAAAAAAATTATTGTGAAAGAGCTAAAAATATCTTCAGGATTTCATTCGTCGTTTTTCCTATCCATGAACTTTTTTCAATTCAATTTTTCAATAGAATTTCGTCGGAATTGTATTTTTAATATTTTTTTTTGTCGCATTTAAGTATCAATACTTATCCCTTTTTTGAGGACTTTTTTTTTTCGACTTCGGGGCTTTTTCGATAGAGATTTAATACGAAAGTAAATTAAGCTCTTCGAATTAGCGAATGTTTGACATTCACTTAACGTTTTTGTATTATAGTCGTGTCAGACATTGTTAAACTGTGATGAGATTTTTAAAAAAGCCACCGTCGTCTTGTAAGCTCGTCTTCAGCAACGACCAAGAAGAAAAGCAAAAAAAAAATAGGGAAAAGTCTTGGGCAAAGTTGTTTTTTATTTTCGAAGAATTGAAAATATTATTTATTCAGCTGCGTTTCAATTGAAAAATTGTCGCTAATGTTATTTCCTAAATATTAATAACAAATAAAAAAGCCCAGCTTGAATTTCGCCAATGGTGAAAAAAAAAACAAAGTATTAAAAAATTATAATATATTAATTACACATTTTTGTAACATGTCATGTCGTTGAATTATTGGATCTTCGATGCAATACAATATCGATGACAGCTGATGCTAAAATCGATCGGATGAAGAGACGAGCGAATGAGACACGTTACTCGGGTATTTAATCGTTAAGAGGATACAAAAGTGTTATATTAATAACGGCGAGCTCTTTTCCTCTGATAAGAGGAGCGCGATCCTCTTATTATAGAATTCGTGGCTTGCATAATTCGTTGTTTCACAACTTGCGGCACAACCTGCTTGTTTAATAAGTGCCACGCCTGCTTTTTGCCCTCGCGTCTCGACGAATCGTGTGACAGATGATAAATCGAGCACTTTTCATCCGCTCTAGAATACAATTGTTTATCAAATATATTGTTTAATAGCTCATTACCGCAGTTTGTTTGTTCTAAGCCCGAAATTTAATTTATTATTTATTCTTCTCACTGATGGATAAGTTCATTGCCCTCATAAATTATGTATCCTTAAGTCATAACTCTGTCACTTCCGTTTGTTTAGATTAAGAACAATGAATAAACACTGTTGGAAAAAAAAGTTTATTTCGTGTTTGATTTATCATGATTTTTTAACGTTTGTTGATTTTGGCAAACTTTGTTAATTACTGACACTGCCTGAATTTCACAATTTACAGTTCTTTCATTTGTTTATAACGATTTTTATGCTACTCTACTTCACACGTACTTTGCTTCGCTTCGGGTGCGAGAAGTCGCACTTCTCCCATTAGCGGCATACCTTTCGAGGCGACCTTCGCTTCGAGTGCGAGAAGTAGCATTTCTCCCACTAGTGGCATAGCTTTCGGAGCAACCTTTGCTGCGAGTGCGAGAAGTAGCATTTCTCCCACTAGTGGCATAGCTTTCGGAGCAACCTTTGCTGCGAGTGCGAGAAGTCTCATTTATCTCACTAGCGGCATACGTTCCGAAGCAACCTTCGCTATTTTATGTTTATGTTAATGGGAGTTTTTTTCTTTCATTTCCCCCCCCAGTAAATGGAGTCAACAGCGATTTTGCGTTCCCCGGATATCCAAAAACATAAAAGTGATCCACTGTCATCTCCTCACAACTTGGAACTTGAAGAGTCGAGGATATTAATAATAATAATAATAATAATAAGTAAGAGTAAATAGTATTAATAAACGACCTCAATAATATAACCATCATCCAATTTGTTACATTAAGCAAAAACGTTTGCAACATTCAATAGAACAAAAAATTCATCGCGACGAAAAAAAATGAGCCTAAAAATTCAAAATGGAAGCTGAGTACCTAATTGTATTGCTCAATCTCATTATGTTTAATCAAACACGCTAAGGCTACTTATATTTCTAATGTCGCATTAGCGATTAGGGATTACTATATATATATATTGTTTAATTGGATTTATGAATATTGAATGTTGATCGGAATCGCGACATCCAAAGGTCTGAGAACAGATAAACCTCTCATTAAAAAAAAGTGGGGATACCACTTCTACGCGCCGGATAAATTAACGGTACGCAGAATGTACCTATAGCGTTCGATTCTGATCCCAGACGCTAGTCGCACACGTCTCAAATTCCCGCAATGCTGAGCACTCGAGAAGAATTGCATAAGTCGTCTCGATAGTACATTCACATCACGTTTTTTATTTCTTTCTTTTTTTTCTTCTTGTGTTCCTCAAGGTCAAGGCCAGGTAAGGATATTCCACTCATTTTATTCTTTCAGTTACTTGCGATTTTTTGTACCACTATTTATCATTTTATTGTGATGAATTTGGGCGTAATTGTTAATTAATTTTGTCCAAATCTAAACTAAGAAAGTGGAAAGGTTGGAGAGAGAAAAAATTGTAATTCTTCGATTACGAATTAGAAAATTTATCGCAAATAATTGTTTAAACAAAATTAATGAATGTATAAATAGATATATAAATCCAGATACCAAATCATTTTTTTTTCTGAACTGTGTTTTTTACTTTGTATAATTTATTGTTTTTATTTTTTAAACTAAAGAAAATTATGAGTTAAGGGTGTAACTTAATTAACCATGGGCATAATTGTTGAAATGAAAAAAAAAAATTCAGCAGTTTGGACAGAAATGGAAGAACTAGAAATAGTGAAATTTAAACTTTACGGGCATTTTCGAGCTTTTATATATTTATATACTTATTTCATACTTATGAAAAATTGACTAACCAGTTTCGCTGTAACACTATTACGTTTATGTTCAGATTAGTTCGCAGTTTCCTGTTTAATGTTGACGTTATTGGGGTAAAAATGTAAATATTAAAATCCCATTACCTTATTACATTATTACCCCAGGTGTCAAATTAAATATTACTACGATGTTATCCAATCTTTACGTATGTACGTATCGTAAGGATAACATTGTTATATATTACATGTAACTTCGAAAAGTGTATTTCATTTCCTTTAAATTTAATTTAAAAAAACGTCATTATAAGTATCTGAACTTATTAAGAACAATTTTTCCCAAAATATCGCCAGTGTTGCGCGCACGTCCTCTTTTTGAGAAATTCAAAAAGCTATGAAATCCAAATTTCTCCATAAATTTCGTAAAAAAAATAGCATCACTGGAGGACGCGCTATTGCTTCACTTGCGTGCCAAAGTTTATCTCAATCTTCTGAAAGCTTTGAGTCAACAATCAAAATTTCAAAGTCAACACACACACACACCCACACACAAGTGAATTTATTCCAAACTACTTTTTCCTCCCTCTCTCTCTCTCTCTCTTTTGGACCATTCTTTGTAATCTACAAATTTTTAGGTCACGTAATTCACATCACCCAAAAATTCTTAGTTCACTCATTCGAAAAAAAAAAAAAAAAATGGATTCTCATCGCCATAAGCCTTCCTTTTCAAGGCATCAAAAAATTTTCAACTCGACACTAAGCCTTAGTACAATCGTATACTGATATGATTGTATCATGTTATGACTTCCCTTTCAGATCCTCGTTCGTCTCTGAATTGTTTTGGCTTACATATGCGAGCAGATAGAAGTATCTACACGCGGTGTCTATATATATATACATACAAATATGTACATATATACATACATTCGTTGGACCCAACGATTGGCGCTCGCGCAATAACGCATCATATAGCGGCTTCTGAGAATAGCCAGTAAAAGCGAAACGACTTTTTGACTTTGCACAGTAGTGACCGCGGCTTAGTGTTACACATTCGCATCCGACATATATATGTACATATATATATATATACTTGCAGCTTTAATGCTCTGCGGCATTACGAAGGTACCAACGCGTGTGCAACAACATCTATATATGCCATCTACTCGGCAACCTCTGCGCATCGATTCCTGAACGGCGTCGTTGACGTGGCCGTGGTCGTCGTCGTCGTCGTCGGCGTCGTCGTCTAGGTAGCAGCTCGTCGCGCACCGGCTACCCGAGACTTCTCCTCTCGGCTTTCGACTCGGACACACAACACGTTGTTCGATAATGATTTTCCAACGGTAGAGACGCACCTATGCGATATAATATATCTCGGGGAATAAGCGGCTCAGTCCTCTACGCATCGGCAGCGTAGGTCGGCGCCTTGAGATATTCGTCAGTGTTAAATTCGCACCACGCGAGGCCAGCGTAGCGGGACAGGAGGAGCTAATTGTGCTGTGATAAATGCCGCGGACCAGCGGTCAGTGAAGGTAACTGATTCTTTTTTTTTTTTTTTTTTTTTTTTGGTTTTTTCGTATCGTATTTTCTCATTTTTTTATGTGATTCACTCGCTTTTTGGTTTTTTTTTTTGTTTTTATTTTTTTCGATAGTGTAGCAGTTTTTGTTGTGCTTCATTTTGAGGATCTATTTTCGAGTTTATTCGATTTTTTTTGGAGCGCTACTCCTTTGGATATCGTAATTAATTTTTGGAGTACGCTTTTAGGATTTGCCAGTTTTTTTTGCTTTTTAACGTTGTTTTGAAAAACGCATTTTTGTTAGCGCCTTCAGGATTTTGCAGTTTTCTTTTTTGTTAATTACTTTAATAAATGAATTTTATATTTGAAATTGTAAGTAAATAGGGAACATTGCTGAATTGAAAATTTAATCTGCCAACTTTTGGTTTAAAAAAAACATTTTTTTTACTGTTTTTTTCAAGGGTTTTGAGAATTTGGGATTTTGGAGCTGAGGTGCTCTTTATTTTTGTTTTTCTAAATTCGTATGAATGTTGGAGATTTACGATTTTATGGCTTATTTGCTTTTTGCATATTTGTTTTAATAAACGAATTCTATCTAGTGAACAATGTTGAATTTGCAAAAATTAACCTACCGGTTTTTATTCCGTATTTTTTTGACTTTTTTTAAAAGCTTTGTTAATTTGGAATTTTGGCGCGACGGTTTTGTATTTTTTTCGTAAATTGCGGTTACTAAATATACCCAATTTCAATTTTTTAAATTAGTTTTTCTGAATATATTTTTTATTTATTTATTTTTATTAGTGTTAAAAACAAAGAAAATCACAGTCTCGTAATTTGTTTGCCTTTTTGCATGTTTTTGTTATGGGGACATTATTCATAACCCGAAGTTTAGAAAATGTAATATTAATTCGATATACTTATTTTTACATTCCTGTTCAATTTAATAATCAACACAGAATGCTTTTGAATTCGGATAAATGTCTGACGGGCAATAATCTTATCCTGTTACGTTTTTTATATATTTCATTTTTAACTGATAAGCCCAGCAGACTTTCACAGATTAATGTTTTAGTCCAACATTTCGTGTTACAATTTGCTTTACTTTAATTCACATCGTGAATCACATCAATTAGTTTTATCTGAGAGGACACTAATTATCTTAAAGAAGATTAAAAAATTGAGCAACCTTCACTTTGCCAATTTAATCGGGCACAACTAATTATTCAACAAAATATGAAATATATTTTGCCATTCGAACAATACAATTTTCTTTTTGTCCCAAAATGGCCCATAAATTCAAATACTGATTCAATATGTCACATAAAATTTTTTTAAAAAATAACTATAACTTTTACTTAGCAACATTAGCCGAAAAAAACTAACGATTTACTAGTAAAAATATAAGTGACAAGGTTGCTAAGATAGCTAGAATAAAATAATTTATTTTCTCAGCTCATTCCGAATAAAATCAGCAGATAATTAAAAACATATAAAAATATTGCGGATAATAGTGTCTAATAATTCAAATATAGCAATATTAAAAAAGAAAAAAGAAAACTAGTCACTGAACACCGTAAAAGAATTGCACAATTGTAGATATGTTAATACCGTTATTTCACCGGAAAGACAATAAAATTTTTCCTGGTATGTGATCCAGTGATTTTGTAATACCTTTGGAGTATGCGTAATATAATTATCGCACCTCACTACGATAATCGTTGCGAAACGATAAACTGATAATGAGCAATAATGAAATGGTCACCTCGAACACTCTAATGATTTCCATCTGCTGATTTCCGTCATTAAGATTAAAAAAACATATTAGTTTGTAAATAACCGATTACAATACATTTTTTAAAAAACAAATTTAACTCAGTTAAAAAAATATTTTTATACGCAACAATTTTTTTTACTTTGAAGCCTCATAAATTTTTCCTTTTTTTTTTTGTTCAAAAAAATAATAAAAAAACAAAACAATCAATAAATAAATAATTCATATAACAGTAAAAAAATGCGTATTTTGAAAAAATCAACTTGGCAAGTCTTTCTAATGATGAAATCGTGCTAAAAATAAATTCATAAAGGGAAACTACTCATTGAAACGTAATACTTGGCTGTTCCATTTCGATAAGCGTGAGAGAATGAAAATAATTCTCATGATATAATAACTTTTACCCACATTATGAATATTAATAGCGCATTTCCTAACTTGTGTATATATATATATGTATATAATTATGTATAAGGACCCATCAGAGTCGTTATCTGGACGCTGTTTTTCTTTCGGATCAATTTTTCATTTGGAGGAAAGTTTTCAGTCATTGAACTCGCTCAAGAGTGTCGTAATCTTTTATTATTCGCCACGAGCCGGGCAGCTGCTTTCAATCAAGAGGTTTACGCCGGATTGTTTGATCTCTAGACATTGGAAAGATCGCGAGCGCTTTAATTGCAATACAAAATTACGTCATTGCATTGTACACTTTGTTGGCGTTGGTCTCGGCCGACGTAATTAGTTATGCCGACAAAACTAATTGGTTGTGACAAACAATTACCGTCATTGCGGTTCCGGACTTGTTTTTTTTTTGGCTCGTCACGAGTATTTGAATCGCGAAATCCAATTCAGCTACATGTTAATTGTCTGGGGTCTCAACTAATTCGAAGCCTTAATTATTTACAGTTCAAAGTATAATTTAGGTGAAATTGTAAGGAGCTGTTACAATTGTTTGCAAAAAATAGTGTAGGAAGCTCGGTCATAAAAGCGGGTGTGGAAAATTTATTAGCCGAGTATAACGTAAAATTGACGCACAATTTTGGTTAATTTGTTAGTAAAGTCCTATTTTTAATGCGGGTTAACTTCATGAAGTTGACCACATGTACATTGAATTTTCGTTTTCTTTCGAATATCAAATTGGATTTCCTGCAAGAATTTAATAAGAATAACTGTACGGTATATGAATTTTTCAAATATTTTTTGAAGCTTCAATTTTCTCCAATTGAATATTAAAATATTCAAATGTTGTATAGAAATGCAGTGAGGCAAAATTGTAAATTCTGGGAACCCTGCGCAGAGCTTGAAAAATATTTGCATCGACTTAAAAAACTAGACATTGACACCAATTTTAATTTCGTCGAAGCAAGATGTTATTATTATTTTGTTATTAAATATCGTATCATCCAACTGACTAGCTGTTTAAATCCTCGATTCACCCAACTGATCAGTTGTTTAAAATCTCACTTGGTCCAACTGACCAGTTGATAAAAAATGTTAGCCGCTCCAACTGACCAGTTGATTAAGAATGTTAGCCGGTCCAACTGACCAGTTGATACAAAAATTTAACCAACCCAACTGACCAGTTGATTAAAAATATTAGCCGGCCCAACTGACCAGTTGTTCGAAAATATTAGCCGGCCCAACTGACCAGTTGTTCGAAAATTATTAGCCGGTCCAATTGACCAGTTGTTCGAAAATATTAGCCGGCCCAACTGACCAGTTGATTATAAATATTAGCCGGTCCAACTGACCAGTTGATTAAAGACATTGATCGTCCCAACTGACGCGAGAGTTGTTTAAAATTGACAGATAAGAAATATCGTGATAATATTGACGAGGGATTGAAAAATCATAAAGCAAATCGACGTATTAATCGCGATGCATTAGTCCGATGATGTCAGCGAATTTTTTTTTCCAAAACTAAATGGCTCGACGACGAATTGACTTGTCACCCCTAAAATCAACCGAGTATCGGCTTTATCAGTGCAGCTCGATTATCCCATCAATTGAAGAACGCACATATGTATATTATTTTCTATTCTAACCACTGACGCTTGTTAACGTACGCAATGATTAACTGATAAATGACTCTTAATGGGCGAACGTCGAGCGCCAATAATTGTCCTCGTAATCGCCCGGCGCACTTTAATCGTCTTATTAATATCGCGACGTTCGCTCGGTATAGAGCATTTTTGTTTTTGTTTTTGGTGGTGTTCAGCGAGCAACAGGAAAAATTGGTGTTTACTCACGCGAAAAGGGAAACGCGACAATCATGAAGGAAGAGATGAAGACGATAAACCTCTCGGGGGAAAATGAGCCCAGCGAGACAACAGCCTTAAGGCGGAAACTCGAGTCAATTGACGACATGCTGCCTTACGTCGGAAATTTTGGAAGGTACCAGTGGTACCTTCTTCTCGCCCTTTTACCCTACAGCGTCGCCTACGCCAATCTATATTTCTCCCAGTTCTTCCTTACCCTCGTGCCGAAGGAACATTGGTGCCACATTGACGAGCTGGAGGCCACCAATCTCACCCAATTGGAACGGCAAGTATTTTTGTCAGCGAAACAAATCGTGATTACAATTTTTTCACAGCAGTTTGAATTTTTTTTTGCACACTAAAAAAGTATACGCCCTGAGAAATGATTTGTTAGATGTTAATGAAATTTAGTTTAATTAAACAAATTTTCTTATTTGCTTGGGAACCAATTGGTGATTTAATTAAAATGTATATATAGTTTTATTTTAACGCACGATTACCGGCTGATTTGTATTCATTGACAGTATTTTTTATTGAGGTATTGTAACTATTTTATTTGAAGCAATATTTAAATCGATTATTGATTTTAAATATCGTTTATAACAGGATTTAAATATAGCTCGACTTATTATAGTTATAATCAATCAGTTGTAATTGGTAATGGTCTTCAACAAATTCTGATAAATATCTTTGATCCTCAAATAAAGATATTTTTTTATTCAAATAAGCAGAAGTGTAATATGTTGTTTTAGTTAAAAGAAATAAATAATTTTTATGTGTTTCGAAAAATATTTTGGCAAGTATGTGGTTAACAATTGTATCAAGTGTTAATTTGGCACAATTTAATTGTGAGTTCACATAACTATTTTCATAATTGCTTTGAGGTGTTAAAAATTTATGAAAATTTGTTTTAAAATACATTTACGTTTCCTATGGGATTGAAAATATTTATGGCTAAATCGGAAAATAATGGGATTGTTAATGCGTTTTAAATATTGCAGAGTTCAGGCAGCTATACCTCGAGCGGACATTTATCCGTACTACGACAAGTGTCATCGTAAGGACCTCAATTTTAGTGAACTTTTGGATAACGGCAAGAACTTCAGATCTTCCGAGTGGCAGACGAATCGTACTGTCGATTGTGACCGATGGGATTACAATTTAACGCTGATCCCTTATAAAAGCATCGGTGCCGAGGTGCGTTCGACTCGTGCGAAATGCAACAACGTTATTATATTTAACCCGGAGTTTGTAATAACATTATATACCGAAAGACTATTTAATTACGGGTCCAAAAATAATAAGTGAAATCACTCTAGTCAATTTCAGTTGGTCAACTGTAAAAAAATGACATTTGTAACCTCAGCTACTCAATTCGATGGTGCACCAACCAGTTGATTGCTTCTATTTATCAGCTGATTGTTTGCTTCAACAAATTAATTGTTTATTTAAATCAATTAATCGTTTAGAGAAATCAATTGGTCGTTCAAACAAATCAATTGGTTGTCTCAACAAATCAAGTTGTACAATCAATTGGTTGTCTCAACAAATCAAGCTGTACAATCAATTAGTTGTCTCGACAAATCAAGCTGTACAATCAGTTAGTTGTCTCAACAAATCAAGTTGTACAATCAATTAGTTGTCTCAACAAATCAATCTGTACAATCAATTAGTTGTCTGAACAAATCAAGTTGTACAATCAATTAGTTGTCTGAACAAATCAAGCTGTACAATCAATTAGTTGTCTCAACAAATCAATCTGTACAATCAATTAGTTGTCTCAACAAATCAAGTTGCACAGTCAATTAGTTGTCTCAACAAATCAATCTGTACAATCGATTAGTTGTCTCAACAAAGTAATTGGACATTCCGGAACAAAAAAAAAAAACAGTTGTCTCCAACAAAATGTTCTCTCAAAAAAGTTCACGTCTTTTCAAGTAAAACACACGAAGGGTTAGACGATAACTAAGTTCGAAAAACCGAAACCGAGAATGCGAATTGACTGTTCCGTGACCCTTGCCGATTAGCTAGATTGGGTATGCAAGAAGGAATACCTCATCTCCACCGCCCAGGCGATATTCTTCTGCGGCTCCATCGTCGGTGGCATCGTCTTCGGATGGATTGCCGATCACAGAGGCCGGATACCCGCTCTCTTCCTTTGCAACGCCGTTGCTGTCCTCGGTACCATCCTCACCGCGAGTGCCAACAGCTTTTGGTCCTTCGCCGTTTGCCGATTTATCACCGGACTCGCCTTCGACAATTGCATCAATATTCCACTTATTGTTGGTCAGTTGCACCTGCTAAATCGATCACAATCAATTAGTGATAATGAACACTTTATTTTTGAAACTAATTTCACTTTAATTGATTGTCGTTGAACACAGTCGTTGAGTATATGGCGGTGAAGAGACGCACTCTGGTATTTAATATCGCCTTTGGAATATATTTCGCCTTGGGAAGTACCATTTTACCATGGCTCGCTTATTACGTTGCCCATTGGAGGTACTTTGCTTATCTCAGCTCACTTCCTCTGATCTGTGGAATATTGACACCTTGGATTTTGCCGGAAAGCGCACGGTGAGACTCGGAAATTTATTTATTTATTTTACAACCGATTTTTTATGTTTTTCGTGCGTTTATTAATGGTTTTTATTAAAGCTGGTACGTCGCGAATTGCAAGTTTGACAAGGTAATCGAGAAATTGAAAAAGATTGCCAAGATCAATGGCCGGAAGCCGGATCCCAAGATCTACGAAATTTTTGTCGTGAGTATACGACATTTTTAGTCATTCTCAAAGGATTTATTAAATAATTTTTCTTTGCCAAATTAATAATGAGTACTTTGATTTTAAAGATAAATAAAGTTATTCTTAACATAATTTTGAGGAAAAAAAAAAACATTTTGATTGGATATTGATGTTTACTAATTTATTTGTGCTTTTTAGAGAAATGCGCTTTACGCTGGATCTCAAACGGAAACAGCGACGTTGTTGGATCTTTTTAAAACGCCTCGTCTCGCGAGAAACGTGATTTTATTAACTGCCTTCTGGTAAGTGACTTGATTAGTAGTGGAGAATTTTTTGCAAATTTTAAAGAATTTTTTAAAAATTATAATCTAATTATGAAGATAGAAGATCGTTGTTAAATTTTTCAATTTTAATTGTATTTTACGCGTTATTGTTTCATTTAAAAAAAATATAGTCACTAACGTAATTTATCCGCATAACTTGGAGATTTTTAATTACCACATTTTCACTGCCATTAAGTGAGCTTTTTTCGATTTTTTCACAGGTTCCTCACGGTTGTCACTTTTGATGGTCACGTATATTCCTTGAAGCTTCTTCAGGGCTCAGTATTTGTCTCCTTTTCGTTGGCCTGTGCGACTGAGCTTCCGGCTGGATTGTTGCTCACTCTTGTTTTAGATCGATGGGGTCGAAGGTTCTGTGGTTTTTTGACAATGGCAGCCACTGGTATCTTCAGCTTCGGCGAACTTTATTTGTCTTCAGGTAAAAAAATTTGTTTTCTATTATTCAGTATTGCATATTTTCCTGTCTTTATATTTTATTACCTTTGAATAAATAACTTGATTTTCTGCTATTCCCAAGGGTTGATCATACCATTATTAAACCAACTGATCTGTTTTCAATCATTTGCAAAAATGAAAAAATTCTGATATTTAATAAACATAAAATGTAATGCGAGATTATTCGGAACGGTGATTTTTATAATTAATTGAACAGAGGCGCTGATGAACATATTAACCACGTCTCGTTAGCCTGAAACATAACACCGATGCATGTTCGATAAATAAATGCTAACTCAATAAATAAATAAATGCTAGGTCAATAAATAAATGCTAACTCAATAAATAAATAAATGCTAGGTCAATACATAAATGCTAACTCAATAAATAAATAAATGCTAGGTCAATAAATAAATGCTAGTTCAATAAATATATCCTAGTCCGATAAATAAATTCCAATTCGATAAACGAATTCCCGTTTAATAAATACTTATCGCTCATTCATTTTCCAGGTGCAGCACAATTAACGATGTCAGTAATGGCTCGATTTTGCCTGAATATGGCAGCAAATATTGGCCTACAATATGCGGCGGAACTTCTGCCGACGCCAGTGCGAGCTCAAGGCGTCGCCTTGATACACATCTTCGGAATAATAGCTCATTGTGTAGCTCCGTACCTCGTCGACATAGTAAGATCAAGAAACTATAAATACAAAACCTTTAACCCTCAGTTAACAGTCTCTTTTTCGCAATACAAATTTTCTTTGCAGAGTAAATTTTTTATATTTACCGATCATAATGTGGTTTTCACTCGATATCCGATTGTCAATATTCAATTCTTCCTGTGCCCTAATTTTGTTATGCATATGTTATTTAATGACACATTATATTTTTTAAATATTCCGCACCCTTTAGAAAACACGCTCCAATTTGGTTCATTCGAATCAAAGAAACATTTTTCAAATGGCAGCGATTGAAAAGTCAATTTGCACATTTCTGGCCACTGCAACAATCACAAGATTTTTAAAGCAGTTTTAGCGGTACAGTTCAGTCAAACGTGAAATCCATAGAGAATTTCGAACACTTCTCGAAGGGATAAAAATCTGAAAAGAATCAAACACGTTGAAGTTGTTGAAAAGATTCATTTCGCATATAATAATTCCACAATGTTTTTAACAAATTGGTGAAAACCAAAAAATTTCAAGTTAAAACGAAAAAGAAGTGCTTCGTTAATATTTCCGAAGGCCGATATTTTCGGAGTTTCATCAACTTTTTGAAAATCATGTTTTTACTCAATCTTTTTAGCACTTTTCTCGTGCTTAATTTTTTTTTTCAGATTCTTATTTGATCGATAATCGTTTGAAACTTTCGTCGAATTTTACGGTTGATTGAACTGCACCGCCAGCTGTTCTTCGATCTAATCAAGGAAATTGAAAGGCAGAACTGACAGAAAAATCGTTGGGCCATTGAGTAATTGTCGCTAATTGATCGATGTAATTCCAGGCAAAAATTTGGGCGGCTTTACCGATGCTGATCCTCGGTATAATCTCATTCGTCACGGCCACGTTGGTTCTCTTCCTTCCGGAGACTCTCGGCCGCGACCTTCCTCAGACTCTCCGCCAGGGCGAAGAGTTTGGCAAAGGCGATCACTTCTGGTCGCTGCCTTGCGGCCACAAAGTCAACGTTGATCGCTGCTCGCGCAACAATCGTTCCTCTTAATCAACCAATTGGTTGGTATTTTTTGCACTCTAAACGCCTTATGTACTAAGGCATTCTATGTCAATTCAATATCTTTTTTCTTGGATATATATATACACAAATACATACATATATATATATCAAGAAAAATGAATTTTAGAATCATTTTTCCATTCCAAGATACGAAATGTTCAATAACGTAGCTTCTGAATTGATTGGGCGACAAAAAACGTCCAAGAAAACTCACAGAAACTCTCGACTAGTTATAAACTCAGCCTAAAAACATAAAAAACATCTTAAAAAATCCAATACAAGGGTTTGAATCGCTTAACGTCTAATAAGATTTTACGGTTCATGAGTTTTTTTCATGAATAGGAGATGACCAATTTTCTGCACATTACTTCGATAATTTTAGTGATAATGTAACAATAAATCTCATGTTTGTGAATGATTCTGTTACGCCCTCGTGTATGAAGAAGAAATGTATGACTCCATTTGTTTTGTTTTTTTTTTTTTTTTTTTTTCTTAGAATAAAATGTACATTTTATTTCGTCTTAACTACAGGCACTTTACTTCGACTTATCAAGAAATTATCTATGCCTCTCATCGAATATTGTCTTTTCTGTTTTACTTAAAAAGCACAACACGATGGAAAATACGTCTATCTGTACAATTTTCGCGTTCATCATTCTCTTCTTTTTACAATTATTGGGGATTACGATAACCACGGATTATCTTTTTCTTGCGTAATTTTTGTCTCACGTTTTTCGTAAAAAAAAAACAAGAAAAACGAACATCACGATAACAAAAATAATTAACTTTTTGAATCATTTTAACCATATAATTTTTTACTGTCATTTAAAAAAATCAATTTACGTAACCAAATAACGACACAAATATTTAGATGATAATTTCGAGTCGTTGCTTTAAATTGCATAAAAAAATATTGACAAGCTTCAACAAATATTGAGGATTTTGTTGCTGAAAATTCGACGAAAAACGTGAAAATGACTTTATCTGTATTGCCGATTTTCTTGAGTCGTCCATCCCCTTATAATACATATAATTACAGCATTACCTGTCGGCAAACCGCTTTGGACAAGTATTTATACTCTGATACGATGCAGCGCCATAGATTCGATCGATTCCATATGAATTTTGGTTTTTTGGCACTGTGGGACGCTCGACAGCTGCACGGCTAAGTATGACGTGAGCCTGATAACAACAGCGGCACGTATAATAATCGAACTGTTCGTCGGATTATCGGCAAGCGATATTTTCCGCTCGCCGACGTTTCACTCATAAATTCGTTAACTATCACATAAAACTCTAGCCCGTGTATTATTTTTCCACTCACTTTGCTTATTTTTTCCACAATTAGTTCTTTCATTAACAACAGAGAATCCGAACATTTATGTAAAAAATATTTCTTAAAAAATTCCATTTTCGAGAAGCCTAGAATTACTTTCTATTCTTTTTCTATCATGAATTTCTGTGGATTTTCGATAATTTTTTTAATCAATGCTGACCGTTTTTTCACTAATAAAATTATTTAAAAAATCCGGTGAAATTGAATTTCCGCGAACACGAATAGTTTTTATTCTATTACTTCCCGTTTATGAATTTTCAGGTTTCTTTGTTACTGATGTAGAAGAGTCAATTATAGATGATGCAAATTAGTAAAGTGATGATGAAAAAATAATGGAAAACGGCGGAGCTCGGCTACCAGTATCTATTTTTTTAACAGCCTCATAAGTACGCGAATGATACTAACTAAACGACACGAATGCGGCTAAACGCGTTGTCGACGCTGTCATAAAAAAGAAAAATAAAATATTGAGCACTATCGATTTGCGAGGCCCGAGAAGAGGCACTAAGTCGCAAAAATACTGTAAAGTCAAGACAAGAAAATAATGTCAAAGGACTTTAATTAAACGATCAGTATCTCATCGACAATGCTCATTGGGTTAGCCAATCTGAGATTCGCGTTCGGATCAAAAAATCAGGCAAAACCGAGCTAAAAAATAATTAAAATAAATGAAAGAATTTAGGACTAAATAGTTCGTCAAATTCGCTTATCTCGATTAACGAGATTAAAAATCGAGCGCCTTCGACTATATTTACAACGATTTGGTTGATCATCGACCGGGTGATCGATTTTTGTTTTTTTGTAGATCTATCGAACACAGGACGGTGCTATAACCTGGTGGAATCGATTCTCGTTAGGCTGCCGGGATTGTAGCCAGCGTTTGTCGCTCCAATTTTTCTCCTGTATTTCTTCTTTTTCGCCGGTGATCTGTAAAAAGAGATTGGCTATTAACTATCATCGAGGTTACAGGAAATAATATTATACGCATTTTTTATTTTTCGAACGAGCGCAATCGGCGCGGTAATTTTTTAAAAATATGATTAGAAAGATTATTAATACGTACGATGATACACACGGAATCCACCAGAAACTCTGATCCTTGCCAAAGTCGTTTCCTTCCTGCAGCGATTCAGGAAGATCCTGGTCGAGGGTCTCCGGCAAAGTCAGCGTCAGGAACGCATCGAACATCGACACGACACCCAGACAAATGAGCGGCAACGAAGGCGATATATCAGCCTAAAAGTACATCGATAATTGTCACTTCAGAGATTATATTTTTACAGTTATAACGAAACAACTGACTTAAGGACCTTGGTCAATAGCCCATTAGCCTTGGAAAAAAAAAAACAACAATTTGAGAAAATATCTGTAGACCGTTCACACTGTACAGCTAAAGCTAATAAAGCACATTTACTACTAATTACTGCTACTATGAATTCTAGACAAATGTAAATTTTAGAACATTATGACTTTTGGAAAAATGTGAATTTTAGAAAATTATGAATTTTAGAAAATTATGAATTTTAGAAAATTATGAATTTTAGAAAATTATGAATTTTAGAAAATTATGAATTTTAGAAAATTATGAATTTTAGAAAATTATGAATTTTAGAAAATTATGAATTTTAGAAAATTATGAATTTTAGAAAATTATGAATTTTAGAAAATTATGAATTTTAGAAAATTATGAATTTTAGAAAATTATGAATTTTAGAAAATTATGAATTTTAGAAAATTATGAATTTTAGAAATTCATGAATTTTAGAAAATTATGCATTTTAGAATGGATTTTGGGTAGCTTACCAAGTAGATGACGTAGGGACCGATGATATGAGCAAAGTATCCGATGATGTGAATGAGGGATACGCCTTGGGCTCGAACAACAGTCGGTAACATCTCGGCGGCGTATTGAAATCCAATGTTCGCGGCGACGTTGACACCCAGTCGGGCGAGAATCGCCATGGTGACGGTGATGGGACCTGGAGAAATAATCTATCGATCGTAAAACGTTTCATATCTAAAGCCCCGGGCGCGCAGCCTCTATTCTCCGAAAGCCTTTCCTCTCGGTGGGCTTTAACTTACCTGGAGGCGTTGCCAGTGCGATGAATGAAAAGATGCCGCAAATGAACATTGACGCAAAGCCCATCCATCGTCTTCCCCATCTGTCCAAGAAAAGCGCTAGCAAAAGAGCCGCCGGAAGCTCAGTCAATGCCGCCAATGAGAATGACATAAACACGTCCGGATCCAAAAGTTTCATGTTCCAAACATGTCCGTCGAATACCAAAATTATCAACAGCCTGTAAAACGTTCAGACATTTTTTAAACAATCATAATAAGTTAACATTAATGTTCATAAATAAAACTGGATTAAAAGCAACCTTTTTGTTATTAAAATTTTACTTAATATACTTAAATTACTTAAAAAGTACAACATGATGTGACATACATTTATCTGTGCAACTTTTGCGCTCATTACGTTTTTTATTACAATTATTCAGGATTGCAACCACAGATTTTGTTGTATCACGTTTTTCGTAAAAGGGCGCCAAATATTTTACGAGACAATTTGTATCGAAAACATTAACAAAATAAACGTCGTTAAAATAAATCGCATTTACTTTCAAGGTAGCCATTAAATTTTTTTTTGCCTTATTTTTAAACCCAATTTCTACGTTATATTTTGATAAACAATAAAAATGCTAAAATCGATAAGATTATGATAGTACGAAAAACGGGTTTTAAAAAATTGCTTTTTTTTCTGCTCGAACTGAAAAAAATCTCTGTCATGTACGTTTTTTAAGGATAATTTTCATTTTAATATTTCACAGAAAATCTAAATTAAAATCCGTACCTCTAAAAAAAAATGTAATTGAATTAATTAAATACCCTAATTAATGAAATTCATTCATTACGTTGCTAAAGTTCAACAGGTATTTAAAACGATCACGTGACTTGATTAATAATGTAAATTATAATATCATGAATGTCAAATGAAATATTTGCGGATGCAATTAGATTTTTGTGAACAAATGACTTTCAACATGTAATTTCTCGGTATATAGAGAAATAATTGTCAAAAGGGAAAGATAATGATAATCATCTATACAAATTGTAAAGGATGTTTTAATTACCAGTATACGACGAGAACAATAGTAATTCGGGCGAGCCTCGGCTTCTTGAAAAGATCCAGAACTGTGTATTGATTGTGGCTCTTGTCATTAGCGATTATAGCGTTGCAGCTCTTTTCGAATTCGTCATAAATCTCTTGCTTCACTACTTTTCCATTCACCTTGGCGAACTTTTTCAACATCACGATGGCTTTGTCAGTCTTGCCGCTCATAAGATACCATCTATCCGGTAAACAAAAGTTAAAAATATAATTCAATTTTTAAATACGAGGTAATCCACACTAATTACACCTGGATACGACCCTCGACCTCTCAGATTTGGTTAATAATTTTTCATATTACTGTACCAACTTTAAACGGAAAGCAGAATTATTTCGTTGAATTTTTTCATAATTAAAAAAAAAATGTTATCTGTAATGGAGAAATTTCAAAAAATTCTTAAGAACCCTTCGCAACATTTGAAAAATTTCAAGCCTAGACCCAAAAAAGTTTTGCTAAAAAGTGGATAAGAATGGATAAGAAATAAGTGGATTTTTAATTTTGAAAATGGTAAGGCAAATAAATGTAAAAATAAATACGCTTTCCTTTTGGACTTCGAACAACGTAAATAATGACTAGGTCCGAGAGGTCGAGGGTCAGACCCAGGTCGAATTGCTGTGGGTTGCCTCATACATTTAGTCAAGTGTAATTATGTAAGTGGAAAGTGCCTTTCCTTTATATTCTCGAATAAATCAATGGATAAATGAATATTTAGATTTTGTCTGAAATAATTTGATTAACCTGGCACTTTCGGGAGCCAACCACGGCCCTAAGAAAGCCGTGACCAGAGGCACTGCAGTCACCACGCTGAGTATCCGCCAATCGGCAATCCAATACGCCATCCACGGCAAAATACTCGCCGCCGCAGCAAAATAAATACCGAAAGACATGTTGGCCACCAAAGTTCTGTATTTTGGCCCCACATATTCGATCACTGCAACATAATCATTTATCTATGTATTTATTACAAAATATTTTCATCAACAGTAATTAAAATTTCAATTTCATGACACAAGCCTGCAATAGCAACTCAAACGGTGTACAAAGTTCACTGAGAGAAAATTATCATATAAATAGCCATAAATGTGCCAACTGTTAATTTTCTATTCGTACAATAATTTTGTTTTTTTAATTACCACAAGTATCGAATAATTACTATAACTGCCAAATAGTTGCCATAATCAGATAAGCCTGCAATAGCAACTCAGACGGTATACAAAGTTCACTGAGAAAAAAATTATGGTATTTTCTAAACATGAAGTGACATCTGTTAATTTTTTGTTTGTACAATAATTTTTTTTGTGGTTGTTACAAGAAGCCAATAATTACTATAATTGCCAAATAGTTGCCATAATCACATAAGCCTGCAATAGCAACACAGACGTTACACAAAGTTCACTGAGAGAAAATTATTGTATGAATAGCCATAAATGTGGCAACTATTAATATTTTATTCGTACAATAATTTTTTTTTTGCAATTGCCACAAGTATCCAATAATTACTAAAACTATCGAACGGTTACCCTAACTATTTTTATAGTTACCAAAATAAACAGGAACTAAAAATGAATAATTGTCACTTTATAGATGATTGTTTTATTATGATTTCTCTGAGCGTTCTATGAAATTGGTTGAATTTGTTGGGCAATTTCGGTTTCAATCGCCATATAATTAAACACAATAGCGGAAGGTCAAGTTAATAGAAACAAACATTATCTCGTTAGGAGTTGATAAATTAGTGAAGAGCAGAGAGAACGACAGGCAATGTTTGGAAACAATGGTACTCACCTATAATGAAGAGTATATTGAAACAGTTGTCGAATGAAGTACCGACGATGAGCCTCGCCAAAGCGAAGGACCAGAAACTATTGCAAAAAGCTGTCGCCACCGAAGCGAAGAATCCTACAGCGTTACACGATACCAAGGCTGGAATTCGGCCATAATGATCGGCAATGTAGCCAAAAATAAAACCCCCAATTATGCTACCGACGAAAAACGCCGATTGGGCAGCAGATGAAAGCCAAGTTTTGTCGCAAACCCATTCGAGCTGCAAATTAAAAGGTTGCCATTATTAATTATGAAAATTATGCGAAAAAATTCTCAAAAATATAACAAGAAAAATCTTTATACATCAGCCATAATTTGTTTTTGTCTTCACTTTTGAAAAATTAAAATGTTCTACAGATGAAATATTTTTTTTCAGGCATGTTTGTCTCATAAAAATTGACTAATTTAATGTATGTTTTTAATTTCCATGAATCGAAGATTCATTTGTGATTTTACCTCAGCAGCTATCGAAGCATAAGGCACCATCGTGAAGTTGAAGCTCCATCCATGCTTACATGGCGAGACTGGCCATTCTGGGTTACTCTGATTGACGCCGTCCCGTAGATACTTCGCATAATCGACATCATACATTGTGCACCTCGAGAAAGGGGTGGCACCCTCGGATTCAAGCTCCAGTGCGTTGGCTAATGGGATAGACAATCTTATTCTGAAAATATAAAAATGTTATTTTGTTAATTTTACAACAGTGTCTCATTCATAGAAACTTAGTTATACGATTTGTATATGAGGCCGAATTTTCATAGTTCTCTACTTTCATAGGCAGAAAGATAAATCGGCTACAAGAAATTCGGAAGAGTAAGAAATCAGTAGAGAAAAAAAAATGAGTAGGGAAAAATCGATAGAGCGAAAGATCGGTAAAGAATGATCGATACAGAACGATTGATAGAGAAAGATCGACAGAACGAAATCGGTAAAGATAAATCGGTAAAGATAAATCGGTAGAGGGCAAGATCGGTAGAAATTAAAATCGATAAAAAAAATTGGTAGGGAAAACAATCGGTAATAGGAAAAAGCAATAGAGAGAAAGATCGATAAAGAACGATCGATAGAGAAAAATCGGTAGAACAAAATCGTCAGAAGGAAAAATCGGTGAAGAAAAATCGGTAGACTAAACCGGCAGAAAAAAATTCACGTAGGATGGGTCCAGATAAAAGAAGCAAGATCAAGACTTTGTCGCTTCGTAGCTTGTCAATCACGTACATATGGCTTGACATTCATCGCTTCTGTATGTCGCCGATAATCAAAATTCCAAGCACATCCGCAGGTTCGATTAGTTCAACATACGCAGTCCACAGCATTTTAATTACAAGGATTCCCATCTAGGTATCTAGGTATTTAATTAAAGCCATTGCATTATGACAGTGTGAATTGACAACTCGATTAATAAACGCTTTTAATTGATAGCTTGTGGATAGCTATGCACATTACAGGAAATTTCATCGATACCAACAGTTTTATCAGAATGCGGTAAATGCGTGGTCTGTTCTCTAAGAATTTCAAACGCGCCTTCGAGAGCAGCTACGAAAATATTATTTCCGCAAACATCACATTTTTTTCAGCAATACTTCCTTAAGGAATTTGTGCAGAGAATGACTCGGCTAATTTACATACAAATTTTATATAAAAAGGTTTTATCTATCCTTTTTAGTATTGTTTTTCACAATAGTCACAGATACATGATTAGGCAAAACTTTTATATTAGAACAAAGAAATATCGAAATATTAAAATACCGAAATATCGAAATATGGAAATATTGAAATATCGAAATATGATTGGTTACCATGAAAGTGGCTTCAATCAAGTACAGACAATTTATAAATCCACATTGCGTTAGGGTGAAAGGTTATGAATTATATTTGGCAAAAATAAACGTGGCCATGACAAGTCGAATAGGTCGAAGATTGTATCTTTGCGTCTCGACGAAAAATCTACATCCTAAAGCAGATACATTGCACTATACTACGTTCGACAGATCGACTGCACGTGCACACGTGCTATGAATGAGACTGCTCAGAAAAGTTCATTACTCACATAGAATGACGAATGTATTGTTTCAGTAAACCCCCATTTTTTTCCTTAGTTCTATAAAAACTTTGTAATAGTTCGACATGATTCACAAACATACACAATAAAAAATGAATAATAAAACATCAAATATTAATTTGCAAAAACTGACATTTGAATTTTCATAAAAATCTGAACAAACATAGTAATAAAAATCAATAAAAAAAATGAATACTTAGACAACAAGTTTTGCGAAAATCCAAAAAAAGCGTTTGTGCATTTCTAAAGAGAAACAAAAGTGGAGTTCAATTTACACAATCTATTGCAATTTGCGAACCAGAATAAGGAGTTAAAAAAGAAAAAAAGACAGCGACAAAGATTAATTCAAATAATTAATAATTAGACATTGAAAATCCAGAAATGGACTAAAAGTAATTTTTGTGAAAATCGAAAAAACGGATTTCTACATTTTTATAAAAGAACAAAAGTGATGAATAATTTCATTAAATTATGATTATTTGCGTTTCAAATCGAGGAGAAAAAAAGGAAAAAAGATACCACAAAAATTAATAAAAAAAATACATAATCAGCCATCGAGAATTCAGAATAAGTTTTGTGAAAATAGAAAAAAAGTATTTCTGCATTTTTATAAAAGCACAAAAGTGATGAATAATTTAAATAAAGTATGGTAATTTGCATTCCAGAACAAGAAAAAAAAGAAAAGAAAAAGCAACAGAAATTAATTAAAAAAATGAATAATTAGACATCGAGAATCCAGAAAGACTGTGGAATAAGTTTTGTGAAAATCGAAAAAAAAAAAAAGTATTTATGCATATTAATAAAAGAACAAAAGTGATTTAAATATATAATGGTAATTTGCGTAACAGATCGAGTAGGAGGAAGAGAAATAAAAAAGGTAGCAACAGATGCGAGCCACGTGTAACAAGATATCGCACAAGAGAGTCTGACAAAATGACCTTCGGAGTAGTAAGTGAGTTCCGTGAGTCAAAGACTTCCCATCTCGTGGAATCTACGCAAGACCGATTCCGTGGACTGGTTTTCTCATACATATACATAGCCAAGTTATTGCGTGACATATATATATATATATGTATATATATATATATGTATATACCGTAGCGCATATTGCGGCGAGTACTTCCGATTTTATGTCTATCTATAACCGCATGCCGATTCCGAAGTGGGTTTTGCATCCGGTCCAGCGGACCGTTCAACATTTTGGAGAACAGCGCGTCACTGGACCGTGAAATTCTCCGGAGGAATTCGTAGACTCGCAAAACAAGTTCAAGACGTCCTCTCGTCAAAAAAATCTCATAAAAATATCTGATAACACGAATTCCCAAAATGTTACCTCCATAAGAAACGTTTCCGAGTAAATAATTAAATTAAAGTCGTTTTTTTTTTTTAATAACCAAAATATACAAATTTATGTTAAGCTAAATTATATTTAGTAAATTTATGCGAAGTTATTACCGAATTAACATTTTGCTGAATGCAGACTCATTTACTTTAGATTATAATTTAAAAAAAAAACACTATTGGGCAATTTATTTAAAGAAAATATTTTTTGTTGCGTTAAAAAATCCTTTTTTTTATTGTAGGGAGTGTCGCACTCTTCAGCAATATCTCGAAAGGTTCTTTAATTAATATTCTGACTCGTTATTGATAAAATCACGATCGTTTATTAATTCACGTCCGTCTTGCGCGAAGCGCGCAAACAAACTGAGTCACTGTTGCTTTTTTTTTTTTTTTTTTCAGGTCGCTCGGTGATTTTCGAATAAACAAATTCATCGTCAAGGAAAACATGTGACTATTGATAAATGAATGTAGCCATCCGAACGGCGCTCTGATTATTGACATCAACACAAACATTCGAACATCGTCTTAACAACGCTCGCTCCTAATTTCATCGTTTTATATTACGTGCTACAGCAATTATAATATTTTTTCATTTTTGCGCTTCGTGAAATATTAATTCCTACGAATTTCAAGATGTATCAAACTGAGAAAAACAAATTTCATTGATTGATTGGAGATATTGCAATCAAAATGAAATTATTCTATTTGCGCACCATATTTTTTAGGATATTTTTTAGGATCTCGCTCCGAATTTCATCGTTTTATATTACGTGCTACAGAAATTATAACATTTTTTAATTTTTGCGCTTCGTGAAATATTAATTCCTACGAATTTCAAGATGTATCAAACTAAGAAAAACAAATTTTATTGATTGATTGGAGATATTTCAATCAAAATGAAATGATTCTATTTGCGCACCATATTTTTTAGGATATTTTTTAGGAACTCGCTCCGAATTTCATCGTTTTATATTACGTGCTACAGAAATTATAACATTTTTAAATTTTTGCGCTTCGTGAAATATTAATTCCTACGAATTTCAAGATGTATCAAACTGAGAAAAACAAATTTCATTGATTGATTGGAGATATTGCAATCAAAATGAAATGATTCTATTTGCGCACCATATTTTTTAGGATATTTTTTAGGATCTCGCTCCGAATTTCATCGTTTTATATTACGTGCTACAGAAGTTATAACATTTTTTTATTTTTGCGTTTCGTGAAATATTTATTCCAACAAATTCCAAGATGTATCAAACTAAGAAAAACAAATTTAATTAATTGATTGGAAATATTGCAATCAAAATGAAATTATTCTATTTGCGCACCATATTTTTTAGGATATTTTTTAGGAACTCGCTCCGAATTTCATCGTTTTATATTACGTGCTACAGAAGTTATAACATTTTTTAATTTTTGCGGTTCGTGAAATATTAATTCCAACAAATTCCAAGATGTATCAAACTAAGAAAAACAAATTTAATTAATTGATTGGAAATATTGCAATCAAAATGAAATGATTTTATTTGCGCACCATATTTTTTAGGATATTTTTTAGGAACTCGCTCCGAATTTCATCGTTTTATATTACGTGCTACAGAAATTATAACATTTTTTAATTTTTGCGTTACGTGAAATATTAATTCCAACTAATTTCAAGATGTACCAAACTAAGAAAAACAAATTTAATTGATTGATTGGAGATATTGCAATCAAAATGAAATGATTCTATTTGCGCACCATATTTTTTTCGAAGGTTAATGAGCGGCGTCAACTTGTTATTTGAACAGGTGCCTAATAACTCGCATCATTAACAGGTCGAAATGGTGAAACTCACTTGTTTCACATGCTACTAAGATTATAGGATTACTTCAGATGTTCATTAAAGCTGATATGACCTTTCAAGTGAGCATTAATGATTTAATAATAGCTTTTGGACAATGAGAAGCCAAAGATTAAGGTATTATATTCCTCTAAAATTTCTATATGAATTAACCCTTAGCGTTCGAAGAGAGTGGCACAGGTCCTTTCCAGACGAGCCATTCATGGGTTAAAAAAAAAAAAACGCCTTAGCGCTCCGTTGGCTCCGCTAGGGAGCCATCCGTCATAAACGTACAAAAAGGTACGAAGCGCTAAGGATTAAGGACAAAAAGCATTGTAAAATATATGTAAAATTTTCATATTTTGTATGAAGCATTATTTTTCGGTTTACTCATTTTTTTTCATATTTAATTAAATTATTCAATCATATTAAAATTTAATATCTAAGAAAATGCCGATTTTTTTCCAAGTGGAAAAGTTTCGCAAATTCGAAAAAAATATCTGCACATAAAATTTGTAATTTCGTGTAAGAAAACAAGCACAAGAGAAAAAAATAAATTGCAGAAAATATGAAACGTTTAATACTACATATATATAAATATAAATTAAGATGAATAAGATTTAAGATTAAAAAATACTTCTACTTATATATTTTAAAAAATTAATTAACCAGAGAAAAATAAAAATAATTGAATAAAGACATTTGAAAAATTCAAATAAAATACAAAATCGAATTTAAAAAAAGCTCACTTCTCAAGATCCGTGAGATTCCATGCATCGAGCTCTGGAACTTTGCACCAATGTTCATTAGGTATGAGGGTGAGGAAAAATTGAGTAAAGTAGAGGAACGCGTAGACGAAAGTGAACGGCAACAGAAGCACGAAGAGCATCCATTGATAAAATCCTGCTTCCCCGACGTATGGAAGAATGTCGTCGAAAGTTTCGATTTTTTTTCGGCCCTCGCCCTCCTCGGCCTTCGTCGTCTCGACGGCCACTGTCATTTTGGCTTCTGAAAATTAAGAAAAACGTTTTTAATTAATTAAAAATTCCTTAGATGCCAATTAATTAATTATTGCATGACTAATTATTTAATGTAAATGTGACAATGTAAAAATATATTCATTTCACAATAAAAAATTGCCACAATAATTGATTATTGTAAGCAAATATCAATAATATATCGAACTGTACATAAAACGTTATCAAATTATTGTCTCTCCATTAAAAATCAAATGTTAATCGCATTTTACAATCTATGTACCAAAAAGTAAAATAAGTAAAAAAGACTGTAAGTGATAAAGTCGCCGATAAAAATTATTTCATTGTAATAATTTTTCCTAAATTATGTTTAACAGAATTTTGGGGGCAATCAAGAACAGGGAAAAAAACAAATGTCAAAAACAAATGAAAATTATTCAAATCGACGTACTTTTTTGATTTTGTTTATTCGAAAGGTGTGAATGGAATTCTACAGCATTGCAAGATAATTTCATTATGAGACAATAAATACGAACCCACGCAACGATTTTCTTATCTCGAAATTAATAAGGAAACGAAACCAGCGTTTAATGTCGTCGCCAAGATTTATAGCATATTATGCACTTCATTATCAAAGCGTTCAGTGTCATTATTTATAGACTTTATTGGCAGCCTTAAGGCGGTATTAAGTTGTTGATGAGCGCGAATTTACTTATCTTGTGATAAACCGATGGCAATTTTATCGCTGAATTTTAAAAGCCTGCAGATCTATTTCTCTCGCAAAAAAAAGTGCATTTGTGGGCGGCCAAAATAATCCAAAAGGATGATCGAATTGATTGGTGACAGAATCAAATTTTTTTCGATTAGCCAAATATTTTGTCTGATCGACAAAATATGCTTTTCGCCTCCCGCACAATTTTTTGGTCGCTGCGATTTTTTTATCAGTGTAATATTACTTTTTTATTTTCCGGTTTTCCCCAATTTTGAATTTCAAGGAGCCCGAAAATTGGACCATTTTTGCTGCACTTTCGCAGCATCCTCTAAAAATTTGATTTTTATCTGACGAAAATTTGTCAAAAAGGAGGTTTAAAATTTTCGAGCTGTTTTGGGCTGTGTAATAAAAAATTCTTTCCATTACAAAATAATTAAAATTATTGAAAATTATAAAAAAGGTTGACATCATATTGAGGATAAAGAGTTATTTGCGATATAATTTAAAGACACTTGATCTATGTGGGGGAAAAAAACAGCATGCGATGAGCATAATCGTAATGTCAATTAGGGCTCGATGACAGGAAAAAGCGTTGTGATTAATTATTGTCACTGTTAACCGACAAATTGATCGTAATCACTTGCATCTTAATTTGCAATCATCGATAATTCCTTTCTTGTTTTTATTCGTTATTCAACATTTTTTTTGCATCCCAGAAAACGAAAGTTTACATAAAATGTTTTTTTACGAAGAAAAAATCGGTTTGTGTAATTTTCTTTAATTAAATATAATTAGCAATTGTAATATCAGATTGAAAATAAAATTTGACGTAAAATTTCTTGAAGTGAAGATGACTTTATTTCTTGGTGTGATTTATGTGGTTTAAAACTCGATGTATGCACCGGATTTTAATACACGCCAATAGAAACAATTGCAAGTCAGAGTATGCCGATCGTGTTGTAATTCCATATCGTCACGCAGTTTCGTTTATCACACTGAGCGATCAATGCGAGAGATATAGCGAGAAAGGCGACGACGATGATGATAGATGACCCCGAGCTAATCATAGCGCGTCTTATAAAAATTTTAAACAATTTTCAGACGATTCTCTCGCATCTTATCTGTCGTCACAACCTCAACCCAAATTTAGCAACAATTTTAATGGACGAATTTTCGATGATACTTCAAAATAAAAAAATCGGTTATCAAAATTATCTGCATTTTTTATTTGTTTAAGGATTAAAAAGAATATATATATATTTTCATTATGGTTTTATTTTTTTAATGTTAAGAGTCTATTTTGCATTAAAAAATGTGTGAATAAGTTTGTGGCATTTTTATTATTATTAAAATTAATTTTTAATGTGTTTTTTTGTTGTATTTTTTGTCAATTACTCATAATTTTAATTGGATTTGACAATTGGATGATAATCTATTCGTGATGGTTTTTTTTTTTTTGCTGTTGTTCATTAAGATTTTGAGATAAAAATTATTTATTAGTTTCTGGTAATTAAACTTAATATTCTCATAGTTATAAATCGATGATAAATTGACTGATAAAAATTTCACAGCATTTTTAAGTGATTGTATTGCATCTTATCGGTCATCAGAGAATCAATATTCTTAGAGTTGAAAATCGATGATATTATCGATTGTATTGAAGCCAGAGGGAAATTAAGGTAGTGAAAACCATAAACGATTTTTACGATCCATAATGACTGTCAATTAAAAAAGTGATGAACAATGCAGGAACTTTTGGAAGGAAAATATAATTTTGCATTGTTTATATCTGCTCCTAAAGGCTGCGACTTCGACGAAAATTATTGGTTTCCAGTTTCCATAATTGTGCACCATAAAACGTGATTTGTTTGCGTTTACTTTTTTTGCTCAGATTGCCAATGAATCATCCCTGACACTATAGATTTTTATCTCCTGGCAATTGCCTGAAAATGCCATTAACAATATTGATTTTGTCCTTCCCATTATTTTTTAATCATTTTTCAATTTTTTTTTTTTTTTTGAAAAAATATTTTGAAATCATGTAATAATATTTATAATTAAGTGATGAAATTCTTTAAAAATTACATTTCTTAAAATTGGCAGAAATAACTATTGAATATCCATTGTTTCATTTTATCTCCAATTTTTTTTATTTATTTATTGGCATAATTCAATGAGATCGGTCTTCTATTTTAAATAGACGTATTTTTTAATAGGAAGTGACTCTGAATTTGTGTTTGATTAATTAAAATCATCACAAGTCATCGAAATTTGTGACAATAAAATTAAAATGTCCTTAAATAATAGAGGCGTAGGTAATTTTTTATTAAAAAAAAGTAATACGTTATTCGATCCTAGTATGTTTACATATTTTGATTATTATTTAATAACAGTAATGAGCACAACCCGCAGAAAAATTGCATGCGGTGCACTTCGATCGCTATCTGATATAAATTATTCATAAGATCTTGAGATCTTTGTGCGGCATTTAATCATTCCTGAGCGATGATTTTAATTACTCTTCGTTAATCATCGAACGAGTAAAAATGCAGTGATGAACGTAGCAAGAATTGAAATTATTGACATAACACTCCACACAGGAACTTCTTCAGACTTAACCTCGAGATTGTCATAGTGAAGTATTTTTTTAATTGGTCCTTACAATTTCAAGAGCACCGCACTCATAGTTTTTTTTTAATTATTATTTTAAAAAAAATCCCCAAGTATAGTTTTTTTAATATCGCATTTTTTCATATTTATATCATATTCTGTATTATCTAAAAATATCCAAAAATTTTGCCATTGCTTGAAACGATATTAATTCTTAACAATTAAAACCACGAATTCATGTAGAAAATTGTAAATATCTATCATTAATAATTTGTAATTAATAATCGATTAACGAAATTTTGTTTCGGGATACTAAAATTCAATTTTTAGAAAAATTTTGTATAATAAAATTCAATTTTTGAAAAATTCTGACAGCGTATTACCCGTTAAGACTAGAAGATAATGCAAATTAGCGTTGAAATTAATTAATAGATGCGCTCTGTGTTAAAACTTTTATAAAGTTGTTACCACGCTCGCATTTATCATTTAGTTCAAACGGCGAGCGTTTTAAAATTAGACGTCCAACGAGGGAAGCACTTTATTATTTCTTTCATAACTCTCTGCCGTTGATGAGAAAAAATGTACAGGTTTATTTTGAAAAAATTTCTTTCAAATAAAAAAACTCTGAAAATTATTACAAATTTTTAAATGCACACTCTGAATTTTTTTGTAATAATAATTTATGCAAATCATCCAGAGAATTTTATTTCAAACGATCATTTTCATATATTTCGGTTTAATAATTATTTTGAACCATAATTCTCATAAATATCGGGCCCATAATTATTTTGAGGCATAATTTGTATATTATTCTACCGTGTTTCATATTTTTATCAGTCGCAAATTTCCCGCCAAATTTTCACTTGCAATTACTAACAAAAAATATTTCCTATACGTTTAACGCTAAAAAGTATATATGTATATGTGGAAATTTTATATTGTGCATATATTTTCATTTCCATGTGGGCTTTTTTCTCAAAATAAATCGGAAAGATAGTTTATCTTATAAATACAAAAATATTTCACAGCACACAAAAAAATCTTTACTGCTTGCACTTTTATTTATTTATTATCCATAACGAAATTGTAAACGACTAACATGAAATCGTTCGTTTCTCATCGACAGAGAATCAATTGAAAAAAAAAATTGATTACGAATACAGAGATCGAAAAATCGGTATAATTAAGATATCGAGCCAAATTATTATTTTGAGTTTCAATTTTCCTATTTTTCTATCAGATCTAATATTTGAGTAAATCTTTCATAATATTACCCAGAATATTCAATTTCTTATTTTATTTTTTTGCAAATATTCTACAACAATTCACTCAAATTCCCTTTAATATTTCAGCTTATAATCGAAATTTCGAATTACTCGCATGTTTTTTTTTCTAAACGGTTTCGTCATTCGTTTCAGAACAAAGCGAAAATATAGTTCGCTTTGTGAATTAAAAAATCACAATCCGTTCCTTCCGGCAGAACATAAGAAAGTCTTTCCAAATTTTTCTTCACTGGTTGCACTTTTTTATGTACTGTTTATACAAAAAAATGTAATCGCTAAATCGAAATTTCAATCGGTTTATCGTTTGCACCATCGACGAAGAATTGATAAAAAAATTCTTTTCAATTATTCAAGAGACGAAAAATCGGTATAATTATGATACCGATTCAAATAATTATTTTCGTATTTTTCCATCAGATCTAATATTTGAGTAAACATTTCATAATAAAGTTATTCAGAATACTACATTTTTTCCAAATATTCTACAACAATTCACTCCAATTCAGTGTCAGTCACAAATTTCCTTCGATATTTCGACTTATAATTAAAATTTCAAAGTACTCACATGTTTTTCTCTCTGAGCAGCTCAGTCCTTCGTATCAAAACAAAGCGAAAGGACAGTTCGCTTTATAAATCCAAAAATCACTGCCCTTTCCTTATTTCCTTCAAACTAGTGGTAAACTCTCACTCTCATTCGTTTAATAGAAATAAATACAATTATATATATTATATATCACAGAACGTAAGAAAATCGTTACAAATTTTTCTTCACTGGTTGCACTTTTTTTTTTTTTAATTGTTAATTAAAAAATTTATCGTTTGCACATCATCGTGAAGAAATTAAGTGGAAAAAAAAATTTATTACACAGACCAAAAATCGGTATGGCGATCGAGATCGAAAACTTTACTGCCGGCAGCGTCTGCTCGTCGCGCGATTCACCCGAGCTCCATCGTCGTCGATTGTGGACGAGGGAACCGTTGACTGGTTCTCGAGGCAATGATAGGTATGGCCTTTATAGGCTGCCTACCTCGTTACCGGCCAGACCAACCATAACCCCCACCCTGATACACAATCGGCAACGTTAGAGGTTTTGCCCGAACCGCACGGTGCAAGATTTAGCCGCCCTCCGTAGGGTTGTTGAATGGCGGGTCGATCGCCGTCCCGCAGATCCATAGATCGGTATCGTGCGCGCGCAGCGTGCTCGACTAGTTCCTCGAATTTGATGAGTTAATAAGGATGACATTCAGATTATTAGTTAAGTAAACACGGGGTTCCCCTGATTGTTCCCATTTTTTACCGATTTATAGTAATATCGGCTTGGAAATAACAAAATCGGTAAGCCGATTTTAGTGACTCAGAATGAATCGTTTTAGATCTTTTCGAGATTCATTAGAAATCATCAAGTGGAAGACTATTGAACTAATTTGCGGAATTGTAGGAAATCCGGAGGATTGTAGGATTTTCCGGATAATTATGGTTTTTTCTATTTAAAGTGAAGAAATTTTCGAAATGTATGAGAACCTATGGAAGGATCATGGATCTCACGGTTCAATATTTTGCTGGAACACGAGATTTGATAATTTCTGTGATTTTTGGAAGATCAAAATGATCGCGTTGTCGAAATTTGAAAACATGACAATTTTTTGAATTTATCACACAAATCGGATAAATTAATGCGGAAGCATAACGCGATGACATTCAGAGTAGTGGATAAAAGTAAATATGGGATTTTCCTGATTGTTGTGATTTTTTGCCGATTTATTGTAAAGTTATTTAGGTCGGGAAACCGATTTTCTGACATGAAATCGTTTATTTCGTTTTTCAATTTTCCAAAAAAACATTATCAATCATGAAGTAACTGACATTTAGACGAGTTGATAGAATTGTAGACTGGGATTTCCCGGATATAATTATGGTTAATTTTCTATTTGCAGCAAAGGAATTTAGGTTGGCAAGCCGTAAACCGATTTTTGCACCGAAAACGTTTTATAAAATGACGTATTAGAAATCACAAAGTGCGTGACATTTATACGAGTAGATAGACTCGGGTTTCCCAGATCATTACGATTTATTTTTTATTTATAGTGAAGAAATGTAGGTTGGAAATTCATGATCCGATTTCGTGACGCAAAATCATTATTTTCCCAATGAACAAAAACCAGATTAAATCATCATGAATTTTGGCGTTTAGAGCTTTGTGTTTAGAATTTCCAGACCATCGGTCTGGAAATTCTCAAATTATTTTCGAAAACATACTTTCGAAATCCAAAATTTGTTCTTCCATTAAATGGAAAATAGACAGAATAGCCGTAAATAAATATACACGGTGAAACAATAGTTTTAGAAAGCACTTTTCCAAGCTCTAAAATGTATACGGAATTTTCGTGTAACTGTAGTAGTGAAAGCGACAATTTTCCGAGCGCACAGCCTGTGCCCATTTTACTGTTTATTACGTCCAACGACGAAGATATATTAAATTACCTTAAGAATTCTCGTTTTATTTATACGAAGCGCGAGAAATGGCAAGGTCGTCCGGTCGTTCCCTCCGGGAACTATCGGGCCTCTCGCGTCAACATTTCCTCCTAACAGATTCGAGAGTAAGACATTTTCCCATGACGCACCGAGAGCCGCAGGCTACCCATACAGAGTGCATGGGGAATTCCCCGTTTCACTGGTTCTTCCTGTGCATCTCTGTAACCTACTCGCTGCTGACGTTACCTTTGAGGAAAGTGTTAATTCATAATCGATAAATCTTCTGGAAATTTATTAATATTCTGTTGGACAAATAAAGCATACAATGGCAAATAAACGCTCATAAATTTTCTACTCTATAATTCGTCAAACTTTGTGATTTGCTAATTATCGGTTGCCTCATTGATTGATTTGAGGAAATGAAAATCCAGTTTTTCAGAAATCTGTAACTTTTTGGAATTTCATTAGAGTCTAGAATTTTTAGAATGCTATTTTTTTTTTTTGAGATTCCAAAATCTCCGCTGTTTTATATTTTTAGATTCAACAATTTTTGAATTTCGTTATTTTCAGATTCTAGAATTTTTTAAATTACATTATTATGAAATTTGGACATTTTTAGAATTGCATTATTTCAAGAATTCTAGAATTTTGACATTTTCAATATTTTAATATCCTAGATCCCTTCGAATCCTAAACTTTTTACAAATTTTTAGATATCGTTATTTTTAGATTCCAAAATTTTCAGAATTTAATCATTTCAAGGTTCTAGAGTTTTTTGAAATACACTATTATGAGATTTCGGAATTTATAGAATATCGTTATTTTCAGAGTTCTAGAATTTCTATAGATTTCCATTATTTCAATATCCTAGATTCTTTGGAATCCTAAACTTTTTACAAATTTTTAGATTTCGTTATTTTAAGATTCTAAAATTTAATAATTTTAACATTCTAGAATTTTTAGAATTACACTATTATGAGATTTCGGAATTTGTAGAATATCATTATTTTCAGGGTTCTAGAATTTCTATAGATTTCCATTATTTTAACAATTCTAAAATTCTTAGATTCCCATTATTTTAATATCCTAGATTCTTTGGAATACTAAACTTTTTACAAATTTATATATTTATAGGTTGCACGACGATTATGATTATGAAACAGTAGTTACGTGTTATTGATGCATGAAGCGTTTATTGATGACGCCAGTCATTGAAAATTGAGTGTTTGAGATTTACGCGATGGTTGCAGATTCGTGACAATGTTGTTTGACCGCAACTTGCTTGATATTTTATAAAACGTAAATAAAACGTTTATAAACCCATCACGGTCTTTCTGCTCGAATCACATTGATTGTGATATACGATTAAACCACTAATATACTCTGTGGTCAGTAAAATAAAAGCCTACGCTAATTTCAATACTATTCCTGACTATTTCGTAACAATTTAGAATAAAATAACGCGCAAATCGTGAGAAGTATCTTGAGTTTTCCTTAAATACTGGAAAATACTTTATAACAAATTTTCACAATTTTTTCCTTGAATCCGCCGTCAGATGCGTCTTCAATTTTACATGATTTTAACAATTTGTATTTTTAAATAATTTTGTAAATTTCCCTTAATATGTGAAATTTTTTCAAATTACAAAAAAAAAACAGAAATCGTTTTTTATTTGTCTATTTCGAAAATCTGGGTTCATAAAAATGAAAAATTACTTCCTGATGTTCCTTCCTTCAAGAATCCAAAAAACCAAAAATCCTCTTCTATTGATTAATTTTTTAAAAATACAACTGCACAAAATACGGGATTTTAAATTAATTCTGGTTCCCCAGCATTGAAATTCGAATTCTCTGTTGGTAAATAGGGGATAAATGTCTAAAAATAAATCAGTGCATGGGAATCAATTGCTCGTTTCTGATTTCTTCGTAGCTCGTCGGAATATCCTGGCGGTAGCCGAGAAACGTGAAAACCGGTTGACCGAACAAAATAACAGTAAGGTAAACGTACCAATCGCCGGACACTCAACAGCAAAGTCCCAGTCACTGGACGCATGCACAGAAATGCATATTTCCGTCTCTGTTGCATGCACAGGGCGTCCATTGACTGGGACGTGTCCAGTCATTGGAACGTTTATCTTAGGGTAAGTAAGCAAAAGTTGTTCTAACAGAGCGGAGAACGGAAAAAGCGCGTGGAAAGAGAATATACGGAACACGGAGAGCGTGAGGAACGTGAGCACGAGAAATACTTGAAGGACGAGTGATGATCGGCAAAAAAGAAAGATCGCTGCTCTGTTCACTGTCGCGATTCGCTTCGTTGGAATTTCCTTGAAGTTGCTAATCTAAAATAACCCGGGGCTGCTAGTCCCTGGGGCGCTATCAGCTGATCGAGGTTTTGTGCAGGCGGATTCTCATCCGTCTCTTTTTTTTTATTTTTATACATATTTTTGAAAATTAAATTCTGCAAAGGTAATTTTATTGTATTTTGCTATTTACGAAAATTTGTTTGTTTCTGATTTCGAAATTTTGAGTGATATTGGATTTTGATATTTTGCTTCCTCATAGAGGAAGCTTTGTTTTATAATGTTGTTATGTCGAATGTTCGACGTCCTTCGAGCGTTATCAGCTGATCGAGGTTTTGTGCAGGCGGAATCTCATCGTTCTCTCTTTTTTTTTTGTTTTATTTTAAAAAATTAAAATATGCAAAGTAATTTTATTGTATTTTGCTGTTTACGTCAAAGTTTTTCTTCTTCTGATTTTGAAATTATTGAATGATATTAAATTTTGGTATTTTATGTCGTTGGCATGTCGTTTATTCGACGTTCTTGGAGCGTTATCAGCTGATCGAGGTTTTGTGCAGGCGGATTCTCATCCGTCTCTCTTTTTTTTTATTTTTATACATATTTTTGAAAATTAAATTCTGCAAAGGTAATTTTATTGTATTTTGCTATTTACGAAAATTTGTTTGTTTCTGATTTCGAAATTATTGAGTGATATTGGATTTTGATATTTTGCTTCCTCATAGAGGAAGCTTTGTTTTATAATGTTATTGTCATGTCGAATGTTCGACGTCCTTCGAGCGTTATCAGCTGATCGAGTGATGTGCAAGCGGATTCTCATCCTTCTCTCTTTTTTAAATTTTTCTTCTTGAAAATTTAATTATGCAAATTAATTTTATTGTATTTTGCTATTTACGACAATTTCATCTTCTGAATACGAAATTATTGAACGATATTGAATTTTTGTATTTTATGTCGTTGGCATGTCGTTTATTCAACGTTCTTAGAGCGTTATCAGCTGATCGAGTGCAAATTTTGCAATTTTGCAAAGGTAATTTTATTGTCGTCTACTATTTACAATTTGTGTTCTGACCTCGAAATTATTGAATAATATCAAATTTTAGTCTTCACTATAGTTTCAACCCTTCCTAACATGATTTTGATAAGAAGTGAATTTTGGTTGTCTCTGATTCCAGAATTCACACACCGATTTTTTTTTTTTTTCCGTGCATAATTTAACGATTTTTTTCCAAATTTAATAGTAAACATCTTCAACTATTCTTCAATCGGTATAAAAATTTTACACCGTGAAAAAAATCTACTAGAAATTTAATGCACAAGTACTGGTATTTTTAATGCATAAATTGGTATACTAAATTTGACAACCAAGTGCGATGTAAAATTGATATATCGTACAGAAATTTTTATAATTTACATTAATTTTACCGCAAAAGTACTCAAATGTCTTAAATTTCCTTTAATTCCATTGCAAAAATACTTAAATTTCTTATCACAATTAAATTTAATTTCCGAGGCAATGGATAATTAATTTGTGACATCGTAATAATAAACACTTTGACACAAAAATACATTATATTGTTCGCAACAAAAAAAAACATTCTGTTTTCGATTGTTTCAAAGCTGCGGTAAAGTCTTTGCGCACAAACATTCTGTTATTGAAGCTTCAATCAATTACAAATAAAGAGTATTTTATGGGTGCAGGAAATTCCTTTCACGGTGATATCTATTATTGACACTGCTCGCAAATATTTAACTGTATGTTGAATCAACTTCATGACGAATTACGGAAAAAAGGAGCTTACTAATTTTAGCCTCATTATCTTTATTGTCGCTTGTTTAGCGAAATGGATATGAGGTATTGCACGATATTTAAGGCAGTAAAAAAATCGATCAGAAATCGAAAAAAAAAAGAGCTTACTAATTTTAACTTCATCATCTTTATTGTTATTTCGTTAGCGAAATGGATATGAGGTATATTGTACGATATTTAAGGCAGAAAAAATTCACCCGAAATCGAAAAAAAAGAGCTTACTAATTTTAGCTTCCTAATCTTTATTATCACTTTTCTTCGCGAAATGAATATGAGGTATTGCACGATATTTAAGGCAGAAAAAATTCACCCGAAATCGAAAAAAAAGAGCTTACTAATTTTAGCTTCATCATCTTTATTGTCATATCCTTAGAGAAATGGATATGAGGTATTGCACGATATTTAAGGCAGTAAAAAATTCACCCGAAATCGAAAAAAAAGAGCTTACTAATTTTAGCTTCATCATCTTTATTGTCATATCCTTAGAGAAATGGGTATGAGGTATCGCACGATATTTACGACAGTAGAAAATTCAAGGCGAAATAAAAAAAAAAGAGCTTACTAATTTTAGCTTCATCATATTTATTGTCATTTCTTTAGCGAAGTGGATATAAGGTATTGCACGATATTTAAGGCAGAAAAAATTTGACCCGAATTCGAAAAAAAAGAGCTTACTAATTTTAGTTTCATCATCTTTATTGTCACTTCTTTAGCGAAATGGATGTGAGGTATTGCACGATATTTCGATTCGAAATCGAAAAAAAGAGCTTACTAATTTTAGCTTCATCATCTTTATTGTCATTTCCTTACCGAAATGGATATGAGGTATTGCACGATATTTAAGGCAGTAAAAAATTCGATCCACTCTAATCCTCTCTTAACATTTTTATCTCATTGATCACAGCAAACGAAACATTTTTCGATTCTTTTTTTAGCCAAATCATGTGAATGCGAAAAAAAGGAGCAATTGAGTTGAGACTCGAGATAAGTTCTTTATGTTATTTAATCTCAGCGTTTGCACTGCCGTCTGGATTCACCAGGAAATCGAGTAGGCGGACAAATATTGGGTTCGAAGCAAACAATGTTGCATAGATAACGACATTGCATTTGCAGTCATCATCGTCGTAAACGCTGAGGCTCAATGATACAACAATTTACCTCGAGTTTCAAATTCGAGCATTAAATTTGGGTGTTCGGTATTTTATTCTCGTAATTAGAGTAGAAAAAAAGGGTTGGAAAAACTAGAAAAAGTGCAAAATAATACCGAAGGAATTATACTGTAAAAAAATCCACTTGAAATTTAATGTATATGCACTGGAAGCTTTTCTTTACAAACTGGAATACTAAATTTACAATGCAAGTGCGATGTCAAATTTATTTTTGGTACAGTAATTTCAATAATTTGCTTTAATTTTGCGCTAAATGTTTTTTTTTTTTTCAAATTTACTTTAATTTGATTGCAAAAGTATTTAAATTTAATATCGCAATTGTACATTAAATTCAATTGACGAGTTTATGAATGATAACTTCCAGTATTTTTTTGCAGTGTAGAGCAGAGTTCCTGAAAAATGAATAGATAATTGAAAATATCGTTTCAAAAATTAATTAGACCAAAAATAAATAGAAAGAATAATTTTTCCATAATTGTTTTCAGCTTAAAATGTTGGGGTTCTAATATAGTATTGTGGTGACTTTTTTTCGTGCCATTTGAGGGGGTATAATTATTGAAATGTTCCATTTTTTGGTTTGAAGGCGTTAGAAATAAAAAAAAAAATCGCTTAAAAAATTTGAAACATTTTTCATTTTCATCGTTTTTGTCAATATAATTATTCTACTTGACGTTAGATTTTTTTTCAAATTTCTTACTATATAAATCGAATACATTTTACATTGCAATTGTAAAAAATTCACAGGTGCTCCGTTCGATGGGATGACTGGCATTAAATCGTTAGGAAAACTTTGGAGTTCGCGGGATTTTTTTGCTGTGTGAAATAACGTGGAGTACCTCATGTACATGCGTACGTCAATTATCGTATCATTTGTGGTCTGATAAAACACTTGTGAAAATTCAGTACGATTTGTGATTTCGATTAAATATACAGAGTGATTAAAAGTCATTAAGAGTAAAATAAATAAAGCTACTCCATTATTTCAACTTGCAAATTATACAAGTGGAATTTAAAAAAAAAACTTGACAGAGATCTTATTGTTTCATTTTTTAGGATTTTTAAAATCATTCAATACTCTAAAAAATTTTCATGATATTTGTATATTTTTTTCTACTTTGTAAAAAACTTTTTGAAAAAGTTGTGCAAATAAAACTCATACTACTACTACTACTATATATATATTTTCTTAAATTGATGCTTATAGATTAGTTTTATCGTTCTGAAAAACCCTGTTTGCAATTTTTAGCGAAGCAAGTGTAGTCTATTTATAAATTTTGCCAATCTTAATTTTGTCGAAGTTAATGATTCGTAACCTCGATAAAAAAAAATGTATATATTTGTCGTTGCGTGTGTTACAAAAAAGAGAATGTCATGCATGTGTGACGTGACAAATACCAAACGTTCTCCCACTTTGAACAGGAAGAAAAAAGGCCTTCGCATTTTTACAAATCGTTGAATCATTTGCTTGAGATATCTCAAAATTGTCGGATACATTTTTAGTGATTAGTATTTATTATTACACTGTTTTATAAAAAAAAAATGTGCGGCTTGCAAAAGAAAAGAACACAAAATGTCATGAAAAAATTATTCCCTTTGCTCAAAGAAATTTTTTGTTATCGATAATATCAGGTAAAAAATAGTACATAATAATAATAATCAAGGATTGCTCATCAACAAGAATTATTTTTCATTCATCTACATAAAAAAAATATTTAAAAAAACGGAATTATACCTCAGAAAGCGTGCGATTACATGGCACGTGACGAAATACCGATTATTACAGAGTGAGATAATTTTACCGAACGTTGCGTAATGCCGATTTTCAAGTTTACCTTCAAGTGCATTGTAAACATCAGAAAATATGATTAAATCTTTAAGGCTAATTCTAAATTAACTACGAACAAAATTTTATGCAACGTATCGAAAAAAATTTAGAATAAAATGGTATTCTTTAAAAATAAAATTGAATCATTAGGCTAAATTTAAATTAACTATGAACAAAATTTTATGGAACGTACCGAAAAAACAAAAATCATTTATTTTATTTAAAAAATTGGTTACCTCAGAATATTCAGAATGAAATAGTATTCTTTAAAAATAAAACAGATACATGTATTTATAATGTATTTTGATGGTTTATTGTCGTCATAATTGAAAAAAAAAATCAATTATAAAATTGACTGACAAGTACTGCAATATGTGTATTTATTTTTTCTAAAGTTCAATGACCTTAGATTCCTGGGAAACTTTTTTTTTTTGCTACTTTATGATGGTATGTAATTGAAATATACATTGTGCAATTGCTGATACAATAGCATGAGATATATGCGGGATGCATTATTGGCTTATTTCGAAATGCTCTAGCAAAGTTAAATGGCAGACTAAACATTGTGGAGGGAAAAAATTCCTGTCTTATAGAATTTCCGAGATGTGGAAATTACTTTTGTACTTATCAGCATAAGCAACTGGGTTAGCCTGACGAATAACTAAGAAAAAAAAAACCATTGCAGTTGGAAAAATACCTACTCCAAAAAATATCCAAAAATGACCTCGTACGAAATAATAAAAACGGCGACTAATTTGTATGTTAATCATTGGTGGGTTAGTTTTTTTTAGCTAAACAAAAAAGCCGAAGAAAAAAGTAGCTAACGTAAGAAATAGTGAATAGTAAAGTCAATAAATAAATGAAATCTTGTATTCCAGCCATTTTTTGAGTTACCATTTTTTAGCTAAACAGAAAATCCGAAGAAAAAAGTAGCTATCTCCGAATATTGCCAACGTAAGAAATAATAAAGCCAATAAATACCACGAGAAAAAATGGACTCCACAAAAATATCGAATTAAAAAAACGGCGAAAAAATGGAACCAATGAAAAAACATATATAAAAATAAACTGCTGCTGAAAAAATATCTACGCCATTTTTTAATTTTTTGTACATCAATGAAATTTCTGTTATTTTTCATTCATCATTCCAAGCTGCAAAGCTGCAGTGTTGAAATTAACACGATGAACTTAAGCTGATGAGTCTGTGACGTGAATGATGGTCCATGGACCACTTTTCATTTCTAGGCGACAGAAAACATTTGAGAATGAGGACATTAGGCCAAATGGTCCTTATTAAACTCTGCCCTAGGGCGGCCAATATATTTTAGTTATGACGAAACATATGTTACATTCAAAGCTAAGTAAATTGGACGACTCATCGATGATGAGCAGATACCACACGGTCTTTTTGTCAAGTGATTTGACCATAAATGCCACGTGCAATATCCACCACACATATGTCCAATTTCGCTCGTCATCGTTGCTGAGAAATATTGATATTCAAATACGACACTTGCTACGACCTCCGACGAGATCGGAGGAGGATGAAGACCTTGAAGATCTTCACAGGGAAGCAGCAAAAGCTGATCGACAGTTGAAGTGGTTTTTGAAACCACATAAATCGGTATGGAGGAAAAATGTGTGACATTATTTGTCTACTAAGTTAAAGTTAACGAGATCGAAGGATGAAGAACTTGAAGATCTTCACAGGGAAGCAGCAAAAGCTGATCGAAAGTTGAAGTGGTTTTTGAAACCACATAAATCGGTATGGAGGAAAAATGTGTGACATTATTTATCTACTAAGTTAAAGTTAACGAGATCGGAGGATGAAGACCTTGAAGATCATCACAGGGAAGCAGCAAAAGCTGATCGACAGTTGAAATGGTTCTTGAAATCACATAAATCGGTATGGAGGAAAAATGTGTGACATTATTTGTCTACTAAGTTAAAGTTAACGAGATCGGAGGATGAAGACCTTGAAGATCTTCACAGGAAAGCAGCAAAAGCTGATCGACAGTTGAAGTGGTTTTTGAAACCACATAAATCGGTATGGAGGAAAAATGTGTGACATTATTTGTCTACTAAGTTAACGTTAACGAGATCGGAGGAGGATGAAGACCTTGAAGATCTTCACAGGGAAGCAGCAAAAGCTGATCGACAGTTGAAGTGGTTTTTGAAATCACATAAATCGGTATGGAGGAAAAATGTGTGACATTATTTGTCTACTAATTTCATTTCGAATATCAAATATGCAAATATCGAATACGCTAAAAATTTGTATTGCGATGGATAATCCAATATGAGAGTGTTGAGAGTGCATTTTAGTGTACCAAAAGGGTTGAGAATCAAAAACGAACTAACGAGATAAAAGATGATTATTTTTAAAAACGAAACAAAACTTGAAGCTGAGATTCGATCTCGTCTGCCGGCCTTTAAATAATTGGGACGGTCGTCTGTTATATTTCAATTGGAGAAGCAACTCTTTGTCTTCAATTCTGTCAGGGATTCATCCAGTTATCTTCAGAACCAAAGGCGACGCACTTGTTTTAAGTGCGCCGGAATTTATGAGTCACTTATGAGTAGTTTGCCGAGATTTTTATTTGACAGTGCCTTGAATCACTCTAAAATTTTATTTAAATTAAAATTAAAATTGCAAGAGATATTTTTTAAAAATAAAATAAACAATCTTTTTTTTACATCATTTACAATTGCAATAAACATATAAAACCGATCATTCCACGTTTTAAAACATTCAAAATAATAACTTAAATTTTGACAAGTCATATGAAAAAATACAGACAACCCGGCAATTGTTTAAACATGGCTGGGGTCACTCAGACCCCACGCGACGACCACCGTGTCATTAACGATGATTACAAAAAATAGCTTATCCGCTTCTAACATTTTTTTTTTGCCATTCGAGCCTAACTTTTCCCTGCTGAATATGTTAAAATGCTAAGGAAACTGAGAGTCAACACTGCGTAGACATGAACCTGTCGGTTCAGTTTTCGACGCGAGTGCGTTCAAGAAGATTCCTAATAATTCGTTGTAACAGTCGTGCAAAACCGGTAGTACCGGTTTTTAACCGCATTTGGTTATTTTCTGAAGTATCGTCTTACCGCGATTGGCCAATAATAATAAAATGCATTTGATGTGTGTATTATTCAAGTGCCTCAACCATAAATCAAAAAAGCTCCATACATTCGTCGGATATGATTTTTTTTTTCCGGACGAGATTACGACAAAGCTGAATAATCAGGCATTCGATCATACATTACCAACCATAACTCTCATATTTATGATCACTTTGATTTCTGAATATCGAGACTCATTGAAATAATCGGTTCGCCATTTTTTTCTAAATTACTTTGTGTTTTATGAATCTATTTTTGGTCATGTGTGAACATTTACGTATTGTCTTAAGATGTAATATATTCAATATTTTATAAACAATAAAATTAAAACAGTAATTATATTTCAATAAGCAACAATAATAAACATTAATTCTCTTCTTTCCAAATAAAATAAACAAACTAAACCACGCCTCAAATCAATACACAAATGTTACATAATTTTTTTATCCCCTTTGAATTCAACAAAAATAAAAAATAAATAAAAAATCGTGGCGATAAAAATCCTTGTTTAGCATAAACAACCAGCACAAATATGTTTAGCATATATATCAAAAACAAAACACGAGTATTTAAAAAATAAAAAAAATCATTTCGTGCCACTAATTTTTGAAAAAAATTGCTGATAGAAATCTATATTTAGCATAAACCTGTAATTTTATGACAAATCGATATAGTGATCGGTGCAATGTGCAGCAGTCGTGTGTCACTGACAGTGCAATAAAATCTGGCATTTCTCTTAGAAGTTGTCCGCTCGTTACTCGGGATAATTGAGACCGAGCCTCAAGTCGCCACGGCTCATTAAGTATAACACGTGTAACACGTTATGTGCCCGCAGTGTCAACGATGAGCGTACACTTTTCAGTGATAACTATAAATGTGCGAGTTGGCTTTAAACGTAAAATCGAATCACCCGTGCTCCACGATTTGTATACCTATATACTATATATTTGCCGCCATAAAAAGAATGTACAGTATGAGTCGGTCGATCACGTTCGTTTTCCGGCTCTGCAACCTTGCCAACCTCTCGATTCATCGGGTAAACCATTTCAACGGTGTTTACTTCAGATACCTGCCGCGCTCACTACAAAGTATATACGTAATGCACTTGTTACATATATAGTGATAGGAAATAGCGGTTCACGTGTGGGCTATAAATTTCGGTACAACTCTCTCAACACGCTCGCTACATTATCCTTTGTTCTCATTTTTATCGCCACTTCTGTCTATTATTATAGCGTAGATTGCACCCCGAAGATTGGGCAACAAATCTAGCGTTGCCGATTTATTTTTTATTTATTTTTTATGCTCACAGAAAATTTGATGCTGTGATGATTTTGTAATTTCACAAGAAAATCGGTACGATATAATCAATGAGATCAAAGGAGAAGCGGGAATTCCGGAAAAGTTCAGTTTAATGAACAAAATTGGTTTTGGAGATTTCAGAAGAAAATCGGCACAAATTGCAATCGACGCAAAAAATCGGCAAGAAAGATCGGTTCGCGAGTGAGATGAGAAGAATCTGTTGATTGAATCGAGTTCTGTCCTTTATCCTTCTCCAATTCCTACGAAAAATCTAATGTTTCGATTTTGACGTTTCAGAAGAAAATCGGCAAAAATGAAGTTCCACGAGAACTCGAATTTTATGACCAAATATAGTTCTACCGATTTTTCATTTTTTTATTCACGCAGGAAATCCAATGCTCGAATGATGCTCGAATGTCGGGAGAAAATCGGCACAAATCCCATCACCGATAAAATCGGCAAGAAAGATCGGCTCATCGATTCGATGGAAAATCGAATCTGCCTATTTTTTAACTCTTACGGAAAATCTAATGCTCGAATTATTTTTCAAATTCCAGAAGAAAATCGGTATGAGTTACAATGAACAAAAGAAATCGTGAATAATTACGATGAGCGGCGAAAAATCGGTAGAAATAGCGAACAACAACAAAAGTCGAGACCATTTCGACTAGTTTTTCCGTTAAAGGGTTTACAAGCCGTATTTTATTTCTACCGATGTATAATTATTTTCCAGCCGGTGCAACTTTTTCTCCCGAGCCATTATGACATCTCCAATTACGCGCCAACAATTCTTTCCTCGTTACTGCTGCCGCAAGTAGATAATCCTCGGTCTCGTAGGTGCGGATACAAATTATACCGATAGAAGTCGTAACGAGAATTCATTCGGTGGAAATAAAAGGGGATGGCACGGTTCATTCGAATTTTCTCGTTGTGTAGCATAAATATTTCCAGCTCGCTGTACTTCGCACAGAAATACGTCGAAGAGAATAATGAATGGAGGCTGATGGTCATTTTCCCGTTACATTCATTTCCTCTCTCCTCTCCTATTTATTAACTACCGATTTTCGTATCCTTTGTTCAGAGTCGAGGAATATCATTGGGACTTTTTCAGCGTCTGGAGATCCCTCCACATGGTCAACCTCGCAGAGACTACAATACACGCTCGCGGACCTCACTACACAGCGAATCGGCAGCGACAATCTAACAAAGCAACGGTTTACTTTTATTCTCAACAGTTTTTATCGCTTTTTGCTACAGCTTTGCTGCTTCCGCTTCCTTCTTCGGTCATTTCTACTATTTTTATGCCGTATGCTTTGAATCTACAGGGTGGCCCGATTACTTTTATCATCTGAATTATTGATATTTAATACGAGTGATTTTTTTATGCATTGTAATAATTGCAGGTGGTTTTTGGATTTGTTAGTTCTATGAATTATAGCGAATTGAATTGCTTCTTTGTCGATATTTTATTTATAAAAACGATGAAATGGGAAAATAAGAAAAAAATTGATAAAGAGTCTGGAATAATCTGAATAAAAAATTGAGAACTCTGATGTGTATTATCTGAAAAAAGTGTTTTTTTTTACATTATCATTTTTCTTTTTTCCCATATTTCACATTGCAATTACGTCAAATTGTCTGGAGAAATGATATTTATAAGCAAGTTTTTAAAAATTGAGTTTACGTGGCAACATAACCTAAATTTTATAATATATAAATTATTATCATTCAATACACTCGTTGATATTTTCGTTATCTATAACAATAATCACAAGTTGGGATTTTATTTTTCAAAACATCTCTTCGATTTTACGTCAGCGCCACCGACGGCCAATCAGAATGCTCGAAAATTGACTGCAGTTTTCGGTACCTCGACTTGCGATGTGCCATGCCTTTTTTTAGAAAGGTTAATTTTATATTTTCAATGATCAATAAATTCAATTGCATTTTTTATTTAGTGCATCGACTTCTCTTGATAAATTGCATTTTAATTCGACTAAAATATCGTCTAAACGATAATTGACGTTTGGGCATCGATAATTCAGGGATGCAATAGTGCAGTTTATGGCCGAAGAGGGCGCTGGATGCGGTCTATCAATAACAGCGTTTTCATTGGCTCGCTGAACACTTTACAATGCAGATTTTGACCAATTAGGGAAAAAATCCGTGGTAATTACAGAGTATAAAGGTAAAGGGTCGATAATTACACTTTACCCGAGGGGCATTGTTATATTCTGGATTATTTCGATGAGGTATCGCGCTCTAATCAAACGGTACACCCAAAAGCCGGTACAGAGAATATAAAAAGCAGAAATACGTAGTCACATGCCAACAACAGAAAACAATAAGCACTGGCCGATGTTACTTATGCTGATGTCTCGGTTGAATGGGTAACGATAGTGATAGAAAAACACGAGGGAGCGAAAGCCTTCGAGACAGAGAATGCAATATACAGGGTAGTAAAATAAAATCGTGATAGTTAGAAAGATGTCGAGAAAGACGTGATGACAGAAAGTTTGACACTCTTAACGAAATGTTGAACGAAAATTGCGACTTAAAATTTAGGGTTTTGAATTTCCTATAGAAAATGTATTTTTGGACAAAATGAAATTCCGGCTAATGACCATAGCAGTAGACGCCGTAAACGAATATAAAACGAAATTATTTTTAAGCAGTACTTGAATATTAAAAATCAGAAAAACTTGTCGAATTGACAGAAAATGCTAATGTGAGTATAATAAAAGGCGGCGATCCCAAGGAATATCTTGTACGAAATAATTAAAATGTTTGTAATTTGCTCAATTCTTTTTTCATGTCACGTAAAATTTGCATTAATTTTTAAGTGCCCAATCTGGGTAAAAATATATTTACACACAAAAATGATTTTCAAGCAGCATTCAAATATTCAAAATGATAAAAATTTTCCAATTTTTCATAGAATACGTTAGCTCTCTTTGTGCTTCCTGATCTCGATCGATAAATTATGGAAGAATAAAAGGAAGCGATCACTCAAAATATCTTGTACAAAATAATAATAAATTTTGTAATTTCCTAAATTCGTTTTCATCTCACGTAAAATTTGCATTAATTTTTAAGTGCCCAATCTGGGTAAAAATATATTTACACACAAAAATGATTTTTAAGCAGTATTCAAATATTCAAAATCATAAAATACCTGTATACCCATGATAAAAATTCGCACTGACCTTTTTTTCAACACGGTCGCAAAAAAAAAAAGAAGACAATACACGTCAGCTCTCTTTGTGCTTCCTGATCTCTATTGATAAATTATGGAAGAATAAAAACGAGAGATCGATAGGAATATCTTGAACGTGTCGAACCATCTGAAAATGTGTTCCATCAAGGGTCTTTTGAAGACACGTCGACTCGATTAACGAGCAGGCGTGAGCGCACACGCTTCTATATAATAACGCGACGTCTGTGGAAGGTCGAGAGCCTCGTTACTTATACCCTGGTCCCAGAGATTTGACAAAAAAGCGAGAAACCAGTGCGAAGCTGAGTCAGTTCAGTGTTCCTTTATAGTCTAACGTCCGCCCCAGCACTCGCGATCCCTGTACCAGTATTCGAACGGTAGTTTCACGTTGACATTGACGTCTGTGGCCATAACGAAAAATCCAACATTTTCTTCATCGAGAAAACTATGCACGTGATAGAGAACGTGTGAACGAACGCCTTTGCTCACACAGTAACAAAAGGAAACTCCAATTTTTATTATTAAATAAAAAAACTTTTGTCCTCAGAATTCTGTGCAGATTTTTTTTTGACAATTGGAAGTTGTATAAAGATTTTTCAAACGATTTAGAAATTTACGAAATTTCGTTGGATAAATTCTGATGCAATAAAAAATTTTTTGGACAATTTTTAATTGTACAAAAAAAAATTTGGATCATTCATAATTTTACTGAAAGTTATCTGAACAATTAATTTATTAATTTAATTTAAATTTGCCACAGAATTCTGTGCAGATTTTTTTTTAATACAATTGGAAATTGTATTAAAAATGTTCAGACGATTTAGAATTTTACAAAATTTCCTTGGATAAATTCTGATGCAATAAAACATTTTTTGGCCAATTTATAATTGCACAAAAAAATTGATTTATTCATAATTTTACTGAAAGTTTTCTGAACAATTAATTTATTGATTTAATTTCAATTTGCTGAAACAAAATTTTACTGTGCCAAATTTGTTTTAAATTAATTCGTCTCGTCAATGTTTAGTTAAAATATAAATAAATTACAAATAGATTCAAGTAACTCGAATGTTCCCAAGAATTTGAACCTTCGAGTCCCAACATCACTAATAGACACCAAAGCCGCATTCTCCAAGTTTCTGTTGAGATAGAAGTTACGATAGTTTAATTGTACCAATTACCATAACTCGAGCACCGACACCCGGATGGCCTTGATACACAATTTTTCTCTTTTTTTTTTTTTTTTTTTCTTGATGATATTCATAAGGACGTTGTATTACGTGGGTGTGAATAAAATCTATAACATACATCCGCGTATTAAAATATCGTGTCTTCCGGGGCTCGACAATGACGATCATATAGGAAAACAGGAATTCAATACAATGTTAGAACGCTAGTGGCTAAGGTCGCGACTTTACCCTTGAAAAGTTGCATTGATTAGCCGGATGCCTTAATAAATTCACCAAACTCGATTCCTGAATTATTAGGCATAACATTTTCAAGTCAATTGCATATTGCTACTTATTTTTTTTTTTTGTATTCTGTGTAACTCTGTTAATTGACAGAAACGGGTTCATTATGAACCAAACTCGATTCCTGAATTATTAGGCATAAAATTTTCAAGTCAATTGCATGTTGCCACGTTTTTTTTTTATTCTGTGTGACTCTGTTAACATAAACGGGTTCATTATGGATCATAATGTAGACGGTATGGTAGCATTTAGATTTCTGCACATAATGCAGATTGGATAATATCTGTGACATATATCTGTGTATTAAAAAATCGTGTCTTCGGGGGCTCGACAACGACCGGCATAGGAAAACAGGAATTCAATGCAATTTCGCAACGCCAGTGGCTAAAGTCACGCCTTTGGCCTTGAAGAGTCGCATTGGTTAACCGGATACCTTAATAAATTCACCAAACTCGATTCTTGAATTATCAAGCACAACATTTTCAAGTCAATTACATATTGCCACTTTTTTTTGTGTAACTTTGTTAACAGATACGGGTTCATTATGGATCATAATGTAGGCTTATTTATTTATTTTCAAATCCTGTGGAACTCTTTCAACTGAAACGTGTTCATTATGGATCATAATTTAGACTGTATGGCAGCGTTCAGATTTCTGCACATAATGCACAGTGGATAAAATCTGTAACGTGCATTTGTGTATTAAATTATCGTGTCTTCGGGGGCTCGACAACGACGAGCATAGGAAAACAAGAATTCAATGCAATGTTGCAACGCCTGTGGCTAAAGTCACGCCTTTGGCCTTGAAGAGTCGCATTGGTTAACCGGATACCTTAATAAATTCACCAAACTCGATTCTTGAATTATCAAGCACAACATTTTCAAGTCAATTACATATTGCCACTTTTTTTTGTGTAACTTTGTTAACAGATACGGGTTCATTATGGATCATAATGTAGGCTGTATGTAGGGTGTACTTTCAGATTTCTGCACATAATGCAGACTGGATAAAATCTGTAAAATGCATTTGTGTATTAAATTATCGTGTATTCGGGGGCTCGACAACGACGAGCATAGGAAAACAAGAATTCAATGCAATATTGCAACGCCAGTGGCTAAAGTCACGCCTTTGCCCTTGGATATTCGCATTGGTTAACCGCATACCTTAATAAATTCACCAAACTCGATTGCTTAGTTATTAGGCATAACATTTTCAAGTCAATAGCATATTACTACTTCCTTTTTCTAAATCCTGTGTAACTCTATTAACAAAACCGAGTTCATTATGAATCATAAACCAGACAGTATGCTATTGCTACTTCCTTTTTCTAACTCCGGTGTAACTCTATTAACAAAACCGAGTTCATTATGGATCATAAACAAGACAGTACGCTAGCGTTCAGATTTCTGCACGTAATGCAGACTGTATGGTCGCGTTCAGATTTCTGCACATAATGTAGACTGTATGGTCGCGTTCAGATTTCTGCACATAATGTAGACTGTATGGTCGCGTTCCGATTTCTGCACATAATGCAGACTGGATAAAAAATGTCGCATCCTCCAGAACTCGACAATGACGATCATAGGAAAACCGGAAACCAATGTACAATGTTACAGCGCCAGTGGCTAAAGCCACGCTTTTGCCCTTGGAGGCTCGCATTGGTTAACCGGATACCTTAACAAATTCACCAAACTCGATTCCTGAATTATCAAACCGAACATTGTCGAGTCAATCGCATATCGCCACTCATTTATTTTCAAATTCCGTGTAACTCTGTCAACAGAAACGTGTTCATTATGGATCATAACCCAGACGGCAAGGTAGCCGGTTCAGATTTCTGCACGCAACATGTCTTCTAAACTTCTTTGCTCGCGATATACGTGCACTTCCATGCCAGCGCATATTCAAATGTATTCACACACGCTTCATCAATAATTCATTAGCGGTCTGTGTGGTGAGAGGCACGTGTGGAGGGGAGGCGCACATATTAAGCCAAGAAATCAGGATGCGGAGATCGGGTAGCGCATGGCGTTGATTCATGCCTCCCAGTGGAGCATTAAAAGAACGTGCCGTATTGACGACTACCGCAATCCCTGTATTATAAGCCGCAGACTCTCGCATACCCCTTTTTTTCCCCAGTATTGTTTTCGCCTTGTGAAGTCCTTGGTTCTATAGACGGAGTTGGCTCGGTTGCATCTTTTTGTTACATTTTATGCCTACGAGTGTTTTGTCAGTTTGACAAAGCCGAAAGTACGCCATTTCCACCGCATTCGTTATGAACGCTGTGGCTAGAAAATGCCAATATGGCGACGGTGGAAGACCTTAGCCAATATAACGTCAGGCCTGGAATTTGGTATTGTTGGTATGTCGAAGCTCGAGATGCTCGAGAGTCAAGATATTGGACTACAAAGTAGGCGTTGCATTCGGCGTTGGTTTGGGACACAATGTCTTGCCACTGGGGAATCGGGTATCGAACCATCGACCCGCAGATGCTCCAGTTTAGGGGATCGCCATGCTGACGACTTGATTAAAGTTCCTGTCCATCTCGTCGTGATACGTTTGTTTGTGTGATTGAGAATTTATGAAATTATTTTGGGAGTAATGTCAATGGGAAGAATGGTACGCGTGTCCCAAATGCCCCATGCGATGAGGACCGTCCGGATGACCATCCTACAAACCCTCGTGTAATAAAGGGGAACGAGCCGAATGATGGGTCTCTTAATGCCTCTGATGGGTCAATTTTCGAATTTCTTGTCTATACAAGGCGAATAAAGAGATGTTTTTTGGTGAAAAAATATTTTTCGCGAAAACTAGAACTGGCGAAAAATGAGAGGAGAGGTCGGTCGACAATTTTGAATATTTTCAAAACGACCTTTTTTTGATCTCTTACTCCTCGTATCTTCTTGTTGTCTCGTTCCACTGGGGAATCGGGTGTCGAACCATCGACCCGCAGATGATCCAGTTTAGGGGATCGCCATGCTGACGACTTGATTAAAGTTCCTGTCCATCTCGTCGTGATACGTTTGTTTGTGTGATTGAGAATTTATGGAATTATTTTGGGAGTAATGTCAATGGGAAGAATGGTACGCGTGTCCCAAATGCCCCATGCGATGAGGACCGTCCGGATGACCATCCTACAAACCCTCGTGTAATAAAGGGGAACGAGCCGAATGATGGGTCTCTTAATGCCTCTGATGGGTCAATTTTCGAATTTCTTGTCTATACAAGGCGAATAAAGAGATGTTTTTTGGTGAAAAAATATTTTTCGCGAAAACTAGAACTGACGAAAAATGAGACGAGAGGTCGGTCGACAATTTTGAACATTTTCAAAACGACCTTTTTTTGATCTCTTACTCCTCGTATCTTCTTGTTGTCTCGTTCCACTGGGGAATCGGGTATCGAACCATCGACCCGCAGATGATCCAGTTTAGGGGATCGCCATGCTGACGACTTGATTAAAGTTCCTGTCCATCTCGTCGTGATACGTTTGTTTGTGTGATTGAGAATTTATGGAATTATTTTGGGAGTAATGTCAATGGGAAGAATGGTACGCGTGTCCCAAATGTCCCATGCGATGAGGACCGTCCGGATGACCATCCTACAAACCCTCGTGTAATAAAGGGGAACGAGCCGAATGATGGGTCTCTTAATGCCTCTGATGGGTCAATTTTCGAATTTCTTGTCTATACAAGGCGAATAAAGAGATGTTTTTTGGTGAAAAAACATTTTTCGCGAAAACTAGAACTGGCGAAAAATGATTTAGAGGTCGGTCGACAATTTTGAATATTTTCAAAACGACCTTTTTTTGATCTCTTACTCCTCGTATCTTCTTGTTGTCTCGTTCCTGGTTATGGTTGAGGTTTTGAAAACAAAATATTACCATCAACGAGGAGAAACATGTGGAAATAATTTTTTTCTTATGACTTTTTCCTAACTTTCACCCCTTATTTTTCTCTTCATAGTTATAGTTAAGTCTCTTCAAGTTCATAGTTGAAAAATGTTAGGAAATTATTAAGGCTAAGCGGTCACTCAACGAAGTGAGTATTTTTTTTTTTTTCCTGTAACACGTACATGAAGAGCGGTGGATTTCATGGCAGTTTTGCGGAATAAAAGTAGCGAGTTTTGTTGCAGCGTTGAAACGGTAGGTCGGTGCAAGCGCAGTTCGCGATTTATTCACTTTTGGCCCCTGGTGTTTCACTTTCGACCCTAGGGACCAAAGTTTATGACTTCACTTTTCACTGTACGAACTAAGTAAGTTTTTCCGCCGCTGGGAAATGCTTCGCTCCAAGCACATCAACCTAAGCTATCAGTTCGAGGTTTATATTCCAACGCTACGTGATGGTACTGACCCTTGTTGTTGGGTTTGAGCGTATAGATTGAAGTACTACAATCGATGACGTACCGTAACGAGATGAGATGAAAAAAAGGTCTGATAGAATTGACTTTTTCAAATTTGCGCTATTCATAGGAATGTCAACCATATTTGACATTGGAACCAGTAGGTTTGTTTCAATATTTGACGTCACTGTAATACGCTATTGTATTCAATAATAATTTGCATGTCCGGTCGGTGACTCGACTTCCTTTCTACTTGCACAAGACTTGTGATAAGACTTGTTTCATGTCCTGATAAAACAAGCCTGCAAAGTAGAACCTAGCAATTTCTCCCTCATTACCTTTTGCTCTTTACAAGCCTAATTCTATGATAGGTTCGCGCAAGAGTCTTATCACAAGACTTGCGATGAGACTTCTGTTTCATTTCCTGATAAAACAAGCCTGCAAAGTAGAACCTAGCAATTTCTCCCTCACATTACCTTTTGCTCTTTACAAGCCGAATTCTATGATAGGTTCGCGCAAGAGCAGCTCGCGATTCCTTCACTTGCGACCCTAGGAACGAAAGTTAATAACCTCACTTTTCACTGTACGAATTACGTTGTTTTTTCGCTGTTGCGAAAAGCTTCACTCCAAATGTACCAACCTAAGCTAGCAGTTCAAGGTCTTGAAGGTGTGAGCAATAGCACCTAAACTATTGATCATATCCAAAAGTGCCAAATCGTCTAATAGAATTTATTCTTTCAAATCTGCGCTATTTATTCGAATGTCAACTACATTCGACATTGGAACCAGTAGGTTTGTGTCAATATTTGACTTCACTACAGTATGTACTCAATTCTCATTTATACGTCCGGACGGTGATTCGATTCCCTTATCCTCACATAACATGTACGTCTGATAAGACTTCTGTTTTCCTCATAAATCAAGGCTGTAAACTAGAGCCTTGCAAATTTCTCCCTCGCTATCTTTTGCTCTTTACAATACTACTTCTATGATAGGTTGACGCAAAATCCTTTTTGGCTCCTGGTCTTTTACTTTCGACCCTATTAACAAAAGTTAATAACCTCACTTTTCACTGTACAATGTAAGTTGTTCTTCCGCTGTTGCGAAAAGCTTTACTCTAAGATCACCAAACCTAATCTAGCAGTTCAAGGTCTTCAGGGTGTGGCACATAAAGTGTTACAGAGCAATAGCAATGGCTATTGTTGTCGTTGACGTACTACAATTGATGTCAAAACGTCAAATAGAATGTACTCTTTCTACCAATCTTTTCTGTCAATATTTGACTTGCAGTGAAGTATACAATCGTATTCAATTTTCATTTATACGTTCGCTCGGTGATTCGATTCCCTTATCCTTAAATAAGACTTCTGATAAGACTTCTGTTTTATTTCCTCATAAATCAAGGCTGTAAACTAGAGCCTTGCAAATTTCTCCCTCGCTATCTTTTGCTCTTTACAATACTACTTCTATGATAGGTTGACGCAAAATCCTTTTTGGCTCCTGGTCTTTTACTTTCGACCCTAGGAACAAAAGTTAATAACCTCACTTTTCACTGTACAATGTAAGTTGTTCTTCCGCTGTTGCGAAAAGCTTTACTCTAAGATCAACAAACCTAATCTAGCAGTTCAAGGTCTTCAGGGTGTGGCACATAAAGTGTTACAGAGCAATAGCAATGGCTATTGTTGTCGTTGACGTACTACAATTGATGTCAAAACGTCAAATAGAATGTACTCTTTCTACCAATCTTTTCTGTCAATATTTGACTTGCAGTGAAGTATACAATCGTATTCAATTTTTATTTATACGTTCGCTCGGTGATTCGATTCCCTTATCCTTAAATAAGACTTCTGATAAGACTTCTGTTTTATTTCCTCATAAATCAAGGCTATAAAATAGAACCTTGCACATTTCTTCCTCATTGTTCTTTGCTTATCACAAGGCTACTCTTATGAGAAAGTATCGTGATTGTCTTCTTCATACAGGAAGCTTTGTAAAAAGTAAAAAATAATGATAAAACCAGTTTGCAGTTAGTCATTGTTAATATATAAATAAATATATCCTGAAAGAGACGAGAAATGACAGTTCTGGAGAAATGGAACTTAGGGACACTGCATTTAATTTATTTTTTTTAATCACGCGGTTATCACGTGAATCTCTTTGGATTATCATCCGACCTCACGATTATTTATTTCTCTGCGTATGACTCGTCTTAAATGCACTTTCGTGTCAATATCTCTGTTTGTGTAAAATATATCTTAGCTCGTGGATCTTCCGATTACTTATCCAAGGAATATCGTGCTGGCACACAAAGCGCAAATGCTTTCTCATACAATTACACAAATTACCCTAGGAGCATTGGGAATTTAACTTGAATTGTTAACCGCCCTGACAATCCGCTGATTATTGGATATTCTGAGAGATATTATTCCAACGATTCGAGACAATTGCGCTTGACGCATTCGTGATCGAGATTTTAATCGTGGCTTGCAATGTTATTAATGAAAATGATTAGACCATGTCTCGGAACTGCTTATCCATTGGTGATTCAGCTGACTATTGAAACACGTGTGAATTAAATTTGCATACTCGCTTCTTAGATTTTTGGTTTCGTTACAAGACTTCCTCTATAATTATGCTAACAAATTTCGGTTTCCTCAAATAAAAAAAAAAAATTATCATTCGGAGGCAACTAATTTTTATCTATTTTTTAAAAGTCACTTTTCTGTACATTACAGCGTTTTTATATTTTTTTTTGTAACGATGCAGATTAATAAAATGTGATGCTTTTTGCCAAAGCAATTTGTAAATTGAATGGAGACGTTTAGTAAAATGATACACGTTAATTAATTGTGGCATATTTTTTTTCATTCATTTATTTTTATCTTCAGTAATTGACTTTCTTGAATATGTTAATTAGTTTCAATTTCCTCGTAGAGTTTGTAGGTGATAAATCATCCTTTTAATTCTCCACAAAATTAACTTATCCGAGAATAAAATAAAATATCGATTTTTTTTTTGTTTATAAAACAAAATCATGTGCGAGTTATTACATTATGTACGAACGAAAATAATCAGTCTTCCGAAAATTTATTTCGTCTTTTTCTTTTTACTTGACACGTGATCGTGATCGAGATTTTAATCGTGGCTTGCAATGTTATTAGTAAAAATGATTAGACCATTTCTCGGAACTTCTCATCCATTGGTGATTAAACTTATTATTGAAACACGTGTAAATTAAATTTGCATACTCGCTTCTTAGATTTTTGTTTTCGTTACAAGACTTCCTCTATAATTATGCTAACAAATTTCGGTTTCCTCAAATAAAAAAACATATTATCATTCGGAGGCAACTAATTTTCATCTATTTTTCAAAAGTCACTTTTCTATACATTACATCGTTTTTATATTTTTTTGTAAAACAATATTGCTAATCAATTTGGCATATTTTTTTACTTAATTTATTTTTATCGTGACAAATTGACTTTGATGAATAAGTTAATTAGTTTCAATTTCCTCATAAAGTCTGTAAATGATAACACATTCTTTTAACAATTTTTTTCGATTATACAAAAAAATGATACGCCTGTCATTACGTAATGTATGAACGAAAATAATTAGTCTTTCATAAATTCTTTTTTTTTAACTAAATCACCCAAATGAATTTATATAAATTTAAAACATTTTTCATTTAAAGTCCTCACCCCCAGAGAAAATTAACGCGCATCAAATAAAATTAATTAACCGCGAAAATATCTTGATTACAAAAACCAAAAAAATTAATTCAACCCCAATTAATTTATATTTGATCGAAAAAATCATTTCTGCAGTAAATGATAATAAAATAAAAGTTTGCTTTGGAATGCACATTTGACGCTCTCTTAGCGAAGCATTTTTTCGTACGTACTTCAGTCTTAAGGGAGTGATCGCCATCGATTTTTCGATGTGATGGAAATTCAGTGGCCCATTTTTTTGAGCCTGTAACTTTGATGCTTTCTGGGCAATGAACTAACGGGAAAAAGCGACTCGCGAAGCGGAGCCTGACGGACGAGAGGGATGAAGGAATAGAATAGGAAGCTGAAGCGGAAAACGAGGGCGAGGTTGGGTTGTAACGTGGCCTGAGATTGGTTCCCTGTTTGTTCACAGCACACATATACACACACTCGGAGACTGAGAAACGTACACTCATTCACCCACACCCATCAATGTTCCTGGGTGTCCACTGACCGACGTTTATTTCTCCTCGATGTTGCGGTCAATAAAAAGGCCAAGCCAATAATCTTAACCCTTATAATACACTCAAAAATAAATCCCCTTCGCAACACGTGTTGCGAAATTCAAAAAAAAAAATATATTAATTTGAATAAAAGCCAAATTTTTTGGGTGTCTGATGTAAAAGTTAAAGGCGATATAGGGCGTTCTGTTTCAAATCATCTACTTTTTTTTTTGCAACTCATATCCGCCTCATAATTGGTTATATCAAAGTATATACATTTTTTCAGACTTTTTTAAATCCTATATTTCAAAGGAAAGTAAATGTTACTAAATAAAAGGTTTCTATGTAAAAGGTGTCGTTTTTTATGAACTTCCAAACGGAACGTTTAAATTTTGCTCCAGCAACGCGGATTTTTTTGGCCAAAAAACGGGTAAAGCATTTTTGTTATTCGAAAACAAATATTTAGTTTTCTGGAAAAGTAACAGGATATTCCTGGATAACTGTCGATATCGCGAAAGTTCTACGTTCAAAGTAAAAGTAAGTAGCCCTACACAAAATACAAATTTTTTTAATATTTTGAAATAGAAGAATTGTTCTTCGTGTTTTCAAGGATTGCATAATTTTTTTGCTGAAGAATTTTTTATGGGTTGCAAAAAAAAAATGGGGAAAAGTGCAATAGTGACTTAGCAGGCTTTTTGTGAAAAAGGTAGTTTGGCTCGTCGGCCACTCGGGCATATTAGGACTGAATTTACGAGGATCTTAACGTTGAGGTAAGTCAAGGAAAGTTAAAGTAGGATAACGCGAAGTTAGTAGTCTCGTTGAACGTTCTGGCTCGCTCGTAGCGATACCAGACACGTTTGTAAGTTTTCATATCACGAGAGACCAGCCAAGTAAACAGAGCTGTACTCCCAAGTGGGGTTCTGGAGAGGCCACTCGTTTGTAGTTCACTACATCACGAGTTTCCTTCACCGGTGTAACTCTGGCTGTCCCTTTTATGTCCGACTCATGTCCCACCTCATGCTTCGTTCAACAAATAAATAATAAAATATGGGAAGCTCAATTCTGACTAAGAGCAGCCATTGACATGGCTTTTTTAAATTCTCTCCATCGCTAGTGCCACAATATTTGCCTAAAAAAATAATTTATGGTACCAAAATTATTTTTGACCAATGTTTGTTGTTTTGTTCATTAATTAATATGTACCGTCCTGTAGAGAGAGACGAAATATGTCACCAAAAGAGTATAATTACTTAATTACTTCAAAAAAAACGCGTTCAAAATTAAATTTCTTTATTATTACGTAGGGCAGCTTATTTAGGGCCTAAATAAGAAATTTGCCTATCAATGCCTCAAATAAGTAGCCTTTATATAGGCAATCCCATGCAATTTTCCCGTAAGCCCTTTAAGAGCCCTTTTTCAAGGGCCTCGAAAAAGTTGGGATACATTTTTTCGCGTGGCTTTATTATTTATTTCGCATGGCGTGGAAATAAATAATAAAATATGGGAAGCTCAATTCTGACGAAGAGCAGCCTTTGACATGACTTTTTAAAATTTTCTCCATCGCTAGTGCCACAATATTTGCCTAAAAAAATAATTTATGGTACCAAAATTATTGTTGACCCATGTTTTTTGTTTTTTCATTAATTAATATGTACCGTCCTGTAGAGAGAGGGACGAAATATGTCATTAAAAGAGTATAATTACTTAATTACTTCAAGAAAAACGCATTCAAAATTTAATTTCTTTATTATTACATAGGCTATTTGTTCGCGTGGCTAAAAAAAAATTTCATTTTAACTTCTGTTCGAGCAAAAAATTAGAAAAACAGATTTTTTAAATTTGTGTTATTAATTTCCAAGAGAAAAAAAATAAAAATGATAAAAGGAAAAATGTAAAGAACTGACACTGGTCGTGTATACTTTCGGAGATTGAGCATGAACTGAATGAAAAATTCATTTTGAACCCGCACCGCCTCAACATTTATTGGATTTAGTTATTTATACCGAAAGCCATGAGTTAGGGGAATACTCTAAGGAAATTCGTTGGGTGATAGAGTTAAAGGCAAGAAAAGGGCCACCTTAGGGTCCATCATACGGGTGACGTAGCAAATCATACGGAATGAGCCTAGCCCCTTAAAATTACAGATCACTCCTCGGTGACCCCAGTTTTTGTTCTCATGCCCATTGACGCAGTGGTGGACGCAACCGCTTATTTTCTTCAGTGAGTTTAATGCCTAATAATTTACTACATACGCCTAATCATTAGAAGAACGCATCTTTTTTTTATTTTTATTTTAAATTCTCTGAAAATAAGAATTTTTCTCATTGAGGAAGTACGTCCTATTAATGCGGAAAAGTGTTTTTTTTTTTTGCTTCAAAAATAAAACTCAGGAAAAAATCCCCATTTAATTGCCTAGATTGTGTATCAAAAATTAATGAATTGAGTGAGTGCATGCTCAAAAAATTACATCATTTATATTAACTACAAATGTTTATTTATTTATTTAAATTTAACATTTAATTTGTGACTGTTTTTTATTGTATTTATAGAAAATTATAGCTGGAGATTCTTATAATTTATTTCAACTGCACTTTTACATAAAGAATCGAAATTTCTTTGATTGCAAAATAATTTTAAATCCCTCAGAGGCTGTATAAAATATTTTTCGTATCACGATTGGGGCTCGTTGACTATTAGTAGCCTATCAAAAACCACAGAAAGACAAACTCTCCCACGTGGATATGTATATACGTACATAAAGAATCGAAATTTCTTTGATTGCAGAATAATTGTAAATCCTTCAGAGGCTGTATAAAATATTTTTCGTATCACGATTGGGGCTCGTTGACTATTAGTAGACTATGAAAAACCACAGAAAGACAAACTCTCCCACGGGGATATGTATATACGTACATATTTGTAAGTATATAAGTATAGCATCTCCCCCGCGGATATGTATATACGTATATATTTGTAAGTATATAAGTATAGCGTCTCCCCCGCGGATATGTATATAAGTATAGCATCTCCCACGTGGATATGTATAGTATAGTTTCAGTACGCGAAAGCTTGAAGTAAAAAGCCCGCGGTGAAGCTCGACCTTGTGGCTACTTAACTTAAATGACAAAGTGCAAGATAGAGTCGTGAGTCTCTCGACGTTCCGCGCTGTTTTAATGCTTATGAGTGCTGTTAAAGCCCCAAATGTGTTATAGCATTGAGTCAAACGTTTTCATAGTGCAAATGTTAATTATGAGAAATATTCATATTTTCATAGACAATTTACAAGTAAATATACGACACCTTCAATTATGACAATCGTTATTTTTTACGGCATTTTATTTCTAAGAAAATATATAAGTTATTGATAAATGTTTATTGAAAATCTCAATAAAGGTGAAAATGTCCTTTTTATAGGAAAAAAATATTTTCAGATTTTATCAATACATTTCTATGTTGCAAAATATTTTGGCATTTCCGTTTAATGTTATTGAAAAAAACTATAAAATTTGTCTTATTTTTCTTTCTCGTAGATTTTTTTAAATTTCTTTTGGTGAAATTTTGTTTTTCTTTTAATTTTCACGTGAGAAAACTCACAATAGTTCAAAATATAGAAAAAAAAAAAACCTGTGCGCGATAAAGTGCCTAACTAACTTTACGCCAACTCGCGAATAACTCGACCGAGTCAGCCCAAATTTTAATGCTCTTTTAATACAAGGAACAAATTTTAATCGGTTTGAAAATTCGCTTGAAAATTAAACAATCATTTGCGACATTTGTTCTTGAATTTGGGCTAATTTTTAAAAAATTTAATCTAGCAACACAAAATTTCCAAGAAGTGAAGAAAATTTACTGATTTTACATACCTAAATTAAGTCACAAAATCCAATCCCTTCTACCGATTTTTTTGTTTTGTGTCACAAAATGAACATTTTTCAATTTCCATTTTTTTCTTTATTCTTCAGATTGCTATAAAATGAGATTATTTCCAATTCTATTTGACAAAGTTGCTATGAAGAAAATTAGAATGCCCGACACGGGGATGAAACGCTTTCACTTAGGCTTAATTCTTTCTTTGAAAGGATAATCGACTTCGCCGAGGGAGAGAAAAAAGAGAGAAGTGTGCTTTCCTCAGGGAAGGGTGAAGGTCGTCTGTTATCGGAACGCGGCCCTAGCGTCGAACTACTGAATATTCAGTTTTTCGTTACAATGTCAATATCAAACTCGCGTTACTCGGCATCTACATTCTGCATCACTAAAACACTACCTACTGTGCCACGTGTAAACCACGACAGATATACATGAATTACATGTGATTTTTTTTTTTTTTTTTTCCAGTAAAGCAATTAATCGTGAAGCTGTCCGATCGGAAAGTCGTCGAGGCAGAGACAATTTTTTGCATATTCCACGACACTTATACATGAATTACATGTTATTTTTTCTGTTTTTTTTTTAAGTAAAGTAATTGATCGGAAAGTCGTTGAGACAGAGCCAATTTTTTGCATGCTCAAATAACGTTTTGATTATTTTGGCCAGGGATAATAGTTAATAGTCTATTTAAATTATTCTGCCAATCTTGAATATTAGTAGCAATAAAAATTCTGTTGCATTATGCAGTAAATTGGGGCTTACAGAGCAGGAATAATATTTGATAGTACATTCAAATTATTCTGCCAATCTTGAATATTAGTAGCCATGAAAATTCCGCTGCATTATGCAGTAAATTGGGGCTTACAGAGCAGGAATAATATTTGATAGTACATTCAAATTATTCTGCCAATCTTGAATATTAGTAGCCATAAAAATTCCGCTGCATTATGCAGTAAATTAGGATTTTTCATTTTCACTGGAAATGTGGAAAATTTACAGTTATTGATTATTGTACATTTTTTGCTGATTGCATTCATAGATTCGACTTCCCGTCAAAAAATATGCCTTGAATTTCTTGTTTAAAAAAAAAAAATTTATTTTGTTTAGTAAAATTGTTATAAATTAACTCAAATTTTACCACACTCGCAATAAATTTTCCATTTCATTATCTACGCTAATGAATGCAATACTCCAAGTACAACAATACAAGCATTAAATCAATTATTGTAAAATACTGAAATTTTGTGAATTTTCAGTCGATCTCGTGAATTTAATAAAAATGATATTTCATTACTGAAGAATAATGTTAATGTAAATTATATAATGACTTTTCGTTTAACGACGCAGAACAATCTAAAATTCTTGCGGGAACAATACTCGAGAATTGTGTACGAAAATGTTCCCTTTACAAGTACGGTATTTCTATCAGTCCGAGATTTATAAAGCGGTTTAACGAGGTAGAGTACCGCGGTTAAATGGAGGTGCTAAAGAAGTTGAGAACTCGGAAGTTCTGGGGTTAAATAGACATTGCTGCATAATTTACGACACCAACCATGAACAAGAGAATAATTGTTCAAGAGTAACTCGGAAGAAATGTATTTATATTGTATCCATTTCTATTACATATAAAATTATATAGAGCATCCAACTTACTGATCAACACAACCAACTTAGTGATCGACACGACCAAATTAGTGATCAATACAACTAACTTAGTGATCAACGAAACTAATTTATCGAACGACACGACAAATTTGCTGATCAACGAAACTAATTTATCGATCGACACAACAAACTTGCTGATCAACGAAACCAATTTATCGATTGACATAACAAACTTGTTGACCAACGAAACAAATTTATCGAACGACACAATAAACTTGTTGATCAACGAAACCGATTTATCGATTGATACAACAAATTTGCTGATCAACGAAACTAATTTATCGAACGACACAACAAATTTGCTGATCACCGAAACTAATTTATCGATCGACACAACAAACTTGCTGATCAACGAAACCAATTTATCGATTGACATAACAAATTTGTTGACCAACGAAACAAATTTATCAAACGACACAATAAACTTGTTGATCAACGAAACCGATTTATCGATTGATACAACAAACTTGCTGATCAACGAAACTAATTTATCGAACGACACAACAAATTTGCTGATCACCGAAACCAATTTATCGAACGACACAACAAATTTGCTGATCAACGAAACTAATTTATCGATCGACACAACAAATTTGCTGATCAGCGAAACTAATTTATTGATCGACACAATCAACTTACCGATCGGCACAGCCAACTCGCTGATGGACACAAGCATCTCACCGATCGGCACCACCAACTTGCCGATCGACGGCCGATTAGATTGGCTAGCCAACAAGTTAAAAACGTCAACTGTCTGATCGGGTTACATGGGTAAACTGGCTGAAGCATCCAACTGATTTGTCGTTCGGCAGCAAGGAAAGCATGTCCCCCGTTGTCGACGTATACTTTCGCATCCTCATCTACATATAGACGAATTGTCGGATGGAATAATCTGGATTTCCGCAGTACATATTGACACAGTATGTATCTCATCTGGCCACTGCGACCAGTTACGTATTGCAAATTGTACAGCGATGACAAAGCAATGTGAACCCATGCGTAGGCCGAACGCAGAATAGAACGTACACGTGCGAATGATGGTCATTGCGCACGCTATCATCCCGTATGCGGTACCTAAATCGTTCACTTAGCAAAATCTGTCGCGCACCAATGGTAATTTCACCCTTGTGGATAATTCGGAAGCAAAGGGTCTGAAAAAACGATGATAATTTGGAATAACGTCTTAAATACACTTTCAAAAATATTTAGTGTCAATTTCCACTCCATTGATGAAGGAAACAATTTTATATAATATAGTATATTAAGTTTGATGTACAAGTGTTATGTAAATTTCCAATATTTTCTATTAAATCCCATGAAAATTAGAAAATTTAGTATAAAAATAATTTAATTACACTCGGGTATTAAATTTAACATATAAGTTGCATTATAAAATTTTTGGTAACGTTAATTTATGGACATTTTCGACAGTGTGTTGAAAATAACGGAGAGTCCGAAATTTATCTATTGTTATTTTTTTAAAATATTACCAGGATCATTGTTATCACAGATACAATTATTTTATGGCGAGTTTTCTCTTGGGTACATTTTGGGGATGAAAGAGTTACTGGTTGGCTTTAATTTTGGCTCTGAATAATTATTCTGCGAGATGTTAAAAAAAAAAGAAAGTATTTGACATAAAATGAATTTTTTTTTTTGGGATTTTTCAATATGATATATTCGGAAATTGAGATTTTTCAGTTGAGCGGATAACGTAATTTTCTGTTTTTAGCCCGCTCGACTTTAATTTCTCAGTTGAACGGATAACACGAATTTTCACTTTTCATCCTCCTAACTGAAATTTTTCTCTTGAGTGAATAACACACGAGTATGTAAAAATTGATGTTTGCACAATTTAAAAAAAAGTAAAAAATGATTAGTTTCACTAGTTATAGTTAAAACAAAATATGAACCAACATTTTTCTATGCAATTGCAATTTCTATGGATCAAATTATTTATCGACGTATCGGCGAATAAAAAATTAATTTTAATTATGCACCCTTTGCTTTAATAGCAATATCTTCGTACATATGCGCCCAATAAAAAAAAAGCAAAGCCCAAAAAATCAATTGCAAAGAAATCTTGTCCCAAAGTCATCGAAGATCAATATTTGTTAAAAATAAAGGCAGAAAAATATTTTTTTAACTGATAATGTCGAATAAAACATGGTCCAACATTTTTCATGCAATTACCAAAAAAAAACATTCCATAAATAAATATTTGTTCTTTCCACGAATACAAAAATTAAAAACTAATTCATCCCCTTCGTTTAAATGACGATAACTTCACAAATATTCGACCAACTCAAAAAAACCAAAGCCCCAAAAGCATCAAAAAACTTCGGACCAGCTAAACTTCCCTTTTTAATTAAAACTTTATTATTCCTGAGTGCAATTTAACCAAGTCTACACTTCGATCGCCCCGTTTGTGAATATATGCATTTATTCTTAAATCCACCCTTCAAATAAATATGTATTTACGTATGCGCCGTAAGAGAAAAACTTCCCTTTCAGTAATGAAATAATTCGAGAAACGTTCCATAAATAAATATTTGTTCTTTCCACGAATACAAAAATTAAAAACTAATTCAACCCCTTCATTTAAATGACGATAACTTCACAAATATTCGACCAATTAAAAAAAAACCAAAGTCCAAAAGCACCCAAAAACTTCGGACCAGCCAAACTTCCCTTTTTAATTAAGAATTTATTGTTCCTGAGTGCAATTTAACCACGTCTACACTTCGATCGCCCCGTTTGTGAATATATGCATTTATCCTTAAATCCACCCTTCAAATAAATGTGTATTTACGTGTGCATCGTAAGAAAAAAACTTCGCTTTTTAAGACTTTATTATTCCTGAGTGCAATTTAACCACGTCTACACTTCGATCGCCCCGTTTGTGAATATATGCATTTATACTTAAATCCACCCTTCAAATAAATGTGTACTTACGTATGCATCGTAATGAAATAATTCGAGGGAGAGGGATTTTGGGAGATATTGAATAGTGATAATGTTGAGCTATCGAAGACTACTCGAAATAAGTAGTCTTGCTCGGGCCGCCGCCGAGGTAACTGAGCTCCGACTCGAGCTCCCGTGTTTACGGTTTTTTTTGCCGATCTCGCCGCGCCTATTGTTTGGCTCTCGCGCTTGGCAAGCGCAGAGTCTAGCGTATACTACAAGTTCTCGTGTGCTGTGAATTTTATTCGAAAAATAAAATCAGTGGTTTCGGAAAGTTATTCAGTGCAGTTCAGTGCCTGACGGTTTCGATATTCTTTATTGGAAGATATTTCTCACTCCTCGAGTTGTCAGGAATAATTTTGGTAAGTCGTTTCCATTTAATAAATTATTTAATCGATTATTTCGATTAAAAATCCCGGACCGCCGGATACTCGTGCAGCTATCGATAAATTGAAGATGCGCGCGCGTTGCTCTGCAACTCGACGCTAAATGTGTATTTACGTATGCGTCGTAAGAGAAAATCTTACCTTTTTAAGACTTTGTTATTTCTGAGTGCAATTTCATTAAGTCTACACTTCGATCGGTCCGTTTATGAATATATGCATTTATACTTAAATCCATTCCTCAAATAAATGTGTATTTACGTGTGCATCGTAAGAGAAAACTTCCCTTTTTAAGACTTTATTATTCCTGAGTGCAATTTGACCAAGTCTACATTTCGATAGCCTCGTTTGTGAATATATGCATTTATACTTAAATCCAGCCCTCAAATAAATGTGTATTTACGTGTGCATCGTAAGAGAAAACTTCCCTTTTTAAGACTTTATTATTCCTGAGTGCAATTTGACCAAGTCTACACTTCGATCGTTCCGTTTATGAATATATGCATTTATACTTAAATCCACCCCTCAAATAAATGTGTATTTACGTGTGCATCGTAATAGAAAAACTTCCCTTTTTAAGACTTTATTATCCCTGAGTGCAATTTGACCAAGTCTACACTTCGATCGCTCCGTTTATGAATATACGCATTTATACTTAAATCCACCCCTCAAATAAATGTGTATTTACGTGTGCATCGTAATAGAAAAACTTCCCTTTTTAAGACTTTATTATTCCTGATGCAATTTTACCAAGCCTACACTTCGATCGCTCCGTTTATGAATATATGCATTTATACTTAAATCCACCCCTCAAATAAATGTGTATTTATGTGTGCATCGTAAGAGAAAAACTTCTCTTTTTAAGACTTTGTTATTCCTGAGTGCAATTTTAACAGGTCTACACTTCGATAGCCCCGTTTGTGAATATATGCATTATCCTTAAATTCACCCCTCAAAAAAATGAGTATTTACGTGTGCGTCGTAAGAGAAAAACTTCCCTTTTTCAGAGTTGATAAGAGAAAAACTTCCTTTTTAAGACTTTATTATTCCTAAGTGCAATTTGACCAGGTCTACACTTCGATCGTTTTGTTTATGAATATATGCATTTATACTCAAATCCAGCCCTCAAATAAATGTGTATTTACGAGTGCGTCGTAAGAGCAACAGCAAATACCAGAGAGTACGTAGCAGACTCTCATTGCTTTTCTATTCTTGTTTTCTATCTTCGTTCGTGCCTCGTAGTCGCTTTGGAATCGATCCCCTCTCGTTGCTATGCCGAGAGTGCGAGTGGAACCGACGGTCGAAGCTGAAAGCTCACGCCTCGAGCTTTCGAGGCCCGTGGGGCAATGAGCAGATGTTACGTGGCATGAGAAACGCAAGAGAGAGAGAGAGAGAGAGAGAGAGAGAGAGAGAAAGAGAGAGGAAAGCAACTCTGCACATGAGACAAAAAGCAAGACAGAATATGAGTGGAGCTTTTCACCCTGTGGAGAGTGTGAGCGAAAGCTCAGTTTTAGGGTGGGATGAAAGGAGAGAGACGGAGAAATGGATAAGGAAGGAGATCGAGAGAGAAACGTGGAGGAAGCATCAGCCCCAGTTTCATAATCCTGAAAACGGTCGTGGCTCAGCTCACGACCATCATTATCCACGATGCGTAAGTACGTGCTTCTGCTATTCGAAGTATCCTTTTTATTCCCCCCCTCATATGCCCACGAGGGATGAGCGCGGGGCACTTCAGTATACTCATTACTTTTTTGCTCAAATTTTGTTTCAAACCGCGGTTACCTTGGATTTTTCCCTGAGACTCCAGAAATCAACCAAGGGAAACTAGAGAGTGCATATATTTAAGGGATGAAAAGTGGAAAATACTTGGGATTTATTTTTGCCCGAGATAACGGGTTTTCGGGCTCTTGATTATAGTCTTACTAGGTAAATAATTGGTAAAGAATTGTTTTAGTGAATTAATTGGTTGTTACGAGTAATTGGTTTTCCCGAATAATGGATTTTTCCAATTAATCAATTTCTTTCAGCTAATTGACTTTGCGATAATCGCTTTGGTTTTGTTGATGCTTTAATCGATTCATTTTCCTAATTAATTGATTTTTTTCGACTAATTAATACTCCGAATTAATTGAGTACTTCCACCAATTAATACTCTTAATTAATTGATTTTTTCGTCCAATTAATTCTCCTCGTTAATTGATTATTTCGACTAATTAGTTTTTTCAGGTCATGGATTTTCCCAACTAATTAGTTTTTTCAGTTCATGGATTTTCCCAATTAATTAGTATTTCCTGTTTATCGATTTTCCCAGCTGATTGGTTTTTATTCCAATAATTAGTTTTTCCAGCTGATTGGCTTTCCAAACTATCGATTTTTATTCAACTAATTTTCTCTGTTTATATATTAATCATTTTTTTCAAACTCATTAATTTTTTCAATGAATCAGTTTTTTTCATATTAGCGATTTTTCCAACTAATTGTTTGTCCCAAACAATTGCTTTCCCCGACTAATTGATTTTAATCCAACTTTTGCTTGCCTTAATTACTCAAGCAATCCAACTAATTAGTACGCACAATTAACTGGTTGAGCCAAATAAATTGGCACTCCCGACTAAAATGGTTAGTTTTAAAAAAATAGCTTTTTTAGTTTGTAGTTCACCGACGAAAACTTAGTGCATATATTTTGCGGATGCATGATTGAGATAGAAAATTCGTTCTGGATGGAATTGTAAAGTTCTGTGAGAGTGAGAAGCAACGATAATCCTCTTGAAGCCGGTCTGCCGTTGTATGCGCGTTGGTGTGAGTCCATGGAGGCGGTGGAAGAGGGCGAGCAAGTGAAAAATGGAGAAGAGGATTGTCGCCAGTTCAAGAGCTCGCTCTCCAACTGAATCCTCTTTATTCTACAACTTTTCAACTAGTCCTCCTCCGTCGCGTCGAGGTCACCATCTTTTTATTATTAATTCATCCGCGATCGGAATATCAAAACGATTTTCACTGCGCATTTTACCAGAAAATTTAACAAAGCCTTACCGACTCCCTTAAGATTCATTTAAAGAGCCCCTTTTATTTCGAAAGCGAAATGAATTTGGAAAAAAAAACACTAAACCCATTAACATTATTTCATAACATACATTTTTTTAATGCAGGGAAAAATATGAACACATTTTTTTTTTTTTTCAGACTTAATTACACGCGTAAAGATTAAAATGCAATAATGTAAGATGCCCGAAAACAAATTCATAAGAAGTAATGGTAATTTTTTTATCTACACACGAACTTTAATGTTATAAACTGCATTGTTATGTAACCATGCACATTAACGTAGGGAAACATTTATTCTGTGTTATCACACGCATAAGAGTTGATGTGCAATATGCAAAATGCATGCAAAAAATTCATAACGCGTAATGGCCAATTTTTTTACCTCCCGCATGCACTTTTTTGTGCTATAAGCATTTATATTATCTTATAATATAAATATTTTATCGTGAATAATAATTCATAATAATAATAATTAGTAAATAAATAAATTTCGAACGTAGGGAACAATCTCAACTTATTTATTTTATTTATTTTATTGCGCGCATAAGAATTAATGTGCAATATGCAAAATGCATGTAAAAAATTTATAAGAAGTAATGGCCAATTTTTTTACCTCCCATTTGCACTTTTTTGTCATAAAATCATTTACATTATTTCACAATATAAATATTTTATCATGAATAACAACGAATAAATAAATAAATTTCGAACGTTGGGAAAAATCCCAATCTATTTATCGTCTGTATTAAATCGCACATGCAAAATGCATGCAAAAAATTCATAACGTGTAATAAACTTTTTTTTTTCTGACTCCCACGTCCACTTTATGATCGTGAATTTTCATCACTGCGATGAATTTCCGCGATCCCAACGGCTATGTACAGTTTCATGCATAAGATCGTGTGGGTGGCGGTCGTGAAGCGGCCTAGAAGAAAAATAAAAAGTGAGCGCCCTCCGGCGCGTATCCATGACACACAAGTAGTCTCACTTGACAACACTTGAGCATATTTAAGCGGTCCAACGAGAAATTGACCCGGGTGCAACTCGCACGAATCGCGTTGCTTCCTTCATTCTCTCTCTATATATATGTATATGGGGCAATTCGTACCAAATTCGACAGGTCTCCTGAGCAGCGTAGAACAATTTTTCAAAATTAACTTCCCAGAGTCAATGGATTAGTCACAATAAAAAATAAACAAATTTCTCAAAATTTTCCCAAATTTATTGCGATGACAACAAAACAATTTCAAATGCTCATATTTTTTAGAATAGGCAAAATACCGAAAAGTATATACGAATTTACTTTTAATGAGAACATTTTTTCAAAAATCAAATAATTTCACATCATATTTTTAACATGAATCAGATTAAAAGTCCACTTTTCGATATGTTGGACCATTTTTATTTCTGTGAAAAAATTCTCAAAAATACTACACATAAAAATCAATACATTATTGTTATTATTATTGATAAGTTACTTATGCAATCTTAGTTTGGTTAATATTTGAATATTAATTCCACGCTATTCATTAAAATACTTGAAATGCACCTCGAAATAATGTTAAACGAAGAAGAAGCATAAAAATATGCACACATAAGTACACAGAAAAAAGAAAGCTTTCTCTATGAGTAAGAAAAAAAAATAAAAATGAACTCGTTAACATTGATAATACAGCGATGTTAAAAATAGTATTGCAAGACTAAAAAAAACCAAATGTCTATAATGTATTATCAATAAAACAATTTTAATACTACCACTAATTGAAATGAGTAATGAAAAGAAAAAAACGAAGACTCGGTCAATTGATATGAAATGACCCGTATATATATATATATCTACATAAAAGTTCATTAAGTAATTGCTACATTATACATGTGGTATTGAATATGCTATATAGCAGATAGCCACACGAGACGTGATTGGAAGGCGGAGTGCAGCCTGAGGCCACGACGATGCCGTCCTCGACGACGATGGGTGCGATGATACGATTAAATTCAATTGAATCGACGATAACAGGCCAATCGAGTGCGACCACAAGATAGATTATCGTTCCCGTTCAATAGTAGCGGCCCTCTCTCTACTTTCATTTACCATTGTGCTTTTTTCGCTGGAGCACAACTTTTGATTTTTTAATAATTATTATTATTTTTTTTTTTTTAAAGAATAATCCTTAAGAGGGTAGCCAATATCAATTATATATCATGGACAAATATTTTACAATGGTACTTGAAATTTGAAACGTATTTGGTATTAATATTGGATTAAGGATAATAATGGTATTTCAGAGTAAGAATAATAATTTCTATAACTATATATGAATTTTTGGATTCCGACTTTTCGAAACTCCGGAATAAAAAAATCAGAAGATATCGTTTTTTTTTTTTTCGGATTTTAATGGAGATTTTTTTTTAGTTATTGATAAAAAAGATGGCGGTTTTGAAATCCACCGGAAATTAGCGATTAGTTGCGTTTCTGGAATTCAATAAAGGCCGAATTTTTTGTGTTGCGAAATTGAACCCCGAAAAATCGGAATCACGAGAATATGGAATTCTCAACTGGTGGTAACTTTTGGGCTACACGATTTTATCGGTTTTCAAATATTTTTATCAGACTGAACCCCTCAAGTACCAGAAAATGTGGTGATTATTCCGAAGAGGACGTAAAGTAGAATTTCATGAGCTATTATACGAGCGTCAACGATTTATTTGATATTCGCAGCGTGGCATATTTCGAGCCACTATAATGTGATGGAATATGACGAAAGGAAGTGGAAAAGGTGCTATCGTGTCAGACAACAATGAGATGAAATCGAAACCCTGAAAATGCTGAATTTTCAATCAATGATAGCTTTCTTTTCGGTCCACCGATTGTCGATTTGAAAATCGACTTGGAAATTTTTTAAATATTTTCTTGTGACTCGACCTCTTAACCACAAGAACATATGAACATTATTCCGAAGAGGACGTAAAGTATAATTTCATGAGCTATTATACGAGCGTCAACGATTTATTTGATATTCGCAGCGTGGCATATTTCGAGCCACTATAATGTGATGGAATATGACGAAAGGAAGTGGAAAAGGTGCTATCGTGTCAGACAACAATGAGATGAAATCGAAACCCTTAAAACGCTGAATTTTCAATTAACGATAGCTATTTTTTGGGTCTCTGGACTCGATTTGACAATTATTTAAATTGAACATTTTTTAAATATTTTTGGTCTGACTGGATCCCTTATCCATAAGAACAGATGACGATTATCGAAATTGGACGTAAAGTAGAACTTCATTAGTTATTATGTGAGCGTCAACGATGTATTGACAATGTGACATCATTCGAGCCACTATAATGTGATGGAATACGATAGTAGAAAGGGGAAAAGGCCCGATCGTGTCAGACGAAACGAGAGATGAAATCAAATCACGGAATGTTACGTTCCGAATGAACGAGAATTTGGAGTTTCCCCGTTCGATTAATCGTTGAAACTAATATCTCGAATTATCGCCCCCAAAATATAGTTTGTTCAATAAATTAATTTGTTAGACATTATTATAACATAGACTATTGTTATCGTAAAGATCTGAAAACTGAAAGCTCAATTTCAAGTAGCTTTTTTTCAGAGTGTAGATTATGATTATTTATTTATTTTATTTGTACGATGTAGATTATGATTATTTATTTATGTTATTTGTATGATGTAGATTATGATTATTTATTTATTTAATTTATCTGATGTAGATTATGATTTTTTAAAAATTCATCCAATAACTGGAAATGTGACGAGAAAAATAGCAATTGTTGATTTTTTCGCTCGGTCTGAAAATCGATGTCATAATTTTTTTAATTCAAAAAATATTTGGCCCGGACCTCTTGAATATCACAACAGATGACGATTATTCCAAAGAGGGGGTAAAATAGAATTCCACGAGCGTATTATACGAGCGTCAACGCTTTATTTGAGATTCACAGCGTGGCACAATTCGAGCCACTATAATGTGATGGGATATGATAGGAGGAAGGGGAAAAGGCCCGATCGTGTCAGACGACGATGAGAGATGAAACCCTCCCATACCGCGGGATAAATTGTCGGCTGGCGATGCTGACAGCACCATCGGTGAAGGATTAACAGAGGCACCATCGATTACGCTTCGGAATATCGGAACGCAGATGCCCGAGACGACCGGGCGAGACAGACACGCGTGAGAGATAGTGAGGGTGGGTTTCTTTTTTTTTGTTCTCCATTGTTCTCCGACGACGTGCCCTCCGGACGTGAAAATTATTTAACCACACGCTGCTCTCGAAATAATAATAAAAAGAGGAAGATATTCGAGAGGAAGAAGAGGATCAATTGCAATTGCTAACAGAGAACGTTGCACTTTTTTGTTTAGAAATAAAGCCCTAATGAAAAAAAATTATTTCTAGGTAAATATCAAGAAAATCAGTGCATTGATAAATGTATTGATATCTAAAAATGATTTCTTAGTAAATATGAAGAAAATAAATTTATTGATATAAAAAAATTATTTCTTCGTAAATATGAAGAAAATAAATTAATTGATATATATAAATTATTTCTTCGTAAATATCGAGAAAATTCATGTTTTCTTTTAACAAAATCGATTTTTTAGTCTCTTTTCGAATTCGTTGTTTATTATTCGTTAATTTATTCGATAAATACTAAAATACTAAAATCCATAAGCATTCAATGAAAATTTGCTTCTTTGACAAAACATCGTTTCCATAATTATTTTTATCAGTGCCACGAGATATGTCGGGGAAAAATGAACAATAAATTTTTTATGAGATCAAGGACTAGTAAATTCAAAAGTAACGAGATAACCCGGAATTTAGACTCACTTTGAATAACTGTGTTTTCATTGTAATTCATAACGAACAAGTTACTTGCTAAAATATTTGTGCATCATTTGATAGATTGCTGAATTTGTAAATATTACATATGGACCTTAAATTATGCAGTTTCATAACAAAAATTGCCAAAATTACGAAAATCGAAACATAACGCCGGAACATAACGCAAAGCAGTGATACGATATTTACTACAAATTGAAAGGTACACTAAAAACGAGATTTAAAAAATTCTCCTCTCTTATGCAATTGAAAAACACATGTGAAAGTCCATTAATTCTAAGGGAAAAACATGCTGCGAGTGATGAAGGGGGTAGAGAGGGTTTAAGTGTTACAGAAACACATCTCCACCACAGCACGTTCGATCGGACAAACCAGATATGTATGCACAAGTCGTCCAATCAAGTTGTATGCAGCAGGTACTCAATAATCCATCGATATTTCGAGATATGAGAATATGTTTCAACTGTGCGTTATTGGATATGAGCCGACACCGAACTGAAAATGACATTTGAAAAAAAAAAACGATATTAAGGGGCTCGAGTGCTTCAAGTAAAATCAATACACAATGTTTAAAGGCGTTCAATAAAAAATAAATAAAAAAGTTTTTTCAATATTGATTCAAAGGCATTTGAAGAGAAGTGACGTTAAAGAGGATTGAGCATTGAATACTATTAAAATCGATGCTACATTTTTAATGCGTTCAGTGAAACAGTATTTTATTACTTTTTTTTTTTAAGGCATTCGAAGAAGAAAAAACAACATTAAGGAGGCTGGAGTGCTTTAAATAATATCCGTGGAAAATGTTAAGACACCGCAAAAATTTAATTTTTTTTTTTTTCATGAAATAAAATCGGAGAAACTTTACCTTAAGGAGGAGTCGGCGTTCAAATATAGTAAAGTTGAAAGCCATATTTTATTAAGCATACAGTGAAACAACATGCAATTTGTATCTAATTTTTTTAGAACCATTCCAGAACGTAATTTATCATTTTGTTAATTTGAATATTAATTTTCTGATTAACAATACCTTAATTGGAAAAAATTGAACCTCCTTAAATTTATATATATATATATATATTTTTTTTTTTCAAAGCATTTAAAGAGAAGGGACCTTAATGAAGCCCTTAAGGCTAAGCAAATCAGTGTACAATTTTTCAAATCGCCCAATCAAAGAATATGAATTATTATTTCTCTCAATTTGAATATTAATTTTTCCGATTAATATTCATCTGATTATACAAATGGAACCTCGAAGAATATAAATGAACAAGTCCTCCAATCAAACTCTATGCATACGAGTGCCAATAATCCCTCGATATTTCGAGATACGAGAACATTTTTGCCCGTGTGTCGTTGGAAATGAGCGGAGGAGGGTTACATGCGCCATTATAATCAATGGTGCATTCACGCGTGTCGTCCACTATTTACATTTCATATTCCGCGGAATCCGAAACGAAAAAAAAATCCCCTTCTAAGTCAACCACGTGTTGAGAACGCACTCTTAACCCCTCAAGGCCATTAATCCTAAGCCGACGTACATTTACTTTACCTTCAGAGCACATTACTTCACTGATAAAAAATAAAACCCACGTTTCCGTCACAATTACTGGCAAATATTGTTGTGGGTGTTTCAAATGACCATAAACATACGGACATTTTTTTAAGAGGTCGATAGCAACAATCATGCATGAAATTATCAAGATGTACTTAAGTTAACTAATTTATTCTGCAGCTTTTATTTTTGCTCAAATTAATTTTCAGTTTTTGAATTAAAATTGTTATTTTTTTCTGAGACAATTATTCTTTGAAATAATTTGCCAGTATTTAGAAATTAAAATATTCATAACTATTGGAATTGGGAAATATTCGGAATGAATTTTTTAATCGAATATTTTTCTCAAATAACGAGTCAGGATATATCATTTTTTTTTTATACCATTTGAAAAAAAAAAATCAATTGACATATTGAACGGTCTGGAGTTAACTTTCAAGCTGTCGATAAAAGCGATTAGCGGGAACAGACCTCCCATCAATCACTTCACTAGAATAAGCTAGACACTGGAAGCTTTATAGAGTTCGATTAGTTTTCAAAAGCTCTGATTGGTCCAATGAACTTAAACGCGCAGGCGCTTAAGGATTATCAGTACTCAAGATTGAAATTGATTGTAACATTGACTGGAACAAATTCATCTTATATAATTAAATATTTATGAAGTGTAATTGGAAAATGAAAGCCATGTCATTTTTTTAATCACGGCAATTTAATTAATTTCGTGAATTAAAATCCAATCTTAAACCACAATCAGTTCCGGTTCTTATTATGACACCAATCGACGAATCTAAAAGTGCCTATATATTTTTGAAAAATTATAAACAATTTATATCTGATTAAAAAATATCCCTTGACGCCTCTCGGATAATCCCCTTAAGGTTATGCCTAATTATAATGTCATTTCTCTATCATCGGTAAGAAGAAAATAAAAAAAAACAAGCAATAATAGAGCAGCAGGTTTAAATGACCTGCACTGTTTAAAAAAATCAGAACATTTTGTGTATTAATTCGTCGATTAAATTTTTTTTTAAATACAAAAAATAATTTTTGACATGGTTCCTTTTCCGCAAGAATCTCGGTAAATCCTTGAGATTAATTGATTTTAAAGCGCTGTATTATTGTTAATTTTTATGATAATTATACCATATAATAATAAAAAAATCGAAGTATAATTATGATTAAAATCATTATTTTTTTTTTTTTAATGCACTAAATATTTCGCGGCGCTTGTGCGTTAAATGTTGAGTAGATGTTTATGTGTACAGTGTATTTGGAAAGAGGAGCGATCGTCTGATTGGTCGTTTCCACGAATCTCGTTTTAATTACTCGCGTGAGGAAACGAGTTGTTGGTTAGCATTAAAAAGTGGGTAGTGGAGCTGTTAGCACTGCTGTTGGTGCTTCTGTTTAACTCGTTATGCAATTCACATCGTAGATCAAACTTCAGAAGGGTCGTAACGCGACGTTGCGTGTTCGACGTTAACGCTGAATGCTGTTCCCTTTTGCCTTTGCTCCGGGTAACCCTGTCCATAGAGTTACAAGCGTGTGGCCTGACACGCCGCGCGGGTAACCCGAGGAGCTTCGTTGCCTCGTTGTCGGAGAATTCCAATTAATTTTCCCAATTTATTTGTTGATGCATCGGCAGCATCGTTACGACTACCGCGCCACCTATAGCACCGAGCCAGTTAACGAGTGAATGAAAGAGTTTGCTCATGCGGCAATCACTATACCCGGAATTAATTATCATACTTATTACAAGTAAATATCACGAGCTTGCGCATTTGCAGTGCATTCTGCTTTCACTCTGCCGACATATTGTTGTTTTAACAATTGATTCGTTAGCAAATTAACGGATTAATTAGTTCGTGTAATAAATTGCATGTTCCATAAAAACACGTCGGTTGTTTCGTGCGCGAAATTCAATGAGCTGGTTGTTTCATACGGAGCTAATAATTACTGGTGCATGTGCGTTTTTATTTTCCCTCTAGGAATGCATGAGAGGATTTGTCCACGCGACAATCACTACACCCGGAATTAATTATCATACTTATTGCAAGTAAATATTACGAGCTTGCGCATTTGCAGCTCATTCTGCTTTCACTCTGCCGACATATTGTTGTTTTCACAATTGATTCGTTAGCAAATTAACGAATTAATTAGCTCATATCATAAATTGGTTGTTCCATAAAAACGTCTGTTGTTTCGTGTAAGGAATTCAATGAGCTGGTTGTTTCATACGCAGCTCATGATTACTTATGCATTTGTAAATATGAGCTTGCGCATTTGCAATTCATTCTGCTTTCGCTCTGCCGACATATAGTTGTTTTAACAATTGATTCGTTAGCAAATTAACGGAAAATTAGCTCATCTCATAAATTAGTTGTTCCATAAAAACTTCGGTTGTTTCGTGTAAGGAATTCAATGAGCTGGTTGTTTCATACGCAGCTAACGATTACTTATGCATTTGTAAATATCATGAGCTTGCGCATTTGCAGTTCATTCTGCTTTCACTCTGCCGACATATTGTTGTTTTAACAATTGATTCGTTATCTCAGTAACGAATTAATTAGCTAATCTCATCAATTGGTTGTTTCATGCGAATAATTGAACGAGCTGGTTGTTTTATACTAATGTTTTGAATAATAATTTATTGAGTTGTAGTGTTGTTTTCATTTGGACTTCAATTGGTTGCTTCAAGTGATTGACCTATTCCATAAGTCAGTCGGTTGTTATCAGTATGCAGTTTTGACTCTGGTTTAGGTTTTTTATTTCGACAACTGGTTGTTTGGGCTATCCGATCCGATCCGATCCGATCCGATCCGATTGGTTGTTCCGCGCAAAAACAACCAATCAATTGGTTAATTTCACATCACATCACGACCCATTGGTTGATTTCATGATGTACGATGGTCAATTAACTGTTTCAACGGTTGACAACTATCAATTGGTTAATCCAAATAATACATTAGACACACGGCATTATGAGCGATCAGCCAGCTGTTTCATGCAAAGCAACCGATCAATTGGTCAATTCCACAATTTGCAACGATCAATTGGTTAATTTCATAAGTCGCCATGATCAATTGGTTGATTTCGTGGATCGCGATGGTCAATTAGTTGTTTCAACGATTGACAACTATCAATTGGTTAATCCAATTAATAGGCTTCACGCATGATTGACACGCTCGTTGACCTGCTTATCGCGAAAAACAAATATACTATTACTCAGCTGTTAAAGAATCGATATTTTTACCTTGACTCCGAAAAAAAATGGTGTGAACAGTTTTGGATTTATTCGTGGATGGTCCGTTATAGAAAATTGGAAACGGGCGAAGGGCCGGCATTAATTAAAAATGTTGAAAGGAAAATCGTTCAAGGCCTTCTATCAACTGCGGAGCTTCGAATTCAATGAATGCCGCCGATTCTCTCGTTTACAATGTTCCCGAATCGCGAATTTTTCATGACCTTTCGGGTATTATTTCTTTTTTTTTCTTTTCCACGTGTCTATAGGTCGTCAGTGGCGGAGGTTCGCCGCTGGAATCGGGTTACCACACGGGGACTATTATTGACCGGGATACCGGCACGTCGGATTATTCATGGATGAGTCCGGGAGTTTTTCGAGGTTGGATTTGCTATGTCTGCTCTGGAGAGTTGCGTTGCATGTAGCACTTTTTTTTTAGAACCACGTATGTCCAGCCATTGGACACTCCGATCACCACGAGCTCCCACGCTGACCTCCCGATGCATCCGATCGATGAATAAAATTAGTTTGCCCAGCGAAAATGGTACCGTTATATGCCCACTACTCGACTTTACCAGTCGGCGAAACAAAAGTTGGGCTTCGCCTATAATTATTCCGTTGGTTCCGGAACAAATTCAATTGCTGTTGTGCACCTCGTAAAAGCGAGAAAATTGCTGGCCATTCGATGCCATTTACCGCGTTTACGTGACTTTTTGCAAGACCGAAGAAGAGCCACGAATATTGAAAAAGACTATTCTTTTATAAATGTATCGTAGAATTTTTTATCGTTATTATTATTATTTTTTTGCGATTGCCGAAGGTTTTTTTTTATGAATTCGTGATTTATTGTTATGTAATATTGGAGTTATTATTATTATTGTTTTTATTGTGAAATATGCACTATAATTTTTAATGGACAACTTTGCACCCTTCCCAATATTTATCCCCGCTCGCCAATTTTTTTTGTTTGTATAGAAAAACGAGCAAAATAAAAATTGGCCAGATTAGGAAAAAATAAATAGTCTGTCGGAAAATCGTGATGCACTTAAAATTGCAATAAAAATGCACGGGAGGTTTCGGAAGTCGTAAAACTGTCGCCACTCGTTCGAGTTCTCTTAATACTCCTTATCGCACGAATGGTATAAACTGCACTCAGTGGCATCACGCACAATAATGCAATGTGCATACTGATTTGCACATTAAGATGATTCCCACGTGGCGCGATAAATCTCCGTCAAACTGGATATAACGAGTCGTCTTCTAATCTTATATAACTATATATTATGACTACATCTATTTCGACTATTTATCTGTCGCGACATCACGTAATATAGAAAATTATTTTGTTGTTATCTCGCGTCAGCAACTCTACTTCCGGAGCCGCTGAACTCGCCGAGGTCAGACTTTACATTGACATTTGAAAAAAAAAAAAAAAAAAAAAAACGTGACATTACGAGGTAATGCAACTACAACGTCTCACATAAAATCATTTTTTTTTACAGTCGTAAAACGTAGTTCTCATTTTTTTTTTTTTTTTTTTGTTGAACCAATTATACATTTTTTCCAAGGCAAATCAGTGCACCATTTTTTGAGGCGTCCAGTCAAAAAAATTGGTTTTTCTTTTCTTTTCAATTTAAGGGCATTCAAAGAACAGAGACCTTAAGAGGGGTGAAACGCTTAAGACTAGACAAAACAGTGCCGAATTTTTCAAGGCCACCGATCAAAAAACATTATGCATATATTTTCACAATTTGAATATCAATTTTTTGATTAATATTCATCTGATTATACAAATCGAACCTCCTTAAAATTGAGAAAACGTAGTTGATTGTTGTGACTACAAAATTCTCGATTGAGGTAATCACGACGTATGATTATCATTTAATTTCTTTTTTCAAGACATTCAAAGGAAAGTTACCTCAAGGGAATAGATTTTTTTTACCGACTTTGGTCGATTTCGTAGCATAAACTATTCATCGAAAATATGCTACAAATATACTTGAAATTCTGCAGGGTTGTTATAAAAACCCTCATATTTCGACATCCGGCCTAATTTAACTCAACTGACCCCCAGAAACGTTTATATCTTACCCCAAAGAATCTGTTGATCCCCCGAGTCGTCATGTTGATTTTTAAGAGGTTTTTACATTTTTTGTGTGTTTTGAACAATAATTCAACCGGAAGTCGAAGCATAAAGGTTTTTATTACATCCCTGCAGAATTAAAAATCTATTTCTAGCATATTTATAATAAATAGTGTGTACTACGAAAGCACCTATAAAAATCTACCCCAGCATTCCCTTAAGGGGAGGTTCCTCTATAATTGACCGACAAATTACACTAAGTTAAGGAATTAATTACGGATGAACAACAAGACGTAATAAACTGGTTATTTTTATCTTTATTTATGCTTCAATTGTAATAAAAAAAATTATTTTTTCTTCAAAATGGCGTCCAAGATGGCGGCTGTTACATGAAGTGCCCTGCGGTTCCATGCAAAACTGCGTGCATTCCTCACTCGTCGATTTTCAATCTAGAATCATGAAACAAGTTCCATTTCAAAACTGAATAAGTACAGAATAGAATGAACCTGAGAAATCGAAAAAACATTGAAAAATGACAAAATGGCGGACATGTGAGTGAAAAAAAAACATCCAAAAAACGAACTTTCAAGTTCACATGTCCGCCATTTTGTCATTTTCCAATATTTTTTCGATTTCTCAGGTTCATTCTATTCTGTATTTATTCAGTTTTAAAATGAAACTTGTTTCATGATTCTAGATTGAAAATTGACGAGTGAGGAATGCACGCAGTTTCGCATGGAACCGGATGGCACTTCGTGTATCAGCCGCCATCTTGAATTGAAATTATTTTTTTTTATTACAATTGAAGCATAAATAAAGGTTTTTTACAAAAAAAAACCACCTTATTACGTCTTGTTGTTCATCCACAATAAATTCCTGAAATTAATGTAGTTTTCGGTCAATTATAGAGGAACCTCCCCTTAAGAAAAAAGAAGCACTTAAGACTCGTCAAATTAGTGCTAAATTTTTCGTAGCATTCAATCAAAAAATATATATATTAAAAAAAAATTAATCATTAAACTCCTTATTAAAATTCATCGAATTATACAAATCGAACCTCCTTAAAGTTGATAAAATGGTGGATAAAAAAGTAGAGGATTGTCGTGAGCGAAGAATTCTCGAAGGCTTGTTATTCCCAAGAGTATTTCACTACATCGAGCTGGTCACTACTTGAATTTGAGTCTCTCACTCACTCATAAAAGAAGCGACGATTTAAGATGGTTTGGATATTCCGGTCGGACTCGGCCTATCGGCAAGACCGAGGTAAACGAGAGGCAGCAGAGCAGCCGATTGCCAGAACTCCACTCATCGCCGGCTAACCTTGCACTAAACTGCACCATCTGCTTCGTACCGCGATAACAAAAGTTGCGGACGTGTGGACGTAGCAGCTTTTTAGAGGGCTAGCATTTAGTCGGTCAACCTACGCATCAAGTAGCTGCTACTGCTGCTGTTGATAGTGCTTACAATTGCCAGCACGCGCTCCACCAACTTCCCTTCTTCCGATACCACAAGCGGATATAACGCAACTCGAATAATGCATTTCTTACTTTTTTTTTTTGTTTCACCAATTTTTCTTTTCTTATTCCAATCATGCACTGTCCAAAAAAATCTTCTTAAAAATTAAGGTATCTATACCGGAAGTTTGTATTTGCAAACAGTTTCCTAAATTTTAGGGTCAAATGTCAAAATTCAATGAAACTCGGTAAAAAAAAATCAAAATTAGTAGACATGGAAATAATAATAATAATAATGTTATTGGAACCGAGGTAACTCTGCACTTAAAATTTAATGTAAATACGACTAACGTTAAAGTCATGTATTTTAGTTTACGTGTATTTTGGCAAGGCCGAATAAGAGCCGCAAATATTGGAAAAGAATATTCTTGTATAAATGTATCGTAGAATTATTTATCGTTATTATTATTATTTTTTTGTGATTGTCGAAGGTTTTTTTTTATGAATTCGTGATTTATTGTTATGTAGATTGGAGTTATTATTATCGTTTTTATTGTGAAATATGCATTTCAATTTTATAGGGACATCTCTTCGCCCTCCCAAATATTTTCACCCCCTTGGCCACTTTTTTTTATAGAAAACCGAGCGAAATAAAAATTGGCCAGATTAGGAAAAAATAAATACTCTGTCGGAAAATCGCGATGCACTTAAAATTGCAATAAAAATGCACAGGAGGTTTTGGAAGTTGTAAAACTGTCGCCACTCGTTCGAGTTCTCGTAATACTCCTTATCGTACGAATGGTATAAACTGCACTCAGTGGCAACACGTACAATAATGCAATTTGCAAACTGATAAATTTCAGAGTAAAATGTCAAAATTCAATCAAACTCGTTAAAAAAAATCAAAATTAGTAGACATAGAAGTAATAATAATAATAATGTTATTGGAACCGAGGTAACTTTGTACTTAAAATTTAATGTCAATACGTCGAATGTTAAAGTCATGTATTTTTTAATTCATGCACATATGTCATGGAAATTATGAATGGGCTTAAAAACCATTTATTAAAAATATAAATATTACTTACGAATTATCTGTTCAGACATATTATATCATGAAAAATTGTTGAGCATTGATTTTCGCCAACGCGGTTTCAACCTACGACCTACCTACCTAAGTACCTGACAAACAATGCACGCACGCTACCAACTCCGCTATCGACGACTTACCAATTTTCGATATCTAAATAGCATAAGAGTGGTGCAATTATTATTATCCCACGCATACACTTATCATTGGCATACGAAAATATCGCATGAATTGCAAACAGAGCGTTTAGTGTGCTTAGTAATATTTTCAAGTGAACATCGTTTAAACTCAACAGTTATTTAGAATAGAAAATAAAAAATGGTCACCCCCCCAAAAATTCGGTGGTCTCGAGTACGTAAACTACGAGATTAATTAACCTCATAGCTCATCAACTGATCAACTAAATTTCAGCTAATCAAATGCCGTCCACCATCTTCTTGCTTCCTCAGACTTATGTCGTCATCCTCCGATCACCTAACTTGGCCTTGACCATTTTTCTACACGCTAAATGTAATTCAATTCTCGCGCAGGGTATGAAAAAAAAAAAAAAAAAAAAAAAAAACATTTTTTCACCCCCAAAAATTCGGCTGTCTCGAGTACCTAAACTACGAGATTAATTAACCATCAACTGATTAACTATACTTTTTCATCCCCAAAAATTCGGCTGTCTCGAGTACCTAAACTACGAGATTAATTAACCATCAACTGATTAACTATATTTTTTCACCCCCAAAAATTCGGCTGTCTCGAGTACGTAAACTACGAGATTAATTAACCTCATAGCTCATCAACTGATCAACTAAATTTCAGCTAATCAAATGTCTTCCATCTTCTTCCTGCTTCCTCAGACTTACGTCATCATCCTCCGATCACCTAACTTGGCCTTGACCATTTTTCTACACACTTAATGTAATTCAATTCACGCGCAGGGTATGAAAAAAAATATTCTCGATAATTTGTATGTTTTGAACAATTCAATGGGAATTGTAATGCAGGCATTTTTGATGCTGTTTTTTTGTTTTTTTTTTTTACTGGAGTTTCGATGGATCATGAGGGCCTCCAGTAGAATGTGTAACACAGGCCTAGTGGCCCCAATGCCGTGGGTGGAGGAGGTGGAGGTTGTTCCATTGTGCGAAACTTACGAAGATGGAGGCAACGTAATGAAACTAACTGGCTCGGCCTGGCCAATTAACGGCATAATATTTAATGCACACTCTCGTCTCCGTTCCCCTAGGCCTAGGCCGCACAAGCGTCGCCGGCGTCGGCGGCGTTAGCGTCTCCTTCCCTGCCCAACACCGAACGCGCGACTCACTTCACCGATGCGCTTTCATCCGTCCGCAACAACGCATCACCGGCTGTTACGTTACACGCAAAAGATGTCAGATTTAACTGTGCCAGGAAATAAGCCTCTATCCAAATTGCACAATAATGTTACACGGGGACAAGTAATTCTTTGCCCTGACCAACAAAACCATGGTGAGCATGCTCTTGAAGTGACTGAGTTAATTTGTCAGGTTAACGAATGTTTTAGTTAGGCCGGCAAGTTTTTTCGATGCCAACCAATTGATCTGTTTCCTGAACCGACTCATGAGTTGGCCCAACTAATTCATGTGTTCCTCGTACGAATTTATGTGTTGGTCAAACCAATTGATTTGTTGACTCATGAACTCATTGATGAACTGTTATGAATTAATATGAACATCGCCGAATACTAATATCATTATGACATTAATACGTAACGTAATGAAAATATAGTATTACATTAGTTAGTTATATTGGCAATATTATTTTACGAATAGTGTTACTCAGGCAGTTAAACCATGCCGTCACTAATATTCGTGAAATTGATTAGCTCATCAATCTCACGTTTTAACCCTTAACGCTCGTAAGCTTGCACGAGGGACCGAGGGCCCGCGAGACTCCTGAGTACTTTAGTTCTCAATCCAAAATCGACCTATTAACGTACACTTATCGTGCACTCTCCCAGCTACGAGTAATAAAGACTTTTACAAACCAGTAAATGTCGACTTATTACACTGAGAAAACTGGTTAATTGAGATAAAATCAACTTTCAAATGCTTGGCATTACTAATCGAGTGATCGCCATTACCAATAGATTAATCGGCATCACTAATAGGTTCATCGTTATTAGCAATTGGTTGATTGACATTACCAAATGGTTAATCGACATTACCAATCGGTTGATCGGCATTACGAAATGGTTAATCGACATTACCAATCGGTTGATCGGCATTACCAAATGGTTAATCGACATTACCAATCGGTTGATCGGCATTACGAATTCGGTGATCGGCGTTACCAATCGGTTGATCGGCATTACCAATCTTTGGTTAGTGACCAATCGGTTGATTGATATTTCCAATCGGTTTATTGACGTTACCAATCGTTGGTTGGCGACCAATCGGTTGGATAACGTAACCAATCGGTTCATTAACCTTGCCAATCTCTAGGTGGTCACTGATAAGTCGGTTGACGTTAACGATCAGTTGGGTCTGACACACAATAAATTACTAATGCCATATTCTACCATGCCTGTTGATCGGCACGTATCCATTTCGTCACTCGTGCAACTCATCGTTTCTGCCCTTAAATATTTTCCTCTTATATACCTGAAATATTTCCCGACTTCATAATCAATAACTCTGATAAAATTCCTATAAAATCTGGGAAAATAGTTAAATCCATCAGATGTTTTGGTTGATATAATTGACAAACGCTTGCTTCGGAGGCTGCATTGGGATTTTTCATGTACCCAGCAGCAAGATTGATAAAGCCGAAGTAATCGGCTTTAATGGCTCGAAGCTTCAGGTTCTACATTGTAAAAAAGTAACAAAAAAAAAAAAACCAGAAAGCAGCATTAAATGGACCTCGTCTTTCAATCAACTCGTCACTCTATCCATGATGTTTATTCAACATTCTATACACAAAAATTACAATACTTTCTGTTAAATCCTATGATAATTGGAAAATTTAATTGAAAAAATGGTAATTATAGTGCTATGTATTATTACTATTAAACTAGTAAAATTCAACTAAAGTTGAATAAAGTTCAACTGTTGAATGAAATTCAACTCTTGAATAAATTTCATCTCTTGAATAAAATTCATCTCTTGAATAAAATTCAACTCTTAAATAAAATTCAAATATCGAATAAATCTCAACAGTCACATGAAAATCAACAGTAAAAAAAATCACCTTTGACAAAACTTCCGATGAGGTCGATTGGCAATGATTTTTAGGAGTGTCGCTACATCAAAGCCAGGAGGCGAAAAGCGAAGGTGGCACAGCAGCTCCAAGGGGATCTGTGTGACCGAGAGGGAAATATCCGGCGCAGGGCTGCCAGGGAAGAGGAGGGGGGAGCGGACGGGGCGCGCGCACCGTGCGTAGAGCTTCGGGGACGCGGTAGAGAGAGGGCGCGCGGCGCCCGCGCGCGCATCTCGCCACTGCCGCTGCCACTGCCGACGATTCCCCTTGCGGGTGCCACCGGAGGGTGGCTGCCGGCCACCCCCTCGTGCTGATACGTCATAAATTTTGTGAGGTTGCGCGCGGCACGTTTTAACGCCGTAGGTGGGTCAAAATGCGATGGATAGACAGAGACATACGGATCTCAGGCGCAACTGGAGATCCCAAGGAACGGAGAAACGTGTACATATACGTACGGCTCTAAATCTCTCCCTCTCTCTCTCTCTCTCTCCCTCTTTCTCTTTGTACGAATCGGTTCACACGAGTTCAGCGTTTCAGTTCGTCCCGAGCTGCGCTCGAGTGTCTATCGAACTCCGGACTTCCGTCGATAAGTCGGTGAGTCCCAATAAGTCGTGACTCAAGGATTTGAAACTCGAGATACACGATATTCGTGTAACGATTTATCGTCTTTTTTGTTTTTTTTTTTTTTTTTGAGACCTTTCTTTAGGCTCTCTCGATTTGATTTTAGATCTTTGTAGATGATTGATGCATCATTTATGTCGTGCTGGATGGATTTTACCTTAAGGGAGTTCCACCCTCGTGGAACGGCTGCTTTATTTTTTCCTTATTCATTTTTTTTATTCATCATTACAGATTTTTCATTTCAAGAAAATCTAATCAGTGTGAATAGCGTTACAGTGGAAATGACGAATCGATTATCAATGCATACTCAAATTATATTGAGATATTATTGGAAAACGTATTTTGTCGCTCTTTTTTTATTTTTATTTTCTTAAGTCTCTGCGCGGCAAACACTTTTTGATGTTCGAATAAGAATTTAAAAAAAAAACAGAAAACTTTGAGTATTATTGCAGGTCGAAAAAATGGAAATTAATCAAGCGCAAGCTCCTAATTATTGGAAATATGAGTAGACAACGTCACTCGTTATCGATGACTCCAATATTTGAAGTCTCAATACTTTTTTTCACTGAACAAAAATTACTTTTAACAATCACATATAAATTATCAATCATTTTTATCAATTTCCGGACAAAATTTATGAAAAGATACCTCTGTTTGTAAAATCATATTTCTTCGCTAACTGAAAAAGTGAAACATAAATTGTAATGAATGATTCGAACCTTTCAGCCGTTCTTCAAAATATCCTCTCTAATATCCACTGGTAATGCACCCTATATATTGTGTTTTATCGAAACTACTCAATGCATTTCTCTGCAAATCAATTGTGCAGCGTAAAATGTGATTTTTGCCCGATTCAAAAAAATAAAAAAATAATATTTTGTTCCCTAAAAAAAAGAAATGCCTGAATTAATAATTTCTAGACAAATGGTCCTCTATTATCACGCATAACTGAAAGGCTTTTAATTCCCTAACGAACCAAAAATTCAACAAATTTATATAAATTGATATAAATTTTATAAAAGTCCCTCAGTTGCAAAATTTCCGACTAACGATCGATTTATGCACTATTGTCGTGCATAAACACTTCCGGTATCCGAGGGGGTGAAAGTGGTGTTTGAATAGATTAATAATAGACTAGAAACGTTTCAATAGTTCATCACGATGCTCTCACCTCCGATAAACTATAATAATTTATCGTATTGTGTCGTCACACTCGAATTAATGAGCATTAAGTGAATGAAAAATAGCCACGCAGATCTGTGATAACAGATCGATAGGAAAAGCGGAAAGTCGGGGGAGGGAGAAAAAAAATCAGCTCGAAGGGTTGACAAGCATACAACAATTTTCGGAGCTGTAACGAGTGACAATATTTTAGTCAACCTTCAACTCTACCCTCACGTCCAGTATAATTGATGGCCCTATAAATCTAACATCTATTATAAGTGTTTAGCAGGTATACTTCGTGTCACTATTACTTTTGTGTGTGTGTGTGTGTGTGTGTGTGTGTGTGTGTGTTTGTTCGGAACTGCCGTCGTCAACGAGAAATTAATTTCAATTACCTCGACGATAAATAAGCTCGTGGGTGTTTAACCATTTGTCTTTGTGTGACTATGGCCAATACGAGAGCAACCTTCGTACGTGAATTAACTCCAAAGGCACTTGAAATTGTCACGAAATTTCATTTAAAATGGCTCTAAAATATTCACACGTTTGAATTTTAAAAAATATATTTTTATAGTATACTTTTACTTTGTTATTCTTTGGCCCTCATGGCAATGTTATGAACTTAATTAATTCGCTTCTTAATTTATGGGGAAATTATTGTACTAACTCCAAATGCACTTGAAATTGTCACGAAATTTCATTTAAAATTGCTCTAAAATATTCTCAAATATCATTATTTATCACATAAATGCGTGAATTTGATTTGGATTAGCATAAAGAAAACGCCCCTGTCGATGAATTTTGACGAGTCAATCAACGAACGCCCCTTAAAATTGATTGCCAGAGCCAGATTTTTTATGCAAACATTTTTTTTTAAATCCTATCTTTAGAAATCAAAGCAATCAGTCAAAAACGATTCTAAAAAAATTTTTTTAATTCTGAAAAATTAACCAGCGCTCATCTCCCTTAATATAGCATTTTTCGTTTCGACCTTTGGTCACAAACTTTTCAGGAAATCAAAAAAAATGTATTTCGGTTCTGAAATCCATATTTTTTATTTAGAAATTAATTACCAAATGAAAATCAGTTTCATTTTTGAAACGCAAACTAAAAATGCACGTTTAAAAATGTAAAGCCACGAAATACAATTTTTTTTTTTTTTTTCTACTAAAATTTCTCATAGAAATCATAACGGAAGTGAACAAATGGCTTTGTCAGAAGTTGCGAACACGACGCCGAGTGCGCACTACTTGCACGTGTCGGCGCAAGGGTCGCTCGAGAACGACTGAGGGTCGTGGGGGTGGCGTTAAAAAAAAAAGGCGAAGAATTGTTGCCGAGGCCACCGAAGAGTGAAGTGAAATTCCGTCGAGTTTTCTTTCTTTTTTTTTTTTTTCCTTCGTTAAAATTCCGCAAGGTCACCGCGCAGGGTTATGCTTTGACGGTCGAGCGGCTGGTGCTTAAAATATACATACGCAAGTGAGGAAGCCGTAGAAAGAACAAAAAAAAAAAAAAGAAACAAAACGAAACATAAATAAAGCATAAAACGGAGGCGCAAACTGGAACGACATTATTGGGGAAATAATAAAGAAATCCTCAATCTCCGATCTGCGTGACTTGGCATTGAAGGGAAACTCCATCCTGAAAATTGCGTTCATTGTCGTACACTATAATACACAATTCCCGCTCATTTTCTCCGCACCGGAAGAAAATTAAAAACGGAGCTACGAAGTTACTCGGAAAGAAAAATCATTTTCATTTCCTTTCTCAGAGATATTCAATTTTCGGCTTCACTATCAGCCTCAAGTCGAATATTCTACCACGAAAAAAATGACTTTTAACCCTTTTTGGGATAATTCAAATAAAAAGGTTATTTATATTTGAATTATTTTTTTGCGAATTTAAAAAATTTCACTTTTTATCGTTTTTTAATAGAAATCTACATGACTTCCGGTCGAAAAATCGTCTTCAAACTTCGTTTTTTTTGGAGATATCGAATTTTGGTCTTTACTATTTTACTAGTTTTCAAGTCAAATTTGCCGCCGCTGAATACAAATATTTTAACCCTTTTTTATTATGATTTTCAAAAATGTGACGTTTGGCTGTTTCTATTTCCGGAATTGATAAATCCGACTTCCGGTCGAATAATAACCTTGTTTTTGTTTTTTTTTAATGATATCGAATTTTGGATTTCACTGTTATTCGAATATTCTACCACGAAAAAAAAAAAAAAAAACTTTTAACCCTTTTTGGGATGATTTTTAAAAAAAATGTTCTTTAGATTTGATTTTTTTTCTGAGAATTCAAGAAATTTCACTTTTTATCGTTTTTGAATAAAAATCTACATGACTTCCTGTCAAAAAATCGACTTGAAACATTTTTTTTGTTCAGATATCGAATTTTGGTCTTTACTATCGTTTTCAAGTCAAATGTACCACCACTGAATACAAATATATTAACCCTTTTTTATTATAATTTTTAAAAACGTGACTTTTGGCTGTCTCCATTTCCGGGATTGATAAATCCGACTTCCGGCCGAATAATACACCTTGTTTTTGTTTTTTTTTTTATGATATCGAATTTTAATTTTCACTATTATTTTATAATCGTATATTCTTCAGCTGAAAAGCCCTTTTTAGCCTCTGTACCATAATTCCGCAAAAAAAAAACTTTTCCGATAAAAATTTCGTTTCTCTTCGATACATCGATTTTTAATCTACACCGTGACGGTAGAAGCGAAGTAGCGTTATCGTGCATGTTAATTCAATTTGATGCGGACAATGGGTGTCCAAAGCTACAGGATTAGTTTCCAGATTTCACGAAGTTTCCTCTATTATGAAGCTCAATTTGAACAATGCAGCTCACGGAGGTTTATAAAATCGGAATAACAATGAGGAAGCAATGAGCAACTTTCCACTTTACGTCCTTTTTTCAATTGTGTTACTTACTTTTTCCTGCAATTAACTATTTTTTTAATGCGAAAAAAAAACAAAAACAAAAATCCCCATTAAAGAGTCAATAATCTAATCGAACACAAAATTGAAACTTAACATCAGTTGAAATTGAATTGAAATTTATTCTGAAATAACAAACTTACCAACGGGGGGTTCAGCGTTGGTGGAATATATCACTTGAACCGAGGTGTACTTTTTCTTTTTGCGATCTCCCACGTCGCGACTGGTTTTGGTTTTGCGGGCCATTATTTTGACACTTTGGAACTGAAAAAAAAAAAAAAATTAACAAAGGGTCAGACAAAATGAACTAAGCAGATATCGGAAGCATATGGGGTTCGGTTTTACAGGAGTTGTACGATAGAGAGAGAGTGACTTTGCATAGGCACAGTGGTTGCAGGTCAGACGCCATGTCCTAAAGGCCCCGGCTGGACCCTTGGGCCTTAGTGTATCACGACGCCACGTCATAAGACCGTAGCACGCCTGGATGCTGCGAGACACTCGGATCCTGTGCTAGACTCGCTAACCAGTGACGGCGTTAGACATTAGAATGCCCTGAGACAAAGCAACCCTCTCGGGTCTCGACTTTTTTTGGAATGCAATGTAAAATGGAGTTTTTGTGCACTTCCAGCAGAAAGCAGGCCCCCTGTTCGGGCCTGCAGGTGCCTGTGGCTAAAGTTGCCCTTTTTGCTTAAGCAGCAGAACAAAGACTGCGCATGCGCAAATCGTACTGGTTACCTTTTTTTTCGTGTATCTTAAAACATACTTTTTTCGGTTGGTTAATCCTAAAATACACTTTTTTTCAGTTAGTTATCCTAAAACATATTGATTATTCAATTAGTCATCCTAAAATTGCACTTTTTTCAGTTTATGCTAAAACATATTGTTTTTCCATTAGTTATCGTAAAATGCACTTTTCTCATTTAGTTATTTTAAAACACACTTTTTTCGCTTGGTGATCATAAAACACATTTGTTTCACTTGATTATATTTTCGCACACTCTTGACACACTGCACGCATAAACAGCAAAGATTTTCATGCGCTTGTTACAAAAAAACATTATCTAATACACGCACAAAAAAGTAGTCTGCCTTCGACGGTTAGGAAGCGAGCAACTAACTTCCTCTTAAGCCACAAACATCAGCCAACTTCTCAACCTTCATCGAAAATACCATTTTTTTGTACCAATATCACAAAGTACTGTTTTACATAAATATCGAAGAAGAATTAAATCAAATCCATAAACTCGTTTTATAAAATCTGTAAAAATGGTTAAATTTTTCACAGCAGTCCTACATATAAAGCACAAGTTTCCGCTTCTATGTTAAAGCCATTCTTAAGATACAGCGGTATGAATTTTGCAAAGATACCACGAATATGCAATCATCCGGCCATTTTAAATCAAATGCACTTTACTCCATATTTCAAGCCATTTTGAGTAATCTGGCATGTAATCCCAGAAATTTTTTTTCGGCAAAACAAAGTGTCCTCAATAAGCAATATATCTATTATCACAACCAATTAAGTAATAGTACTTTATCCTACGCGGTGCAAGAAGTGCCTACTTCTCACACGCTTAGCTTCGCGTGTGTAAAATCGCACTTCTCGCACTCATTGAATAAAGTTTTGTACGAAACTCGTGTGAGAAACTGTTTCTCACCTCCTGTGACTGCTGCAAGCTCACAAACTCACTCGAATCGCAATAAACTATTACGATACTAGTGCGATAAAATGTATTTTCTTTCTTTTCTCTATCGCTGCTGGTTTACCACAGAAACCGAAAGTGAGTGCAATCAAACGAGTTAAGAAACTGTTTATCACACGAATATCGTAATAAATATTATCCTACGCGGTGCGAGAAGTTCCTACTTCTCACACGCTTGACTTCGCGTGCGTAAAATCTCACTTCTCGCACTCATTAAATAAAGTTTTGCACGAAACTCGTGTGAGAAACTGTTTCTCACCTCCTGTGACTGCTGCAAGCTCACAAACACACTAGCATCGCAATAAACTATTACGATACTAGTGCGATAAAATTTCTTCTCTTTCTTTTCTCTATCGAGGGTGATTTACCACAGGAACCGAAAGTGAGTGCGATCACCGAGTTAAGAAATCGTTTATCGCACGAGTGTCGTAACAAATTTTATTTCGCGAGGTGTAAAAATGAGAATTTATGCACACGAAGCGTGCGCAAAATCGCGTTTCTCGCACTGGCTAGAAGAAAATAATGATTACACTTCTATTTGTACTTAGGCGAAATATATTATTAATTACGTTACGTCCAAATATTAATCGATGATCACGAACCGTACACTGCGACGTTCTAGTCAAGACTATCGATGATGTTAGATATCAAAATGATTTTGCGTATTCGCTCATCAGCTCCGATCATCTATAAGTTATGCTGGTCTCCCTTTTTATACACTATCCCCATTTCTTAGAAGTTGTCTCTAATCTTACCATCACTTCATCAACTCTTGCTTATATAACTTATGATGTGATGTGGTCCATGATTCTAATCTAAAGCTAAATTTCCATATTACACTGTTCTGAGTTTCGACCATGGCCTTGTAACGGTCGATCCGAGAGGTTTGGTAAATCCGTACATTGATAGTATCGATGTCCCAATGACATATCATAAATTAATGCAAAAAATTAATGAATAATTTTCGCAATTGAACCTTCACTTTTCAGATAAATCTTTAGATTTATTGCATTTTTCAACTACTATTTTTAGACAGAAATGGAAAATTTTTTAAAAAATACTAATCATATAATTTATGCCTTTTTAATGTTCAATTTATGATTCTAATAGCATTTACTTCCAAATGAATTTTAAAAATGTTAATTGACGTGATTAATCTTTTTTTTTTTTGCATAGAAAGTATTTCCTGATTTTTCGAGGACAATTCACTTTTTTTTTAAATACAAAATAGCATGACGTTTATTTTAAGCCTATATAACCTTTCGAAGACATTATGTACTCCTTTTTAAAGATAAATTTATGATTTTGGTAAATTATACTCCAAGAAAATCAAACATTTCAACTGACGTGCATAAACTTTTTTTTATCAGCACTTTTTTTTCTGAAAATCAACAAAAGATGAAATCACCGATTTATTTTCCACTATCCTAGTTAATATGTTCCCGAGAAATGCGAGTATAACATCGGTAATTAGAATGAGCAATAAGAATAACGTGAGAGCGAGGGAAAAAAAAAAAAAAAAAAAAACGTTGCTAAGCCTCCTCTTAAGGTCAGCGGGTTATGAAAAATCGATAGAACCCATAAAAAAGGTAATAATTTTTAAACTACAGGTTGTAGAGCAGCGAATGGCGGGCTCCAAATTAACGGCTACGTATGTTCGACAAATAAAAAAAAGTGTAAACAGTTTAAATGTGGTTCTAGGAATCAATTCACTGTGTACCATTTTTTGAGCCTCGAAACGGAACCACTGGAGTAAAAGTGATACGATGACTGATGACTATCGTATATGATACAACCTGCATGCTGAAATCAATAAAGTGCTATCAATAAATATTGGCCTTCGAATTGGCAGACAATTCCGTGCCATAAAAACGGCCAGTCCAAACGCTCGTGTATAAAGTCGTTCATCGATCCTCTAATTTATCCCCATTATCGCCCAAACTATTTTTTTTTACAAGAATACATTTTTTTTTTTTTTCAAATTTTCCATCGAGTAATTTTCCGATAATTATAAATATTCAAGATTTTCTATGGAGATCTTAATAAATTATATTCGAAATAAAAAAAAAATAGATGAGATTTTGGGGTAAATTTTCGTTTCGAGAAAAAAAAAAATTCAAGTGCCTTAAAAAATGCATGGCCATTATTTTAAAAAATCGCAATATTAGAATATATGAAAACCATAAGTGAAATATAAAATCTTGATCCAAAAAAACAAAAACTTTTTCAACTCTTACGAAAAACAAAATAAAAGGTAGAACTTCTCTATCTCAAAAAAATTAATAATTAATTTTAAAAATTCGATATATTGATGATTCAAAATCGGAGAGACAAAAATTCTTTTTTTTTTTTTTATACAGTGAGATAAAAAATCGAAGTATTTCCCATTTAAATCCCACGTATATTAAATCTGTGAACACTTTAAATCATTAAAAATGAAGTAAAACCAAAACCTCTTTCCGAACGACAAAAAGACCCTCAGTGAAAACTCCTAAACTTCCATTAAGTCTACTCAGAAATGATAATAACATTCCCATTGCTTCCGAGATTATTATCCATCTCTCAGCACTTCGTGCTTTTCCCACAATTAATGAGCTTTCTGCGAAGTGCTCAGTCTCTTGAAGGTTTTTGCTAAAAGATACAAAAGCTTAAGGATGTACTACGAGTGGTACAGTCCCACGAAACACGCGTTTCAGAAAAAATTCCGAACACTTCCGGATGAAATTAAAATCCGAAAAAAAACACGAGTACGTAAAAAATAACAGAAAAAAAGCTTAAGGGTGTAGGAGTGGTACAGTCCCAGGAAACGTGAGTTTCAGAAAAAATTCCGAACACTTCCGGATGAAATTGAAATCCGAAAAAAAACACGAGTACGTAAAAAATAACAGAAAAAAAGCTTAAGGGTGTAGGAGTGGTACAGTCCCAGGAAACATGAGTTTCAGAAAAAATTCCGAACACCTCCGGATGAAATTAAAATCCGAAAAAAAAAACACAAGTATGTAAAAAATACCGAGAAAAAAAATGTTGTCTTAAAAAGATTCCGTAATTGTTAACAAAATCATGGCAAAGAAATAATTCAACAAATCAGCCGTCAATCTAATTTTTCGCCTGCATGACAATAATTTATTCATTTTTCTGTATACCTGAGACTTTTCAATTTTGTGTAATTCCCGGATTTTTTTTTTTTTTTTTTTTTCGATATCAAAAAATTTGTGGAAAATCACCAATATTGAATATGAGTCAGTAATATAACCCATTACATCCCCGAAAAATCCAGTTCATTGATCAAATACATTGTCAAAAACAACTCAAACAAAACAAAAAAGAAATTCCAAAAACTTGCACAGAATACTCAAAAAAAAAAAATATATATACTTATTCAGAAAAATCGACCAATCATTTTTATTTTATTTTTTCAAGTCAAGTCGACCAGTGATTTATTGATCAATTTCTTTTTCATAAATTTGTTAACAACACATTGGAATTATTTTTCACCAGAATCAAAGTCTTCAACATTTCCAACGTACTTAATTTTTTTTAGCTTTTGTATCCGATCGAGAAGGGCTGAAAATTTTTCTCAGCAACTCGTGTTTACCGGGACTGTACCGCACGTCCATCCTTAAGGGAGACGGAAGAAAATGTGAAAGAAGAATAAGAGATGAGTCTGGCAAGGGGAAAAAAGTGATAATGAAAAAATGCGACGTCTACGAGACACATTGGCGAAGGAAAAGGCTTTCGGAACGAAGGACTTTCTATTTTTAGCTTCGTAGAATCTCTTAGACGGGCTTTATGTTGACGAGATGGCGTTAAACCAAAATAATTCGCTCCATCTCCGAATTAATGTTGCCCCTCGTACAGAGCATTGATTTTACGTCGTCGTTGTACTGCCGCTGTTCCGGACGCTTCGTTCACCGTCGTTCATAGTCACCTCCATCCTCAGAATATTCATCAAGTTTACCCGCCTCACCAATATTTATCCTCACCGGTGAAAAGCCGCCCTTATCACCTCAGATCCGTTCTCGTTTCTCGCTGCCAACGCGCTTTTGCACTTCACACCCTCCAAAAGCTCATTTTCCTCTGGTTCCACTGTCTCCCATAGAAAATCATTAATTCTACCTTAAAGATTTATTAGATAAATAATCTGCGAGAGTTTTCAAACTTTACTATTTCACGAGTCTTTATGGCGTAAAGTTAAAACATACGCAAGAAAAAGTATTTTTTATTCCACTCATTTTCACACCTTGTGTGAAATAATAGTACATTGTGATACTAGTACGATAAAGCGGCCATTATCGAGGTTAGGAAGCCGCGCACAAGCCAAGTCGAGTACTACAACGACACGAGGCGTAACCGAGTGTTGTAGTAGTATTTTTTGAAGTGCGTGAAGTTATCTGCAGAATTCTAGATAACTTATATATAATCTACGTTTATGCAAACACGAAATGTGCGACATTATGTGCATGAGTTACAAAAAATGTCGTACGATACTCGTGCGACAAATATATTTTTAACTCACGTGATTGTAACACTGGTAATGAAGAGTTTTATCGCACTAGTGTCGTAAAGTACTGTTAGATTTGATTAATGTGTTATTGCGATTATTATTTTTTACATTCGCTCTTTTCTTTTTTTAAGAGTTAAACTGCGTTTATTATTGATATAAGTACTGTCTAAATAAATTCACTGATTAATTAAAAATCAAATCAATTTTTTTTATCATACCATTAAATACAAATATTTTAACCTAAATCTCATTTTTACTTTAATTTGATGCGAGTTCAAAAAAACGTACAGTTGTACTTATATCAATAACTTGCGGTACTTAGAAAAATATAATAATAATTTTCTTTAATAACTAAAATTTCACTTCTGGATCCGGATATTTTTTTATCGTGCAGAAATTTTTCAGACAAGAGAATAATGAGATCCCTTCTCATTTCTCGCTGCCAACGCGCCTCACTTCACTCGCACCTAGAACTAATTTTCCTCTATTCCTGTTCACCCTGGGGAACCCCGTGGAAAATCATTAATTTTACAACGCGTAGACAGATGCGAATTTTTCAACCGTCAAATAACACCACCAACAGTGGCAATATTACCAGGGTAACAAAGCACAACGTTGCATGACCATGAACCCTCCGCTATGAAAAGCAAATTAATTTTCTTTTTCTTTTTTTGTTGCAATTATTTTTCAGGCTCTTGAAAATAATGTTACGTTGGCAATAATTAAAAGGACTAATCGTTTTTTTGTGGGGCGGATATTAACTGTTACAAGTAATCGATTTATCCCAATAATTTTGTGCATTCCATCGATACGACATTTTTAAAATCAAATAACACCACCATACAGTAACAATATTGCCAGGGTAACAAAGCAAACCATTGCATGACCATGGACCCTCCGATACAACGTTTATAAAATTGCCAATAAATTGCAAATACTGGCGCATCAACACCATTAGTTCCAATGTATCCTGCCTCCTTGGCTTCCACTTCAAAAGGAGCGCGTAAGTGAAACCCTATTTGATACAGTGGCTTTCATCTTTTTTAAATCTATTTTCGTATAGAAACTCATATTTTCTCCTCCGACCCTCCATTTCTACCTTTGAAAGGAACTCGGAAACTCTTTACACTCTTATCTATATAAAATAGGTGCAGCAGTGATATGAAAAATTCCACACCAATTCAGCCACCCGATTTTCGACGTTCACAAAAAATGTGGTCATTTTGGTAAATGGTAAAATGGTAAAATGTGCAGTCGACGGTGGGCCCTTTTCAAGATAAACCCTTTCCTTATATTTCGTTTTCTTCCCAAAATCCCAAATAAACTCGTTTTCTTTACGCACTGTTTGTATAAATATTATTCACATTTTTTGATTTGCATTAAATTTGATTGTAATTTATTTTTTCTTCCTAATTTTTTAAATATATTTTATTAAAAAATAATAAGTTACAATTATCGATGCAGATATAAAAGTATCATTTTATTTATGACGATAATTTGCACTACGTGAAAAAAAAAAGTATTTTTTTATAAATTAAAATTGCAGTTATGAGATTTGGACTTTGTTGGCATAATTTTTCGGATGAAAAGACAGTTGTTTAATAGGTTACTTAATTGTTGACAGTTTTACCAAGACTTTGTCTATAGTTTTTTATGGTAATGCTGAGGAGGAGTAAATAGAAGCGCAGCGTGTCGTTACAACGCCCAGAGTGAAAACGCTGAGAGCGTGTAAATTATGACAGTGTGTACAGGGTCGCCAGGCAATTAATCTCTTCGGTCATTCTAACGCTCCGATGCACTTCTCATTCCGCTAATGACCATATGATTAATCGCTCGCAAATCTGCTTTTATATGCCACTGAGATAGGTACGCCAATATTTGGAAGTCTGCCCAATTACAATAAGAAAATTCGAAAACGAAAATTGAAAAATACGGTGATCTATTAAAGTCAATTCTGGACGAGCTTTCACTTCATTTTCCCATGTAAAATGCCTCATAAACACACGCATGTAAAATACCGCATTCGTGAGAAGTGCTACTTCTATTTGGTACCTAAGCGGCGATTTACAGTGAAAATTGTATACTTTTACTTCTCGCACTAGTGCTTTTTCCTCGCATGCACTTTTCACACTATTACTTTTTTCTCGCATGCACTTCTCACACTAGTGCTTTTTTCTCGCAGGGACTTCTCGCACTAGTGCTTTTTTCTCGCACGGACTTCTCACACCAATGCTTTTTTCTCGCACGGACTTCTTGCACTCGTGCTCTTTTCTCGCACTAGTGCTTTTTTCTCGCATGGACTTCTCGCACTAGTGCTTTTTTCTCGCATGCACTTCTCGCACTAGTGCTTTTTTCTCGCACGGACTTCTCACACCAGTGCTTTTTTCTCGCACGGACTTCTTGCACTCGTGCTCTTTTCTCGCATGCACTTCTCGCACTAGTGCTTTTTTTTCGCACGCACTTCTCCCACTAGTGCGTTATTCTCGTACGCTCTCGACGTTAACGTATCACTTCAGAAATTAAACGAGAATAAATGAGAACACCCTGCCCCCTCCCCCCTCCTTTTATGATTCCATAATCAAAGCATATTTTACAAAAAATTCAAATTTTATTTCTATTAACTTACAAAAAATCAGACAAAAATTGGCGAAACACCCACAAAAAAGGGAGTCCGACTTATGATTGACTGTCTGTACATCTGAGGTATATTCAATATATACTGCGTCTGTTCTTTTGTGTCTCGAATGACAATGTCTCGAGACAAAAAATATATATACAGCTGTATACACAGCAAATAAATTCGCATTAAATTACGTTCTGAGCTAAATTTAACAAGATTCGACGAAGTGGTTCTAAGGTGATTGCTCTTTCAATTTTCTGAATTAGACGACTATAATTTGCATAATTTATTTCGTCCATTGATAAAATTCGACTGTAATAAACTTCGGACTTTGTTGAACATTTATACCAGATGAAAAAATGAATATCGTAAATTTTTTTGTAAATTTGCAAAGCAAAAAATGTTTGATATCAAAATGTTGAAAATATTTTCACGTGTCATTTAATTTCTTTTGTTGTGTAAATTAACGTGATAAAAAATTAATTAAAAAGTCATTTATGTTATTGAAAAACCATGCAGAAATCGCACCCAATATCAGCATGGCGAAATACCCATAAAAATGGCGTCCACCTTATAATTTTCACCCTGTAAAATATATTCAGTATATAATAATTTTATCTGAAATATATTCAGTATATAATAATATTATCTGTAATATGTTGAATATATGATGTGGGTAGTTGTCTTTTGTGCCTCGAATGACAATATCTCGCGATAAAAGATGTATGTACAGTTATAAAGCGAGTGCCGCACCTGAATCCAGGCGTTTACGAGTAAAAAGCTCATTTATAGCCACTCATGTTCTGAGCAATATATGCAGTAGATTGTACGTGCAGCCAGAAGCAAAGCAATCGACTGATGAGATCGATTTGAGATGAAGTGAGCGCATCAAACGGCTCCCACGACGTTTATTACGAGTGACTCAGGATAGGAGAGAGCTTTTAGGTGTCCGTAGGTGTGTATGTGTGAAGATACCCGAGATAAATGGAATCTTTGAGATGCTGGATGCAGTCTGTCTGCTGATGCACGTGGTGAAGCTACAGTGCGGTTTCTATGTGAATTTTTCCCTTCGAAAACGGCAGTCAGACATTCTGTTTTTTATTGTATTTATGCCGATCGTGACTCTCAATTTTATTCAGACCATTTGAAATCCATTTTTGGCCGACAAAGTCATTTATTATATTGCACATGATACGAGACTTTGGACGATAAAAAAATTCCGCCTCGCTCTTCAAACCCAGAAGTCAAAAATATATTCATCCCATTAATTTCGTACGCGCCACTGGCGCTCGAAGCGTGACCTGGAAAAATGCAATTTTATTCCCAGCAAATTACATCCGCGAATCTATATTAAATTTCCTGACGTCTCGCGGCATATCCTCATCCATCGCAATATTATTAATAATTCCGAAGATCCTCTCCCAATTCTTAAGAATTTTTGAAATTGGCGAAGGGAAATTTTTTGCTTTTGGGCCATTTTGCCCCGCGGATATATAATGAAAAATGTATGTAGATTAAATTTCAAATGGCCTTAACATCTCATGTTATCTATCGCAATAATTTCGAAGATCCTTTCCCAATTCTTAAGAATTTTTGATATAGCGAGGCGGAATTTTTTGCTCTTGGGCCATTTTGCCCCGCGGATATATAATGAAAAATGTATGTAGATTAAATTTCAAATGGCCTTAACATCTCATGTTATCTATCGCAATAATTTCGATGATCTTTTCCCAATTCTCAAGAATTTTTTGAATTGTCGAGGGGAAATTTCGCTTTTGGGCCATTTTACCCCGCGGATATATAATGAAAAATGTATGTAGATTATATTTCAAATGGCCTTAACATCTCATGTTATCTATCGCAATAATTTCGAAGATCCTTTCTCAATTCTTAAGAATTTTTGATATTGGCGAGGCGAAATTTTTCGCTCTTGGGCCATTTTGCCCCGCGGATATATAATGAAAAATGTATGTAGATTAAATTTCAAATGGCCTTAACATCTCATGTTATCTATCGCAATAATTTCGATGATCTTTTCCCAATTCTCAAGAATTTTTTGAATTGTCGAGGGGAAATTTCGCTTTTGGGCCATTTTACCCCGCGGATATATAATGGAAAAAAACGCGTGTACTAAATTTCAAATGGCCTCAGCATCTCATGTTATCTATCGTAATTAACCCGAAGATCTTATCCTAATTTTAGGCGGTTTGGAACCATAAAAAATGGAAATTTCGCTTTCGGGCCATTTTGCCCCGCGGATATGGAATAAAAAAATAAGCCTATATAAAAAAAAAACAATATAAAAAAAAATAACCGGGAAGTCCTATCCGAATGCTAGAAAAAATTTTTATAGATTAAAAGGAGAGGCGATAATAAAACATAAAATTTTTGGGCCATTTTGCCCCAATCTAATATGTCGAAGAGAGTGTCGATATCGTTTACTAAGGTGTATCGCATGAAGGATAGGCGCATCGGTTGCTATCGGGTTTCGAGCCCTCGAGGAAGATACCACGTTGATGCTATCGACTTTTCGCGAGCCGCCGAGATTCGAAATGGGTCGACGTCGACGGACCACTACCACTACGAATCTGCCGAGTTGCTCGTGCAAGTCTCACGCCTCTCTCGTTTCACTCGATAGTGGAAACCGAGTTGGGACCAAGTTTCCTCGAATGCCAAGTTTCCCCTGTTGAATGTGCGATAGTTCTGAGATGTGCCGACGGTACACACTTCACCCCGACGCACACGAGCTGACAAATGCTTCCCTACACGCCATAAATGGAAGAGATTTTATCGACAACTTCGGTTTAAATGAAAATACTTTACCAATGCGACTTCCGAGATCTGTAATGCACGACAAAGTTAGGACTAGTTGCACCCACAAAAATCGGTCTGATGGGTTTATCGGAAGGAATCTATTTGAAATAAATTAAATTTCATTTGGATCAAACGAAATGTTAAGTAAATACAATGAAATTTTATTTGAATGAAATGAAATGTTGTATAAATTAAATTAAATTTTGTGTGGATCAAATGAAATTTTGTATGAATTCAATGAAATTTTATTTGGATGAAACGAAATATTATATAAATTAAATAAAATTTCATCATTTGGACGCAATGAAATTTTATATAAATCAAATAAAAATTCATCATTTGGATGCAATGAAATTTGAAATTAACACGAATCATTCGTACGAGTGCATTTCATGCAATCATAAAAAATCAGAAGATCAATAAATGATTGATTAATTGATGCCGATTTATCGAAACGTTTATAGGATAAATCGATCCGTGCGTGAACGAAAAACTAAAATCTCCACGAAAGTTTTAAGAAAAGGGTTCTTTTTATGAGCCGTCAGCAAAAAGTTAATAATAATCAAATTCGGTGATATTGCGCGAATAAAAAATGGCACTGCACCCTGACAATGCGGGATACTTATCCGTCGCTCTAAAAAAAAATATTTTAGTTAAAATTTAAGAGCCTCTAGGTTCATTTCTAGCCAATGCACGACCAGACCCATCGACATCGATGAATCTCCCACGCGTTTCCCGTTCGCATTTCCTTTCCAGCTTCGAGCTTTCATTCCCTCTTTATGTCTTCCTTATTCCGCTCTTCTTCAACGTGTACTTCGCTAAAGGAGTCATTGTCGAGTAAGAATTGCTCGACCGTACGTCGTCGAGTAGGAAGTGACTGGGTTACATCTTGACCCAGTTTTCCCGCAGCTTTTCTCAAGATTGTATCTTAGGTCGCATTCACTTTCTGAGACACTCGTTCGGTTAGAGGAGAACGGGGCTAAATGGCACAAGTCTAAAATGAGACATTCTCCAATGGCTCTTCCGGAGTTCATTACACCGAATTCACGATCGTACTCTCTTAAACTTCATTGCCTAGAATAATTAGATTCCATGGGTTAATTTCCATAGATTACACGGCTTAATGTCTGCTTCATCTTCTCTATCAAATTCACCAGAACTTTCAATTTTCCGCAAAATTGATTTGATGCGCTGTGCAGATTAACAGAGAGAGACAAAAAATGGTTCGCCAGGTTTCCAATGAGTTATGGAACTTGTAATGAAATTAAAGGCGTATCCATAAATGAGATGGATTATTTCGAATCCCATTGGCACGCAGGTTACATTTGTTACTGGGACATCGGTGGTGAGAAGTCCTCATTAACCGGGAAGCCAATCTCCGACGCATTACTATTACATCCGAGTTTGCAGGATAGTTGGGTATACACACATGTATAGGTATATGGCATAAGTGCGGTAACTGCGGTGGCAGGTTATTTCGAGGGTAACGATCACCTCGCGTGTTAACGGTGCGTTACCCGCTGTGGCTTATCACCCTTTCAGAATCGGCGCGTCCATCCAGACACCATGTATACCGTAGCCCAGCAGTGGGACTCGAAGAAACTACTTCGAATCTGTCCAGCGATGTTTCTTCGATTCGCAGGTGGTCTGCCACCATTTCTCAAAGCTCGCTTCAAACGCTTTGTTCGCCGCAAAGGAAATTGAGCGTGGCCAATATATCCTGGACTTCCTAGTACCGATTAGAGCTCACCGAGACTTACTACAACTGGTTAGAACCTATTAGAGCTTTGTAAACGTGACGAGAACCTACTTGGGCTTTCTAAAACAAGTTAAAGACTACTCGGACTTCTTAGAACTGGTTACAATACACTTGGACTCTCTAAAACTGGTTAGAACCTACTCGGACTTCCTAAAACTAGTTAGAATCTAGGAAATCGAGCGTGGCCAATATATCCTAGATATATTCCTAGTAACTTACTAGTTACGTTACTTACGTCACTTCCTAGTAACGATCAGAGCTTACCGAGACTTACTACATCTGGTTAGAACCTATTAGGGCTTCCTAAACCTGACGAGAACCTACTCGGACTTCCTAAAACTAGTTAGAATCTACTGAGACTTCCAAAAACTGGTTAGAACCCACTCGAACTTCTTAAAAGTAGTTAGAACCTACTTGGTCTTTCTTCAACCGGTTAATTAAGCCCTGGCCTACCCTTTAAAAGTCGAGGAGACTATCCAGATGCCGTATATCGAGCAGAGAAGTATACAACTTGGAGAAGAACTCCAAACCTGACCAGCTAAGTTTTGTCGATTCGCTGGTGGTCTTCCACTGTTTCTCCAAACTTGTTCCCAACACTTTGTTCAACGAAAAGGAAATTGTCTGCGATAAATTTCTCCCCTTGTTTTTGTCGTCAAATAGTACATAGTGCACTTTGAATTGGGGCTTGTAATATTGTTTGAAATGCAATGAACGGTAAATCATAATTGAATCTCATGATCGCTGATTTCAATTCACCTTTTAGCGCTTTTTTTTAAATACAATAATTCGATTAGGTATTAATAAAATAGTGGTAAAAAAATGGTCGAGGAATTGTATGCAATATTTAAATTTCGCAAAAAATAACAAAAATTAATAAAAAATCGGAATAAAATGTCACCATCTGTACAATTACCTTGCAATAGAATAGAATTCCACCCTTTCTTTTGCTTAGGAAGCTGATACCAATCGAAATATAAACTAACACTTCAAACGAGAATTATCTTTCATTTCTGGTGTTAAAGAAAAATCGAAAAAGCAAAGTAAACACGCGACGGACACTGCATTACACTGACAATGAATTGGAATGAGACCAAGTTTTTTCCTTCACTAGGTACAAAAATATTAGATTAGATTATAGTTTATCGGAAATGTCCAAACATTTTTTACATGTACTTGACTTGTGCGTAGATAACGCACAATTTGAGATTATTCTAACCGAGTAAAGCTGAAGGCTCTTTGTCAAATAACGCTGTTGAAGTTTGCATCGTTGGAACGCAACGACTTAACAAATAAATTTTAAAAACCAAAGATTAGGGCCCTATTAGTACCACTATAATAAAATATGACGTTTTAAAAAATGATAGTAATCGCCATGTCATTCAATTTTTACTTTCAATTATTTTTTGGGGTCCACAGTATTTTTTTAAATTCATTTCGTTGCATCGCAACGATGCAAACTTCAGCATCATGTCAAATAGCCTATTTTGTCAACGTGCCTAATTTATATATGCTTCACAAGACTTTTTGACAATTCGTAGAAAGAAAAACAAAATTAAATCCCAATACAGAAAAATCCAGTGATGGAATAAAACATGGTAATCATCATAACAACGATCAGCAAAGTCGCAAAATAAAAATTGATGGCTTTTCACGATGAAGAATTTGCTTATTTTGTGAAAATTGTCATTTGGATATAAACAAATTTTTCAATGCACAAGTATAAATGAAGGGTCGCGAACTGTGAGAAAAAATTATTAAGTGACAATATATTATTTTTATGTTAGTTAAAGATTACCTTTTTTCGAAACTGTTATTTGGACCTAAGTAAACTTTTAAAAATTGCAAATGATTTTGAAAAGCTTTAGAGCAACAAAAACTCTGAGCAAAAAATGGAACTGTTGATTGCATTAGTGCAAATGGGGATGTAATGAGTCGTGGGAAACCGAATATTAACCAATAATGATATTTCTGTTTTGGCAGTTGTCAGAGCGTTGCAATAGCCTTGGAGGATGGCGGAGGAGAAATCGCAGTACAAACTCATATACTTCAATGCACGAGGTCGGGCCGAACACATCCGGTATATATTTGCCCACGCCGGTATAGATTACGTGGACGAAAGGATTCCCAAAGAGCGTTGGCCCGAGCTCAAGAAAAGTAAGTAAGCCTTACAAGTCTACGCCAGCATCACCTTAATGAACAAAACAAATTGTAATCCGATATTATCAACAGATTGTGAGTTATCGTGGTGTTACCGATATTCTCCGCTGTACGCCATTACCCAATTCCCTCCTAACCTTGAAAAGCCCGGAATCTCTTCAGCAACGATCGTTGCCCAGATAGAAAAACGCGCTGCACGCGTATCATCAGAATTGCGTCATGTACTGCAGCATAAAGCTGCGGTATTGACGGCACGGCGTGCTCATCAATACGAAAACCGGCACTGTGCCGATACACAGTTCCGACATGCGATGGCGCTGCACAGCGTGCCGGAACTGTATTGGGATATGTCCGGTATCGGCACGCCGTGCCGTCAATGCCAGTGCATGACGCAATTCTGATGATACACGTGTGATCATATGCCGCCAATGTGAAATGAACTCGCAAAAGAAATGCCTTTCTTATCACACTATGAATACGCATGGGCCCCTTTGTATCGCACGTGTACCTCGTAGCCTGTGTATTTTATCTTTTGTGTGATGCTTTTCCATTCAGCAATGCCTTACGGAATGTTGCCCGTGTTGGAATCCAAAATGAATACCTATGTCGGTGAAAAAATCTACTCCAGCATCCCCTTAATCAACAAAACAAATTATAATCCGATATTATCAACAGATTGTGAGTTATCGTGGTGTTACCGATATTCTCCGCTGTACGCCATTACCCAATTCCCTCCTAACCTTGAAAAGCCCGGAATCTCTTCAGCAACGATCGTTGCCCAGATAGGAAAACGCGCTGCACGCGTATCATCAGAATTGCGTCATGTACTGCACCATAAAGCTGCGGTATTGACGGCACGGCGTGCTCATCAATACGAAAACCGGCACTGTGCCGATACACAGTTCCGACATGCGATGGCGCTGCACAGCGTGCCGGAACTGTGTTGGGTATCGGCACGCCGTGCCGTCAATGCCAGTACCTGACGCAATTTTCATGATACGCGTGTGATCATATGCCGCCAATGTGAAATGCACTCGCAAAAGAAACGCATTTCTTATCACACTATGAATACGCATGGGCCCCTTTGTATCGCACGTGTACCTCGTAGCCTGTGTATTTTTTATCTTTTGTGTGATGCTTTTCCATTCAGCAATGCCTTACGGAATGTTGCCCGTGTTGGAATCCAAAATGAATACCAATGTCGGTGAAAAAATCTACTCCAGCATCCCCTTAATCAACAAAACAAATTATAATCCGATATTATCAACAGATTGTGAGTTATCGTGGTGTTACCGATATTCTCCGCTGTACGCCATTACCCAATTCCCTCCTAACCTTGAAAAGCCCGGAATCTCTTCAGCAACGATCGTTGCCCAGATAGAAAAACGCGCTGCACGCGTATCATCAGAATTGCGTCATGTACTGCAGCATAAAGCTGCGGTATTGACGGCACGGCGTGCTCATCAATACGAAAACCGGCACTGTGCCGATACACAGTTCCGACATGCGATGGCGCTGCACAGCGTGCCGGAACTGTGTTGGGTATCGGCACGCCGTGCCGTCAATGCCAGTACCTGACGCAATTTTCATGATACGCGTGTGATCATATGCCGCCAATGTGAAATGCACTCGCAAAATAAATGCCTTTCTTATCACACTATGAATACGCATGGGCCCGTTTGTATCGCACGTGTACCTCGTAGCCTGTGTATTTTATCTTTTGTGTGATGCTTTTCCATTCAGCGATGCCTTACGGAATGTTGCCCGTGTTGGAAATTGACGGGAAGCCGATAGCGCAGAGCAACGCGGTAGCGAGATACTTGGCGCGAAAACACGGACTCGCAGGCGAGAACGAATGGGAATCGATGCTCTGCGACGTCCTCGTCGACACGGTCGGAGATCTTAAGTTAGGTAAGACCAAAACTTCATCTTTGCTTATTATCTCAACTTCCGTAATCATTTAATACACCAAACTTAAACAATAAGTCGTTAATTATACGCTGTGTCCATTTGATTTTGAATGCGAGATCTTAAGTTAGGCAAAAAGGCCAAAACTTCATCTTTGCTTATTATCTCAACTTCCGTAATCATTTAATACACCAAACTTAAAGATTTAGTCGTTAATTATGAGCTGTGTCCATTTGATTGCGTTATGACTTATGATTTAACTTTGATATTTACAGTTCTATTTCAATTTCGAACCGAGGAGGATCTTTTTAAGAAGGAGGAAAGGAAGGTGAAGCTTCTCAAGGAAACCATACCATTTTATTTGAATAAATTTGAGCAGACCATCAAGGAAAATGGCGGATACGCCGTTGGCTCCAATGTGAGTACATTTTTTTTTTTGGACGTTCGAAAGTGTTTCACTAAGGGCTGTTATTTTTTGTCTTTGCAATTAGGTTTTAATTTTTTCTTTTATTCTCCTTCTACATTTAAATTTGAACAATTTTTTTAGAAAAACTTTGAATCAGAAAAATAAACTTTTCAAATTTCTGGCAGAGATAACAAAGGTTTTCGTCAAAACATTTTTTTTCCGAGATTTTTATGGCGGGTCCAGAAAATCCAAAAAAGTGATCAAAAAAATGTCCCTGTCTACTTGTATTTTGTGTGCGAATAGAACAAATTTTTTGTTTCGCTTTTTACAAAAGGTTCCTCCATGAGGAACGTCCATTAACATTCTTTCTCACAGAGATAACTTTGTAAAATAAGTGAAAAATAACGAGCAAAAAGTTCCACTTTACGTCCTTGTTTTTTTTCAACGTAACACAAATGGCCCTGTAATGTAGCCGAACTTGAGGAAGCTTAAAAATATATTCGGATTTCAGACAACGTGGGCAGACTTTGTGTTCGCGGTAGCGCTGGAGAATTTCGAGCAGATATTCGGGACAGCGCCACTCGAGAGTTATCCAGCACTTCGTGGGTTGAAGCAGCGAGTTCACGAGATCCCGGCGATTGTCGAGTGGCTGGCAAAACGGCCCCAAACCGAGTTCTAAATTGAGCCTCACGGGAGAATGAGAATTGCGTTCGTCATCGTCGTCGTCGGAGGGCACATTGGGGTAAAGTTCAACAAGGTCTGGCGAATACAGAGCAGAGAGGAAGAGAGAGAGAGAGAGCGAGAGACGATGAGAAGACAGAGAGCAGAGGGATAATATACAGGGGCTCGATATACGGAAAATCGGCCTCGAGTTCCGAACATTCACGAGTTTCCCATCGAAGAACATCGCTTAACCCGCGAGCGCGATTAACCGGTGCATATCTACGCGTACCTAATAAATTTCGGCGGTTAGTCGGACTCCCTCGAGATTGCTATTCCTCTAGCGCTCCTAGAGTCCGCAAAAGCTGCCGAAATAAAAGAGATAATTAATTATCATATAAAGAGGATAATAAAAAAAAAATATATACTGTGGCTTGTCAAAGGGCAAAGAAAATATATCAAGAGATTAAAAGGAAGGCCAACCACCGGATTGAGACGATGATTGTAAAAATGATCTCGGACATCCACGAGCTTACAAAAAAAATGGTAGCGTCGAGAATTTTAATTGCTTCAGATGCGATATTTTAAGTGAATGTGTGGCTTTACATTTATTTATTCGTCCAAATTGCCGACGATTTGTGATTAAGTCAACATTGGTTTGAATTTCTTTTTAACGGTATTGGAATGTGGATGTTAGTTATATTTTGTTATCGCAAGGAGAAGAAATAAGTCAAGATGATTAAGGTAGTATGATTAATTGATGATCGATGAGAGATCCAGTGGGAAAAAATGTCGGTGAGATCCTAAGTGAGATCATAAATACCTGAACATTGTATTTTATTTGATAACCTTAAGTGGAATTCCCTAAAATGTCATTAGAAACCATTTAGGACTACCTAGAACCAGTTTCAACCTAATTGAGCCTCCTGAGTTTCCTTAGAATGAGTTCGAAACCTGCTGGGTCTTCTGAACACCGGTTAGAACGTTTTGGGATCGCCCAGGACCAGTAAGAACTTACTGAAACTTCCCAGAACCGGTTAGAACGTACTGGCACTTCCTAGGACTAGTCAGGATCTGCTGGGTCTTCTGAGAACCGGTTAGAACCTATTAGGACTTCTTAGGACCACTCGAAACATCTTAGAACCAGTTAGAACGCACTGGAACTCCATGCAACAGGTTAGTACCTTCTAGGACTTCCTAGGACTAGTCAGGATCTGCTGGTTCTTCTGAGAACCGGTTAGAACCTATTAGGACTTCTTAGGACCACTCGAAACATCTTAGAACCAGTTAGAACGCACTGGAACTCCATGCAACAGGTTAGTACCTTCTAGGACTTCCCAGAACCGGTTAGAATCGACTGGGATCTCATAGAATCAATTGCAAAGAATCTTAATGGAACCAATGCAGTCACTAAAACCTGTTGAGACGAATTAGAATCGCAATAGGATCCACAAGTACCTAAGAAGACCTACTGGGACTTGTTATAATTGTACCTTGCAGCTGAATTACTGTAGGATTCTACAAAGAATTTTTATTCTCACATAGAATCTTACTTAAATTCTTTTAATAAGGCATCCGTATTCATAAGCACAGAACTATGATGATCAGAGTAATCACTCTTTCTGATCTTACATACATCTTGACTTAATTATTTCTCTCGTGAATGTAGCTTCCTAGAAATCACAGACTGACTTCATATGCGTACTTAGAGTGACACAAGATGATTCACAATTGCATCATCTACTTATATAAATAAATAAATGTTGTAAGGAACGCAAAAATAATGTTGTCTGGTAAAACACCCGGAAAAAAATCATGAAAACCATTCAATTGATGAACACAATTTTTGCGCTCCATGTAATGTTTTACCGATTGACCATATTTAGCTAATTTAATTTTCCTCTTAAATTCACTTTGCAAATTTTTCGTTTCTGTACGAACGAAACCCACGATGCTTCATCTTCTTGGTTTGAATGATGAAATGAAAGATATACGAGGGAAAAGGAAAATTATATGAAAGGGCGAAACGTATACGATGAATGTATAGGTGTTATCGGTGTTAAAGCATTTAAATGTTACTAAGTCATTCACCCCTCGATTCAATTGATCGGTGATGATGAATAAAAGGCGGAGAGTTTAGAGATTCAATGAAACACACGGAGAATCGATGATACGTCACGGTCGGACGATGACGATGATTATTGTTACATGACGTTCCTGAAGATGGCGTTACGATCAAGTGATGCAGTCCAGTACGCGTGTTCATCGCTCGTTATGTTTCGTATTAACCTTATTAATGGAGTTAGCGTTATATCAAGCATCGTAAATAAATGTAAGTGTAACTAATTTGTGTTATATTTCGGGTTAAATGTAAATGTTGAGGGGAGTTGAGCAGGGCGAATGGTTGGTGAAATATATATCATAACGATTGTTCCATTGTGTTCCATGACTCAACCATTCATGTTTTCTTCCTAACCGCAATTTTTTTTTCGCCTAATCCATTGCAATTTCGAAAAAATCGAAAAATCACAGTCACCAAGAATTATTTCCCATTTTACGTAAATAACACGTCGGTTTGGGTGTCAGGGAAATAATTGTTTGATATTTTATCACCTATTATTAACCCAGATAGAAAAACGTGCTGCACAGTTCTGACATGCGTTGCCGTTACTTAGCGCGTCGGAACTGTGTAGGTATATTTATGGTATCGGCACGCCGTGCTGTCAATACCGCAGCTTGATGCTGCAGTACATAACGCATTTATGATGACACGCGTGTCGTTATATGCAGCCAATGTGCCGTCACTGTGCTGCCAAATGTGTATCTGGGAAATCTACGGGTGCAGGTCAAAATAGGGAATAACCAAAAAAAAATTGCGAATTTCAAAACAATAACCGTGCGAATAAAATAGCCGTCATTAAGAAATTGGCTATTTTAGCCAATCGCTATTGTGATCTTCGCTATTTTGACCTCCACTCAAATTTACGAAAACAATAAAATAATTCGACTTTACCGTGAATTAGAAAAACCTGTGCATCGACGCCATTGTGCAACGATTCGGGTAATCGAGGTCGCCTTTTTGGGAAAGTGGCGCCAATTACGAGATAATTTTCGAACGAATAACAAAACATGAGATTAATCATTTTTCAGCTGCCCAACTTTATACTATCATCGGGGCATCTGAAAAATGATTAATCTCACGTTTTATTAGTCGTTTGAAAATTATATATCTTGTTATTGGCGTCACTTTCCCTAAAAGGCGACCTCAATTGCCCGAATCGTTGCACAATGGCGTCGATGCACAGGTTTTTCTAATTCACGGTAAAGTCGAATTATTTTATTGTTTTCGTAAATTTTGCGTGGGAGTCAAAATAGCCGTCAAATTTACGAAAACAATTAAATAATTAGATTTTACCGTGAATTAGAAAAACCTGTGCATCGACGCCATTGTGCAACGATTCGGGTAATCGAGGTCGCCTTTTTGGGAAAGTGGCGCCAATTACGAGATAATTTTCGAACGAATAACAAAACATGAGATTAATCATTTTTCAGATGCCCCGATGATAGTATAAAGTTGGGCAGCTGAAAAATGATTAATCTCATGTTTTGTTATTCGTTTGAAAATTGTCTCGTAATTATGGCGTCACTTTCCCACAAAGGCGACCTCAATTTCCCGAATCGTTGCACAATGGCGTCGATGCATACGTTTTTCTAATTCACGGTAAAATCTAATTATTTAATTGTTTTCGTAAATTTTGGGGGGGTGGGGATCAGAATAGCCGTCATTAAGAAATTGGCTACTCTAGCCAATAGCTATTTTCGTCTTCGCCATTTTGACCCCCACCCAAATTTACGAAAACAATTAAATAATTCGACTTTACCGTGAATTAGAAAAACTTGTGCATCGACGCCATTGTGCAATGATTCGGGTAATTGAGGTCACCTTTTTGGGAAAGTGACGCCAATTACGGGTTAACTTTCAAACGAATAATAAAACATGCGGTCAACCATTTTCCAACTGCCCCACTTTATACTATCAGCGGGGCATCTGTGTAATTGCACGTACTAATCTAAATCTATCATTTATGGAACAATTGAAATACTAACCTCAGATATTCTACCCTCGTGTCAATACCGAAATTCCCATAAAATTGAACACATTTTCCATGTACATACTTTTATGCATGAACTATTATTCCATCCTAAGTCATTTCTAAGTCATTGATTCAACTGAATACGTGTTATTAATGCATACTCACCGATGTGAAACTTTGCCCAACTTCGGAGTAAACGTTCCTTTTTTCTATTCAATAAACACATTGATACTACACTATTAATTAATATCTAACGACTACCAAAAAGGAGAAGATTAAAAAGTTGAACTGGTTAACGAACTTTAAGGAACTGTCGAATCCCCCCACCGTCCGATAAGCAGCCAATGAGAGTTTGTGAATTCGTAACTAGAAGCTACGAGAGGCGCTTGCGTCGAGCGTTAAAAATTAATAAAAGTTAAATCACTAGAAAAATACGGTTCAATACTTGTTCCTTTTTTCTATTCAATAAACACATTGATATTACACTATTAATTAATATCTAACGACTACCAAAAAGGAGAAGATTAAAAAGTTGAACTGGTTAACGAACTTCAAGGAACCGTCGAATCCCCCCACCGTTCGATAAGCAGCCAATGAGAGTTTGTGAATTCGTAACTAGAAGCTACGAAAGGCGCTTGCGTCGAGTGTTAAAAATTAATAAAAGTTAAATCACTAGAAAAAAACGGTTCAAGTAATTTAAATAAAAATGAAAACATGACCCCCTTTACACGAATAAATTTTTCTGATGAAAATAAATGACTTTTGTAAGAGATTTTTCAAAATTAGCTTCATAATTTTTAGATTGGCTGTACTCGATATTCAATCAGAGTTCAGTTGAATGAATGAATGAATACGTGTTATTAATGCATACTCACCGATGTGAAATTTTGCCCAACTTCGGAGTAAATTTTCCTTTTTTTTATTTAATAAACACATTGATATTACACTATTAATTAATATCTAACGACTACCGAAAAGGAGAAGATTAAAAAGTTGAACTGGTTAACTAACTTCAAGGAACTGTCGAATCTCCCCACCGTTCGATAAGCAGCCAATGAGAGTTTGTGAATTCGTAACTAGAAGCTCCGAGTATCGGCTACGAGAGGCGCTTGCGTCGAGCGTTAAAAATTAAGAAAAGTTAAATCACTAGAAAAAAAAACGGTTCAAGTAATTTAAATAAAAATGGAAACATGACCCCCTTTACACGAAAAAATTTATCTGATGAAAATAAATTACTTTTCTAAGAGATTTTTCAAAATTAGCTTCATAATTTTAACTAATTAATTAATTAGTTAATAATTAATTTTTCGAAATGAATAAAATGAGACACCCTGTATATGAGGAGAAATATAAAAATATGCACATGCGCAGATAATCCGAGACCACGATACTTTTCCATTGGCTAGCTTGTGAAAAGTGGGGCGACGATCGTTGAGCTCCGATTGGCCAGCCTTGAAAAGCTGTAAAGTTCAATTTTTCGCACGAGTGAAATAATAATTTCCACAATTCTGGTATGACATACCTTCTCGTTTCTTTAATGTGCATTTTACGGATCGAAGAACAATTAACGTGACGAATAGAGAAAAGAAATGCGATATATAGATATCTAAAAATTGTGATTGTAATTTAATGACTAAGGTAATTGTTTATTTTTACCTCTCTTCTCGATACATCTATATAACAAGTCTCAGCTTCGATCTACAACTGGTTGTTCGCGCTCTTCCTGGTGATGCACCTCCAAGGTCCGTTTGGGAATAAAATAAATATAACTATTGCGAGAAAACGACGATAAGAGTATGTTTTTTTTTTTTTTTTTCGAAGCAACTTTCGAATTCCTTATTCGCTCTTCGAGAAAATACTTTCGTTTGGGTCGTCGGACGATATTATGATAAATAATAAAACATCTTCGAGTCCGGGAATCAAGGGGCTGGACGTTAGTTACTGTAAAATTATGTGAAGTTACGTTAAAATGGGATTTTCTGTCTGGAAAATTATTGCATCGGCTTCTCTTCGTTCACGTGAATTTCTTACACGAAGTAATAAGTGTCTTACATTTATTTACAGCCATTCGTGAACGAAGGATGACTCTGGTCGCATTTTTTAAAAACAGAGCTTTCTCGTCTCGCGATTTTCGGGAGAGTCGCCAGCTCCGAAGCGTTTCACTCAAAGAGCCGAAGAATGTTTCTGAAAAACATTAATACCGCGCGGTTCGGGTGATGGCCAATTTTTTTTGTCGTTTTTTAATGATCTTTTTATGATCCAAGTGACTTCGACGTACACAGCGTTTAATTAAGTCGAATTAGAGAAAAAAAAACGTGAACTGAAAATGAGAGAAAAACGAGCCTGCGAGTAACTCGAGTAACAGAATATAATACAATATAGTACTGTACAATCGTCCTGGAAAGGGTGAGGGGCGCCTTCGAAGCGATTCGATGAGAATTTTTTGCGCGTCGTGTGTTTTTCGCTCTTGAATTATTTTTCCTTTTTTACTTTCTTTACAGGCCAGCTAGGATTATTCGCGGGTCCTCGACGGCGTCCTTGATCTTTCGCAGGAACATCACCGCCTCACGACCGTCGATCAGTCGATGATCGTATGTCAGAGCGATGTACATCATTGGGCGAATTACGACCTGGGAAAAAAGGGAGAACGTTTGTACAAATTATTGGAAATAAGCATTTTTTTCGCTAAATATCGTGACGTATTTTGCGAAACTATAAGCGTGATCGGATATCGAAATGTTAATAGCGAAATCAAATCGATATCGATGAATTCAGCCGTCTACCGCCACAGAATTTTCGTTTTTCTGAACTTATGTTACATAAATCTCAAAATTCCAAATATAACGTAATTTATCATTACAACGTAAGGCTTTTCGAATAAAATTACTATGATTATTTATTATCGAGAACACAAATGCTGCAATATCTACGAAAAATTACGATCGATTATGGTTTAAAAATAATATTTCGATAGATATCCAAAAGGCGTAATAATCGGCAGTCAGTCAGTCATCAAAGTATCAAACAATTCCATTTTCATTGGTTTGAGGACCATGTTGAGTGTTCTGACTTCTTAAGACGCATATAATTGTGAATTCTGGAATGAATATAGCGATTCTGGATGCAGCGAAAATTAGTTTTACCGTTTATGTTACATAGGTTTCGAAATTTTCAATATTACGTCATTTGCATTGCAATCCGCGCTACTGAAGAGCCTTAAACCCTCTTCACCGATTATTTTTGCAAGGAATCTCAAAAAAGAGTTTAAACTTAAGCGAAAAACAAAGTCGTTACGGATCCATCAAATTGTAAGAAATTCGCTTGTGCTAAAAAGGAGCTCAACAGATTTTTCGTCTAGTTATCTCGAGTTAAACTACATTTAGGTAGCTTTAATGAAAAATAATTACCTGTCCTTTCACAGCGATGGGTCTTTCAAAAACGCCGTGCATACCGAGAATCGCACTTTGTGGAGGATTAATAATAGGAGTTCCCATCAAAGATCCGAAGACTCCACCGTTGCTTATCGTGAAAGTGCCGCCGTCCATATCCTCGACCGAAATCTTTCCTTTTCTCGCTTTGTCGCCGATCGCCGCCAAGGCAATTTCGATTTCGGCGAAGTTCTTGTTCTCCACGCTGCGCAAAACGGGAACGACGAGGCCCTTGGGCGTCGCGACGGCCACACTCACGTCCACGTAATCTCTGTAGACGATGTCGCCACCGTCGATCACGGCGTTCACCACCGGCTGATCCTTAAGAGCGTAAGCACTCGCCGCTATGAATGCACTCATGAAACCTAACTTCAAACCGTATTTCTTCATAAAGGCCTCTTGGTTTGACTTCCGGAATTCCATCATACGGCTGAAAATTATTGATACCATTAATTAAGCGAAATTTACACGCAAAAAAAAAGCATAATTTTAACGTAACGCCCGAAATATTTATAAAAAACGTTTGAAATTTTGGCGAGGAATCTAAAATAGAATCGCAAGAATTTGTTAAATCGAACCGAAGAAAAATATCGGCAAAATTACGCAAAAAAATTTTTTTTTAAATTTTTGTCGCGTAAAAACATATATTTTAACGATTTGAAAAAATTGACGTTAGAAACTGAAAATATTTATTGCGGCAATTTTTTAATATTAGGAATATAATTGATGCTAACAGATGGATAAAGTAGAAGGGAAATAATGTTCCAACCTCATGTCGATCTCATTGAAAGTGGTGAGCATAGCGTTGGTGTTCTGGGCATCCTTGAGACGTTCGGCAATGCGTAGTCGCATACGATTCATCTTGACACGCTGTTCCGTTCTTGTACCAATGATTTCGCGGGTATAATCGGTCGGAGGCAACTGAACCTTTGCTCCCTCCAAAGACTGCAAAAAAATCATTGCTGATTACGAAACAAAAAATCGAAAACATATCTATTCAAATTATCTAAAGGTGAAATAATTTAACGTAAGTTCGATCCTGAGATTAACACACTGTCAAAATAAATTTCCACAATTTTTCGTAATTTAATTCATTGCAATGGTAAAATATTCGCATTGGAAAAAAAAAAATTAGTCTTCATTTAGCTAATAAATCGCAGGAATGGACATTCATCAAATTAAAATGAACTTAAACTACTTTTCGAATCGAATTACTGTGATTTTCGTTATCGAAATCATCAACTTTTCATATTGTTGCAATAATTGTGAAAAATTACGATCGATTACGCTTTAAATCAAAGTTCCTATATCCAAAAAGCCTAACAATCTCTACCCAATCAGTAATTTTTTAAACTTTACCCTCTTACATCACATAATTTTGATGCACTGCATATATATACAAAATTGCCAAGTTATAATGCTTATCACATTCTTAATGAGCTTCAAGTATAAGACTCATTATAAAAAGTGTATCATTCACAGAACTCGTTTTTTTCGTGACTTTTTCCAAGCATTTTCTCGTTATAAGAGGATTAGGAGGTGCTAAAGCTGTTTTACCTGAGCGTGTTTTATGGCAGCAACCGGCATCGAGGCAGTGGGTGCTTGGGGAGGCGGAGGACGCGCCGCAGGTGGAGGAGGAGCCGCCGGCGATGGTTTCGGTGGAGCGGGCGCCGCGGCGGCCGGAGCAGCCGTCGGTGGCGGCGGGGGAGGTGGCGGAGGAGGAGCGGCAGCCGCTGGAGCAGCTTTCGGTGGTTCGGGTGCAGCCGCTGGTGCCGCAGCTCCTCCGCTGGCTCCGATATCGATGGTGCAAAGTTTTTGACCCGGTTTCACGGTGTCGCCGTCTTTAGCGAACAATTCCTTGATCACGCCGGGTCCGGGTGATGGTACAGGCACAGAGGTCTGCAAATATATGTAAAATAGAAGAAAATGTCGGCAAATTTCGCCGATCCTTGAGGTGAAAAGTTGAAGTTTGTTTGGCTTTTGAAAAATCACCTTATCGGTCTCGATCTCGCACAGAACATCATCCTCTTTAACTTGATCACCGACTTTCTTCTCCCACCTGACGTCGCCCTCGCTGATGCTGTCCGCGAACGCGGGGACCACCACTTCTTTTATGTCCCCTTTTGAATTTAACAGCGAACGTTTGGAACGATTACGCTTTGCGATCATTTGGCAAGGATAATTTGAGAAGCAGTGCGAAATTTCGATGGAAATGAGGATTAAATGAATTTGTACGCTGTGGTCTTAAGAGGAAGACTCTTTTCTTGAAGTCAGGTATTTGTTGCATGATTTTTTTGAAATCATTTGGCTTAGAGGAATAAAAATGTGTTTAATATCCTTTTCTTGTTTATATGATAATAATTTTCTTGTTTTTGTGATAGTATATAGAATATTGTTGCGTATTGGTACAAAAATAGATAAATATTTTATTAGATGGAAACACTTTAAGTGCCATTGCAATTTATGGAAGAGATTACACAAAAAAGATGCACTGGATCCTCAGTTTTCTTAACATCTTCGAACAAGAATAATTACATTTTTTTTTTTCGGAATCATTTCGAAATATCCATGCATTTTTAAACAAAGATTCTATACAATTGCTATAGAAGTTGTAAAAGACTCACATAAGGCTTGTGTTGAGCGTATTTGTCTCATCTGAACCTTCCAACAGTAGGAGACACCGGGTTTCTTGGAGCTGCAAAGTATAAGATATAAAATGCCAGCTTGTAAATCGAAAAAACAAATTGGTTCACCGTTGAATGCCCATTTCCACTAATTTTATTTTTGTGACAACAGAATTTAGTTACTTCTTTTATAATTTTGTTTTCGTTTTTTTTTTTTTTGCTTTATATTTGTCAATGCAAAAATGTTATTATTTCTTGAATATAAAAATGATAAACAATTTGTAGTTGACAATACATAGAACACATTTCTATTTATTGCCCAACTTTATATACAATTTCTCGGTGTACTTCTTAAGTTTTAAGCTTGCTACTTTTTTTTTCAGATATAAAATGCCATAAATTGTCTCAAATTTTGTACACATAATCTTTTTTTTTGGGGTCAAGATATAAAATGCAGACTTCCAAATTGACAAAGCATTCAATGAAATACTTTTATTGCGAAAGGGAGTCACGGAGGTCACACGGTTCATGCAATCTCGGTTACTCCATTTGTTTACTCTCTTATCTACGACTTACGGTGCTACTATCTCGTTGGCTCTGCATTTCGATTGGAGGAGGAGTATACGCCCTGCAAAATGCCATGAGAAGAAAAAAAAAAGATAGTCTCAGGTAAGATATTGATCACTCGACTAACGATTGAACGTTTGACCGACGACTGTTACTGTGATTACCTTCTTGATGAAACGTCCTCACGATCTGCGCAAAAAGAAAGACGACAAATTACAACAACGCTATTACAAAAATTCGCCTAAATCATTGAGACTCACTGCTCGTCATTAACATTTTTAAAAATTACAAACTAATGTCAAGCCATCAAAATTTTCCCAAACCAAAAAAAAAAACCCCTAAAAATCAGCCCACTCTTCCATCCAAATAAAATCCCCTTATCAATATTCAACATTATTATCGCCAATTGATCTCCACACACTTTAAAAAAATATATATATATATCCACACAATTCCCTCACAAAAACCCCCAATAATAATCATTTTAAAAACCCCATTTCATTAAATCCCCTTGCAACGCAAAACCTCTCACCCCAAAAAAAAAAAAAACTCTAAAAATAAGGACCTCAATTGTCCCTCCCACCCAAGATCCAAAAAAAAAAGGGGTTCAAGGCCGCAGATGGGAAAGGCCAAAAAAACTCCGCCTACAAGTTGATGACATAACAAACACAGAAAGCTATTAAAAAAAAAAAAGCTGTGGCGACGGCGGCGTTGAGCTCCGGCGCGTGTGGGCGAGTCAAAAATAAGTCGATCCTCGTGGTCGAAAAAAGAAAGAAAAAAAAAGAAGGAAAAAATCATAAAGCATATATAGCGCAAGACATAACACATAAGTGATCCAGGTACAAGTAGGTGCCCGATTACATAGGTGCACAGAAAATTCGCCCCTGGCGCGGTGAATAAAAAAGAAAAATTCCGCTATAGCGATAAATTTCATAAGAACGATGACAAGAGAGGAAATTGTGCGTGCGGAGGCGGCTTTGAATGTATGCGATGAGCATAGTCGTCGGATTTCGAGGATTATATAACGCTTTTTAAGGAAACCCTGGGAAGTTTGAGATTTTTGGGTGCGACGACGAGTCGCGAAGCCGAGGACGAGGTTTTAGGTGAGGCGCTGTGAGTAATAGACACGAGTTTGTGGCGCAGGGAATGCGGAATGCGAATGTCGGCTGCTGGAGGAGCGAATTAATGCAAGGGCTTAGGCTAGGTTTATCATTACCTTGGCTCGCGAAGCTGATAAACGGGTTAAGGCGCGGGGCGCGATCCGCGAACAGTTGGACAGCATCGCGGCCATCCTTGGCTAAGGTAAAACGTTACTCGTCGAACGTTCTCCCGTGATGATGACAGAGAAAAACCCGACGCAGGGATGTCTGGCACTGGGAGGGCACTCTCGCTCGGCGATTTACCAGTGCGCGCTACCCGCCGGCGGCGGCTCCCGTGTCTGCTTCGCTCGCCGCGTGAGCGCGCCCCTCGCTACCGCCAAATGAGAACGCGCCTCTACGCGCAATCGCTTAATGTTTTATTATTTATAGTAAAACTGCGAAATTACGAAGGGCGCAAGGAACATTGGATTTCGTACAAATTAGGGTTTTGTTTTTCTTGTCGGGCATGAATAATTGACGTTTTTGTTTTACTGTCAAATGAGAAGGCAAGGGTAGGCAACGGCTTAATGTTTTATTATTTATTGCAAAACAGCGAAATTAAGTTTTTTTTTCTTGTTGGGCATGAATAATTGACGTTTTTGTTTTACCGTCAAATGAGAAGGCAAGGGTAGACAACGGCTTAATGTTTTATTATTTATTGTAAAACTGCGAAATTATGAAAAGCGTAAGGATGATTAGATTTCATACAAATTAGGATTTTTTTATGATTAGGCATAAAAAATTGACGTTTTTGTTTTACCGTCAAATGAGAATTTGACGCAATTTGGCGCAATTTGACTTTTAATTATTTATAGTAAAAACTCCGAAATTTCGACGTTACAAAACGAAGATTGCGTTTTCTCTGAATTAGGCTTTGTTTAAAATATTTTATTGTAATAAAAAATGGATATTTTTCTTAATTCGTTTTTTTAAAACTGCAGTAAAAACATCAAAATGCCACAAGTGCCCACAAATATCTATAAATAAATATATATATGTATATAATTTTGTTGATTTTGTCAGAAAATGGATGTAAAATGTCTTCTGAAATTACGCAATTAATTCTAAATTAATGTTTTTCTTCTCGCACATGAACAAATACAGATTTTCGTTTTTTAGTAATATCGATACAATTAATCGTTTTCAGGATATTACAGATTACATGAAAAACTAAAAAATGTCCGTATTTCGAAAAATGTATTTATTTATTTTTTAATTCAATGCATCTATCGATACAAGCGAATTTGATTTAAAAAAAAAAAATTGAAAACTAATTTTTACTGCATATATTATCCGTTCGGTGATAAAATATGAATCCACCAAAACATAAATCGACTTTTCCAAAATTCATGTACATTGAAAAACAAAACTAATCGATGAATTGTCAAAAAAGCGATGAAAACGAATTTTGTTATTTTGAAATCGTAAAATAATTTTTTGAAAAATCGGGTATTTGCCTGGACCAATCAGAGAGCGAGGTTGGAGAAACGAGCGGCGACGGCGTATCGATAGATCGAAAAGGAAAAAACAAGATGGCGGAGCCCGAGTTTCTATTAGCCTGCCAGTGACTTGTGATTTCGGGTTACTGTCAAAAGTTTCGTCGACATGGTGAGTGTTTCTTAACATTATTTTCTATCTAAATGTTTTAATAAAAGAGGATATTTTTCTTAGTTGCTTGAATATTCGTGACAATGTTTTCCATGATTTTCTCAAAAATTATTTGCCAAATGAACATCGACGATTTTAGGTTATGTTCGCGATTTTCGAGTGATACTCACAAATTTTCTTTTTGTCTGTGTTGAACAAGTAGTTTTCAATTTTTAATTGAATAATTAAGCCGATTTTTATTTAGAGGAATTAATTTCGTGATTTTAAACAACATTTACACATATTTGAAAAATCTTTCCGATCTTTTATTAATCGTTTTCCTTTTAATCGTCTTTACGTTTTATTACGTCTCGTCTTCTTGAATTTCACGAGCAAATGCTTTATTCTTTATTTTTTATTTTTCATACCGTGTGTAAATTATATATAGTTATAATATTGCAAAAATATGCAGCAAATTAAAAACGATATGTTCTACGATTTTCATAAAAATGCTTTGCGGAACAAATATCGACGAATCTACGTGACTTTCGACGATTTTGGAGTGATACTCGAAAATTTTCTTTGTGTCTGTGTTGAACAAGTAGTTTTCAATTTTTAATTGAATAATTAAGCCGATTTTTATTTAGAGGAATTAATTTCGTGATTTTAAACAACATTTACACATATTTAAAAAATATTTCCGATCTTTTATTAATCGTTTTCCTTTTAATCGTCTTTACGTTTTATTACGTCTCGTCTTCTTGAATTTCACGAGCAAATGCTTTATTCTTTATTTTTTATTTTTCATACCGTGTGTAAATTATATATAGATATAATATTGCAAAAATATGCAGCAAATTAAAAACGATATGTTCTACGATTTTCTTAAAAATGCTTTGCCGAACAAATATCGACGAATTTACGTTACTTTCGTCGATTTTGGAGTGATACTCGAAAATTTTCTTTGTGTCTGTGTTGAACAAGTAGTTTTCAATTTTTAATTGAATAATTAAGCCGACTTTTATTTAGAGGAATTAATTTCGTGATTTTAAACATTTACACATATTTAAAAAATATTTCCGATCTTTTATTAATCGTTTTCCTTTTAATCGTCTTTACGTTTTATTACGTCTCGTCTTCTTGAATTTCACGAGCAAATGCTTTATTCTTTATTTTTTATTTTTCATACCGTGTGTAAATTATATATAGTTATAATATTGCAAAAATATGCAGCAAATTAAAAACGATATGTTCTACGATTTTCTTAAAAATGCTTTGCGGAACAAATATCGACGAATCTACGTGACTTTCGACGATTTTGGAGTGATACTCGCAAATTTTCTTTTTGTCTGTGTTGAACAAGTAGTTTTCAATTTTTAATTGAATAATTAAGCCGACTTTTATTTAGAGGAATTAATTTCGTGATTTTAAACAACATTTCCACATATTTAAAAAATATTTCCGATCTTTTATTAATCGTTTTCCTTTTAATCGTCTTTACGTTTTATTACGTCTCGTCTTCTTGAATTTCACGAGCAAATGCTTTATTCTTTATTTTTTATTTTTCATACCGTGTGTAAATTATATATATTTATAATATTGCAAAAATATGCAGCAAATTAAAAATGATATGTTCTACGATTTTCTTAAAAATGCTTTGCGGAACAAATATCGACGAATCTACGTGACTTTCGACGATTTTGGAGTGATACTCGCAAATTTTCTTTTTGTCTGTGTTGAACAAGTAGTTTTCAATTTTTTATTGAATAATTAAGCCGACTTTTTTTTAGAGGAATTCATTTCGTGATTTTAAACAACATTTACACATATTTAAAAAATCTTTCCGATCTTTTATTAATCGTTTTCCTTTTAATCGTCTTTACCTTTTATTGCGTCTCGTCTTCTTGAATTTCACGAGCAAATGCTTTATTCTTTATTTTTTATTTTTCATACCGTGTGTAAATTATATATATTTATAATATTGCAAAAATATGCAGCAAATTAAAAACGATATATTCTACGATTTTCTTAAAAATGCTTTGCCGAATGAATATCGACGAATTTACGTTACTTTTGGTGATTTTGGAATGATACTCACAAATTTTCTTTTTGTCTGAGGTGAACAAGTAGCTTTTGATTTTTTAAAAATAATTAAGTCTATTTTTTTAAAGAAATGAATGTTGTGATTTTAACCAACATTTACACACGTTTTAAACATATTTCCGATTTTTTATTAATGGTTTTTCTTTTAATCATCTTTATCTTTAATTGTGTCTCGTCTTCTTAAATTTCACGAGCAAATGCTTTAGTCTTAATACCGATTGTCAATTATATATTGCGCCACATTTATTTTCTTCAAATTTATTGCATTTTCATTAGATTATCATATTTTCTATTTATACTATTGTAAAAATACGCAACAAATTAAAAACAATGTTCTCCACGATTTTCTTAAAAATGCTTTGCCGAATGAATATTGACGGATTTAGGTTACTTTCTGCGATTTTGGATTGATACTCGCAAATCTTCTTTTTGTCTGTGGTGAACAAGTAGTTTTTGATTTTTTAAATATAATTAAGTCTATTTTTTTAGAAAAATGAATTTTGTGATTTTAACCAACATTTACGCACATTTTAAATATATTTCCGATCGTTTATTAATGGTTTTTCTTATAACCGTCTTTACCTTTTATTGTTTCTCGTCTTCCTAATTCTCACAAGGAAATTCTTTATTCTTTATTTTTTATATTTCATACCAATTGTAAATGATATATTGCGCCACATTTATTTTCTTCAAATTTATTGCATCTTCATTAGATTATCATATTTATTACTTATATTATCTATTTATACTGTAAAAATAAGCAGCAAATTAAATAATTAAAAACGATGTTCTCCACGATTTTCTCAAAAATGCTTTGCCAAATGAATATCGACGAATTTAGGTTACTTTCTGCGATTTTGGACTGATACTCGCAAATTTTCTTTTTTTCTGTGTTGAACAAGTAGTTTTTGATTTTTTTCGGATAATCAAGTTGATTTTTTTTTAGGAATGAATTTTGTGATTTTAAACAACATTTACACATATTTTATACATATTTCCGATCCTTTATTAATGTTTTTCTTTTAATCATCTTTACCTATTATTGTATCTCGTTTTTTTAAATCTCACGAGCAAATTCTTTATTCTTCATACCAATTGTAAATTATACATCGCATCACATTTATTGTTTTCAAATTTATTGCATTTTCATTTGATTATTACATATTCCAATTTTACTAATATAAAAATATGTAACAAATTGAAAAGGTGTTTCACAATCTAAATAAATATAAATATTATTACATTATACAATAAATAAATAGCTTACAACAAAACCTTTCAGCAAAACCTTCAACGAATTCCCTAAAAAATCCGAATAAATAAAAGCAACTATTTTTCACGTTATATTAAGTATTAGGAAAAATAACTCGAATCCCAAACCATAATCTCTAATACGCATTATGACTTTGAATCGTAGGGTCAGAATCAGTCGGGAGCGGGAGGCACGGGAGGCGATAAGAAGGACGACAAAGACAAGAAGAAGAAGTACGAGCCTCCGATTCCTACGAGAGTGGGAAAGAAGAAGCGTCGCACCAAGGGTCCGGATGTAGCTTTGAAATTGCCTCAAGTAACGCCGCACACGAGATGCAGACTGAAGCTTCTCAAGCTCGAGAGAATAAAGGATTACCTGTTGATGGAGGAAGAGTTCATAAGGAATCAGGAGAGGCTCAAGCCCCAGGAGGAGAAGAACGAAGAGGAGAGGTCAAAAGTCGATGATCTCAGAGGAACTCCGATGTCCGTTGGAACCCTTGAGGAAATAATCGACGACAATCACGCCATAGTTTCCACTTCGGTTGGCTCTGAGCATTACGTATCTATTCTATCCTTCGTCGACAAGGATCAACTCGAGCCAGGATGTTCCGTTCTACTTAATCACAAAGTTCACGCAGTCGTTGGCGTTCTCGGAGACGATACCGATCCTATGGTCACAGTTATGAAGCTGGAAAAAGCGCCGCAGGAAACTTACGCCGATATTGGCGGTTCGTTGACTATCATTTACCCTCTTATTAAAATCTCGTTGATTTTCAATTCCCTCCAAATATCGCAGATGCAAAGTAGAACGTTGAAGATTAATTCGCCACGTTTTTTTTTACTCATTCATTTCGAGGCAAAGACTTTTCGCAATTTGAGTTACGTAAAATTTGATCTCACTTTATGGATTTCCGAAAAAAAAAAGTACAAAAAATTACAAGTCGGGTAGTAATTCAGTATACATTAGTGGCTAAAATTCGGAGGGAGAAAAAGGATCATTTCAATCGAATATTCCTTCGGTTTGACGACGAGAAACTTATTTTCATTACTGAAATCCAAAATTGCCAATTAAAAAAAAAGGGAATGTAACAAATATTTGAGTACAGTGAAATAACATTGATTTACGAGATTCAGCGGAAGAAACAAATTAAGTACATTATCGAGTAAATGGGCGCACAGAATTTTTTACTATTTTGCATAGACAATTTTTTCTGCTTAATAATAACCAACTGAACACATTATGAGCGACGTAATTTTGGATTCAGGTCTCGATTCGCAAATCCAGGAAATCAAGGAATCCGTCGAGCTTCCGCTGACCCATCCCGAATATTACGAGGAAATGGGCATCAAGCCACCGAAAGGAGTTATTCTCTACGGTCCACCAGGTACCGGAAAGACTCTCCTGGCGAAAGCGGTCGCCAATCAGACCTCCGCGACCTTTTTGCGCGTCGTTGGCTCCGAGCTTATACAAAAATATTTGGGCGACGGCCCGAAGCTCGTTCGTGAATTGTTCCGAGTAGCCGAGGAACACGCGCCGTCCATTGTCTTTATCGACGAAATTGACGCCGTCGGCACGAAACGTTACGACAGCAACAGCGGCGGTGAACGTGAAATTCAGCGAACTATGTTGGAACTTCTCAATCAACTTGACGGTAAAACCATCGGATTATCTAAAAATTATACAGGAAATTCCATAACGACTCGAACAACTGTTGAACCTCGCCTTGCCAAATGTGCAATATGTTCTGTCATTAAATCGAAAGACATTCGAATTTTTTACCGCTCGTTATTTACGCACATTCAATGTTAATTGTTCGAATGATTTTTAATTGATTCCACTCGAAATGATATTTCAACGGCCCTTTATTCAAATGTAAATCGCGTAGAAAAAACTATGTCTTCACTTTTTTGTGGATCAAAAATTGGTTGCAGTATTTTTAAGATTGATTGGGATTTCTAAATTGGCGCATTTTCTGAACTTAAAAAATAACGTTATTGACATGCATTTTTTACGTTGAAGGTAACAAAAAATTGCGAATTATATTTGACAAGCTGAGATTTGCCCGTTGGCCTGTCTAATTTATAATAATTTATATTACTTTCGCGATAATCCTGAGATTTATTGTAAATTCTTATTATTCGTGTCTTTTTTTTTTACTCTTTAGGCTTCGACAGTCGTGGAGACGTGAAAGTCGTCATGGCGACCAACAGAATCGAAACTCTTGACCCGGCGTTGATTCGACCAGGTCGTATCGACAGAAAAATTGAATTCCCACTGCCGGACGAAAAAACAAAGAGGCGAATCTTCAGCATTCACACGAGTAGAATGACGTTGGCTCCTGACGTAAATCTTGCCGAACTCATTATGGCAAAGGACGATCTTTCTGGCGCTGATATCAAGGTAAACTAAAATAATGAAAGTTTTATTGACTATATTTTAAAGGGTTATATCTATAAAAAAAAAACATATTTTTGCGATTTCTAATTTTTCTTCAAAATTCGATATTTCAATAGGCATTCGTTATATCAACACGTAATATCTAAAGAACGAAACCAAATGTTTTTTATTTTTACGAAAAAAATTGCGTTTTTCATTCATCAAATAGAAAATGATGCCGAACAAAAAAATCCTTCGATCAAACAATTCTTACATCTTAAAAAAGCTCAAACTATTTTTAAAATCACAATAAATCCTGGGATATCCTGCTCACCGAATTCGAAAACGTAATTTTTAAATAAAAAGGCTCTGTAACTTCATCTTTGTAACATATTTTTTCTGCAAAAAATTCCTGGGTCTTTGGAATAGCAAATTATTGTAGAAATATAGAATTATGATTAAAAAAAGAATGACAAAAATACACGATTTTTACTTAGCTATAACTCATTAAATAATTGAAGTGATAGTTGAATAACGAAACATTTTTTGGCAGGCAATTTGCACCGAAGCCGGTTTAATGGCTCTTCGGGAGCGGCGAATGAAAGTCACCAGCGAGGACTTTAAAAAATCGAAGGAAAGTGTACTTTATCGTAAGAAGGAGGGCTCGCCCGAGGGATTGTACCTGTAAATCAATTCCCATCAGCGTTTCGCTCGCCGGTTTCTTTTGTATTACAAAATATGATCGTAACAATAAATCTACTTGTATTTCTCTGAGATTATCACGGCATTCGTCGATTCATTTGGCAATGATTCGAGGTAACAATAAAAATAATTTAACGTTATTCCGCTTTTTTGGGCAGTTTATTACAACAAAATTTTCGAGAAAACACAACAAAAAAATAATCTATCGATGTTCAGATTTTAACTAATTTATATCCACGCATTTTCTGTAATAAAACGCTCAAAATATTCGCAAAAGTTTTTGTATAGACTCAATAATAAATCCGCTCAGATTTCATTGAGATTATCGCATTATTCGTCGATTTATTTGACAAAAATCTTTTCATGTAACGAAAAAATATATTTTAACGCTATTCTGCTTTTTCAGACAATTTATTGGAAAAATATTCGATACAACACAAAAAAAAATTAATCTATTCATATTCAGATTTTAACTGACTTATATCTACGCCTTTCTCTTTCATAAAGGGCTCGAAATATTCGCGGAGAGTTTTTATAGTCTCAAATACATGTTTTCTGTGGTTTTCGAGAAAATCTGTAGGCGAAAGGCTCGAATCTTCTCTTTCACTTTTTTTGGACTCTAAAGTACAAATGTGACAAGCTCCTCTTCTGGTTTTTTCCAGTATCTCCGCGATGTTGTCCGGATGCTTGAAATCCTTTGAAAATGCCTGTGCAAGCCCTTTGTACTTTCCTAACTCGAAAGCCGCTTTGAAACCGTCTTCGTAGCCCTGATCAAAATCCTCTTGGAAAACCGACTGCGAACCTTCTTCAATTCCTTCTCGATAGCCGGTCTATAAATTGAAGCGGGGCGATCGATCAACGACGATTAAAAATCGAACATTAACAAAATTTCAATCCGAGATTCAAGAATCGGAAAAAATTGTTTTAACAAATACTTTGGATGCTGCGTCGATAACGCGATTCCACGATTTTGCAGCGAGTTCCAATGAATCTTCGGTATCACTGTGGCTCTCCATTCTGGTGAGAAGTTTTTCTTACCTATAAATAGAAAATAAAGAACAAACTTAAGATTTTACTACGTAAAAAAACAAAGAAAATTCTACCTTACAGAAAGTAAATTTTATGTTATTTTCAGCGATACGCGCATCTTATATTTGATAAGGATGCATTTTCATTTAGCCATACATTTCTTTTTTGTTAATAATAATTTGTAAAATACCAATTGATGGAGAAAAATCAATATTTTTGTTGTCGAAGCTGTCAATTTTTTTGAAAAGTGCCTAATCGCTTCCGATTTCCGGATCTAGATTTCCGACTTCCGGTCGGACAAACCCGGGCGGGATTTTTTTTTAACGCGAAACGAAAATAAAATATTACCGAGACATTTTTCTTTTTTTTTTTCAAATAATCTCTTGCATTTTTAATAGAAAAAATCGCAAATGTGATAAGCATTCCAATTCGAAAACTATGTTGACAAGTGCACAAAAATGTAATCTCGAATTATTTTTTACGAAGTAAAAAAAGAAAGAAACCCAAAAACAAAATAGCCACGCATTTCGATCCAAATTCGCGTTTCGTGTTCGTAGGTTCCAAAAAGAAACTCATTTCCGTCTGTCACTTGCATGAATTTCAGTTTATTGTAAATAAATAATTAATACAAATAAATTTCTGTCTGCCGTCCAAAATCTCTTAAGTAAAAAGCTTTATTATTAAGCTATTCGATCTGTCACATTAAAAATGTAATTTTGGAATTGAAATCCGACAAAAAATCTTCACTCCTTCTGATACGTCACATGAAATATGGGATAAATAAATAAACATTTTTATTCATTTTCCTACTGACCGTCCAAGACTATAACCTCTTTGGGCAAGTTTTACGCAGCTATTCACTGCACGAAGTGCTTTGCGTGAGACACATGGTCGTGTACACGGTCTTACATACATATAAAAGTCCCTCGGCGGAATTTTTCACCTCCCACTCTGCCGGCTGCGGGACAAGTAAATCCCCGCGGGCCGCACGGTCGCGCGACTTCCCCCACCCGCGCGCCGCTGCTCGGAGTGTCTTTAGAGCGGTAGGCCACGCCCACCGCCGTGCGCTACCGCTACGAATCCGTGCCCCCTACCTCGGCGCGCGGAGAGGGAAGCCGCCGGGTGGGGGTAGCCGCGGGACTTTTATTTAAGCGGGAGCGCCTGGCATCACTGCTCATTAGCACATTAGCAGCCGACGCGAACACTTCTCTTCAGCAACGAAGACCCAGGTTGTAGTCGCGATGGACACGAGTGCGGAGGCTGTGGATGACCCTGGTGCACCAGGAACTGAGGATGCTGACGAACTCACTCCTCTCGTGCACAGGTAAATGAATTTTTACCTTTCAAAATTACACATTATTTTTTTTCTTAATTTTGAGGTTAAAATAGTACAATCATAACACAGAGACGTCAGAAATTATGCATTTTTGAGTGGAATTTTATAATGAAAGTAAAAGAGGTAATTAATTTTGTAAGAAAAGTATTTTTTGTAAAATTACATTTTTTTTAATGTTATTTGTAATACAAAAAAACTTTTTTTTTTGTACGATATAAATTATAAAATTGTATGCTTTGCCAATTTTGAAAAAATTGTCATTTATAAATTATCGATGAGATATTTTGGTTTTCAGGGTCATCGCCCTGGCGAAAACAAAGCCGAAAGGAATTTCGGACAAGGATATATCGACGGAAATTCCAAACTTGAAATCGGAGCAAAAAGTTCAGATTATAAACAAGCTTTTGATGCAGGGTTACATAGATTTATTCCAGCAGGGTAAAACTCTGCTCTATCGTCTGAAAGATCCTTCCACAAAAGCCAAAGGCGCCGACAACGAGGAGAAAATTGTTTACTCGCTGATAGAGCGCGCGGGCAACAAAGGAATATGGATGCGGGACATTCGTTTTGGGTCCAGTCTCGGACAGCCGCAACTTACTAAAATTCTCAAGAGTTTGGAGACCAAGAAATTCATAAAACTGGTGAAATCCGTTTCGGCCAGCAAAAAGAAAGTCTACATGCTTTACAATCTCGAGCCGGACAGATCAGTTACCGGCGGCGCTTGGTATCAGGATCAGGACTTTGAGGCTGAATTCGTCGACGTATTGAATCAACAGTGCTTCAGATTTCTCGATCACAAGAGAGAGGAAAATAAGAACTGCAAAGGCGGGCCGATAGCAGCGAGAAACGTGACTTTTGCTTCCTCCCAAGAAGTCTGGAAATTTATTTCCGATCTTGGAATCAGTAAGGTAAAATCAGGCGTAGAATCAATAGTATACAAGCTATTCTTTCATTTTCCACATCGATTGCACCAATTTGTCTGCTAGAATTTTTAAAAACCAAATTATTCCGTGACTTTTGCTTCTTTCCGAAAAGTCTGGAAATTTATTTCGGATCTTGGAATCAGTAAGGTAAAATGAGGCGTAGAATCAATGGTATACAAACAATTCGTTCATTTTCCACATCCATTGCGCCAATTTGTCTGCTAGAATTTTAAAAAACCAAATTATTCCAAGACTTTTGCTTCTTTCCGAAAAGTCTGGAAATTTATTTCGGATCTTGGAATCCGTAAGGTAAAATCAAGCGTAGAATCAATGGTATACAAACTATTCGTTCATTTTCCACATCGATTGCACCAATTTGTCTGCTAGAATTTTTAAAAACCAAATTATTCCGTGACTTTTGCTTCCTCCCGAGAAGTCTGGAAATTTATTTCCGATCTTGGAATCAGTAAGGTAAAATCAGGCGTAGAATCAATGGTATACAAACTATTCGTTCATTTTCCACATCGATTGCGCCAATTTGTCTGCTAGAATTTTTAAAAACCAAATTATTCCGTGACTTTTGCTTCCGTCCGAAAAGTCTGGAAATTTATTTCGGATCTTGGAATCCGTAAGGTAAAATCAAGCGTAGAATCAATGGTATACAAACTATTCTTTCATTTTCCACATCGATTGTGCCAATTTGTCTGCTAGAATTTAAAGAAACCAAATTATTCCATGACTTTTTGTTCCACCATTTTCAGTTTCAAAACTTCTCATGAATTAAACATTTTTTACAGCGAGAGTCTTCGAGAATGATTTTTGTTTGCTCAAATTGAATTATTTTTTCTGACCTTCTTTCTTCCCAAAGTTTGACCTGAATTTTTAAATCTTGGAGCCCACAAGTATCCATTTACAATTTTAATAGTGAATTTTGAATGATATTTGGTTTTTGATCCGCAATACTTTACCATTTTCTTTCTATTTCAAAAATTGCATCTGAATTTTGAAATCATTGAGTTCGAGGTTAATTTTTAATGCAAAGCTTTGAATAATATTCAGTTTTTAGTTAGCCATTTGGAATTTCGACTTTTAAATTCGAACGCAAAAGTCTTTAGACACGGAAATAACATAATTTATGTATTACAGGTGGCATTATCGGTAGAAGATCTCGAGATGATTTTGAATACTCTAGTTTACGATGGAAAAGTCGAAAGGATACTTTCTCCAGATGGAAATAATTTATATCGAGCTATTCAGCCTCTGCTGAGTCCTCCAGGACTCATAAAAACACCCTGTGGTGTTTGTCCAGTAAGTTTGTCCCTTTAACTACATTCCACTGTCATTAAAATCATTTATTACAACAGGTATTTATTGTAATAACAGGTGCGAAAGAATTGTTGCGACGTTGGCGAGGTATCGCCGATTAAGTGCCAATATATTCTGGATTGGCTGCAAGTCTAACGAAGGATTACATTCGTGTAAAACAATTTTTTTTTGTATCAGTTGTAAATAAAACATCGTCATCAAAATAATCTCTTATTTACAGTTTTCGTCCGCTATACAAAAAATTCAACATCTTCGGGTAAAAATGTAAAATTTGACTTTTTAAAAAATCTCCTATAATTAAATATAAATCTCGCTTTTTTTATCTTATCCCGAATTTTTTATCTTATTACCGAATCAAATTCTAAATGAAAAATGAGAAAATTAATACAGACGAAGCGAAATTTCGCTTTTTATACTTCCGATCGATAAATCTAATAAATTATCGATTAACCCAATCGCGAGGCTCGAAAAAGAATTCCCGCTCACAAATTCCCATGTCACTACAGACCTTCCCGCCATTTTTTCTAGCGATACCATTGGCTTAGCTTTGCAATCGTGCCAAACTCAAAAAACTGCATGCATATTTCTTAAATATCTTAATTCGATTCATTTCAATCGATGTCTGGACGAAAGTAAATGCCGTTGTTTATAAAAAAAAGTCGCTTGTTATTTTCTTTAAATTTTATTGAAATTGAGGTCAAAACATCGAAATAAATTCTTCAACTTTTTTATTTTTTATTTAAACCCGACCGAAAAATCTTCAATCTCAAATAATGTATTTTTACATATTTTTACTTAAATTAAGGTGATGCGTTATGCAGACTAAATGGCCATGAGGGCGACGGATCTCCGTAAAGCCCCTCCCCCCTCCCCAATTATCGTCACCCCGTCAAATATTGGAGTAACGCTCGCTCGGTAAAAAAATAGTCGCGCCAAAATCAAAGCGGACAGTTGCCGGCCCTGGAGGCGGTGCGTGAAACCGTCCAATGAGCGGCTCGCTCGGCCAATCGGTGAGCCACCAGCGGCAGGTCGCGCGGCGGCGCATGCGCGGTGCGCATCAGGCGCAGCGAGCAGCAGCAGCAGCAGCGCAATGTGCCAGGTGTGTGTGTACGCTGGCTACGCTTGGCGGAAGGTTCTTGAAAAAAAATCGTGCTTTGTCACCGAAGCCGCGATTTATTTGTCGTTTGGGACACTCGGAAATCGCGCAAATCTCGGCGAGTCTCTTCCTTGAAGAGGATACTTCGGGGCATCGTCTCGGAACGCTAGTGTCAAGCGAAAATTGCGCGTAATGTAAAGTGATCTTCGCGTGTTTCTCAACGTCCGCGTACTCGAAGCAACGAACGTGTGCGGCTCGAGTGGCTCTACGCGCTTTCCCGGAAAGAACGCACATACTCCGTCGTTGCGGATTGATTTCTCGACTCGGAGCCCCGCGAGAGTCGAGCTTCCGCCTCGGCCGACAGTCGACACGCTCGGACATGCCGTTCCTCAGGAAAAAGCCCTTCCAGCGGCTTCACGTGTCTTCCGACTACAAGGACGACGACGAAGTCTTTCACTGCGAGGTTACCAACGAGGTCTTCAAGGACTACAAGTGAGTCGTTGCGTTGACAGCCCTACCGCGCTCTTCAAGGGTCAGCTTCCCAGCTCGACCTTACAACTTCGATCGAGAGCCGCTCGGTTTATTCGCTTCGACGACTGGCACCTACGAACAAGGCCCGGCTTAACAGATTTTTCGTCCTCGTCAGTTTTCGCTTTTCTTGGGGCCTCTCGAGATTGGGCCGCTCGATTACGTTTACGTTTACGCATACGTTTCCTCGCTTTTTCACGAATTATCCTCGCTTGACTTGGCGGTCGGAGAATTAAATTCGAGCCTTTTCAGCGACGGAAATGCGGCTTTTTTTTTTGTCGTGTTTTTGGGACGGATTTTTGGGATTTTTTTTTTTTTTCGTCTGTCAGTCGGAGGAAATTTTGGGGTCATTTTGGGCTTATATTGTTTGGGCGTTAAAAAGGTTGGATCGGATATGTTGATCTTTGGGTTTGGCAGCAGGAAAAATGTAGGCATTGAGAATTGCTACTGTTTTTTTTTTTGATTGTTTTAATGTGATTTTTGAGATTTTTTTGGTAGTTTGTGAGGGATGTTAATTGTGGGTGGTTTATCGAGCGTTCTGGTTTTGTTTTGTTAATGTTTTAGAATGGGAATTTTCAGAGGTTGGATTTGAGGAATGAATTTTGTTAGTCTGTGAAAGTTATTGAAGTTGAAACGTTTTTTTTTGTAAATAGATGATTTAGGGATCGTTTTGGGTGAATTTATGCTTTGTTTGGGATTAGGTTTAATTTTGGTGTTATCGTTTCAGTGAATTCTGCGAGAGGATCATATTATGCAACTCGACTATTTGGTCGTGCAGCATCACTGGCAAAACTAATATGACCTATGAGGAAGCACTGGTGTGCGAAGAGAATGCTAAGAAAAGCCTCAAGGAATTTCCCATGGAGGTATTTTTATTTTATTTTTGGATTTACTCAATAAATATATTTATATAAGAAATTTTTTTCTTAGTATATTTAAAGAAATTAGTGATTTAAAAGAATGAATTTTTAAATATATATTAGAGTATTAGTAATAATTTCTATTATAAACAATCAGTAGTTCAAAAAATTACGTTTTAAATTGAAATCAGGAAAAAATATTTGTCCTTCTATAAATGTGCACAAATTTGTCAAGATAATTGCATAGAATTTTTTATTAATGCTGGCATTAAAAAGACAGAGACATATTGTGTAATCTACAAATAAAGTAGAAAAGAATTGGAAGGCCAGTTTTTTAAAATTGAAATAATTGGAGGTTTCATTTACTAAAACCAAAAATTTGATTTATAAATGTATATTTTTAATATTCCTGAACATCCCTAATTTTCTATCACATTTTCAGTTGAGGATTCCAATATTGTATCTGGCTAACAGAACATGCAGGACATCTTTCAATGAAATGATCGAGGATGTTTACCAATTTGCACGGGATCGTTATTTTGTTGGTGAAATGGTAGAGGCGAGTTTCACAGAGGATTCTTGGTGCGAATGCCATGTTCTACAGGTCATTGAGCCAACAGAAGCACAGATAAAGGCCTACACTAAAGAAAACAGCAGGTATATATAAAAAATCCTTACAAAAAATTCCCCTTTCGACTAAATGCTCTGCCTTTTTGCGGCCTTATAAACCAAAGCTTTCGCTTTGGTTTTGTCAACGAAAAAATTCTTCGGATTTTCATATCAAATTACTCAAAATGGTCCAAAACATAGAAAAAAAGAGAGTTTAAAAAATTTTTTAATGTCAATGTTTCAAGGATAGCTTTAACAATCAAGCGGAAGTTTAATACACCGGTGGAACTTCCAACATCGGTGCGCTACTTCCTGTGTATAAATTTACGAAAAAATTGAACTATTTTGCTTTTTCTTCGGATTTCATAAGACTTCGAAATTTCCGAAAAAAGTTTGCACGTTCTCTAGCCTCAAGTAACTGAACTTAGGTAAAAATTTGATACGAATCGGCCGAACGATTCAAATTCAATAAAATTCTGAAGTTTCAGAAAAATGTGTTTTCGTGATAAAATAAACCTGCAGAGTAAAACCTTGCAAATTTATTTTTTACAAAGCTTTCTCTGTGCAGAAGCCGAAATAGATCAACATTTTCACAGAGGTGCATTTGTATAATAAGAAAAAAATTTATAAGGAAGCTATTTCTAAGGTTTTACTTTTTTTTTTTTTTTACTGTAATGAACTCCAATGAAAACTTGGGTTAAAACGCATTTTTAATTACAGAAGTCCTTTGGAGAGGCATTATCACCCACCAGCGAAATTATTCAGATACGAGGTGGAGCAGTTGGATTGCGGCGAGTCCGATGTAAGCCAACTAATGATAGTCGAGGCCGGTCAAGTCAGAAGAAGAAAACAACACTACAGCAGGGAACGTAATAAGATATTCTTGCGACTATTGTGCGAGCAGGGAAGCAACGGAATGTGGGTGCTCAAGGTAAGATTTTTCATTTCATAACTCACATAATTTTACATTTCTACTTTACCGATTTTTTCTCATATTATTTTATATGAAAATTTTAATTACTCATGAAATGTATCCACGTTAATATTTAAACAATGAGAATTGACAATCGGAAAAATATTGGAAAAATCTAAAGATAATTGAAATATAAAAATATTCTTTTTTTTTACTTCTACTATTTTATTTTATTTGACGTGTGATGTATAAATAAATATATATATATATGTATATATATTGTGAGACAAAAATCGGCAATTCGTCTGCATTCACAATTAACAAGCAATTCAGTATATAAACAGTTGAAATTTGATTCTGGGCGGTGAGATTAACTTTAAAAACAATTGATTGTGTGAATTTACTCTTTGAAACTGCAGAATCAATTTTGCCAGTCGCGTTTGAAGCTCTGGAATAATTGTAGCCGTGCACGTAATAAAAGTATTTGAATCGTTATCGAAAGCAGCAAAGAAAAACAGGCTTAACGTTTTTGTTTGTCTTATTTGCATCCAGGAAAGCGTTCAGCAAAAATACGGAATAGCGAAGGTGCGATTCGACACAATATTTGCCGGACCATTGCCGGACTTCACTCCACAGCCGAAAAAAATCGTAAAACACAAGCAGGAAACTCTGGACAAGTTTCTCACGTCAGATCCAACGAAGCATCGACCATTCGACAAGCCAGATCCACTTCGCAAGCTCAACGAGACTATCGTCGTTAAAAAATTCCGCAAACCCAGGTTAAAGCAATTTACATTTCCCACGAAATTTCATTTTTTTCAAAAATAATTTCCAAAGTCCAATTAAGATAATTTTCCTTACTCCGATATAAAAATGAAAAACTCTTTGTTCTGTATTTAATTTCCAGCTACAGGAATTAAAAAAAAAAAAACCATTCGTTGAATTATTGAACTTTCGAAAATCTGGAGCTTTTTTTATAGTTTTCTTCCAATTCGTTTTATTTTTTCGAAACTGAAAAAAAAAATTCATCTCACAAAAATTGTTCGCTCAACGACGTGTTTCATTTGTTATTTTCAGAATGAACGGAAAGTTCAAGGAGGATTTAAAGGCAGCAGCGTTGGTCGAAAAAGCGAAGCGCAAAGAGGAGCGCATGGAAAAGCGAGAGCGCCAAAAGGAAGAGAAAATAAAGCTCGCGGCTCTGGCAGCTTATGTTCGAGAATGGAACAAGCCGCGCGAAGATCTCGAGTGCGAGGACTTGCGTCCTTTGCACGAGCCCACGCCGATAAAGTGCGCGGTTCCAAACGAGAGATTCGGCGATTTCGCCATGATCCTCGAATTCCTTCAGTTTTTTAACGAGGAACTGGAAGTCGCGACATATTTTCCCGGCGGAATAAATCTCGACGTACTGGAAAAGGCAATGCTAGTGAAAGAGGCCTCCGGACCTTGGAGCGACTTGCTTCAGCTCCTGCTCTCGAATATTTTCAAGTATCAGGCGGAGGAGGAGGACGAAATTCATGCCGCCGACGGCGTAGATGACGTCAACATGGATCACGGGGTTTCCTCCATGGCGGAAGCCGTAAAACTCGCCACCATGGCCTCGTCTTGGTGCCAAACTCAACAGGGGTGCCAATTGTCGGAAATTACCCTCGATCATGTCACTTTGAGCGAAATTCTCAGGCAACATCTGCTCAGCTCGGGCGGACGCATCAGCGACGTTGCCTCCAAATGGCGATATTCGCAACGCGGTAAGTTCATTTTTCACTTGTTTAACAACGAATATGAATTTGTTTTTATCAAATTTTTTTCGACCTTTTTTAGAAATAAATTTCTATCCACTTTTTAGAAAGTCGATTCATTACTGTCCAATTTTTTTAGGAACAATTATTTTTTGTCGATTTTTGGAAATTATTTTGTTTACCGATTTTTTCTTATGATTTTTCAACCGGTTTTCTCTTATCGATTTTTTTGTGTAAATTTTATCTCACGAATTTCTTTTCAGTTTTTCTTATGGATTATTCCAACTCATTTTAGTTATACGATGTACGATTTTTTAATCTCAAATATTTACTTATGATTCGTGATAGCAAATTGTACTTATCAAGTTTATCAGTTTCATCATTTTTTCAGTTCAGTTCGATAAAACTAACGTAACTAAAATTCGCGTGATTAAAGCCTTGCGATAATTAGTCAATTTATCGGCTCGCAGGAGGATACACAAATCACGACGACCCAGCTTTACAATTGCGTATGAACGAGGCGAGAATACTTCGTACTCTCGGACACCGAAGTGTCTGCGAGTTTGAAATTAGTGACAAATTGAGTGTAGCGATATGTCTGATAAATCAGTTGCTGACTTTCGCCTCGATACGAGACGTGATCGAGGAAAGGCACGAAAAAGTTCATCAAGCGAGGCGCGAACTCAAATCCTTCCTCGTTGCCGAGCAGAAAAAGGAGCGCGAGGAAAAGGAGAAGATGAAAGAGCGAGAAAAAGACGGAAAAACCGAACAACCGACGGACGCCGAACAAACTAACAAACCGAAGAAAGTGACGCGTGGCAATCGCGAAGAGGAGAAGAAACGCGAGGAGTACGAGAATAAACTTACCGAATTAAGACAAGCCTCACGAGATGATCAAATGATGCTCTATTTGGGCGCAGATCGGGCGCATCGACGATACTGGCGATTCCTCTCTATTCCTGGTGAGTTTCCACCTTAATCACAATTTTCTATTCGTCATTTTCAGGTTTTCTTTTATTTTTTGCTTTCTCATAGAACTTTGCTCTCGTGGAAATAAAAACAAGTCCTGGATTTTCATGTCAGATTACTCTGAATGGTTTAAAGCATTGAAAAAAAAAAGTAGGTGCGGGTTCTATTAGAAAATGTTTTATTATCGACGAAATTATTGGCATCTTCACACTTCAGGATTTTTAGGTTCTCTGTGCTGAACTTTGTACTAATATCTCTGTCTAATATGTCTTTTGTTGTCTTGTGTATCGCATTAGTCCTTAGGGAATTTTTCCAGGGCCTAATAAACAACCAATTCTATTTTATTCATTGGAATTAGCCAAAAATTTCCGATAAAAAAAGCTCTTAAATTTTTGTCGATCTAAAAAAAGGACATCTTTACGTTATTTCGAGAAACCCGGATTGTTTTTAAATGCGAAATTTCCATTTGTCGGAAGTTTTTTTATCCATCTCAATTGTTTGCCTAAATTGACGATAAATTGTTGTAAATGAAATAGGTTTGTTCGTCGAAAACGACGAATGGTGGCCAGGAAATTGTCTGCGAGATGGAACTCCGTATCTTCCGGAGCTTCAAGACGGCGACGCGGCGTATAGGTACCTAAGAAACAAGTTTGAGGACGAGTTGAGCGACAAAGAGAACAAAGTGAACAAGAGCGCGTCGATATCGCCGAAGAAAAACACTTTTGTAGACAAGAACGGCGTGAAATCTCCGAGAAAGGATTCGAAGCAGGATTCCACCGATGCAAGACGAACTCTCATGTCCTGTACTGGCGATAAAGAGTGTCCGGTGCATTGGAAAAGAGCCGGCACGAAATGGAGCTTCTACGGAAAGGCCGAAGATCTTGAGGCTGTGATAAATGGCCTCAACAAACGCGGCGTTCGAGAAGGCGATCTCAAAAACACTTTAACACAAGAAACCGACAGTCTACTTTCGGTTATCGAAAATTGTCCGAAGCACAAACTCAATCCTGAATTGGTGAGTCAAAAAATCCTTCAAATTAACAGCAATTAATGGAATTATTTCGAAATTTAACGAAAAATTATTTTACAAATAACCGCAAATTTCCTCATTTTTTCATACATTCAGCTCTAAACAATTTCAAACATTTTTTAATAAAAGTTCTCCGTCAATTTATGATAAATAGAAAAATAAAAATAATTAACCATTTCATGAATTCACTTTTGTTTAAAGTAAATGTTTATTAAAAACATAGATAAAAAATTTCAGCTTCAAATTTGATACAGAAATAACGTACAATTGAAAATAGAAAGTTGATGAATTCGCTGTTTAAATTTTTCGTCAATTTCCAACAAAATGAAGACTATAAATTTCTAGCGAACAGCATAAAATATTCTCAATACAATTTTCATATCTATCGGAATCCAGATTGCTTAAAGCGGGACCTGACATTTAAAATTTTCCAGTTCGACGAATCGACAAAGGACACGACGACAAAATCGTCGAAAAAATCGAGCAACAAGAAGGAGAGTTCCAATCTGAATTACCCTTCGGACATGGCGATAGACGACGTGATGGAGATAACATTGCGCGATTCTGTTCTCGATCTGGAGGACAAATTGAAAGCAGGATTTTTGGGTACGCTGAAGGTGAAGGATCGCGACGCTTGGAGAGAAGCGATACTCAAAGGAAGGTACGACAAGCAGTGCGACAAATTGGTCTACGGTCCTAACGAACAGGAAGCGGAAGTTGCACCCAACATCACGCTGGACAAAATTAAGGGCGAATCAAAAAGCAGCAGGCCCGGAACTCCGGATTCCGAGGTCGGCGGCACAGGCGGAAAAGTTTACAGAGATCCTGGACGTTATTTGGGCCCGCCTGGAGAAAATGAGTCGAGTCCGGACCCCAAACAGCAAACGAGCATCCGGCAAATGGCCTGCGCTATTTTGCAACTTTCCAACGCCGTCGAAACCAAGTTCTTGAAAAAACCGCAAGGCGTCGACGACAAAGAGAAATTCTCGTTCGACGAGAGCCGCGAAAGATGGGAACAGTCGTTGATGTCTTCCACCAGTTGGTCCCAACTGTTCGTTCACCTTAATACACTCGAGAACAAAGTCGCGTGGGGAAAAAGTGCCACACAGGCTCGATGCAGAGTCTGCAGACGTCGCAGAGACGCCGATAAATTGCTCCTGTGCGACGGATGCAACAAGGGCCAACATCTTCACTGTATGAAACCAAAAATGACCGTGAGTTCACCAAAAACACAAAATTTACCGCGACTGCGATGATTTTCCAAGTTGATGAAACAGAAATCCGAAAAAAAAACAAAAATTAATGGTATGATTCCATATGAAAGATGCTCAAAAAATTAATCCTGCAAAATAATAATCGAATAATGTTATCAACAGATAAATGAAAAAAATATTGTTCGACAAATTATCTGAAAAACTAATGTTTCTTTTCACCGAAAATAATTCATTAATTTTCTTGAATACTTTTGAATACTTTATTTTTAAGTTTTTTCTTGGTAACATTTAAAATCGGTTTTTTCAGCATCTTCTAAATACTTGATTTTTGAAAGCTTCTTATTCCATATCCTGAAAATCGAAATTTCGCTTATTTTCACATTTGTTTTTATCGGTAACATTTTCAGGCGGTACCGGAAGGCGATTGGTTCTGTTCAACGTGCAAACCACGGGAAACAAAGCCGAAGGAGAAGCTGAAGAAGAGAAAGAAATTCGAGGACGAGTCGGAGGAAGAATCTGCCCTGTTGACCAAGGAAACGAGGCACAATCGAGCAAAGCGTGTACCAGATAGCGACCCCGGGGACGTGGAAAATGACGAAGAAGATGCGAATGATGACGAAGACGATGCAGACAGCGATGCGGAATCGTGAGTCGCGCGACGTTTTATGCCTCATAATTCATCTTGTTTTCTTCATTTTTTCATTCATTTCCACGAAATTGTTTTCATAGAGCGAAAGCGGAGCCAGTTTGCACAGCTTGCAAAGGCAATGGTCGTTTAGTCTCCTGCGAATCGTGTCCTCAGCGTTTCCACACCGACTGCCTCGAACCCCCGCTAACCAGAATTCCCCGTGGAAAATGGACTTGTCCAGACTGCAAAAATCCCAGAAAACACTCCAGCAGAATCGGTAAGAACATTTGTTTCTCGTTATCTTCTTCGAAAGCGGGGATCTGGCGAATTTTCCATTTTTTCTTCCTTGTCTCGAGCTCTCGTGAGCTTCGGACAACTTTTTTCATTTTATTTCATTTTTTATCTACAAACTTTTCGAGCTTTTCTCAATATGCACGAAATTATCCGTGCCTATGTGTCTGCGATCTGTAAATAAATTGATAAAAATTGAAAATAAAAAAATAAAAAGAGTGTAGATCGGTCATTTCACAGATTATTGACGACACTTTGTTCTTCACTTTGCCGATTTCGGTGTGAAATTTCTAATGTTGAATATATTGTGACACATAGTTGCTCGAATTTTTGAAGAATTTTTCGGAAGGAGGGTTTCCTAAGGGCTCAAATTATCGCGATTTTTCGATTTCGTTTTTAAAAATATTTCGGTACAGGATTTATGATTTCTAAAACAAAGGTCAACAAGTATTCCAACGTAAAAAAAGTCTTAATTTTCTTGAATTAATATTGTTGTTCAGAAACAGTGTTAAAGGAGTAAAATCGACTAACAACTTTGAAAATGGGTTTTGAAGCGATCCGCTAAACTGTTTATTGCGTGATTTTATTGAAACAACTGAATTTTTAAAACATGAAACATCCTTTTTGAGAGTGAGTCATCGGGGACTTACGAAGACATGCATTGTTTATCTTGAGAAATATCGAGTTTATCAATTATTAGCCATGAAAAACTAAAAGAAATTACATATATCTGGTGAAAAAAGCTCAGCTCTTCAATGACAATCCACAATGAACAATTCAACAATGCAAACCCTTTCAAAACGCGTTTTTAAGCTGTTAATCAATTTTCACTAACTGAACACTTTCTGATCAGACAGTATTTTTTTTTTTACAAAATTGAAACTTATGCACGAAAACATCCTGACGTTTTTTTTGAGATAATTAATCCTGTATTAAAATAATTTAAAGAATAAGATCGAAAAATCGCAATAATTTTTATATTCTCAGAAAACAGTAAAAAAAAAACCCCGAACAAATAACGAAAAAATCGGAGCAATTATCTTCCACGCCATATTCAAGATTAGTTATTCAATCAGCCAATTCAACGAGGTTCAAACTTTTGTCAATAATCGGCGAAACGACGCAGATGTAAAACGAAGCGAGTCTAGAAAAGTGGGAAGACGGGGCTTAGCTTTGGGTGTGTGTTTGATAGCTCGCGGAAAAGAAAGAGAGAGGGACACGGAGAGGCTGTGCGCGACCGCTGCGCGCTCCCGCATCCACGGCTTCGTCAAGAGTCTTCTCACTACAGAATCGGCCGATTGGGACGGTCTGTATTACAAACCCGTCTTCACTCAGCGATTGAAGGTCCTCGGTTTTAGAGCTTCCTTCTTTTTCCGCTTTTACAATAACGCATGGCTTGGTGTGCATTGAAGTTCGCGCATAATTTCAGCCTTCGATCCATCAGTTATTTCCAATTTCGCAGGGTGGCGTGGAAATGTTGGGCATTTTTAACTCGATTTTTCAAATTTTTCCATCGACATCCGTTCGCGAATTTACTGATATAACAATCAGATGTTTATATTAAATTTTTGAAAAAGCGTCGATATATTAAATGGATTAAATTTGAGGAATTATCCCATTTATTCGGTTCACCAGAAACAAAAAATTGTGTGTAGTGTGATAATTTTTATAGCAAAACGTGATTAAAGTCAGGCAATTATTTAGGGGCATTTTAGTCTGCTATGAAATATGCGCTGTAATCTTCATTTTTCATTAATTCGTCTTCTCAACCATTACTCTTTAAAATAACCATTGAATCTTGATTGAATTTCAATTCACTGGAAGATCGCGTAAGCCTCATTATTTTCAGCGTTAAATTATTTTAAAAAACTGCTATTCAAAATTCCTGTACATAAAATTTTTTAAAAAATTTCAGTACCAGTTAATAAAATAAAAATATTTTTACCAGCGAAACTCTCGAGCAACTCCGCTTCCCAAATCCCCAAATCAAGAACCTTGAGAATGAGAAAAGAAAGGAGATTACCCCCGTCGTTCCTCTCCGGTAACAAGGAAAATCGCTTTCTCATTTTAAACATTTTTAACAGGATTAAAGGGCTTAATATGCATCCTAAATCAGTTCCAATAAATACCACTGAATAAATAATATCACCAACACAATTCATCTCCATTGCTTTTGGCCACAAATTTACACCTTCTTAAAATGGCCATTCAGAGAAATGAACGGAAATTCAGTGATTGCACTTTTAACTACAGATAGCAGCGCATCTGAAGAAACTGCGCCTCGTCAGACGAGACGCGCGGCGAAAAGAGCAGCGGAAGTGCCCGAAAAATCTACGACAGCGTCTCTTAAAGAGCTTCTTTCGGACATAACGCATCACCGAGACTCTTGGCCTTTCCTTTCGCCCGTGACAACCGACGAAGTTCCGGATTATCACGAGTACATAACGGATCCGATGGATTTCGGCACAATAAAGACAAAACTTGAAGGCGGCAAGTACGAAACAACTCAGCAATTTGTTACGGACTGCCAACTGGTGTTCGACAATTGTCACACCTACAACAAGGAGCACAGTTCGGTGTACAAGTGAGTAGTCAAATTCGAACGTCAATGTCATTTGTTTAATTTGGGTTCGGACGCCAGAGACAGCTCAGGGTTTTACTAACCATTTGTCTTGAGTCAACATAACGCTATTCCATTGTTTTTTACCGTATGATTCCATTATTTATTTTTTTATTATTGTAATGTTGCTAATGAACCGTCCCTGCTTGCTCGCATCGACAATTTTTGCCGTATGAAAAAAACAAAATAGGATAAAGCATTTATTTACCGCATGGCACACATTTTACTGATTATTATTTAACGCTGATATATGCATAAACTAACTCATCAAACTAACGCTGTATGTACACAAATGCCAAATTTAATTATACATTTTTAAAAGCTTTTTATGTACAGGTTCGTTATTATAAAATCGGATTTTTAGTGTAGAATTTGTTAATATTAAACTTTTCAATTCAATTGTAGCTTAGCTTAAATTTGATCGCGATTTCAATTTTGTTTCAACATGAATTTTATCTAAATTTCATTTTCATCTCAATTTGAATTATATTTGGACGAAGTTCGATTTTAACTGAACCTCATTTTATATCGCACACGATACTTTGAATGAACCAATCAATAATAATAAAATTATTAACCCAAACAACGCTTTTCAACAGAATAATGGCGTCTGTTGCTTCCTCATTACAAAAGCTTTGTAAGCGTGCGTTCTTTATAATAAAATTAAAGAACTGCTCAATGGTTTCTCGGAGCATGTGATGGTAAATAATGCGTCGCGATAATTAAAAACATAAATTAGCACAATAAACTTGCAATCCGAATTTGAATTAACTAAACAAACATTTTTCTTGGCTCGCTTTTTCCCCAAAATAATCACACGGCCGAATGTCCGTAGTTTTTCCATAGTTCAATATTCTCTTCTTACAAATACATTTATTATTCGTAATATAAATATTGCATGAGCTGTGATTTAAAAAACGGTCGAAGTTCAAGCTAACGAATGTTGCCCGCGGCGTAGCAACTTCGTAAACTGGAACTTCACTAATCGACGGGGCCACAAGATAACGCGCCGGCCGATGACGATCAAGCTGGGCGAGTGATTTAACAATCCGATTGTGTCGATCGCCTTGTCAAATCAAATATCCAATAATATCGCATAATCTTTGGCCTCCGAACGCACGAGTCAGCCTCTCAATCACGAGAGTTCAGGCTATGTCTTTGTAAAAATAGTTTTGTTCACAGAGCGGGTATGCGTCTCTCAAAGTACTTTGAGAAAAAGTGCAAAGCTTTGGGTCTCATCGCGGAAGACGACGACACAAACGGTCCTTCCAAAGCGAAGAAGCCAAGGATCGCCGGAAATGGTCTCGGCATCGTCGACGACGAAAGCGAAGACGAAGAGAAACCCGAGGACGAGGAAATGGAGCAAGACGAAGAGGAGGAGGAAGAAGACGAAGAGGAGGAGGAAGCGGATGGAGAGGAAAACGATTCCAACTACGGAAGTTAGAACGTCTTACGAAATAAACAGATAAAAATAACATCGCTAATCATAAATCGCATGTACCTTACAAATGTGCTGTATTATAGATCATACGATAACGTGCGCGCCGTAGAATCAAAGAGGAACTGAAGAAGCGCTCGATAATTAAGCGAGAAGGTAGCTCGCCTCGTTTCTTTTTTTTTTTTTTGCATAATTATGAAAACAAACAAACATCGTCCATCGCTGTTGGAGTTTCAAGCGACGAAATACCGTCCGGAGATTCAGGAATCGTTCTATCGGCTAATTTTCGTTTTTTTTTCGACTTTACGGTTACGCGGATAGCTGTACTCTTAAAAAAAAAACTCAGGCAACGGTATAATAAATTGTTATAAATTATTTTTCGAATAACTGTTATTTTTTCATTGGTTAAGTTTGCGAAGTGACGTTGAATGTTGTTTTTAATGATAGTGAAATTAAATTATTGAGCTATTTCTTTTTTTTTCGAAACAATAATTATCCTAAACTGTAAAGCAAATCTGTTATAATCGTATATTAATTCTTCTCGCCATGATATTATAATTTGGGGGGAAATATAATTCAACACTTTGTCACACGTTGATATTCGACGTTTTATTTGCGTTGAAATTGTGGAATTGAAGAAACGATATAATGCTGATTAAATTCACTAAATTCTTTTCCGTGGTGACAAAAAAGTTCCATTGTGTACCAAGAAATTCTATGTTTGTTAGAAATGCAGCTTTTTATTGATAAAAATTTTGAAAGCCGATCGCTAGAGGTTTACGTAAATGAAACAAAAATTAGTCGAAAGAACGAGGAGGATGTTCGGAGTATGAAGAGATCGTCGCTCGTTTGCGGAAGATGTATTCAGTTTTTCATGTTGTTCTTGTTTCTGAGGCTGATTTGAGGCACGCAGTATTATTTGCCGGAGATTTACGCAGAATACTCGCTCTCGGTTGTATTTACTCGAAGACAAGAAGAGAAGAAGCGCAGGGATCTGTGGTGGGACATATAAATTCAGAGCAAAAGTGTTCTGTTAACATTTTTCGAAGATTAATGTATTGATTATACTTCCAGATTCGAATTTTTTTTACTACTGTGAATTATGCAAAATCCTTCCGATTTAAGCTCAGAAATCTCAAAAGTGAGTCTGACTTTTCGAAGGTTTTTTTCGCAAATGATTTTTTAAAAAATATTTAATGTACTCAAACTGACTAATTACGATAATTTTCAGAGTGTCCGGAGAAAAGTGGTTAAATTGTCGATATTACATCCCTCGAAAATTGGTAATACATTTTGTAATTCTGACTAATTATTGCACAAAAAAAATTTCAGCGATTTCTCTCTCAACCAATTCGAGTCCAAGAGTATTTTTAATACAGTTTCATTCGAAGATTCGAATCTAGATAGCTAATCTCCGACTCCGAGGGATGAGACTTGCCGCGGTACACCGAAGCCAGTACAAGCGAGGACTCAAATAACTTGAGTACCTATATCACTGTTAGAAACATTTTTTTTTTTCAAATTAATGTACTTGTAGAATTTTTTGTTGTAAAATCGCGTATATTAAATTTAATATGCAAATATGATATTGAAAATAATGAAGCTTTCGAAACGTTTAGTTGACTAGAAAAGGTACATTACATATTAAACTTAATAAACTCGTTTCTGCGCAAAAAAACTCCTACGTAAAATGTTAATTTTTATATTTAAAAAAAAATGTTTACAGTGCGATTCCCCGTAATCATAGTTATCCATTAGTAAGCATTATTAACTCCTTCGTTGCTCCATAAATCGCGTATTTTTGCATCGACGAGAACTATTTATTATTTTAACATTTCACTGCATAATTGACCGCTGACGAATAAGTTTAAACAATTATTGTAAGCAGGGCATCAATCGCTATTTTCGCGTTTATAACGCTCCGATATCCGCGATTGTACTGAGTCGTCAGTTGTCCAGTGTAACGTTGTGCACCGAAACCTATTTTATTATTAATTAATAAATTATAATTAGCATTCGAAGATCGGTCAGATATTAGTTTATGAAAAATACTACGACGGTACTTACCAATCTTTCTTCTTTTTACAATAATACACGTAAAAACAAAAAATACAAAAAAATTAACATCAGCACGATCTCGAGCCGTTTGAAATTTAGGCTGGGCCTACGTAAAATCTTAAGGTACAAAAAAAAAAACAGTGTTGTCCGTTGAATTGTACAGCACAATCGAGACAGTCATTTGTAATAATGTATGTTTTATACAATTTATTTGGTAATAAACGCCTTTGAAACTGAGAGCAATAACTCCACTTGTTCTTCACGACTACAATTCGCAATTTTTTTTTCAGCTTTGCTTAGTTTCTTTGCGATTTGTTTTTGTCAAGGAAAAAAAATTATTTCGAGATTCTCATAAAGGGAATTTTAAAATGATCTAAAACATCGTGGAAACAGAAAAAGTGGAACTTTGCAGTTTTTTTCGTTTTTCGTTCTAAAACATCGTGAAAAATGGTTTAGAAAAAAATGTTCGTATGTATGTATGCATGGTTTCGAAATTTCAATCACCTATAACTCAAAAACCGGTGAAGCGATTGAGTTAAAATTAGTAGTAAAAGTGGAACTTTGCCGTTTTTATTCGGTTTTCAATCCCGAGATTACGAACCTGTGAAATTAATTGCAAATTACAGAAAAATAGATACGAATATGATTAGTATTTTTGGAAACAGACTTGCGTTTACGGAATATTATGTATCTTTTATTAATTTTGGTTTTACATATGTGGGCTCTGGAATATTTGTAACAATTTTCTTCAGAGAATCAATTACATTTACAGATTGCTACTCGACACAGCGGTGTTCACATTTTAATGAGATTCTCCAGAAAACTGTTTCCTTCTGATCTCTGCCCATTTAGCCTTGTTTTCAGGGTTGTTCACTGAAAGAAAAAAGGGATTCAACGTATTGTTATCAATATTTCAATCAAAAGGAGTATCGATAAATACGTGAGTGGACGAGCCACTTGTTTTCTTCTTCCGAGCTTTAGCAAAAAAAGCTCTACAGTTCGGCTGATTGCAAAAAGTATATAAATTGAATCGTAGAAAAAAGTCTTGGTTTTTAATTCATATAAAAATCACATTTTTAACCATCACTAATAGAATTCCCCGGAAAAAAATGAGCAGATATACTAAAAAGTCCGACGATAGAAAATAGTTTAAAATTTACTACTTTAAGTTCAATTGTTTCATAGCTTTACTAAAATATCAATAAAACTTGTTGATAATAAATTAATAATAAAATATACAATCTTTGCAAAAAAAATGTAAAAATGGCATGTACATAAATATTTAACGATCATTAATATCTTAGATTGTTCGCAAATGGTAAGTAAAACTTGAAATAACATTAAAATCATATTCATGGCAATTTGGATATCAATTTTTTCAGAATAAAATCTATATTCCATTCTTTGTGTTACCTCCGCTAGTGATCTTGGCCATGATGGGGATGGTGATCAGGAAACCGAGAACGTAATACCTGGCGATCCATGCGTGTTTGTAGTAATATTTATAAGGAAAGTTGAACAGCTTAGCTGTAAACGTGTATGGATATTTCATCCGACGGTCACCGGATGGAGCTTCACCCGACATGATTGCTAAAAAGGTAAAAGCGATACAAATATTGGAGATTAGGTAACGATGAACATCTTAATATTTGCAATGATGAAAAGTCAAATGAGATCTCAAAAGTAACTCATTCGGAGGGAAATAAGTGTCACCCCAAAAACAACGCGAATCAATCATCGACACGGAAAGCAATTTGAAAGTATTTGCAAAATTAACCGAAAATTACACTGGACCGATTATTCGGAAAAAAAAGTTGGGCTAATCGTGGAATAAAAGTGAGCGAAGCGTGGAACGTTGATATCACTATTTCCGCCCCTCGAAATATCGTAAATTATTGCGGTGCAGTCGGAAATTAATTGAAACGCTGTGACATATCGAAATTTCACCTTTCTCACTTTCACGCTGATTCGACGAAAGCTTAATAACGAATGATAGGAGCAATGAAATTTCTACCTTGTCGTTTTTCGTCTAGAGTTTACGGGCTGTGCTCGATGTAGGTCTTACGTTCGCGCAGCTTTACGTAATGGAAATAATGGAAATTTCGAGGTTGCGAATTTCCTCCTAAAAGAAAATCAATCCGCGGTCGCGATTGGTCGAGAGTCGGGCCGTCAGCAGAGCTGATTGGCCGTCCCGAGTATCACGAACTGTGCTCGGCCAATCAGACGCTCGGAATCGAACTGTCATGGCGGCGCGAAAACAAAAATTGCCCAATTCTAATTTCACTCGAATTTCGAAAAACTGGACAAGCCTACATCGCCCAAAGATAATCCAAATCGAAGTTCATTAACTCCGCATTCCTTAAAATACATTTTCTCCCCCGAAATGCGATACACGTTTATTATAAAATCCTGCAAAGGCGAACGACACCACGAACATGTACTTTGCTTGGTTATCATTTATTTTCAAGAATATTGGACAAGTATATTCACTTAGTATGATTGAAAAAGGTGTAGAAGATTCAATTGCTCATTAACACAAAGTAAAAGATGTAGATTTTGATCGACCCGAAGGCATTACGAATAGCGAAATTCTAATTTCCCGCCATTGTGCGCAGTGCACTCTGACGGGAGAAGCGAGAGTCCAGCGGAACAGTGGCGCCGCTCTAGCGGTGGAATCCTCGTCGTCGCATACGAAATACCATAGTCCACGGCTATAGACCATTTTCCTAGCATTACGTTCTCCAGTCTCCGTAGTTCCAGTAATCGCAGCGCTGCGAACGGCGGTTTTAAAACCCCAAGCGGTTTGTTTCCTGCTACGTGATTGTTTTCCGCGTGAAAATAAAGCCGAAATCACAGAAAATCGGTTGGATTCTGTGCCTTAAAGCCAAAGGAACGAGATTACAATGTCGCCAAGAAAAACACGACGAGGTAAATTCTATATCGTTAATTGCCTTCAGTCGGGTGGAATATTCGAGGTGCGATGATGAATATATATAACGCGCGTGCATCTGGTGTTTGGGCGGGCAACCGAGTCAAACATGGTGAACGAATTCGGCGGTTTGCACAAAATGTTATCTGTTATGATTGCACTTACGATCGAACCCGTGGCTATTATATCGACGTAATGTCGTTCAGCGTGTGCGATTAATGCGCGCGTTTAAAAAATTAAAAAATTGTATGGCCGCTGATAAGCCGATATTTCAGCGGTTGATAAACGGCGCGACGAATATTTATGAGAAGCGGCTCTCGATGTAACCTACAATGAATTAAAGCAACACCTCGACGTCGAAAAAAACGTCCCTGCTATTTTTATACTCGGAAAGTGATGTGATATTCATTTCCGGAAATAATTAATTTCATATTTTTGTCGGCACAATTATTTTCCATCTTTCAGGCGATGATTTTGTTATGGATTTTTTAACTCACAGAATTATTTGATATCTTTTAACTGATTATTTTATTCGTTTTATCTGCTTATACGATTTTGTGGAGTTTTATTTTTATTTTTTATTTTTTGTATAAAAGTCTGTGGAATTTAATCGCTGATGAAATTATTTTGAATTTTTGTTTACTGGCAATTTTGAACTTTCATTGCGGGATGTGTTTTCGGTAATTTTGATGATAATTTTTGGCTTTTTTTGTTTTTCAGGAGCAAAGTCGGAGGGAGTCGTCAACGATACTTTGTCTGAGACGATGTCTATGAAATCTTTGGCGGAGACGCCTGTGGAAAAAAAAAAGAGATCCAGTAAGCGTTTATTTGACTATTTCAAAAATTTTATAGATTTTCTGAAGAAAATTATGTAGCTCGAAAAATCTGCACATATATATGAGCAAGATGGAAATAAAAATATATATTTACTTTTGGTTCGAATGAATGTAAGTGTGCAAGATCCACAAAATCATTATTTTTATAGAATAATGAAACAGAATAATCCCACATATTTAATTTTCACAAATCTGACTGTTGCTCTTATATAAAAATATGCATTATTCATAAAATCAATATTTCTGATCAAAATGTACCATTTCACGTTTATATTCATCATAATATCGCTGCAAAGAGATGAAAAAAATATGTATCAACAAATTAATTAAACGCATATTACAAGGCTTCATAATTCTTTGATAAACATTTTTATTGTTGTTATTATTATTATCACCATTGAATTGCAATATTCATAATAATTATCATATTTCTCCGTGTCACAGGACGGCATAATTCTTTGATAAACATTTTTATTGTTATTATTATTATCACCATTGAATTGCAATATTCATAATAATTATCATATTTCTCCGCGTCACAGGACGGCAAGCGACAAAAACAGTTGCGCTGGAATCAGACATGGACCAATCTCCGGAAATAAACAAATCAAAGAGGGGAACAAATCAAGCAATCGAAGCAACTCCTAGCAAGTCGACGCGCTCCCGTAAGAAGGTGCTACTGGACAACACGGCAAACGAAGAGCCGGAAACAACCACGATAACAACCGCAAAAACAAGACGCACCAGAAGAGGAAAGGAAAACGAGACTCTGGTGAATCAGACAATTCTCTTGGAGGACACAGTGAAAGATGAGTCTATCAGCAATGTGAACAAATCGCGGGGGACCAGAGCACGCAAGAAAACTGCAAAGAAAACGGAGACGAAGAATGTCGTTGAGGAAGCAGCGCCAGCAAAGGAAAACGATGCCAGCGCCGCGATAAACGTAACGATCATCGATAACGCAACTCCGATGTCGGACGAAGACACCGAAGTTTTGCAGGTAATTATTCAAAATTCTGATTACGAGATACATTTTTATTTGCAAGTGAATTGATTCCGTTGATTTTTTTCACCAATTTTTTCTTAACTAACCGATTTTCTGACAATCGGCATTTGTTCTGTCGTTGATGCATGTTTGAAATACTTGTTTGTACAAAAAATCGAATATCGGAGGGTATTTGGCATTAACGATGAATTGAATCCAGGTTTCCAGCAGAATTTCACGTCTACAGGCCGCAGCAGCGACACCCGCGACTGTTTTGCCTGCAAATCGACGTTCCCGTATCCCGAAGCAGCGCCTGGAGGAATTTACACCGGAGAGCAGCCCGATAACGGTTAATCTTACTCCTCATCGTACGACAAAAACTCCGCGAAAATCGCCGATGAATCTTGGCTCGCCGAAATCTCACGCCGATGCTCCGCAGCGGCTCTCGAAGACTCCGAGAAAATTACCAGTGGTCGTGGAGTCTCCGGCGCCCTCGGAGATGTCCATCGACTCATCGACGGACAGCATGCCAGGAAAATCCGGGCAGAAGCTCAACAGCTCGAAGAAACAGGATAATTCCCCGGGAGCACGAAAGACTTCCGGAAAAAGTCCTGGCCATAGTCCCGACAAAGTCGTGGCAGTCAGGAAGTTCTCAAAGTCGCCGAAAATCGTTCTTCGTTCGCCGAAGCCCAAATCCGCGAAAACAAAGACTCCAAAAGTGATAGCGAGCAAAGTAAAACGATCTTCGATGCCCAAAAGATCGTCGAAAAGTCCGCCAAAACAAGGCAAAAGCCCAGTGAAAAGTCCGGCTCCAAAGTCCCCGAAATCTCCTCGAAAATCTAGCGGATCGCCAAAGAAATTCGGCGAAGCAACGAGTCCCACAAAGTCTCCGAAATCCGTGAAATCTCCGTCACTGATGAGCCTCCAACTGGCGCGAATAGATTCGCCGAGTTTACCGCGAGAAGCAAAGCTTTCCAGTCCGAAGTCGAAGGCGAGAGTGACTAGCGTTCAGTCCCCGTCGGTGATTCTCAACAAAATCTCGTCCGCGAGTGTCGCGACCCCGGAAACGGTCACCAGGACTTCATTGCGAAGAACGCCGATGGACGAATCGTCCACGTGCACTCCGGTGAAGAGCGCGAGTGCCGAAAAGCGCTCGGCTCAGGGCGGCGAAAGTCCCCACAGAGCTAAATCGACCGGAAAGAAACGCGCGGCTATTACGGACTCGGGAACGCCCTTAAGGCCTATAGACAGTCCGGAGGGAAGCGCAGCTGCGAAGCTAGCCGCTGGAAAATCTATCGTAATCTCGTCGAGCGTAACGCCTGTTCAAATCGCGACGACAGTGACGTCAAGCGGCGGCGGCGGCAGGGGTCGAATGTTGTCGTCGACTCCTAGGGAAAGGATTCGACGCTCGTTGAACCTGTCGCCAGGCTTGGGCCTCCGATCGGAAGTCGTGAACAGCCCCCTGAACGGGGAAGTTCCGGTGGGCAGTTCCACTATGATTTCCGAGGGAAGATCGATGCGTCGCAGTGTTCGTATCGACGACGAGTCCAATCCGCTCATAAGCGAGGACGAGTCGTTGAGTATGAGCGCGCGGGGTAGCGGCTCTCGATTGAACGGCACTTTTGAGGTAGTCAAGGACAAAGACGCGACGATTGTCGTTGAAAATGAGCAGGACAAAAGTGGTGATACGACTTATGACTTGGCGGAGCCTAAGACTCCGAGTTTGCGGAGAAAGGCTGCGAAGCGTAGCCTCGGGGATTTGGACACAAGCGGGACGGAAAGAGCCGCCAAGCGAACGTGTCGCGTAAGATTCGCAAGCCCCCCGCCCAATCGGGAGGAGAACAAGAGGATCGACACTGCGATCGGTCGATCACGGTCCGCGACTCCTGGACATCGGGCCGTTACCAAGCGGACCCCGCAGACGCCTAACGGCACGGCAATTTTGGGGGACGCTGCTGCTGCTCCCGGTCGCGATACTGCGGAAAATAAGTCGCGTAGAAGATCAAGCTCGATGACGAGTGTTTCGTTGCTGAAAACACCGGTGGCCTCGAAGAGACGCTCGAATTCTGTGTCCGATGTTAACGCCAGGTCTGCTAGTAGAAAAGCACAGGTAGCGTCGGCTACTAGACTCAGCAAGCCGAGATTATCGATTCCGTCGACTAAGAAATCAGGTACTTCGTTTTAGCTTCTTTCATCGTTTCACTTTACTCCAGTCCGATTTAATTTGAAATAAATAATTACCGAGCAATTCGTCTTCTTAAACTGCAGCTTGAATTAGTAAAAATACAGAAGTCTCTTGTATACTTTCGCATCTCAGGATTAAGCACAATTGAAATACCACTTTTTTTTTTTGCGATACCACGAGCACTAATTTGGGACTATTCTCCAGAGACGAAGACTCCAGTCGCTAGGAAAGCTCCGAACTTTGCGCAGATTCATCAGAAGAAGTTCGCTGCGATGGAATCCCTCGTGGACGCTAAGAAGCGCGTGGAGAAACGTCACATTGCCATCAGCAGCAAAATACCGACTAACATGACGAGGGGTAAGTGTTTTTCTTATGAAAATTGGCAGCTATCTGAAGTGTGTCTTTTTATAATGAAACCTACTTCGCTATTATAGTGAAGCTGACGGTACCGACAAACATCAAAATACCGACGAACATTGTAGTGCCGACTAAACCGGCACCTTCGACGCAACCCATAGCTCCAGTTGCCGCAGTTAATGGCGGTTACAACCGATACGGATTCAAGTTGAGAAAGGATGATGCTACAAAGATAATAACCCAAAAAAACCCACCGGCAATGAACAGGTACGAAAAAACTCTTAGGATTTTGAATAATTTAGCATTTAATAGCTATAAAAATCTCGCCTGAATATGCACTTTTAAGTACTTAAAAAATCAATGTTAATAATCTTTATTTTATTCTGAATTTCAGCCAGAAGAAGCAGATCGAAAATCGTTTGTTGCTGAAAGGTGTTCGCACGAATCGGCGCTTCGACTTAATAATGAAAGCGCGAAATATAAATATCTGATCTAATCTAACTTTAAAAAGAAAAAAAAGAATGCGTTAAAACGTTATTTTTTTAATATATAAAAGCTTGTTTTTTCTCTGTACAGTTTTTTCGACATGTAACGTAGGTATAACCATTTATAATATTTTACACTACCGATTGCCACATGTTTGCTTTTCTATCTTTTTTTTTTCGAGGGATTTTCTTTGTATTTGCATTTTGGTTCATAGCAAGACCGTTTAGACCATCGATCAAAAAAGGTTTAGGTCGCAACTTCTTCGTTCTAAGCTCGACTTGCCATTGAAGTCCTAAGCAATAGATTCGAAGAGTGTCGAATCCTTTTCCTTGATCGTCTCCGAAAATCAGTAGAACAACGATAAACCGATGTTCTAAAAACAAAAATGACGAATTTTAGTAAGCGACATTGTTGCCTACTTTGTTTTAATGTCATAATTGGACCATTTAACAATATATCTTTTCTTTTGTAGGCTCGTTAATAAACTTTCGTTAATTTTTTATTATTCAAGCGGAAAGAACAGCTTACATTTTTCTGTGAACGAAATAATTGTATTATTTAGAATTTACACAACGATTGTTTTTTTTTTCTTCTTTTTTTATATACATATATAACACTAGGGTTATTGTGAGCTTTGTTAGTGGTTATGAGACTGGATTGAATAAAACAAAGAATGGGCCGTTATTAATACTTATTTTATGATACTGTTACAGTTACGATTCTAGTTATTTTAATGATAAGCTGTTTTTAAGCTTCTAAGATTTGCATTGTTGAAGTTGGGAAAAAATTCCAATATACTGAAAAAAACATTGGCAAGTTTGAACATTTTTTATTATACTATCAAATTCAATCTTTACAAATTTTTCCAAATTGCTAAGACATAACAGGAAAAATTGGCAAAAAAAAGTAATTCACTAAAATAGTGCAAGGGAAATAGCAAACCCGGTATCCGGGATTTCAAATTTATGAATTTAAAAATTTTTAAATTTAACCAATGAAGTTAAAGTACATAGAAGCGTAGACTTTATGGGACACGATTGACGTCATGGTAAAGTCACGCATGCGCCATACCAGCTTAAATCCCACCACAAAACCGGTCCTCCTGTATTCTCTGATTAGCGTATAGTATAGTTTACAACACGTGTTGCTGTGCGAACGATGTGCGTTATTTCTTAAACCCTATTCGCTCGACGTAAAAATCCAAAAATTCCAATGTTGTACATAATCGGTCTTGGCCTTGGCGACGCAACGGATGTCACGGTCAAGGGCCTCGAGATAATTAAAAAATGTGATCGTGTTTATTTGGAATCGTACACATCGATTTTGACGGTGGGACCGGATGTTTTGGTGCGTATAGATATATGACAGTAATATTTTTACTTTTGCATGTCACGCTATTATTTATTAGAGCTTTATGATAAATTGTCATAATCGTCTTCAGCAATTTACACTTTTACGTTTTTTATAGTGAAAGTGAAAAAGGTTCGTTTCGTATCTCAATTATTGGCGGGAAAATTTGAACTGCGATTTCTTTAAATCTCAATATTTGGTTTCGATCACTTTAAAACATTTTTTTTATGTTAAAAAATTGTAAATTAGCACATAATTTTTGTGTAAGTTGCACAAAAACTGGAATAATTTGCATATTTTCTGTAGTACATTGAACATTTCTAATATTTTTTATTTTCCACTACAATATAAATCGGAGCTAGGCAGCACTTAAAATAGGGAAAAGTGGGGCAAAATGGAACGCATAAGCAAAAAAAATGGCTTTATCACGAAACTCCTAGTATATTTTTACTATTTTTCGTTCAAGAAGTCGATTTCAATAATTGGTTTTGAGCGTTAAAAAAATCTGAACCAAAGTTGAAATTCCACAAATTCAAAAATTTATAATATTGTAAAACCGAATACTATTGAACGTCATCAGTTTCGATAATAAATTATTGGCAATTGTGTTTTCGATTAATATTTACATTCTTGTGAAAGAAACATTAGCAAAGTAGAACAGGCTCCGAAATATGTGCTCCGATTATTAAAATTCGATTCTAACAATCAATTTTGAGTAGCGGCAAAAAAGATACTGGGGCGAAGTGGAACACAATTTTTTATGACGTAATTAAATTATCATTTTTTTCACACAAGCAAAAAATGTTTTTGCACGAATGAGTAAAATATAATTTATTTTTACAGGAGTAAAAAATGTTGGAGCAGGAATAAATTATTGTTATTTTTTACAGGAGAAATTCTATGGAAGGCCAATAATAGTCGCAGACCGCGAATTGGTTGAGAGCGGAACCGACGAAATATTGGCGGACTGCGAAACGCAAGATATTGCATTTCTCGTGATCGGCGATCCTTTCGGAGCGACGACGCACTCGGATTTAATATTAAGAGCTCAAGAACGCGGAATCAAATTCCAAATCGTTCACAACGCTTCGATTATGACTGCTGTTGGCTGCTGTGGTTTATCGCTCTATTCCTTTGGCGAGGCAATATCGATCCCCTACTGGACAGACACGTGGCAACCGGACAAATTCTACGACAAGATCGCTGGAAATAGGGCCAGAGGTCTTCACACTCTCTGTCTTCTCGATATCAAAGTCAAAGAGCCGACCCTCGAGAGCCTCTGCAAAAAGAAGAGGGAATACATGCCGCCGAGATTTATGAGCGTTTCGGAGGCTGCGGATCAATTGCTTCAAATTATCGACCGCAGAATTGCGGCCAAAGAGGAAGTTGGTAAGATCTCGCAGTTCAACGATGGATTCAAGGCTCGGAAATGTTTAAATGTCGCAAAGGATTATTAAGAATTTTCTCAAATTATCCCATTACCAAATATATCCATTTTTTTTTTTTTTTTTAAGAATGATAAGCCCAAATAATCTCAAGAAAATTCTGCTTTCGTTTTAGAGTTGAAACAAAAACATAAAAAATTACCGAGCAGATACGAGAGGTTGAGAGTCTGATACCAAAAATCTAAACCTTTTCTCTATTTTTTAAAATTAGTTTTGTATATAATTGGTAATAAACTTCACAGTTGAAGCGACGTTGAATAAATGTAATTAGACAGAGGATTTAGAGTAAGTTGGATATATATGAAAATTGAATTTTTATAATATTTTTAAAACAAATTGGTACTATTTTGAGGCCTCAAGTTTGATGGTATCCTAATATCATTATATTGTTACTTTATTAATCCAATTTTTTGTTCTTGTGTTCAATTGGGGTTCTTAAAATTGTGCAGCATTCACGGAAGACAGTCTCGTCGTCGGTTTGGCCCGCGTGGGATCCGAAAATCAGCGCATCGTCGCCTGCAGCCTGAAGGAGATGCGAAACACAGAACTCGGGCCTCCTCTTCATTGCCTCGTGCTACCAGCTGAGAAATTGTTTTTTATGGAGTACGATTATCTAGTTAAATATGCCTCCAATGCTGAAGAGTTCTCCAAACTGGCAAAGATAGGAGAATGATCTGCAATTATTTATTTTTTACAAATAATGGAGATCGTACGAATAAAATATAATTCACCGGAACGTGATAAAGATTATAATTATTTTTATTTCCAGGAATATTATCGTTTCCTGCTACTCCAATTGATGTTTTCCTTGCCGTGTTTTTCGAGTGCTTGTGACATCAGGAATTAATAGAACTGCTGATAAAAAAAGCGACGGGGATCTTAGTTAAATAGACCTAACAATTTTCAGAGAATATGTCAATTTCTTACAAAGCAAATATTTTTCCAAGTCGATATGTTGAAGAATTCCACTATTTTCCGCCTTGCCTTGAAAAGAATTTATTTTCAGCATGTCAACTTATTTTTTAGTAGTTTGATAAATACTTACCATTTTTTTCAATACTCACATTTTTGAACACTGCATAAATACATTTTTAGGACAATGTATTTTCTATTAAAAAAATGAAATTTGATGTTCGCAGAAATTGTTTGCACAAATAATGCCATATACAGAAATGGCTTCTCGGTGCTTCGAGCAATTTTTGCGGGCGTGTTTTTCGTGCGTGACAAAACCGTGACTCTATGTAAAATACTCACATATACATAAGAGCGGATCGTGTAGCTACCCCGAGGGGAACTACCTTCTTCTATCGTTGTACAATACAGTCAGATGGCCATGGAGGCCGACTAATCAATGGAAAACCATCGACCGCCCCTTGGCGAAGGTGAAATCCACCGGCCGGGTTCAGTCGAGCTCGAGAACTCTCCACCTGGCGACGTGCCTGCCAGCGACGTCACTCTTCAACCTTCGACGGCCTCCTACATCCTTCATCGTTACCTTTTCTCGAGGCTTTTCAGGTATTACGAATCTTGTCGATTTTTTTTTTTTTTTTCAAAATCAATTATCGATATTATTCCGGTCAATGGATCATGATAAATTTATTTACTCCACTCGGTGCTAAAAACGCATTTTGATAAAATATCTTCTTGATCTATTTTCAGAAAGGCACTTTTGTTTCGTGATTTGTTTTACTGCAGAAATAAATTAGTAGTAGTAGGTAGTTTTATTTGCATAACTTTTGAAAGTTTTTTACAAAACTTATATACTCTCTTATATTCTCTTATAAACTTTTCTTAACTTATCTTATCTTATCATCTTTTTTGTGTTTTTATTTCTAAGTTTTACGTCCTGCAGAAATAAATTATTTTTAAAGAAGAAAAATTGTTTTGGCTTTGTGTAAAAATTGAAAAAAAAAATGTATTTTTTATAAAGCCATTTGGGATTTTATTTTTGGTTCGAGTAAAATTTATCATGTTTAATGTCTAGATTGCTGATAATAATATTTGTTGTTGCGAAGAAAACTTTTCACCACATTTCTTATCTTCACTAATCGCTTCAATTATTAAACTCCCAGGATAGGAAATTATATATTCCTTGATCCTAATTCGCTGATTGCTGGGTCACGCGAAATCGATTCTCGTGATGTCGAGCTAACGTGGTACCATTTCTATCATAATTTCGTGGGTTCCACGTACAGATCATGGAATACTTCAGACGACGAAACTACCTTAAGCTTCAAAGCCATTATCAACATCCATCTCTGCAGTAAAAAGGAGAATAGCTTCAATTCAAGATTTTCTTCTTCATACTGGGAAGAAATACAAAAAATAAAGTAAACCCACATAAGACAACAGTAATACGAACTTAATGCACTTGTGTTGTAACAGACTTTCATTTTTATTATCAGCATAATATTAAATTCAACCTTAAGTGAATGAAAAAAGAACCGAAAATTGCATATGAAGATAATGAAAATATTTTCCCCATTTCGTATGATTTTTTTTCTTTCAGTTGTCAGATAAGAGAACAACATTTATTTTAATTTATATTAAATTGGATCTTCTTGTACATAGCAAATCCAGTACAAAATAATCGTCGTTAAATAATAAAATAATAAAATAAATTTTGAGTAAATCGACATTCCAGAACTCGTCGTCCCGATGGCTTCTTCAGCAATGGAGGAATCAAAATTGCCAGGTGGTTACTTGGTGACTCCAAGAGTCCCACAGGGTCTGGCAGCGGCAGTGGAGGGTCTGACCCGTGAAGTGATACGTCATTCCCCGGAAGACATATACGTATTCGCAGCTCATCACTTCGAGAAGCTGCTGTCGATCCGTGAGCGTTGCGGACCTGAAGAAATAGCGACGAATCGCGACAGTAACTTCAGAACTCTTCGGGAAATGAGCCAGGCGTTGAGGGCGCGAGAAGTCGATCGGGAAAACACGAGGTCAACGAGAAATCCCTCGGACCAGGTCGGTTGGTCATTGAACCAAACAGCAAAAGTACTAAAGCGTCACAGAAGCATTTTCGGCGACGCGGGACGTCGAATCAGCACCGACGAAGTCTTCCAGATGGCTAATCAAAAGGAAAACCATTGCCGAACCTCCAAACCATTAGCGGAAAGAAACCAGAGCCGCTCCAGCGTTCAAAGACGGGCAGGAAGTCGTTCCAACGAAAAACCATCGAGCCAAACCACCGACGAACTTTGGAAAGCTTCCACGAGCAGAACCGAACGCTCTTGGTCCAACGAAGATTCCCCTGAAGTCTCGGAAACAAGGTCAGGCCCCAGGATGATAACGCAGATCCCAAGCCTGCAAAGCTCCACAGGTTTACTGGCCAAGGACATCAAAACAGAGCTGAGAAAAAATCGGATTAGCAGCAGGGAAAGAAGAAACGTGAGGTCAAAACCTGAAGACAGGAGTAGCATCGACCAATCGGACGTGAAACAAACCGGAAAACCTTCGGGAAGAAACGTAGCGACAAGAAAATCATCCGAGCGGTTGAAGAGAACGGAAACGGAGGTCGAAAAACGCAACCGCAGAAGCGTTGAATCAACCAAGTCGTCCAAAGATCGTCAACATGGTCAAAGGATTCCGGAATCCAGAGCCGCGAGCATGGACGGGGTCAAGGATTACGTGGTTCACAGATTTGCAACCACCAAGAGTCTCGAGGAACTTCAGGACCTTAATTACGTGGAGAAAGTTCAGGAGATCATCGACGAAACTGGTCCAATTATAAAGGGAAAGGTTGAAGAGCTGAAGAGTGGGATGATTGGGAGGTCCAAGAGGAGCTCCTGGTTTTCCGACGCGAGAAATGATCGAGTCAAAGGGTCCAATGGCTCGGGAAGCGACAATCGAAGCAGCGCTGGAAATTCTAGCCACAATGATTCGGTGGAAAGTTCTGAGGCTTTGAGACAATCCGCCGATGCACTGAGGTACAGACTCAACGAGACTCAACATCTTCTGGAAAATGTTTCCTCGCAAATGACGAGACCACGTCGATCAAGATCTGCGAGGAGTTCCAGAAGATCAGCGACCGGTGAAGACATTGTAGCCGGTAAAGATTTTGGGGAAGATGCGACAATCTCGAACACTGAGACCTCGAATAGGGACAACGGGCTCGAGAGAAGATTGAGCAAGACAAGAAATTTGTTGGAAGACATTTCCTCGGTTCTTTCGGGACCAATGAGGCGCTCCAGCTCTGCCAAAAATCTCCGGAGACATGAAGAGGATGATTTCGGTGATTTGGGGTCAAAGGATGCATTGAAGAAGAGATTGGACGAGACGAGAAATCTTTTGGAAGGAATTTCAGCTAGTTTTGCGATGCCTGGTCACAGAGTCGGGTCAGCCAAAGGGAGAAGAAGAAGAGCCATTGGAAATCTCGGTTCCGAAGAAATGAGCCCTTCGGATTCTCCAAACCTGTCCAAGGTCAGCCTCCCGGCCGTGAAATCGGCCTCCGCGAAAAGCTCTTCGGGAAGTGTGTCCAGATGCGATTCCGACAACCTTGTACTTCCGGCGATCTCGCCGGAAGCTCCGAAGTCGAAGAAGGTTAAGGAAGACCTGGTACTGCCGGCTCTTTCACCTCCCGGCACTGGATCCTCCAACGACGGCTCGAAAATCGGTGAAGATGACGTTTTCCCCGAAGAAGATATTCCGGAGGTTCCGGTTGAGGACTACATTCCGGAAGCGATCGTTGAGGATGTCTTCAGGGACAGCCTCAATGTCACCCCAGACTTTGACAGCATTCCGCAACGACCGGATTCCCTGGAACCCATAGAAACCATAGAAGACATTGAGGATACCACGAAACCGGGCAACCTTGAAGAAAGACTTCAGGAAATTCAGAAAGTTGAGAAGGACATTGAGGAAGTCTTCACTTCGAAGACCTCAAACGACCCGCAACACTCCGAAGACCCTGAAGACTGTGGCATGAAGAAGAAGTTGCAAGAACTTGAAGAAGCTGAGAAGAGAATCGAAAGGATTTTCGATAGTGAAGTTGGCAAGGAAACTGGAGGCTCTCCGAAGTCGGAAACGCAAGTTGATGCACCAGTGGATGATGTTGATGGGTCAAACGAGTCGGGAAGAAATGTTGAGGAAGAAATAATCACTGACAGAGCTTCGGGGAGAGGAAGTGAAGGAAATGATGAAGAAGAAGATGAAGAAATGAGGGATGATAAGCAGGGGACGAGTAATTTGTTGAGTGCTTCACCAGAACCTCTTAATTATACCTACGTTCTGACGGAAGGTTCGCCCTATGAAATTCCAGATACTGTCACGACTGTCATTATACCTGAACGAACCGTTGAGTCGCCGGAATCAGACAGACTGGACGTTGTTCTGGAAGATGGCGAGGACGTGACGCTGACTTTAGTTTCAGGAGATACGGTGAGAAAAGAATTGAAAAACAATTCTGAAATTTATGAGAAAGTTGTTGAGGAAATCTATGAACCTGAACTCAAATCGTCAATTGAACATCACGACACGGAAAAGAGAAGTCCATCCATGTCGCCGAAAAATGCATTGAACGAAGACGATTCTTCCCCGAAGAAGGACTCTGACCCTTTTGGTGAACTCGTGGAACCGGAGCCGATAGAAATGACTTCCCCCGACATGGACTTCATCCGTGGCATCGAGAGTCGACCAGAGATGCATATATCTCATCAGGATCTTGGCCGCATAAATGAAGAAATGTCTGAAGAGCTTGAAGAAGGTCTTGAAGAAATAGACAAAACTGCGGAAAGTCCAGATGGCCAGACAGATAAAGAACATGATGAAGATAACAAAGCTGAAGTCATCAAGACTGCGGAAGAAACGGAAAAAGAAAGCACAGAGAAAGTCGCAGACAGTGGTCCAGTAAAAGAACAAAACACAGCAAGTGTTTTCATCGAGACTGTGGAAGTTGTTGAAGCCATGGAAACACCAGAAATAATTGAAGCTATAAAGAAAACCGAAGAAGAAGCTGCAGGAAGTTCAGAGAGTCCCGTCGTCCAGGAAGAAAAAGAAGATGATGAAGATGAAGAGCCGGAAGCTTATGAAGCAGTCAAAACACCAAAAGAAATTGAAGCTACGGAAAAAATAAACGATGAAGATTCCAAAGAAGCGACGAGCAGTCCGGACGGTCCAATAATTCATCCAGAAAAGGAAGACAATGAAATCCAAACGTCTGATGTTGATAAAACGAAGACAAAAACTGAGTCAGATTTGTCACCATTCAGACAGAATCTTGATTCTTCATCGTCAAACGAGGCGAAAGAAAGCAGCGGTCCTGACGAACCCTTAGAATCTGCTAAGTGCGCTAATTCCGCCGATGAAGAAGAAAGCAGCGACACGAGGTCCCCGGAATCTTCGAACGAGGTCAAAGAAACGACCCTGACCGACGGCTTGAGTTTATCACTCGATCCCACTAGACCGTTTGTTCCGGAACTGAACTTGGATTCTCTTCAGGATATCACTGTCTCTTCCTTCAAAATGACTGAAGATGAGTATGAAAATCAAGGTCACGTCGAGAGTGCCAACACTAATTCCATCACTGAAACTCTTACTTCCGACGAGAATCACAGAATAATCGAGAGTGACCTTCCTGAAGAAGCTATTATGGAGTATCTCGTGTCGCCTTCAGAACGACCAAAACTGAAAGAAGCTGATGTTGACCAAGTTGAAGTTGCTGAAGAACCCGTCGTGAAGAGTCAAGTCGAAATAAAAGAAGATATTTGCGTTAAAAATAGCGCTTATGTTACGGGTCCCGACAATGACAAAGATAATCTTGCTGAAGTTCAGCAAGAAAGTCGATCTGATGAAAAAGAAGAAAGTGGAAAAGGTGATTCTGCAAAAAGTTCCACAGGAGATGAGAAGGAAGAAATCAAGGAATACAAATTAGAAGAAGAAACTCTCCGTAAACTGGAAGAAATGGAGACTTCAGCAGTTGAAAAAGCGGTACGTGAAGAAATAGCCGAAGAAAAAGAAGATATAGCGAAAGCTTCTACAGAAGATGAAAAGGAAGACATCACCGAAGAAGAGAAAACGGAACAGGAAAGTCCAACCGAACAGGAAACAGTTGATGTTTTAGTTGCTGAGGAAGTGGAACAGGAAGAAGTATCAGAGTTAAAAGAAGATTCAGTGAAAAGTCCCACAGCAGAAGAGAAGGAAGAAATCGAGGTAGAAATTGACGAAGAAGAGAAAGAAGTCGAAGCAGAACAAAAAAGTCCAAGCGAACTAGAAAAAATCGAAAATACGACGATTGAAAAATCGAAAAATCGGCAAGTATCCGAAGAAGAAGATGAAGAAAGGAACCAGGAGAACGAAAAAGAAGAACCTTCTCCCGCAGAAGACAAAGATGACACATTAACTGACGAAAAATCGGATGCTCAATCGGCAACTTCCGAAGTCAAGGAAAATAAAGAAACAAAAGAAGATGATAGTGGATCGGTTGAAGATGAGGAAAATCGGAAGACATCGGAAGAAGAAACGGAACAAATCATCTTAATCGATTCTCAAGAGAAAAAAATAGGACACCTCGCTACAGAACACGATGACGCCTCAACAGAAGAAAAATCGGCTGCTCAATCGGCAACTTCCGGAGTCAAGGAAAATGAAGAAACAAAAGAAGATGATAGTGGGTCTTCGGGATCGGCGATCGCTGAAGACGCTGAAACAGTGGATCACAAAATGGAGGTTCAAACAGGCAAATCGGCGGATTTGAGTAGCGAAGTAAAATCGGTTGAAGAAGGATCGGACGAAATACTGGAAGAAAGTTTCGTGGAAGAAGATACGCCGTTGGCGGTGTCAAGATCGGCAAGTCAGTGCACAACACGCCGAGTGAGTTCGGGAAATCTCGCAAGACTTCGGGAGGATCCAACGCTCGGTTGGACCGAAGAATCGGAACGAGAAATCGGCAATGAGGAAGAGGGAAGTTCGTCGAAATTGAAGTTTTCAAAAATCGGCGGTGAGACGATAAAGGAACAGGGCTCCGACGAAATCGATCAGAGTCAGGATTCCGGAAGTCCGAAAAATATAAGCGATGACGCCACCGGAAGTCTTACGAAAGACAGCAGAGAGTATCATATTTATGTACCGGAAGTTGACGCTAGCGAGGATAACTCGACGACGGAAAGCAGCACTGTTGACTCAGCCGTCACCAAAATTCAAGCGAGTAAGTTTTTAGAAATGTGAATTAATGTTTTTTAAAATATTACAATATAGAATTAATCAAGTGTCGATAATGAGTTATTTTTCTCGGTGTACTTACATTTTTATAATACATTTGTGATATATCATACAAAATCTATTTAAAAAATTGTAAGCACATCGAAGAAAATGAAAAATAGTTTTTCTAATTCTATCATTATTTATTTTGAACACGCGCTGTAAAAAATGTCTGCCTTTTTTTCTATAAAATCGTACATAAATTTTATAAACCTTGGTATAGAAAATCGAAATGAATATATTTGCATTGTAATTTTAATGGAGGTCAATTAATTACGAAAATCCAGAGATCGCCCAATTTTTTTCTTTTTCACTTGTTTATTTAGCTTAACAACTGCTTAAAATTCTTCGGGTCATTTTCTTGATACGTTGATTACTGTCATTTTATTATGATCTCAATTTTTCATGCTTGATATTAATTTTAATTCACCCAATTTGTTTTTATCTTCACTCGTTTATTTGACTGATAAACTATTTAAAATTCTGTGGGCCAGATTTGGGATTAAATCTTTGTCACGTATCCAAGTAAATAGCGTTTAAGTGAAAATGCAGTATCCGCTTACTGCGGTGTTTTATCTGGTAACTGGAGAAGCATTATTTTCCTGTATTTGTGTACGAAAGGAGTGCGAGGCTTCCTCACACGAAGACGAATGCACCGAGGCCAGCACAACCGCAGTTCCACTCTCAGCAGCATACCCTCGATCCAAGATAGCATAGTGGTGAGTAATCTCTCTCTCTCTCTCTCTTTCTCTACTTTGTACTCACGTATTTTACATAAGCTCGTATTTCTTCGACTCGAGTTACCTTCACGTGATCTCTCCTGCGCCACTCGCTTCAGACCCTCGACTCTAAAGTAGAATACACATACAAAGCTAAACCTTTGTATGCCAAACAACCGATAATTTGTATATGGGACAATCCATACCAATCCGACAATTTCCCTGAGCATAAAGAATAGGTTTTTTTTTTTTTAATTATTTACCAATAATTCTATCGGATTCTCTTTTTTTCAATTATTTACCAATAATTCTATTGGATTCTCTTTTTTTGAAATTATTTACCAATAATTCGATCGGATTCTCTAAAGTAGAATACACATACAAAGCTAAATCTTTGTGTGCCAAACAACCGATAATTTGCACATGGGACAATCCATACCAATCCGACGATACAAATTTCCCTGACGATAAAGAATGGGTTTTTTTTTTTCAACTATTTACCAATAATTCTGTCGGATTTGAAATAAATTTTTTTAACGCGCAATTCATCAAACGTTCCAAAACCTTTTTTTCTTACTCGAGGAGGAAGCTTTGTTTTTGTGAACAAAATTTTTTCGCGATTTTTATGTCAGGTAAAAATGGTGTAAAAACTCGAGAAAAGTGGTTTAGAAAAATAGTTCGAATGTATGTATGCGTTTGTATGTTTTTTTTTCTCTTCAGTATTGAATTGTCTTCTAGGTGAACTAAGAGAAAGTTGAAATAATCATGAAATCATACCTTTTTTCAGGTTTTAAAAAGGAAAAGTTTTTTCCAATAAACGCGAAAAACTTGAATGTGCTGTAAAAGTTGTTTAAAAATAATTATCCAACAATTTTGTTGGTTCACCTAGAAGACAATTCAACATTGAAAAGACCAAACTTTGGTTTGTGTCGATAGGTCGTTTAGTTTTTTTGCAATCACGCCTGCAAATTGGAAACTACAGTGGCGAGGTGCTCAGGGAACGGGCTAATTACTCTGCGGTTTATTATTGCATCTACTTTTAAAAAATCATTTTTACACTTCAAATACATAAGAAAATATACCGCAAAGCTCGCGGGGCTAAGTCGTTTTCTTCCGTTCGAAAAAAAATTCTCAAAAAAAAGCTACTTTTTCGCCGTCTAAAGCAAATTGCCGCCCCCTTAAGCCACGTGGTTATTAAATCTTAGTCCGTGCAGTTTAAACGCATCGTGAAGTAAATCTCGTCGAGGTAATCGAAAGCTCTGACACATTGGCGCTTGAATTTGTATGCGAGGGTAACGCGATACCACGAGACGACTATGTGACATGCAAATCTGGTTCCAAGTTCTCTCGACTTCTGACACCGCGCACAACGACGACGTTAGATACCGGGGACAGAGTTACATTTAACTTCCGAGACCTTCGCGTTGGTTTGACTAAACAAGGCTACAATTCTGCGGGTTCGTCTGTTACCAGCGCACAACGTCATACGTTCCAATCATTGTCATTGCAACACACAGTTCGTTTACCTCCCGTACAATTTATGAGTAAGCCTTAAGGCCTAAAAGACCTTACTACACGGAAGGAAAATGTGGTTTACCAAAGCGCTTATTTTCAATGGCAGACAAGACCGGAATTTTTTCTCCATAAATTCGTCAAATCAAATTATTGTATAGTTTTGAATTAATCTGCTTTTGCAATGAAATTGAAGAACGTTATTAAAATGACAGTGGTAAAAATAAATAATTAAATCGGCAAACGCGAATTTGAGAATAAAATTCCAAGTTTAATGGATGTGATATAAATTTGAAGGTGCTGAAGAGATTGATTTCGTTTAATAATAATTTCGAAAGGCCTACAAGTCTTAACTACGCAGAAACAAAATATGGCTTAGCTGGATCAACTCTTGTTTACAATGTCCAAGGCTGGAATTTTTTGGGCATAAATTCGTTAATTAAATTCAACGTACAATCGTGATTAATGCACTTTTGCAGTCTAATTAAAGTACATTATCAGAATTATTGTAGCGAAAATAAATAATTAAATCACCAAACGCGAATTTGAGAATAAAATTCCAAGATTACTGGATGTGATATAAATTTGAAGGTGCTGAAGAGATTGATTTCGTTTAATAATAATTTCGAAAGGCCTACAAGTCTTAACTACGCAGAAACAAAATATGGCTTAGCTGGATCAACTCTTGTTTGCAATGTCCAAGGCTGGAATTTTTTGGGCATAAATTCGTTAATTAAATTCAACGTACAATCGTGATTAATGCACTTTTGCGGTCTAATTAAAGTACATTATCAAAATTATTGTAGCGAAAATAAATAATTAAATCACCAAACGCGAATTTGAGAATAAAATTCCAAGTTTAATGGATGTGATATAAATTTGAAGGTGCTGAAGAGATTGATTTCGTTTAATAATAATTTCGAAAGGCCTACAAGACTTAATTACGCAGAAACAAAATATGGCTTAGCTGGATCAACCACAAAGCTCTTTTTTACAATGTCCGACAAGGCTGGAATTTTTTGGGCATAAATTCGTTAATTAAATTCAACGTAAAATCGTAATTAATGCACTTTTGCAGTCTAATTAAAGTACATTATCAAAATTATCGTGGCGAAAATAAATAATTAAATCACCAAACGCAAATTTTCGGGTAAAATTCAGATTTCTGGATGGAAGGTAAATTCGAAGATGCTGTAGAGTTTGATTTCGTGGGATACCAATTTCAAAAAATTTCAATCTCTTATTAAGAAAATTATGAGAAAGAAAATGTTCCACTAATCACATTTCAACCTACATGGTTTTTCAAGTAAAAACGATACCCCCTTAAATTCTACCGTCGCGGTATCCATATTGGCTGGTACCGGTTTTCGTTAAACGAGGCCTACGAAGAAGGGGAAAGCACACAATTACATACGATGGCCTATTTTCAACGGAAATCCATTTATGATTTACGGCTTTATTTTTCTGACTCTGTAGTATAGATCATTTTCCCTCCTTCCCTCCCACTCTCTGTCTCTCTCTCTTTCTTACACTCTCTTTCTCGTTGGTCGATGTCTCGCGCATCCGTCACGTAGCGGGTGTCTTGACTCGAAAACGCGAAGCTTTTGAGAAATGGCAAAAAGCTCTAGAGGTTCTCTCATTGCTCGGGTATCACTCACGCAATGTGCCAACGCGAAATCGCTCTCCTCGGTCTCAAGCTTACCTTGCAAGCTTCCACTGCCTCTGCTAGCTTAACCGAGAATAGATCGATCTTGTCGCTTCGGGAAGATCCAACGCTCGGTTGGACCGAAGAATCGGAACGAGAAATCGGCAATGAGGAAGAGGGAAGTTCGTCGAAATTGAAGTTTTCAAAAATCGGCGGTAAAGAAGGGGAAAGCACACAATTACATACGATGGCCTATTTTCAATGGAAATCCATTTATGATTTACGGTTTTATTTTTCTGACTCTGTAGTATAGATCATTTTCCCTCCTTCCCTCCCACTCTCTGCCTCTCTTTCTCTCTCTCTCTTTCTTACACTCTCTTTCTCGTTGGTCGATGTCTCGCGCATCCGTCACGTAGCGGGTGTCTTGACTCGAAAACGCGAAGCTTTTGAGAAATGGCAAAAAGCTCTAGAGGTTCTCTCATTGCTCGGGTATCACTCACGCAATGTGCCAACGCGAAATCGCTCTCCTCGGTCTCAAGCTTACCTTGCAAGCTCCCACTGCCTCTGCTAGCTTAACCGAGAATAGATCGATCTTGTCGCGAGTCACTCCACCGCTTTCAGCGATCCTGCATGAAAATAAATATGTCTCCAAGATATGTAACGTAGACTGTGAAAAAAGTCTACTTGCTAATTTAATGCACGTGTACCGGAGCTTTTCACTGGATGATTCATAAACTGGTGTACTAAATTATTCACTGTACAAGTGCAATGTCATATTTATTTTTGACACAGTAATTTCCATAATTTTCTTTTATTTTACTGTGAAATTATCTTATTTTTAAAAATTTGCTTCAATTTCTTTGCACAAGTACCTTAATTTTATATCACTATTGTATACATGAAAATTAATCGACGAGTCTATAAAACCTTTCGGTATTTTTGAACGAAGCGAAAAAACGAGCTTTTGCGGACTAGTGCGAAAAAGTAGCTTTTGCGAACTTTTGCCAAAAAGTAACTTTTGCAGACTAGTGTCAAAAAGTAGCTTTTGCGCACTTTTGCCAAAAAGTAACTTTTGCAGACTAGTGTCAAAAAGTAGCTTTTGCGGACGTTTGCCAAAAAGTAACTTTTGCAGACTAGTGCAAAAAAGTTGCTTTGGCAGACTAGTGCAAAAAAGTTGTTTTTGCGCACCAGTGCAAAAAAGTTGCTATTGCAGACTTATGTATAAACAGATTGAGCGCATGCGCAGTTTGTTTTTTTCATACGTACCCAAAAAACGTCACTTTCGTCACGCGCTGCAGGCACAAAAAGGGGTTTTTTTTGGGGCATGTGATACAAAAAATAATTGTCGCACGAAAAGATCCGCGAATATTGGGACTTTCAAAAAATTTATTATCCCAGAAAAATGACTGCAGTAGATGTTTATAAATCTAATAAAAAGAACTTGCAAGCTCTTGGTTCGACCCCGAAGAACGTCATTCAAGCGACTCCCACACTATGGCGAACATGATGATGCGCTATACGTTAAGGGTCCTCGTGTTTACGCTAGAAATAGCTCCAGCCCGTCAGCCGGTGAATAATCGTAAAACGATTGCAAGATTTACAATTGCGCGATAGTTGAGCGCGGGTTCCGATAGTCAGCCCATCACTAACCACCTCGTCCTTGGCACCGGAATCTTCAAAGTGTTGTAGCACACATGTGCAAAACGTGCAAAACGATTTTGAGGAGAGACGTGAGATAAAATCCCAATATATATATATCTATACCCGAATATTACTATGAAATTTAACGATTACCAAAAATAGAAAAACCGCGGCACGAAACTTTCGCAATTGTTGATGTAGGTTCAAAATATTCCGGGTTTGTTAAAAATCACTTAACCCTTCCGCTGACAGGAGAGGAAAAAGCTGAAAGAATAATGCTCCAAAAAAATTGAAGTTAATTCAATTTTGAAAATGTAACAAAAAATTATGTAGAGCCAGACAAGGGAACAAAAAAATACAAAATTATTAATTGGAGAGTCAAACAAATTTAAGCGAATTAAAGAAAAAATAATAAAGCTGAATATAAATTTCTTTTGTCACGTGCGATTTTTTATTTTTAATTCATGCTCGCTGAAACAAAAATTGAGGGATTATCATTAAAATACATAAATTTTTGCATTCATGAGGTTGCTTTGAAAAATGATGGAAATTTATCAACTACTCAAACTTCTAAAATCAATAAAAAATAAAAAGCTTTACGTAGCCCAATTTGCTTCGTAAAATTTTTGAAGCTTGGTTAATTATAAAAATGAAAAAAAAAAAAAACAAGTACACGCTGAAGTCTTTATTCCTTTATTTATAACAGTCATTTTAGTAAAAACTTATATATTTTTGGGCAAAAAGAAGAGAGAAAATAAGAATTTTTAGACATTATACCGATGAATTTTTTTCTGCTAGTTGAATAATCGAATAAATAAATAGAGAAACCGTAAAATAATCACCTGTAAAAAATTTAAAAAAAGTAAATAAAAAATTGGACAAAAAATTAAACGAAAAAAAAAAAAAAATGTAATTGTGGAACTTTCAATCACTTTTCCACATTTCTTCTTCAATCAGAGATAGTGCAGAGGAAAAATAGTTTCCGTCACCAACTCATTCAACAATTCTTCATGAGTGGACAGTGCCGGTTATGCAATATCGAAAAGGAAGTTGTAGGGTCGCGTATATTAAGTGTAATGTCATGCTGGTGAGACGAATAGGTGGTCTTGGCAGGGAGGACCGTTTTTGCCTCTCGAAATAATTGTTTCTCGTATCCCAGGGTCGAATAGATATTGTCGTTTGGCTTCCCGGCATTAGAACAGTGCTAATCGTGCGTGTATTTCTTCGCGCGGCTCCATAACTTCAGCATCCACTTCGAAAGTTTCGAAATTCGAGACAATACACCGCAGTACATTGTCCAAATTTTCAGGGCCATCGTCACCAATTTCTTCATCATTTTTCCTCTCGACAGCTCAGCAATGACGACAATCGAACCATTTGGCTCCCCATCCAAATTTATTTCTAAAGAAGGGAACCAAAAACTTGGAACCCAAACACAAACTAATTTTCAAATAGATCTCTTAATTAAGAAAATAATATTTTAATTGGCGTATATTTCAATAATTCTTCAGGAAGAGACTTTTTTTATTTCCGAATATTTTTTTTTTCTTTTTTTTTTTTTTCGTATGTACGAATTGATAAAACGCCCTTAAATCACCCTTAAAATGTACGCGGAATCGAGCGGTGAAAAAATTACCATATCGCGTGAAGAAATCTGCCAGACTGAATATTGCAGTATGCAATTCTATGCAATTTTTGAGGAGACGCTGCATCTTATGAAGAATGCATTGCCGTGTATTAATTTTTTTTTTTTTTTTTTAATTTCCATAGCAATTAGACGAATAATTTATCATTTCATTTTATTCTCGCAGAATGTGCTCAGAGTTAAAGTAGAACCTCGTTATTGGGACTTTGATAAGCAAAGCGTCGCGTGACCCGAGCGACTGGATGGAAAAACTTGGATGAACCGGAAGAAGTCGCTGCGCTTACATTGAGTGCAATGAAAAGTTGGCGATTGCCCCTTTTTTGTTGGTTCTCGCGTAAATTCATAGTTTGCGAAAGATTTGAAGGGACAATTTTGAACATGCACTTCCTGAGGACAAAATTTGCCAACTCGCGATTTCTGGAGAGAGATTCTCCATGAACCATTTCATGGTCGACGACAAAACGCAAGGAAGACAAGCACTTTTGAGGTAGCCTTTGAGTAATTGATAACGCGATGGCAAGTTATTGCAGCTTTAACAAAGCTGCAAAGTAGAACTTTGCTTCCTTCATCATTATATTTTTTGCTTTCTCGTAATACAATATTATTAATTATCAATAATTTATGCTGCCTTAATTTGTCATCCTACAATTATTATAGTTTTTCTCAAGGATTTACTCCATACACTGCAAAATAATAAACAGGAAGCTTTGCTTCCTTCATCATTATATTTTTCGCTCTCTCGTAATACAATATTATTAATTATCAATAATTTATGCTGCCTTAATTTGTCATCCTACAATCATTATAGTTTTTCTCAAGGATTTACCCCGTACACTGCAAAGTAAATAAATAAATAAATAAAATAAATAAATATCCGCGAGGAAGTGGTAATTGACATAATTTAATGCAATCATTCCAAACTCGATCCAGTCGGTGGCCAAGTGCGTTACTTAAATATCGATTAATCACAATTCTCGAACAAGATTCAAGCGGATAAATAGCCTCGCTGAACGTGCGCTGTTATCTCGATCGATCAATCCGGAGACGTTGACTCGCAACGATTTGCAAATCCGCTCCAGACTATATTTATTAAAGCTGCGGTTTTCATTGTTCGCCGGAGTCCGTCTTAAAGCGCCGAGCGTAAACGTCTTAGCGTTTCAGTCTCAACGACTGACGAGGATCAATTAATGCACGCAAAGTTTGCTTTTGCCTCTCGCTGCATGATTTATCGAAGTACCTGCTGATGTAGCGGAGGAAAAGGATATTTAAACGCGTCTATCGCGCACATTATACGTATACTCCTCGGGCATATATCTCGTGACGCAAAAGAAGAGGCGCACGTATGGATGTCTATTAACGAGCTCATACACTCCCGCTCTGTACTTACGCAAAAGAGCCAACGATAGGTATTGTAAACATAGCTTTTACGATCTAAAAATAAACGCAAACAACGTTGAGCCCCGGTTCGACGATTGAATCGTCACCGGGAATTCACTCTCAGCGGATGCTGCGCGTCACTCTTCACTTACTTTTTCGGAATTGGCGGTAGCCAAAACGTAAATCTTAATGAATCCTAGCGGAAATACAACAGGAGGTTCCAATTTTTTTTAGCCTTTTTTTAAAAAGAAATTGACTTTTTAGTAATCACTGGAAAATTAAAAATATTATTAATATTAACATTTAGTAATAATTAAAAAATACAAAAAATTTCAATTTGCAACCGAGCATACATTTTTTTTTGCCGCGACCGATTCTTGAGTTTAAAACAAATTCACCGGAAATTCTCTATTAAGGGACACAAAATATTTTGGAAAAGTTTGGTTGCTCGACGAAAATGAAAACTTATTATTCTTATAAGCTTATTGCCTATTTTCAAAGGGACAAAAAAAATCTTCATCAGCCTGGACCTAACAAATTTCGAATTATTGTGCAGGGGGAGTCACAGAACATTGACGGCCACCAGCCAGACGCAGAAAGCCATTCCACCGAAGCAGCAGAGAAAACAAACATCTCTTCATCATTGACCCTGGACGAACCCGGTCTCGAAAACGCAGCGACAAGAATTCAGAGCAACTATCGTGGCTACAAGGCGCGAAAACGTTTGCGCCGCGAAGACGCGGTTCAGCGAACGACATTGTCCCTGGAAAAGTCATTCGCGGAGAGTGGCCTCCAGCACACTGGAGAATTTCACGACTGTATTCCCCTGCCCCTTCACGACACAGGCCCAAAAAAAGGCACTGCAAATTTTAACGGCAATAAATTCGACTCAGTTCCTCAGAAATCGCCGTCCACCTCGTCGAAAGACAATAACGTGAATTCCGGAAGTAAAAATCCAAAAGATGTCCGAAAAGATGATGAGACGACTGAAGGCGACCTCGAAAACCATCAAAACCACGGACAAATGTTTTTTGGCCAGTCGTCCAAAGTTCCGGTAATTCAGTTTGGAATGATTCCCAACATTGGCCATTTGGTTGACCTTGTTGTCCTGGCAAAGGAAGAAACAGTCCTGGAAAGCAGTTATCTGAATTTCATAACCAGCGTCGAAGACACGGAAGTGGTCGAGTCGAGGCCGGAAATGAAAATGGGCGCCGGGAAGAATTTTTGTGCCGGAAGTGCATCGGGCGATATGCTGAAGAGGCCTCTGGCTTTTTCGGATCCTCCGGTTGGCGTCATCATCGAGGAGATCACGAGTTCGGAGATTGAGAGTTTTTTGAACGATCGTGAACCGGAAGCGGAGGTCAAAGGGGCAGAAGCGGGGGCAGAGTCTTCAGGGTCGCCGAAGGCACCTTGCGCATCTTCCGAAACTATTTCCGGATCCTTGGAGGATCCCAAAATGGAAGAAATCGTACTGGAAGAACGAATGACCGATGAGACACCGGAAAGTCTTCAATTTTCCTGCGGGAACGAAGAGAATCTCGATGTTCCCGAAGAGAAGAAGATGACGGAGGACTTCGGGATCCCCGCGAGCTTCTCTTCGACTCAGGAAAAGAATTTGCTGGGCCCCGAAAGTTCGGTAGACTCGATGGAATGTCCGGTTGCTGAGAGCGAACGGAAAAGCTCTTCCAGAAGCTCGGGGGAAGATGTTGAAGCATCAAAAGTGAAGAGGAAAGTTGGGGAAGGTTGTGAGGAAGAAAAAATCATTGGGGGTCGAGGAGATTCGTCTTGTGGATCGGATGTTATCAAGGACAATAGAAAGGAAGAGGAACCGTTCGTTTCCAATGTCGATGACGTGTCTTCAACGCTATCGTTTTCTCTGAAGGTCGAAGACTTTCTGGGTCTTGGGTCTGAAGATTCCACGGAGTCGCACAGAAGGAAACCGATACTGGAAGTTACCTTGACGCCTGGTGATATCATGAAGTCAATGAGCCTCTCGCAGGAGAGCCAATTGGCTGGCGAGAGAATCGAGTCACCAATCACCATGGTGCAAATGGCTCCAGCGCGTTCCGAGTCCTTGCAGCTGGAAGAGCCATCGGAAAGTGGATGCGAGGATGAAGGAACCGGTGGGCAGTCGGTCAGTCCGAGTGCGGAAAAATCTGGACACAAATAAACGAGGTGAAAAGTAATATGACGGGAATATTTTTTTATAATCGATATCATAGTATGTATGGTGTTCTTGATATGAATACTGAGAATGTAGCCTCAGGAAAAATGCTGTACTTAGGAGAAGAGGATTTAGTCGAATTGTTTCAGAAATTCAACATTTTTTTCAGTCCAAGATTTTATTAATAATTCGGCATTTTATTAAAAATTCGAAATTTTATTAGGAATCGATAATCTTATTAAACAGCCAAGATTTTATTAAAACGCAAAAAAAAAAAAATAGAAATATCCAAGATATTCTTAAGCGTCGATAATTTTCCTCAGACCCCGAAAATGGATTGAAAGCCCGCCATTTTCTTCAGTGAGAAACTCAGCACAAAATGGAAGCGAAGCTGATGATTCAGTTACCATTAAACGCCGTCCAAGTTCAGTGAAATACGAAGAAGCCACGTGGTCGGATAGATGACAGTCTGGTCTGAGTAGGGCACACGTGCGTTTGCGAATATTAGTTATGTCGCAACGTTGTAAGCAACTTTTCTGGAAGTGAATGATGTCAAAGCACAAGCGTAAGATGATGAAGAAGAAGAAGAAGAAGAAGAAGAAGGAGTGACATTGACGTAACGCGTGTTTCGGCTAATGAGATAAGCTTGCCAAATATTAAGGCATGTCAGGCGGATTAGTATCGCTAAACTAGAACACAACTTGTTCGTAGCCTCTCTGCCACTTTAAGGAGATAACTCTGGGCGGCATGAAGGGAAAAGGGAAGTCGTTTATATTTTTGGTTTACGAACGAGAGCCTCAGGAAGCACGCTTAATATACATGCGCGAATAGGTCATCGGTAGAGTTCTTATTTTTGGTATCTAAGACGCGCACAGCATCCGAGACCTACTAACGAATATTGCTTCCTTATGAAGAAAACTTTGTTTTCAATATGAAAAACAAAATCTCGATATTTTGCTGTCAGGACACTCAGAATGGTGCGAAATGTCCAGAAATAGTCACCTACAAAAAATGTCTATATGTGTATGTATGCAAATTTTTAAAATTCAATTGCCTACAATTCAAGACCTATTTTAGCTATCGTCTAAAAAAATGTCCATATGTGTATGGTTGCAAATTAGAAAATTCAATTGTCTGCAATTCAAGAAACATTTTAGCTATCGAGCTCAAATTTGGCACACAACTCTGTAATAGATGCAAAAATTGTCTGTAAAAATTTAGTCGACAATAACAAAAAAGGCAACATTTTTCTGTCAGGACGCTCAGAATGGTCCAGAATGTCCAGAAAAATAGTCGAATAGAAAAAATGTCCTTATGTGTATGTGTGCAAATTTGAAAATTCAATTGCCTACAATTCAAGAACCATTTTAGCTATCGAGTTCAAATTTGGCAGCCAACTCTGTAATAGGTGCAAAAAAATTTAGGCAAAAATTTAGCCCTAAAAGACAATCACTTTTTGAATGACTAGTTGAGAGCGATTTGAATCTAAATAACGAAGAACAAGCAGAAGAAGATGCCGAAGAAGAAGAAGAAGAAGAAAAGGGCGAAAACGGAGGAAAGAAGATGAAGAAGCACGTAGCAAAGACTCGGCATTCCAATCCGTCGAAGAATGCGTCGGACAGCTCAGAAACGGACCTTGGTCCGTATTTTGGTACCGAGAGTCTTTCCCTCTTCGTCTCGTGACGTTTATCGCGCTCCCTGCTACCAAAGTGCGTAGGAAGACCGATTGAGAATCTTGGGCAGCAACGGGTGCTATATAACCTTGGCTGCGTCACCCAAAACCAACCAGAAGGGATTTAACTCTCTCTCTAACAGCATTTCCCTGCTAACTAAGTTAATACTGTAACTCACAAGCTGGTGAACCAAAAAGTAAGAGAAATTTATGGTACCAGTAACGATAAAGTGACGACTATTCATTTTTCATAATTTTATAATTGCAACAATTATAAAATAATTATTATAACTCATAAATAGTTATTTTCACTATTTTCATAGTTACGGTAATAAAAAATTAATAGTTGCCACTTTATATTTGTACTATTACTATTTTTCTAAATGAAGTCAATGGGCCAAAGCACATGACGTTTTTGGACCCTGGAATAACAAAATTGCGGAAAATTTGGGGGAAATTTTAGCTTGATTACGATTACGATTTTTCTAAATGAAGTCAATGGGCCAAAGCACATAATGTTTTTGGACCCTGGAATAATAAACTTGCGGAAGATTTGAGGAAAATTTTAGCTTGATTTAAAAAAAAAACGATGTGAGTGGCCTTGAGAGTCTGAATATATTGATATTATTATCCGAGGTGAAGAATTGTTGAAACGAAATTATTTAATTTTTCCTTTTGTTTGTGTTGGCACAAAATAATGGACGGAACTTGAGATGAGAAGCACTGTATAGATATTTTCGCTGAATTTAGTGCCAGGCGCACTAGAATTATACGCGAATAAATAAATTAATTAAATTCAATCAAGCGGTAAAATTTAAACAAACATAAACATTAATGGTTAGTAGATTTTTGTGCTGAGCTCATGGATTCTCATTTTTATTGGGGCCTAAAAAACGGAGACTATTCGAAGATCATTTTTATAGTTAAAAATTATTGAATTGTCAGTTTGTCCAATAAAAAAATGTGCAAACTTTACAACAAATAAATTTATCTGATTTTCGCGTCTTTGATATTTTGACATAAATTCTTTAAAATATTTATTCAGTGCAAAATTATCGATATTGAACTACATTTCAAAAAAAATTAATCACAAAATGAGATATGAAACTATAAATAACCTTTGACCTTATTTTAATTCCTAAATCGGGAACGGCTTATAAATAAAAAATAAAAAAAATTTCGACCGGGGAGAACGATAAGACGACAAAAGAGAGCGGATCTTCTTTTCACCGCATCTCACGTCATACGTTTTCCTGTGCGTCGATTGCACCACGTATTTTACGTACGTCATACGCGCCAGTTCGTCACTGACGAGAGCGTAATCGGCGAGATAAACGTGATACCTGCTGCAATAAATCTCGTTAAGCGCGTTGAATCGATTTTTATAATAAAAGCTTCGATCATTTGTGAACGCAATATGTCTATTTTATATATAGGTATATTTTATTCTACGCTGAGGTGCGAATAAGCACGTGCAACGATACGTCAGCATTTATGCGAGGATATGGTGACTAAAAATTGTGTCACGCTGAGTTAAAACCTGAGTAAGTGGTATCAATAGTCAAGTTAATAAACCGAGCCTTCAATTTATATTTATATATTTTTTAATGATATTTTATAGAATTGGGAAATCATGGAAATTCATCTGACAATTGAAAAAAATATATATTACGTGGTTTTTCGACTTTGAATATTGAGATCAGCATGAAGGACATTTTTTGTTCCATTTTTGTTTTTGGTATTCTTTGATTTTTTGCCTGACTCAAATTTCGTGTGATCCTGAAGATGTTTGCATATGCAAATTTAATACTTGTGTCAGCCATAACTTTGTAACCCTGCGTTGGAAAATTTTATTTTTCAGGATTACAATTTTATTTATTCTTGCACACTGCAAATAAAACTCGTTTTCGGCTCGTGTTGCGATCACACAAGTGAAAAAAAAAATTACACAAAATTTTAATTGACAAGATACGAAAATATCGAAGCGTGCGTGAAACCGGGTTTCTCGCACCGACTAAAATAAACTTATTTCCAAGGCTCACAATTTTCATTATTCTCGCATACCACAAGTGAAACTCAGCAAAGTGAATGAAGCCTTTATTCATATCCACGTTAACTAAACATATGGCATATACAGTATACATGTACCCTACAAGTGTATGTTATACAAAGGATGTTCACATGGACGTATAGCAGTGATGTCGACGTGAGCCCACGCAACGATCAGGGGAACGAACAGCGATGATGACGACCAAGTGCCGTTTATTATTAGAGCCGCTTAATAATGTAAAGAGGGTAAAGAAGGAAAAGTGGAGGGGAGGGAAGCGGGCACGCGCGTCTATTATTCCGATGGAGATTATGTGTGCGTAAAACACAACTTTACAGCGCATCTGATCCGCATATATTGTCCATCCCAAACCCAATGAATGTAATGGCTTCCATGTGCGTAGGAATGTAATGACCAGCACGGACACACGCGCATTCCTCACTCGATAATCATCCTAACAGATGCCAGACGTCCGTTCCCGAAAGATCACGAGGTGCGGAATGCGTCCGAGCACAACCGGAGTGCAAACATCACGAGATATCCAATGCAGAATGCGCTGATGATTATACGAGGCGTTCCGTTTCACGTAAGTCTCTAGACTTTACTGAAAATGAATTTTTTTTTTTATTTCTTCACCGCAAAAAAAATCGACTTGCGATTAAACTTACTTTTGTCGTTTCCAAATCAATGGCGTCGATTTTTGGTACGCCATGTTCTTTTGGTCGGCCATATTGCATCCGCCATCTTGAATTTCGAAGTCACTGTTAGAAATGTCTACTTATACTATTTCACTGAGTCCCATCGTCATTTAAAAGAAAAGAAAAAATAATTTTCAAGTCGACTATCTTTTCTGACGATCTCCCGAGTCTCGTCAGAATATCTCTTTGCGTATTCTGAAAATTCAAGTGTGTTTACGAGAATTCGAAGGCGCATTTATGAATAATAATCTCTAAATGGTGGCTGACGTGAATTACAAAGAATAAAGAATGCGGTTTATGGAACTCAACAGACTCCCATAAAACTGATCAACGCGAATCGAAATGCGTCTCTGACATAACACGAAATACTGCCACCGCTCAACGAATAGAATAGCTGCTAGAGCCGTAAACATCCATTCACTCATCGCTGCACCCAAGCGTCGCCAGCTTTTTGTACTTCGCGATTCAAGCCAAATTGTTTGCTGCACAACAACGCTATAATTGTTTCGAACGTTTGCACTGCATTCCGATTGCTCTCACGTGCGTCGAGGATTGAACATCTCTGTGAGTCGCAAAAAAAAAAAACGTAAGTGAACAAAAAAAATAGAAGATTTTTCGATCAAATTAAGATCAAATTTGTTTCCTGCTAAAAAATATCAATAAGCCGTCTAAAACAAAAATACATTTCATCTGGTGAAACTGCACATTTCAACTGACAATTAAACTGAGGAAAACGCTTGTAATAGGTTATAGTGTCGGTTAAACGCAGTCACGCAGAGGGCTAATCGAGACTTATTTTTTCTCGGTTGAAAGGTCGGTAAAACTCAGTTATTTTCGGTTAACACTTCGGTGACACAGCGAGGCGTGCAAGATGCCACTAATAAGTGGGGATACACGCGATAAAGTTTAATCGCGAGAAGAAAAATGCACGCTCTGGAATGTAACGGAGTGTGACACACGTTATAATTGGTCTACGGGGAATAACGAGCGTGAGAAAGGGTTAGGTTCGCTCGACGACGTTATGTGGACTCTCCACCGCAAGTCCCTCGTGCCAATCACGGCCTATTGAGCCGATGAATTTATTGTGGCTGTATTAATCGAGATCACCGATCAATCAGCATTACAGATGAACAAACAATTATCCCCGGGCCCGGGAAAGTACACTGCACAATAACTTGTTTGCTGACGCTGATGAGAATTCTCAAAACACGATAGCGCCAATCAGCTGTTATCACTTATCACAAGTGACCGCCAGGGGGACACAAGCAGGCCGGGAAATACGTTTCTCGTGTTCAAATCGATGCGCACTTTTGTAAATAAGTGACGCGAAACGTGACGGGAAACGTAGATTGGTAAACAGGATATTTGGTTGCTGGGATGATTACCGTTGCGCCGGTATTTATGGGGTTTTACGAGGTTTTATTGGGGCGGTCACTCGTGGTACTAATTTCGCAGGGGGCGCTGGCTATGCGATGCACGTGCGGATGCTTAGGATCGATTTATGGCAATGGTATATATTTTTTAAATTATAGTTCAACTATAAAAAATGGAAAACTGGCAATGAAGTTGATAAATAGATGTGAAGGAGTAAATGGCATTTAGTGCGCTCGGAAATATAGCTGTTGTAATATTCTAGTGGTGAAATCAAGGAATTCAGGGAAACCAATGCATAGAAATGGAATATATTTAAAAAATATATAATTCAACTATAAAAAATGTAAACTCGGTACTAAAATTAAAAAATAAATATCTAAACGACACGAAAAACTCTCGAATGGAAACGCAAACAACAATATGAGCCGAAGACTTCTGAAGAAAAAAGAATGCTATTTCATCAAAATAAAAGGCGATGAATCTTAAAAAATGTTCTATCTTCAAAAAGTGATACCGGAAGTACAACCAGAAGCCGGCACCTTGACTCACTCGCCCGCGCAATAAAAAAATCTTAACCAATGATCTGGTATCTCATTGCTTCGTGTCTTCCGCTCGGCCATAATGACGATAATACGCGTAAAGCGCGAATTTTAGTTTCCAACTAAATCGAGGGTAAACGGTACGATCTACGAGACCAGCAGCACTTGCCAAGTTCATATGCGTACGTCACGCGCGCTTCGATGTCTGAGCGTGCGAAGCGGAACGACGCGACTCAGCGGAAGGAGCGAAGGTGTGCGGGTGGCTCTATTACCGAATCATCATCATCATCATCATCATCATCACTTGAGCCTACAACACCGTAGCTATGACGAAAAATTTCGTGAAGTTGACTGGCCCGCTGCAAAAAATTCAAGCGACCGAGTCACTTTCACGATACAACTCTCTTCCTCTTTCGTACTACAGCTGTTAAGAGTCGCGCTCTTCAGCATCTGACGATGCTGGTAGCATTGCCACCGGCGCGTGCGCGGAAACCCTGATTCGGCACTGGGAGCGCGGATAGAAAACGGAGAACATGCTCCCGTCCCGTCAGTTACGTTGCGAACGTCTCGAGAGGCACTATAAATAAATAAAACCCGCTTAAGACCGTCAGGAAGAGCAAACACTTTCGTTAATTGGACGAAGAAATAAAATTCCACGTGATAAATGTGTCGTCGGGCAATTTTTTCGCGATTATCACTTGGGAACCACCTTAAGGAAGTAAAAAAATCAACGACGGAAGAAGGGAGACACTAGAAAACTACCTTAAGAAAATAAAATAACGACGCTTTGCTGTAAAGATACAGAACTTCTTTCGCAAAAGTGTAAAACACTTGAAGCTTAAGGGGGTACGAGTTTTGGTGTCTCACAAAACACAATCGTTGCAATGAAATATTGCTGAAGCCAATTTTTTATGGACAAATAACGAAGCTATCGGTGGAGAAAGGGTTTTCAAAAGGTTGAAAAAGGAACTGGCGGCTGATATAAGGAACATTTTTTTTTTTTCTATGTCGCTTAAGCTGACCGAAGACGAGATGAAGGCAAACTCAGCAGCGACGAAGATTCAGGCGGGATTCCGAGGCTACCGCGTGCGGAAGCAGCTGAAGGCGGAACCGAAACCGCGGCATGAGTCCGTGGTGACACCGGATATAACGTGCCTTAAGGGTCAGGACGGCCGAAGAACTTCGCTGGAAGAGAAATCAGCCACGAAGATACAGGCGGGGATTCGTGGGTTTCTCGTGAGAAAGAGGCAGCAAGTTGCCACAGCTGCCGCTACGAGGATTCAGGCTGGTTTCCGGGGATTCCGAACGAGGAAGGCCCTTAAGCAAAAGAGCCAGTGATACCTTCTATCGTTTCTCTTAAGCCCTTCGAGTGTATCATTGTCTGTGCGCGTAACGATGTGCGAGCCACGAACGGACTCAATTTATTTCTTATTCGCATAACGTTAGTTCCGATGTTAGTAAGTTTCCACGATTTTTTAAACGGGAATTGCCGTCGAGTTTTCGGTTAAATGGTGGCGGAAAGATTGGCCATTAAAAGATTAACGAATTGGAATTTTTTGGTGATTTTTATCCGTGGTTATTGGGCTTCGGACCACTTCGGACAAGTTTGAAACAGTTCGGACCACTATTATACAAGCAAGAAAGAAGAAATTGTGACGCACAATTTGGACATCGAACAACGAATAAATGGGATTATTTTCAAAAATTGTATCCACAATTATTGCATCTTAAACGACTTCGGAGAAGTCCGAACCAATTCGGACCACATCAAATAAAAAATAGAAAACGAAAATGTGAAAGAATACCTGTGAGATGGTGAGCAAATTAGATACATTTAATGGCTGTTCACCACCATTATTCGGACCACTGCGGTCAATTCTGAATTCGCTCGGACCACCATTATACAAATACGAGAGAAGAAATTATTCACCAAACGTTGTGCAACAAAAGACGAACAAATTACATCCTTTTTTAAATTCGTATCTACACTACTTGCGGTTTAAACAACTTCGGACCGGTCCGATTGAATTAAGATCTCTCCAGATCGAAAATAGAAGACAAAACTGTGAATGCAAGAATGATTGTGAAGCGTGAACAAATTGGATTCATTTGACAATTGGTTATCCCCATTATTAGACATCGGACCACTCCGGACAAGTCCGAATGAGTTTGGACTGCCGTAGCAAGAAAATATACCAAAAAAATGTGAAGGAAAAACTGATTGTGAAAGAGTGAACTCTAATTGGGTTCATTTGATGGCTGTACACCACCATTAATACACTTCGGACCACTTCGGACAAGTCCGAATGAATTTGGACTGCCGTAGCAAGAAAATATACCAACAAAATGTGAAGGAAAAACGGATTGTGAAACAATGAACTCTAATTCGGTTCATTTGATGGCTCGACACCACCGGATCATACACTTTGGACCACTCCGGACAAGTCCGAATCAGTTTTGACTGCTGCTGCAAGAAAATAGACCAAACAAATGTGAAGAAAATTGTGTTCAGAGCGACCTCAATCGACCAGCAAAGATTCCAATCTATCTGTTCGAACGAAAATACGTAAGACACGTTCCATAGAATTAATGTTTACATTTGACTAGTATAGTTAGGTGGTTCTGAACAGGTTTGGAACGAGTCTAAGGAAGTGTCCACGTGTTGTCCTGATGCGACTGCGGTCTGTAGACTATCGTGTAAACACACTGCACTGCAGTTATCTTCCGCTTGTCTTTCAAGGCCTGCAGCAGGCTTTCTATATTTGGTTCGAGACGATGAATCGTGTTTTCCCTCCTTCGAAGATTGTTTTGATGCCTCACACGTACCTCGGATTATTTTTCTTGGGCTGTCGATGATCCGCCACAATTTTATCGAAAAAAAAAAAAAAAATGTCGAAACCATAAAATTAAATCATAATTAATTCCAAAATTTGGAAATTTTTTTGTGCGGATTGACGTTAATTGCACGTGTTAAAAATCATAAATATGATATTATATTATGACTCACTCATTTTTTAAATATCTACAATTGCCCCCATTTAAAAGGTTGAATTTCCAAATTAAAAAAAAACATGAATTATTCAGAAACTTGATTCATCCATAGCTTATTTTATTCCTTGGAATTCATGCCAACGAATCGCCAACAAATATTTCCGGAAACAATACGTACGTACATATTTCCGGAAACCACCATTGTTTCGAAATGACTTTTTAAAAAAATTAATGCGATCTCATTTTTAAACGATAATATATCTTCGAAAAAAAAAAATGTGAAGATTGGTGAACTTGTAGTAAACATTGTAATTTTTGTTTTAGTGATTAAAAATCACGAGGAGCGAAGAAGTTGGATGTTCGTCGAGGAGAAGAAAAAATCGTCTTGGCATCTGTTCTTCGTCAGCTTGATTGGTTCATCGAGTATTCTGAGCAGCTTCCATTCATTCAAAGGATATCAAGACCGCAATCTCAGACCTTCAACCAAAATGATCACCTATCTTGCATTCGAATAAAACTGGACGAAGAAATTGACTGAAAAGTGTGTTGCGCAAGACTATTGCATACTTTGAACTTTATTCGCATATCCGTTTTTTTCAGACGACCATTAATCGAGTATTCTCAAGTGCAACGCGCTCATCCTGCGTATCCACATTGTCTTAACGCAATCATCAATTTTATCAGGCGTTTCTGTCTCTATTTCATCGAGCAAAAATTACTTTTGCATTATACCCGTTAAAATGCCTTCACAGAATTAAGTAAGTGAAAAAATGCGACCTCCCAGAGGCGTACAATAATTAGAATTGCTGCTTAAGTATCATCAGTCTTGATTTTTTATTATTGCTGAGATAAAAATGAAAAAAAAAAAAAATTTGTATGGACTTATTGAATTACAATTATGATGATAAATCAAGGATTTCTTATTTTAATTGAATTAATTATAAGTTGATGTGCACGAAATAATCTATTTATTGAATTATAAATCATAAATACTTATGTCAAGAATCTTAGATTTATTGAAAAATTATTTTTAATGAAGAATGTGGATAAGAATTATTTTCATGAAACCAAAGTGAAGAAACAAATCAAATATTTCTGTGTGAACAATTATTTCATTGCAAAATGATTAACGAAAAAACAACGATTTATAATATATTAATGATCCTATGGATTAATACTTGAAATCGAAATTAGCGATTCCAAAAAAATGTAACAAGAAGATGATGATTATCGACAATTTAAAAAAAAGTTATTGAATTTGTCGCCCAAAAAATCTATAACCAAGAACATTATTTTGTGTCAATTCGCGTATATTTAATAATCAATTTTCGGTAAAGCGATTCTACTTTTTTCAACAGAATTTTAATTTCTTTAGATTAAAAAAAAATTCTCCAACTTTAAATCAATTAAACGTCACATATCAAATCGCATATCCCGAAATTCGATAAAAATCCTGTTCAATATTATCTTCAATTTTTAATCATTCTTCAATAAAATAAACGAGGTATTTCTAAAACGAAAACGTCGTTTTAAAAAATACACAAATAATAATTAATAACTATTTTTCGATGAAACAATTCTGCCTTTTTCAACAGTATTTCTATTTCTTTAGATAAAAAGAAAAATCCCCAACTTTAAATCAATTAAACGCCACATATCAAATCGCATATCCCGAAATTCGATAAAAATGCTGTTCAATATTATCTTCAATTTTCAATCATTTTTCAATAAAATAAAAGAGATTTTTCTAAAACGAAAACGTTGTTTTAAAAAATACAGAATTGTGAATAATAATAAATAGAATTCATATCGCCTAATCATTTCTTCAGTTACATGTCAACGAAATCAAATGAAATTTTATTATCATACGCATTATTTAAAAATTTTTTTTAGACATTTTATAGATTAACTTTTTCGTTGTTGGGTCTTCGGTTAGAATTGTTTTTTCGACCTCGACGCTGAAGCTAACAAAGGAAATCGTGCTAATTACAATTAGTCGAGGTCTCTCGTCGCAAGCGGTGACCATGTCGCGGAGATGCACCATAAAAATTGCTACATGGGGGTTCCGAGTGCGTGACTAACTTCGATAATAAGAAATACACTCTTCGTGGTCTCGATTGCTGCCATTATTTGCTGGTACGTATTCGATTGCAGTATCCAAGTCACTCGGGGCCGACTTATACTCGAACATGTCTAATGAATTCTAATTCGCTTAAATCAGAAACAATTAATTAACGAGAGAGTAATAACGATAAAATAGCACGAAACTGTCGTTCGAGTAATTGAAATAAAAATGTAATTAATTAAATGAAAGTGAAGACTATTTTGGTCGGTATTATATATTTAAGCTCGGTCTAAAACAGCGCACGAATTTGTACATACTTTTGTAATATATTTTAGATGTTATTAAAAAATAAAATGTTTATGGCCTTAAAAGTAATTTAATTTGATTTATTTAAATGAAGCTTAAGGGGGGTACAGTAATTGGAGCATTTTCTCCCCGAACACAAAACATTAAACTCAAGCGTAAGGAAAAAAGAATTTTTTAACAAAATTTTACACTTCATTAACACAAATTATTCTATTTTTAATTAAGTTGCAATTTTAACTGCAAGCGGTAAAGCAAATTCGGATGACATATTTGCAGTGCTCTTCTTGTCCTATTGAAGATGCGGAAGAACAAATTACACGTTAAGAGCGCGAAATTGTTTTTTATCCGGCATAATTTTCTCAATTATCAGTGCATTAATTTATGCTTGCAATTTCTAATTTAAGCTCAATTTTAATCCGTCAATCATAAAAATTTTCAACATTTTTTATAATTTAAACGAATTTTTCAAATGTTGTTATTTATTGCAATATTTTTCAAATGTTTCCAGATTCTTCAACTAGAGCGTTTTTCGTTAACTTGTAATATTCACAATTTAAAAAAAGATATGAAAACAAATCTGAAATTGTGCATGAGCAAAAATAACATAAAAATTTTCAAAAACATATTTGAACACTACAGAAAAAAAATGTAATATGCCATGATTATAATTAATTAAGGGGTTTGTAAACCACACAGGAGTTCAATGAATAGTCTGCCAAATTTGTCTTCAATGATTCGTATATTATCATAATTTATTGTTTAAAATTCTCGATACAAGGCACAGAAGCGCAAAAAAAGTGAAACACTGCAAGGGAATCGGTAACCATCGCATCAAGCAAATTTCCATAGTCTCGTACAAAGCAAACTTCCTCGTTCATCATTCGGTTTTTTTTTTTTTTTTTTTTGTTCCTACATCTATATTTTACACATCAGAGAGCTATGCAGATTTCCGTGCAATGGTTTTCACAAGTTCTGCAGATCCGGTAAAATAAAATCACAATAATTACAGTAATGTAAAAAATTATAATAACAAAATAGCGCAAATTGCTATTTTCGAGCTTAATAAATATTCCAGTTGAAAATAGAGAGCCTTTCGGCTGACTAGCGGCTTCCAGTCGACGAAACTCCTCTGAGCTAATCTCCTGGAGTCGGAAAGCAGTCTCGAAATATTTTCCTCGAGACGAAATACTGAGTTGTTTAATACATTGAAAAAAACTAGTTGAAAATCGTATCTTGCTATTCTCGGTTATTTTCCACCAATTTCTACTTATTTTGACAATGTTTTCCCTAAAAATTCATTTTTCAAATCATTTTCACATATCGGACTATTTGTATTTTAAATTTGTCATTTTTTTTTTCATGTGCATTTTGAACCGCACGAATTTTCAAAATCGGAATGACGTCGAGCTTTTGACAGCGTGAAAATAAATTCACAAATTATTATTTATTATCACAAAAAAAATTATGGAAAATTTGAAAATTACAATGACTTGGAAATTTATTTTGCATCTGTGAAAATATATTCTCACATTTTTGTTGATATAGCAAAAAATGATTTTTTGTGTCTTTTCTATGCAAAATATCACACAAAACAAATGCAAAAAATCGCAACGATTGAAAGGCAGGAAATTGGGAGGCCTTGCTCGAATAAAATTGAACAATAATTCAATGTAATTACGAGCATTGGAGGCTCTCTGCTTGCGGAATCACAATCGACGGCCTTTTTAAGCCAAGTTTTTTTTTTGTTTTTTTTTTTTTTTGCTTTTATGAGATGAGACCTTTTTTTGTAGAATTGTATACCAGAGTTGCACGCGAAAGTACTTGCGATAATTTGTGCGTTTTTTTTTTGCTATTGGTCGATAGTTTTTATTTTCTTTACTGTAAAGTGAATCTGTTGCTGCGCAACGAGTCGAAATATCCACCGTCTCGTGGCCTGCAGGGCTCGTCGGGATTCTGCTCAGCGCATTTGTAGGTGTCTAAGCTGCAGCCGGTGCATCTCTCGCATTGGCAACGCATCCCGTCGCCGCAGACTCCCTTAATGTTGTCGATACCCCCGCAGCGCTCATTCGGCCCCTTTAACATCAGGAAAAAAATATTTGATACCATGAAATCATATTTTTACAATAACTGTAAGTAAATAAAATGCTTAGTTGTCTTTTGTCATTTTTTTAAATAATGTTTTACTATTAAATATAAATTATTGTAGCTTTTCAAATCAAGTTTTCGACTCGCGGACTTTTATTTGATTTTGGGAAATATCTGAAATTAATTGAATATAAATTTGGAGTTTTAATTTTGCGTTTAAAAAAAGATTGCATTTTATTACGCTCATTCGGCGCTTTTAATATTAGGAAAATAATATTTGATACCATGAAATCATATTTTTACAATAACTGTAAATAAACAAAATGCTTAGTTGTCTTTTGTCATTTTTAAAAATAATGTTTTACTATTAAATATAAATTATTGTAGCTTTCAAAATCAATTTTTCGACTCGCGGACTTTTATTTGATTTTGGGGAATATGTAAAATTAATTGGATATAAATCAAATACAAAATTTGGAGTTTTAATTTTGCGTTTGAAAGATTGCATTTTATTACAATTATTTTTTAACCCCAAGAATTATTTCGATGTCCCGATTTGAATGCGGCAGAAAAAGTCATTTGAAAACCTGAGTTCATAATAATTTTTTTTTTTTATTTGTTGTAGCGATTTTTCACCTTGCGACACTCCACAACTCCGCACACCGACGATATCACAACTCCATAAATGCACTTGTCGCATTCATTTCCACATCCTCGACATTCCCGCCGTTCGGATTCCCGAATTCTAATGGATGGATAAGACAGGCATCTGTGAAAATAAAAAAAAATAACAAGAAAATTACGCTGCTGGAATTTCGTAGGAGAAAATTGATTGCATTGCTCAAGAATCCACAGTCATAATTAATTGCTTATTACAGAAACGGTGCAAAGTGCATTATGAAATCTAGGAAATGGAAGAAATAAATTTCAATGAACTTACACATGAAGAATGGTAAGCAAAACGACCAAGCTGATTGTTTGAAAGGCCAGCATCTCGACTTGAAGGTCTGAAATAACAATTTTACACAAATAAAATTATCCGAATCATTATTAATGCCTATAATCATTAGCGTAATAATAATCAAACATATAATTAATCTGACATAAAGAAATTCTCTATTTTATTATTCTGATATAGATAAAAAAAAAAAACAAAAATCAAATTCGAATACATTTTGTTGACTCCCTTTGAAGATTATTAAAATACATTTTTTAAATCCTACATTACACCCAGTGTCAATCATCAAAATTTATCAACAGTGACTCGATTAGATTTTTGTATTGCAGATTTAAAACAACAATTATTTTAGTCTCAAAAATAAACTATATTTATAAAAATGAATTCTTATCTCGAGGAAACAAAATGTGGTTAAAATAGTAAATATTGAGATCCCATTGTCGCATGGCACTCAAAAATCATATTTTACATCATAGAATCAGTGTGAATTTTTTCAGATTTTTAAAAACGGCGTTTTTTTTTTTTCGAAGATTTAAAAATGTTACTGGTAGTGAAAAAATCTGATAAAAAATTGGAGGCCTTTGTGAGTCGGTAATAACATCATATTAAAAAATGAACAAAATCGATGAGGGTGAGGGTCGTGGCCTGCTGATTTGACGTCGAATGCCCCATATATATTTTGTTTAAATAATCTTGCCAACAGAGAGTCACTGCTATTCGTCTACAATAGCGTCAATATTGTTATAAACTGCCAATCGATGTCTAGACATAACTGTCTGCTTGGATATTCTCTGGAGTAAAGACCGGAGCGAGGTTCCACTATTCTGAGGCGGTTTTATAATCGCGCCCGACTAGTGAGCCACGCATCTTCATTCCCGGATAACTAGGTCGACCTGCAGTGTCGCATACCCTCCTAGAAATTGTTTCCTCGTCTCTGAGAAATCGTATCCCAAGGCGTTTCAGAAAGTCGTGGAAAATCCACGCGACTTGAGTTCGATTTTTTCATTAAGGTCATCGACCTTGCGATTATTTACACTTGAGTTAGTAACAATCACCGGAAATGAATGTTGAAAAATAGTTTGTATATTTCTAATATTGTAATTTAATTTGCAGATGCCTCCAGACGAGGGGAAGTGTTCAAAAAGAATTAAAAAAAAAAAAAAAATTCACTCGGTGGGAGAAACTAGGTTTTACGCACGCTCCGCGTACGTAATCCTCTCTTTTCGCACCTTGTGAAATAAAATTTCGTACTCGTGCGATAAACGTTTTTTCGACTCGTCAGAAAGAGTTTTATCGCACTAGTGTCGTAAAGTACTATTCCCCGAACAAAACTGAAGGACACGCGAAAATAAATTGTGACACGTATTGTTTTTGAGTCGGATTTCCCTTTAATGAAGATTTAATCAGTTATTATGCAGCCAATTCGCAGACAAGTTTTTTTTAATTACGTGAACGCTTAATTGTCTTATGCAATCATTATCAGCACGATAAGGATACGCGGCTCTATCACTGAATTCCTATTATCATGGATTAACTGATATTTATTAAGGAATGATGAAATTACCTAATTTTAAACACCCGGAAACATTAGTGGACAAATTGTTTACATCGTTCGTATCTTTTTTGTATTTGATTAAACGAAAAACATTTCGAAGTACACCCACAAAAAATTAGTCAACACGAGTCCGCGTTCTTATCGTCCGTTTCACTGGTCAGACACATTTTTTACAAAACAGAAAGTGTTACTCGTGTTTTGAGGATTTATGCAGATTGTTTAAATAATTTTTTGTAATTAACAAAAGTTTTATCGCACTAGTGTCGTAAAGTACTATGTCAACACTTGCCTGATTACTTAAGGGCCTTTTTTTACTTGCACTTTCAACATTGAATTAAATCGTCTTGGTCATTGCACATTTTTTAAACAAATGTTTAGTGATATTTCGCGAAAAGGTATTTAAAAGGGGCTTAAGACCAAAATACGGGGTTCTGAGTCAACGAGGGAAACTGAAATGACTTCGGGGTCACGTTTCAGGCTCTAACGACAATCCGGACCGTCCGGATCCTCTCGCGGCTGTAACGAATGTGACTGGACCTCGATGGGACGCTTAAGACGCTTAAGACCCTCCCGTCACTCGGTGCTTTGACGAAGGAAAAACAAAAGTCTTGTAAGTTGCTGGCTCTCGCTCGACGAACAATGCAAAAGCATGTACGTCGTTCCAAACAATCCTAGAAGGTAATTGCTTTTTGCAGTCATTAAAATTTTAATGCTTGGTAATATGAAAAAAAAAAAATTATAAATTATAATTAACTGACGAATTATAAATATCCGCGAAGCGATTGATTTTATAAGCTAAAATCACATCTCGATTTGTGTATAAATTGAATGAAATTTGTTAGTCATGTTATCATCGCCATTTTGAATTTCGAGATTTCGACACTGCATTGGATATCCGGAATTTTCGAAACCCCAAAACATTGACTATGAAAAATAATTGATAATTATTATTATTATAGCTAAGTATCTTATCGCCGCCATTAAAAATTTGGAATTTTTATTTCCGCATTTTTGCAGTCGTAAAAATTGGGGGCAATAAATTCAGTCGTATTTGTGTATAAATTGAATGAAATTGGTCAGTCATGTTATCATCGCCATTTTGAATTTGGAATTTTATTTTCCGCATTTCTGCAGTCGTAAAAATTGAGGGCAATAAATTCAGTCGTATTTGTGTATAAATTGAATGAAATTGGTCAGTCATGTTATCATCGCCATTTTGAATTTGGAATTTTATTTTCCGCATTTCTGCAGTCGTAAAAATTGAGAGCAATAAATTCAGTCGTAATTGTGCATAAATTGAATGAAACTGGTCAGTCATGTTATCGTCGCCATTTTGAATTTTGAGATTTCGACACTGCATTGGATATCCGGAATTTTCGAAACCCCAAAAACACTGACTATGAAAAATAATTGATAATAATTATTATTATCCCCATTTTTTTCAGCCCCTCAGTAATTTAAACATTTTCCATCAAAAAAGACCGAATAAATTACCAAAAGTTTGTTAAGTACTAAACCCAATTGTGTAGTTTCCAAAAATATAAAACAACACATCAGTATTGAAAAAAAATAAAAAAAATAACTGTTGCATTTAACCTCGCCCTAATCCACATAACTTCATTATTTATTATCGGCAATTTAATAAAATGAATTTATATACAGATATATATATATATATATATATGCATTTTGATAAGAAATATGAATTCCCCAAAGGGTTATCAGTTGTATGATAATATTCAGTATAAAATAAAACGAATTTAAAATTCGTCTTAGCTATTACAATAATAACTTCATTAATGTGTGACATATAGTTATACTAGACAAGAAGATCGAGCAAATAATACTGAGGCCAAGACCGTTTTAATCAAAACTTTTTCAACATTACGTATTATTGTATTAATCATGAATGGACAAAGTCTATGATTCGGTTATTTGAGTGACTGCAATAATTTCCGGAGCTGTCTAAATCATGAAATGCATGACGATCGATCGAATCGAATTATTGTATTAATCATCAATGGACAAAGTCTATGATTCGGCTATTTAAGTCACTGCGATAATTTCAGAAAATATGTAAATCATAAAATACATAGTGATCGACGATTTAATAAAGATTCAAATTTTTTTAAGTATTATAAATCATACAAAAATGTAATTAAATGATTTATCGTACAATAAGAAAATAAATACGTTCTACAAACAATAAATAATAATTAATAATCACAAAATTATAGAATATGAAATTTAATTTTATATTAAGGTGACTGTAATTAAAAAAAAAAAATCAAAGACATTGAATTTCCTGAACGTGATAAATAAGAGGCAGGATCAGAAAAAAATAGCGATAGCTTCGTTAGAAAATTAGTTAGGAATTTAATGATTCTAACGAATTTTTCTCTGATCGTAGGGCGAAAATAGACACGTCCCAGAAAATTTCATCGCGAACCCTGACCCGCTATCTTAATCTCTTCTTCCGGTGCACGTTTCCGTGAAAAATCGCGATCACTCATCGTTGACAGCAAAATATAATTTTCTAAATAATAAATCTGGTAAACATTAATAATCACAACGATTATTCGACGGCACGTGTTTACCGATAAAATCGTTCCGAGGAAATTGCGGTAATTAAGTTTAATAGCATTTTTTAAACTGCACTTTTTTATAAATAAATATAAATGTCGCATTGCCCTGATTGCAATGACTATTCCAGAGTCTTTTAATCTTCTAAATAAATAAACTCCTTGTTTATTACAAAAGAAAGAAACGTTTATTTAAATATTTAAACTATCTCGATCTCCATATCTCAATAAATTAATTAATAACCACAGAACGTTGCCTTGTCAACGAACTTATACATTGTGTAATATTAATCATAATCTTCAATATAAAAATTTTTTCACCATTATCAAAAATTTAAGAAGGAAATATTTCTTTTACAAAAATATAATAATTATAATAATCATTTCTCGGTGTTTTTCATTTTAATTAGTTTCAATTATTTTATTATTTTATTCGCCAATCAATCCTTACGAGAAACGTGCCATTTTTGTCACGTTTGTCACGTTTGTCACAGTCATATTAAATGTTTTTGAAAAATAAGGAGAAAATTCGTTTTTCCTTGAAGCAATAATTGTCCCGAGGGTAATGATCATAAAATCTTAATGGTAATGATGGAAAGAAAGGTCGAGAGGATCAGACGGTCATCTACGAGAGGTACCAAAGCACTCGAAGCCGGGGGCGTTCACGAATTGGCAATTTCATTTGTTACGCTTCTCGTACAGCGTTTCCCCTCCTCGTGTTACGTACCACAAAGGAAATACCGACTTTCTACTCCTCTCTACGTATGCATCTTTTTCTGTTTTTCACTATCGTCGAAATTTACGACCCTATGCCCTCACGAACCAACTGTCCACGAACCCCCGATTTCAACTAATGGGTTTGTGCAAAAAAAACCATGCAATGCCAAAAAAGACTTGAATTTTTAATACATAAACTCTGCAATTAAATTTAATGAGCAGTTGTCATGTGAAATTCAAATACTTTTGCAATTAATTTTCAAGCAATAAAAAAAGACGAAAGTACTTTTACAGTAAAATTAGAGCAAATTATTCAAATTTTTAGAAAATTGAGGATATCGGTGTGAATTTTACGAATGCAAATTTGTATAAATTAATAGTAAATTCGGTGTACCAATTTATGAGCACAAACTTTCAGTGGATGTACATTAAAATTTAAGTACATTTTTTTCAGTGTCATTAACCAAATTCCAACTATTGCATAGACTCAATTGAAATTAAAAAAAAATTAATATGCCGGATATAATGGCAGAATATACCAGATATTATTTTTCAGATGCATTCGTAATTGAGAAATACAATATTGTCATATTAAAATGAAGACGATACTCACTGTAATTTTTACTTTAATTTTTAAATACCAGTATCGCAAAATTCTCATGCTTTTCTTAAATTTGCAATAAATATTCATAAAGAATTCGTATAACCGATTGGTGATCTCTCATTATTTCACGTTCAGCTCTTTCAAGTAGCTTAGAAATTCGATTTGAAATGCATTGGAACGTTGCAAAATAATTTCACTATAATATTTCCAAAATCTAATCTGGAATCTTTCATCCGAAATTTTGTGAAATATCGTTCAAGTACATTTAACAATATTTCTGAACGTGAAGTTGCCAATATTGCAATCATAGATTTGTAAAATATTCGCGTGCACTGAAAAAAAAATTTTTTCTTCCCCAGACAATTCACAATAATCGTAATACAAGACAACAATGCAGCAAAGAAATCGTAATTTTATAATTAATTTTTCATCCGTTGAAAAACAAAAAATATTGTAGTAAAAATTTCATGAATTCATTGCCTAATAAATTTCAAACTACCATGCGATTGTAAAACCACGTAAAATCTTAGGCCATTTCATTTGAGAATTCGAAAAATTACGTTTTCTCAGGAAATTCTTATTTTCAATAACTTTTTTTCTCAACAAATATCGCATGTGCTTGTAGAGTTCATGAATTGCGGAAAATCTAGGCAAAGCAACAAAATAGACTTAAAAATATCAACCAAATCTGCGCAGTGTGGTCACCAAAAGATCGTGCCATTTGCGGTCAGCAGCAGCTTATAAATAAGCATTCGAGACTATTTTTCGAACGCGAGTTCTGGTAAACATTTTGATACATTTTTTTATAATTAGACCAAAATTGTGTTGCAATCAGGAAAACAAAAAGTATAGATTTTTGGTGAATTTATCCGCTTCTCAAAACGTAACAAAGATTACGCAGAGGGGCGAAATACACGATGACAAATTTCCGGGGGGGGAGACGAAAATCCTGAGAAAAACTCCCCCGCATTGTCTTCACCACGTGAGGATTCGTCTTTCCGCTGAACGAGCTCACCGATGAATGAATGAAAAGGGGTAAGAGGTGCTCGCCGACCACGAGATGCTTGCAGCCGAGCCCACGGGATCACGGGCCACGCGTCGTGTGATCGCGTGGCCGGAAAAGCGTATGCACCACGCGAATTTTCGCCAGTCACGAATAAGCGCCGATACAGTAAGCTCTTCATCGAATGGCTAAGATTATTTAAGGAGAGCGGAGCTCTTCATTCTGGCCGAACCGATGCCAATTTTCTGTTTTTTTTTTTTTTTTAATTAGAAGGTAAACCTAATGATTGTTTAATTAGGAGGAAAATAATTGTTCTTAATTAGTTTTCAAATGAGAAAAAAGTTGCCGCTACTCATTGCTATTTGTAATCGAAATGAGTATGATTAATTTTTGTTTAATTAGAAAGAAGAAATATTTGTCTCTGACCGGAAACTGATTTTGCACCTCGAATTAAGGGCAAATGCAAAATGAGAGCAGAACTTAAGAGAAGAAATTAGTTGGTCTTAATGATTTTTTTAATTAGAAAAGAGTTGCTGCTATGCATTATTGTCTTTTTATGAAATAAGCAACTGTGATTAATTTTTTTTTCTTAATTAGAAAGAAGTACTGTTTATCTTTCATTCTAACGCAATTTGGCTCTGACCGGAAACGAGGTTGATTTTGCATATCGAATTAAGGAGAGACGCAAAATGAGAGCAGAACTTAAGAGAAGAAGACAATCGCTCTTGAAGATTTTTTGAATTCACAAAAAGTTACTGTTATCCATTATTATCTATTTTCGAAATAAGCAACTCTAATTAATCGTTTTTTAATTGGAAAGATGAACTATTTATCTTGAATTTGAACGCAATTCGGCTTCGACCGGAAACTAGGTTGGTTCTGCATCGCGAATTAAGGGCAACGCAAAATGGGAGCAAAATTTAAGAGAAAATTGGCTGTAGACGGATTGTGTATTGGCGAATGTTCTGCGCCTCTCGAGGGTCTAATAATAGAGAAGGCGACGCTGTTTTCCTGTGCGTTCCTCGCCGATGAACGTCGTCGACGGAGATGACTTCTTCGTCGGCCGTAGGGGGAGTCTAGCGTCGCTTCTTACGTTAGTTCGTCGCATCCGGCGCTGCAGCATCCACCACCACATCATTATCGCTCACTACCAAACTGCGGAATATAGACACGAGTTATACCGCAACACAACTACGAAACGATTCCAAAGCACCACGTCAGTCAGTTTCTCGCCAGTATCCGAACCTTTCGGATCCACAATTTAGCAACCGCAAATCTATAGTGCGCCGAAACACTCGACCGAAATAAAGAACTTTCTAGCAGAGTGAACGTCGCGAAATATACTCGTGTCTACGAATATTCGTTTTTCCGACCATCCAGACGATCCATCGATCTTTCCGGACAACAAAAACGTAGCTTCTGATTGTAAGCTATAGCTTCCACTGAGTTTCAACATTTCTATGGTTTTTTTGTTCTTTCTTTAACACAAAACATTCTTTACTTTCCTGCTTATCGTTCAATTTAGGCGATTAAGTCCATCGCAAATGTCCTAATATTGTTTTTTGAGCTTCCTGCAATTTTTTTTGCAATGAAGACAAGTTGAAGAAACTTATGCGAATACTCCATCAAAAAGTGCAAAGTTTCTCCACCATGGGCGCTGCGGTCATAATCGTCTATCCTGGCAATCACGATAACTTTCGTTTTTTTTTTTTTTTAGAATTAGAATTTTTTTAGAATAGAATTGTGGTAATCACGAGAAAAAACAACGCTGCATGGAAGTTGTTTTTGGCACAGGAAAAACTTTTGTAAATGATAAAATGACTCTTCAAACAAGCAAAAAAAAGATCTGAAAGTTGCTTTGCGCGATGGTTTTTATAGTGGTTAGTTATTGGTTTCAGCGACGTAAAGATACTTTGGTTTTGTTATTTTGAAGGCCATTTTGATTATTTCCGAATGTTGTTTTTTGGGCAAAACACAACTGTTGTTCTGCGGCCTGAACTTTAGGTACAAATAATTGTTTTTCTAACATTTAACGTTGTGACACTGAAGCGTTTTTCTCCTTTTAATTCCCATCTCTGTTCGAAATTCTGGTTATACTTATTTTCTAAAACAACAATTTACGTTGCTCTTCTATCTGTAATAAATATAACATTAATTTAAATATTCTCCATAAATATCCAAAACGTGCACGTCATATTTTCGTTATGATATTTTGTTTGGTGTACGTGACTGTAAACAGTCGAGAGTCCTGAAGCGACCCTGAAAAATGAGAATGAATGTCAAGCATCGTACCCTGTATATATATATATATATGCTCTACATTTACATGTGAGAGCTCGACTACCGACTGACTCATGGTTTGGCAGCCCCGAAGACCCACTTTTCCGGAGAAAGCTCACCCACCACTGGCATTAAGCTCATTCTGAGGCCACCCGTGAGTGCAATCTACTTGTTGATACCGCGCGGTGTTGTCTGGTCACACGCACATCTATCATGACTCTAAATGAGTATCTCGCCTGCCACTAGCGATCTGCCTTCCGAAACTCGAGACTTTTCCTCCCCTTGAATCACACCAGACGAATGTTTGTTTTCCCAAAACGGCGCGGTTCGGACGTCATGGCCGCCTCGGAGTTGTTTTCGGGTCAACTACGCGGGCTTTGTTTGTTGAACCTTTTTTATTATTGGATCGGCGAGCTTTTTCCGGACAACATTGTGAGACTTTTGGCAGCCGCCGATATATGCACTCGTTCCCTCGCTTCTTCGAGGCAACAGAACGCGAACGAAGAATAACAAACTGTAGGAATGCAGTTGCGCCCTGGGATGTTTTTGTGTACTACGCGCACTATGAGCTCGGCTCTGCCGCATCACGTGGCAGAATAGAGCGACTTCCTGTCAACACCGGATGTGCGGGAAAACATACGCCGCAGGTTGGCGCAGATGGCGCTGCGCGCGGTTTTTGTTTACGCGCGTCGTTTAAGTTGTCTGATGCTTTCGAAGCGAACAAAGAAAAGTTCATGAGGATTGCTGAGTGAATTGGAACAAACAAATGTTGCTTCATCATTTAGGAAGCTTTGCTTTGATGAATTTTATCGTATCAAGACTCTCGGAATGGTACAAAATATTGAGAATAGTGGTTTAGAAAAAATTCCCATATGCACGTGTGCACGTGTACCAGATTTCAAAATTTCAATCAATCATAACTCGAGGACCGTTCAACCGATTGAGTTAAAATTTGGCACGCAAGTGAAGCAGCAGCTCGTCTTTCACTGCTGCAATTTGTTTACAAAATATATGCGGAAATTAAATTTTTATAGCTTTTTAAATTTTCAAATTCCTCATAATTCAAACTTTTACACAAAATGATGTTGTTGCATTAACTATAACAAAACATAAGATAACAAAGCTTTCTTTAAGAAGCTAAAACGCTTTGTGAAGAAAAAAAAAACCAAAAATAATGAGGAAGCAATTTGCAAAATTTTATTCTGTAGCTTTTTTTAAAAATTGCACATTTAAAGTATTTTATTCAAAGTGAGTTGGATCCGAAAGGAATGGAGACTTTTCTTTAATTTGAAAAGCCAGAAATAAAAATATTGCCTTTTGTTGCATCCATGTATGAAATAGCGACGTTTATGGCACGAAAGTCGGTCAATTTTTGGAAAGCTGAAGTTTCGGTCTTCGTCTTGTTTACATACCGCGTGCATGCCGAGCAATATCAAGAATTTAAAGCTACCCCGACGAAAATACACCGACTGGGGCTGAATATAGTTGACTGAGGTAGAGTTAGAAATCGTGAGGAAGCCGCAGAATTCCGCGCACAGGCTCTTCAGCATCGCGGCGACAAAATCCTGCCAAAAAATGACATACACACCGCGATCTACGATCGATGAAGACTCGAGTTCATTCGAGTAACTATATGTTTTGAAAAATTGTTTCCGCAGCTTGCAGCCTCACGAAAGAAAACATATTTCTTCACTTTCATATGTTTGCTTTCAAGTGAAATTTTGGGCTTCTCAAACATAAAACATATTTTTTCCCGAAAATATATCGATTTCATATCGATAAAAAATAAATAATGATTTTTCAAATGAAAATAAATAAACTATGATATCAATAAAATTGCTAGTGGCTTAAGTATAAGATGCTGAATTAAAAAATGCAATTAATTCATTATTTTTTGTCCATAAAATATAATTACTATGTCAACGTTTTAATGAACAATTTTGCACAATTTTATATAACTAAAATAATAATGTTTATGATTGTTATTTAAGGACATCAGAGGCGAAAATGGCGATGATAGAAGTCGAATGAGGGAAAACTCTTTAACGATTAAAAAAAGAGAGCATAGCCAAAGAATTTCTTTTTTTCCATATCAATGCATATTAATTAAATAAATAAATAAATACCGAATCTTCAAATGAAAATAAATAAACTATAATATCGCTTTTGATATTCAGTTAAAAAATTTAAATTGCTTTATGCATAAAAAATAATGGCTTGTCAGCATTTTTGTAGAATTTTGTATAACTAATAACAATGTTTATGATTGTTTTTTAAGGACATCGGAGGCGAAAATGGGGATGATAACGCGAGTTAGAAGTCGAGTGAGGGCAAACTCTCTAACGATAGACAAAGAGAGAACAGCTCAGAGTGTCTGCCTGTTGAGCGCTGTACTATTGCTGCCCTACTGCCCTCGTGGACCCTTGCCGCTTTTGCCGCCTCCAGCGCCCGCTCTCTATTCCGTTCTGGTTCTGCCTGTCGTTCTAAGCGCCAATTACAGATACCCAGTATCTGCCCTTAAGACTTTGTCCGCATCGATCAAAGGTATTTAAACATTTGTTAATTTTCTATGCAGGTGCAATTTTATGAATTTTCTCTTGACATGAGTTGCATAAGGGAACTGAATATCTCGAATAATTATTTGTGTTATCTATGTGTAGAAAAAATATTTAAACACACAAACAAAAAAATTGAAAAACAAACAACGCTTCTAAAAATTCATTTTTAATTATAGCCAAAAATATATTCGTATTGTCTTTTTTACATTTTAGGATGCTTTTTCACAATTAACAAAAAAAAGAGTATTATTGTTGTTAAAAATCAACAACTCCTTTTTTCAGAGCTTTTTTCCCTTCTCAATTTTTGGCTTTTTCACAGAAAAAGCTTTGTTTTTATTTTGAAAAATTTTTGTTTTAAATTTTCATGGCAAAATACTTGAAAACATCGAGAAAAGTGGTTTAGAAAAAAATGTTAATTTTGCTGGCCGTTGGTCGTTGGCTATTTCAATATTTTACGAAACGTATGCAGAAATTTCGGATGTATAATTTTTTGGATTGTTTAAAAAAATAACATCCACGTTCTAGCGTTTATAAAATTGCCGATAGTTTGTTAAATAATTTTTCATAAGTGCAGGTACTCTTAATGTTGTTCGGTATTAAATTCAGTCGAAATCGGTGAGGTGTTTTGAACTTCGTGACATTTTCAACTTTTCAACGTGACTTTGAATTCGAAAAAAATATTTACATTTTCGCTTCAGCATTCGCAAATCACGAAAAAGGTAATGCAAAACTTTGTTCACAATAAAAATAAAATGCAACGATATTTTCTATAATCAACAAATTTAGCCCAAAAAAACCAACACCTCCAGGCAAATATTACAAGAATATTCGATCTCTTATTAACATATTTATATCGAAAAATTACAGTTTGACTAAATCGAGCTGAAAACTCCAATTTTGAAAATTGCGAAGGTCCCTTATTAATATATCATTAATATATTAATACATTTGTATAAAAAAATTGCAGTTTGACTAAATCGAGCTGAAAATTTCAATTTTGAAAATAGCAAAATTCCAGCACAACTTTTTTTACTCACACAGCAACACAAATTTTTCATAAAAATGTAATTAAAAAAAACATTTGCGATATTCCTAAAAATCGAAATGTTCATTCACTCGTTAAAAGTGAATTTCCTGAAGTCGATGAGCGACGAATCGCTATGTAAATGTTTTCAAAAAAATGTAATTACAAAAAACATTTCCTAAAAATCCTAAAAATGGAAATTTTCATTCGCTCAGTAAAAGTGAATTTCCTGAAGTCGATGAGCGACGAATCGCGTTGAATATTCTCACCTTGTTGAAATGAGGTGTCCTGAAGAAATAGAAGAAGATCCTCGAGGTGGTGGTTCGGGTTGATGGGCTGTCCCTCGAAGGTGAATGGGAAGTTGCGTTCGAGGGCTGAAGCGGCACTGGAATGTGGCTTTGGCCGAAGATGTCGGGATGTTTTATACCCTGTGGGACGATCAGTTATTCTCGATGAACGGATATCTGTTGCCATGCGGATAGAAGCCCCTTCCCTCTTAATAAATCCTACCTGTCCCTCTTGTCCATCTTGTCCTGATTGTCGAGGGCTCGCCGCAGACTGACGTCGATTAATATGCTAATGGCTCGCCCGTTACGAAAAATCAAGAAGATCCGTCGTACTCGTTGATTACATTATCGTGAATTATCGTCGCTCGAAGGGGCGTCGATACCGCCCCGATAATAATACGTTAGACATACTTTTTAGCGCCTCTCGAAACAGCAACGAAAAATAAAGGAGGCTAAACTGTAACGTTTCGTACAAAGTAGTACAACAAGGACAAGGATGTCGCCATCGACACGTGTACTAGTTGTGTCAACTTCTTCTTTTTCATCCAGGACCTTCAACTCAAACCTTCCACGAGTCGTACTAAGTGGCGTCTCGCAATATTTTACGAGGACAACGATGAAAAGGATTAAAAAGGGCCGCTCACTTTTGCTTCCTCATAGAGGAACCTTTGGTTCCTTGAAAAAAAAATTTTTTCGAAATGATTTCATACTGTACTGAAAGTATTTTTTAGTTTTTTTTTTTTTTTTTTTTTTTTTTTTCAAATCGCTCAACGTGTGTGATTTTTATAAGAATTTGGAAATTTTCAAAAAAGTATGGAAATGCTGTAACTCGAAAGAATTTTTCGCTATCGCTCTGAAATTTGGCATGAAGATTGAAGAAAGAGATGTGAACTTTGGGATTGAATTTGGGAAGAATCGGTAGTGCGGTTTGGTTTTTACGAGATTTTGAAATTTCCAAAAAAAATTTGTTTTCATTTAATTCAGGTAAAAAATGAACAAATCATCTGAAATTTTGTACACATAAAGAATAACATTCAGCTCTACTACCTACCAAATTTAGTGACGATTGATCGAACGGTTCGGTTTTTATGAGATTTTTGAATTTTCGAAATGTTCATTTTGCTCTAATAATTCAGGTAAAATTTCGATAAACCGACTGAATTTTTTTACACAGGAAAAACAAATAGAAATATTTCAAATAATAGTGCATTTCTAAAAAAATATATTTTTACATTTTTTCAGCAATCGCTAAAAAAGCATGGGACCCTTCGAGCCGCTTTTTGAGACGTCTTTATGGGCCGATGGACCGAGCGGAAAATCTCTACCTCAAAATGAAGAACATTTCAGTGATGGCTAATCAAATAGTATTTTTCGTGCTGGCAGACAAAGTTCTCGTGCCTCAGCAGAGAATAACGTGCCTCTACACGCTAATGTTCTACAACGTGATAGCTTATTGCGTTAGTTACATAAAAGAACTTATCGAGAAGGAAGATTGGTCGCCTTATGTCACACTGACCGAAAGATCGCAGATCAAACATTTGGCCATGTCCGCCACGAAAATTGTACTCGAGTGGACGAAAGCTGTGACTTTTGCCGTCACCCTTACCTGCATGCTTATCGTTTTCGGATTGGAACAAGGATTGCAAAATTACAAGTCAGTATTTCAGCGAATTTACCATGTTCTTATTTTTTATAATAAATTAAAACCCTATTTTTTATTTATTTTCGATGCACTAATCGCTTTTGAAATTCTAAATATATTTCTCCCTCTTCCTACTCCGGAAGTCACTCTGTACTACAGATTGAAATGTCAAACATTTTTGGATTTCTAATTTTTTATCATTTTCAAAGAAATCAGATGTAAAATCTGATTCGAGATTCTTGGGTAAAAAAATTAAATAACACTGCATCATACGAAATCGCCCTTATTTCAGAATCATCTCATTTATTTCTACCCTAAAACGTCGACGTGGAACACTCCGGTCATTTTTTTGTGATAACGACAGTCCTGAAGAAATCCTCTGTAATTTTCTCAGCCAAAAAAGAATTCGTTTTTGAATGTAAAAAATATTCTTCCATTTTTCGGTAAAAAATCAGTGTTACCAGAACGTGAAAATTATTTTAAATATCTCATTGAAAAGCCAACACAAAACTACAACTTTTGTGTGTAGATATTTTTTTTCAGTAACTTCACGTTTCACTTTTAAAGATTGTGGTTTTTGAAATATTGGATTAACACTTCTGAAAAAAATCACAACGTGTTTCAGTGATACTTTGGTATCACTACAATTTTAGGGCACCAATTATGGGGCAAATGTGAAATAGCCGAAAAAAATGACTACATTGATGGATACCGAAACATTTTTCATGCACTTCGCTATTAATTCATTAATAAATAATTTTAAAATCCCAGACGGAGAAAACAATTTGGAAAGGCCAGCAAATCTTTTGCTGAAATAATGATAGCATTGCGAAAGTAAATAGAAAGCCAACAAAACGATCTGCTCAGCTAACAATTTTATAGTAAGACTAGCAAATAAAAAAATGTAACTCAATTAACCCGTTATTCTCACAAATGTATAAAGACATCTAATGCAATTATTAACAATTTTTTTTGCTCAGGCCATCGACGCTTTACACGATCATCACTTGGATTTACTATTCAGCGACGGAAAAGGTATTCGTGGAGATGTTTCCCTCGATTCTCTGCTTCCTCCAATTCGAGAGTCTGGAGAGTCTGGAAAATCTTTACGCCCCGGTGATACTGCGTGCTTTCACGATTATTATCTCAGCGCTTTTCACCCTCATCCTCGTGCCAACGGCTCCATGGAAATTTCTCTTCGCCGCGACTTATCTCAACGTATTTCTGAGATCAAAGGAGCTCTGGCAAAATTCAGCAGCGGTTCTACGAGCGGAGCGTGCGATTCTCAGCAGATACAGAAAAGCTACGCGAGACGAAATCGAAAAATTCGACGATGTCTGTGCTGTTTGTCTGTTTGGGATGAAGAAAGCAAGAATCACACCGTGTCATCATCTTTTCCACGCTGATTGTCTTCGGCAATGTCTCAAAACGAGCGACAAGTGTCCAATGTGCAAACGTGAGCTGAAATTCGACTAAATGAACATTTTATAGATTATTTTTGCACCGTAAACAATTTTTAAAAAACAGCTGAAAATGGACTGAATGAATTGCTTCCACCAAAAAAATGTATAAGTGGTACCAGAGAAGAATTTTTCAAATGGCGGTAAGGAGAAGAGAAGATATTTATCTTCTTTCCAGAAGTACTTCAAAAACGATTATTAATTTCACATGGATTCAACGATAACGAACATTTATTCCTATAGTTTTACGTTACTGTGATAATTTTTATTTATTTTTTTTGCCACTACTTTATGTGTGATATAGACGTATGCGTGAATTTAATTAGGCTTAAGTTGACAGTGAATGAAGACTTTAATGACAATAGTCACCGTCATTTAAGTAAATCTAAAAATTGGGAAGAGTCTTTTTTAAAAAAAGGGAAAGATTGTTTTATTCACTACAAATGATGTCGGGCTGTACCAATTCAATCAGGGTTTGATTTTCGATCGCTCTAATCTGCCCGGTGATTTTTTATGGTGTTCTACCAAGTCTAAAAGAAAAGCAGGATTTTTTAGATTTTTTACATCACTTTAAAAGAAAAAACTGTGTTGGTTATAATGTAAAAATTTTAAGAATTTTTAAAAATCCTTTTTCAAATCTGGAACCAATTACGAGCTTAAAGATTTTTATAGAGAATACAGAATTTTTTAAAACTGTACTTCAATAATATAAAAATATAACTTGAACAAAAATTAAGCTTTTGCGAAAAAAAAACACGATAGATAAAATGAAAATAAGGGAATTTCCCTGGGGGCTGATCTACTGGTCGTACTAAAATGATGGGAATCAATAAAGTATCATTCACTGATGACTGTTAATTTACATTCACCCTAGCAGCTATTTATTTTTCTTTATTTTTTATTTTACTTTACCGAACGTTATTTTGCGCGGAGGATAAACAGATTACGCTTATACTATTTTATCTTATGTAGAACAAACGATCGTCACAAAATATAGTAGCTTTTTCGTTGAGGGTGAAATTGCAGCGATTTCCCAAAACAAACATAGAATTAAATTGTCATTAACTTGAGAAATACAATTTTCAAAATAGAAAAACTCTGTAATATTTCGAATATTCGACAAAGTTTTTCGTAAAACGTCATATATTTATTCAATATTGATTTTATTTGGAATCAAAGACAAAAATGAGATTAATTTTCTGTATGAAAATTCGTAAAATTTTATAGAATGTTTAAGTGCAGAAATCTTGTATATTAAATTTAATCTCGATGGAAAATTAATGAATAGTGTATTAGTGACGTGGGAAAATGGTTTTCAATTATTTTCATATATAATATACGGATATCTGCACAGAGACTATTTATTCGAAAGCGATTGTTGAAATCCTAGTCAATTTTCATTGAATCTGAATCTGAATAATAAAATAGAAGCAGGAAAGCGTAGCCCGTCATGTCGCCTCCATACGAGAAATCTGCGCGGCTGTTTTTTTTTTTTTTTTTCAATTCGCAGCCAAACATATATTTTTTCGTACTTAGCGTGGCGATGTGTACATATTATTATACGAATGTATCTGATTTTTTTTTACCCGAAATATAAATATAATGAACATAAACATTTATAATAATTTTTTCTTCGAATTCGAACTATTGCAGATTATCGTAAAAGGGCGAAAAAAAATAAAACAGCGTACATTTCGCTCTAGTCGAAATTTTTCTTAATTTTTCTAATAGTAATACTGTCAAGAATATTATATAAAATTTCGATGTCAAAATTTACTGTATTATGAAAGTTGCAGTTCGTTTTCTGAGCTCAACGCGCAAAACTTTGACCGCGTTTTTCTCAGTCATTTTCAAAATCGATGCCTCAAATATCTTAAAAACGTTGGGTGGAATTTGATAAATATTTTTACCGATCTATTTTACCATATCTTCGAGTCCTTTAGTATCTTATAGTGATATATTATTTTTATTTCGTAATGAAAAAAAAAGTGGTAAATGATTTTAATGTCTTTTAATATGTCACCTTTCTAAAAAATTTTTAAAAAATTCAGTTCCCGAAATTTATCGAGAGAAAATTCATAAAGTATGCATAGTTTTTGTTACAAATTATAATAAAATTAATGATAATAAAAGGAAGAACAATACCTTTCCATTTTTCATAGGAAAAATCCATTTATTAGACAAGTAAAACTTGCTTCACAGTAAAGCAAACAAATATTATCATTCTGTGATATCCTATTCGACTCTTAATCTTCGCCCTCGAATTTTTTCGTTACGTCCACATATTCACCGTCGGGGCTGTCGTAATTTTTAATCGCCGGAGTGTGCGTCGGGCCTGTAACTGTGCACGGTATAAGAGCAAGATCGATCTGAAAAAAAATTGTAAAGTGAAATTGCGTGTGATTTATAGAAAAAATTGTGAATTTTTATATCGCACGTTTCTTTAAGTATTTGATACCTGTATAGCTTCTTGATAAAGCTCTTCCGATTCCGCTCTCAGCTCATCCAAAGCTCTTTGCTGAGAATATCGAATGTTATCGATTATTTGAATGTCCGATACGTGCTGCCTCAACTTGTACCTCGTCCAATCTTTTTGCAGCAAGATTCTCTCTTCCGCTACTTTCTCCGATATTGGCGGCAACTTCCGCAATCTTTGTCTGTAATAATAATCAATTGTTGCAGTTTTCACAATTTTTTATGGAAATTAAGACAATGACGTCGATTAGCAACTTGTTGATTATTATTTGTTAATTATAAAGAAGAACTGGTTTAGAGGATGCAAATTGGAGTTTATAAAGTATATTGCTCCTGAAAAACTCGGATTACAATACAGATTGTTTTTAAGATTGAGGATTAAAAAAAAGAGAAAATCCTGGTTTTTTAAAGGAAAATAATAGTAAGGAAATCCGATTTTTTCAAATATCATTTAAAAGTTTCCTCCTTTCGTTTAGTAACATATAAAATCTACAATTTTATCAGGGGAGGTGAATAAAAAATGGAAGATTTGGAGAACCCTCAAATACATGCGTACATACATAAATATACATGTACTAGAAATTTTTTTTCTAAATAACTTTTCTCAATATTTTGGAGAATTCCGAGTATCCTGACATGAAAATCTTAGACAATTTTGGTAGAAAAATGAACATTCCGAAAATTCTTCATTCAAATTTATTAAATTAAGGGGATATTTCCAAGCACATTTTCATAAAAAGTATCTCCTGATTTTAGTCAATAATGAACTGTGAATAATCTTACGATACTTACTCTCGTTCATCGATAAGCTTGAAGGGAATTTCCACATCGGCGATAGGTTTCAATTGTCTGGCATTCTTTTCTAATCTCCGAATCTGTTTTTCCAGCTTTTTTTTCCGTCTCTCCTCGCGCTGCCTGACGATGGCGGGATCGATCCTCTTCTTTTTTTTAAGAGGCTCAGCGCTGTTAACGAAGGATAAATTAGCTTCAACTTATCGTATATTTCATTGTATATTATTTTAAAAAATAACTCACAGCAAGACGTTCGTAGCTCTGAAGCAAAGTGGGTTAACGTTGGTTGAAATATTTCTCGTTGTCGATCGAAAAGTGTGCAACGATAATCTAGAAATGATAATAACAATAATGTTTACGAGTTTTGTGTAGTTTTCGAAAAATTGAGAACTTTTTTTCCAATTTTTTTCACTGTTTTTTGGTTAATTTTAGTATATTTTTATTGAGACTGTTTTTGAGGTTAGGTTTTTTTTTTTTTTTTAATTAATAGGCACTTGTTATGATGAATAATATTTGTCATACCTGGAAAATGCCGTGAGAATTCCGGTGCAACTCATTATCGTGCTGGTTACGATTTGCCTGCGCTAATTATTCTTTCGAATATTCGAAAGAATAGCAGACAACATTAAATCGTGAGTCGACCGCAGCGCACTCTATTTACGAGGCTCAAACTAAATTATCATAATTGGGGGCCCCCGTCGATGACCACAGGACGGTAATTATTGACCACAAGAGTCCTAACTATTTATTTATTTTATTATAATCCACAAAGAATTTTTTGATATCTTATATTTGAGATTTTTAAAATAAAGATTTTTCGGATTTTTTTAGACTTTATTTAAGCTCCAAGATTATGAAAACTATCTTTTGGTGTTATAATTTGCAAGAATTTCAATGAATTCAAAAATAAATTTAATGATTATTACAGATATCAGATTTTCTCGTATCGGATTTTTTAAATTTATTGATTATGTCATTAAGAATTATTTTTTTATTTTATTATCACTCAAAGAACTTTTTGCTACTTTATATTTGAGATTGTAAAATAAAAGATTTATTACATTTTTGAAATAATTTTATTAAGTTCCGAATTTTTGTAAAGTTTTTTAGAGTAAAAATTTTCAAAAATTTCAATAAACTGGGAAATTGATTCTGAATGGAAAAAGACTATCTTCAATATACTATAACACTATACTGCATCGTCAACGGCAGATAATTGCACATTTCCACTTTTGGCGCGCTCTACTTTGAACCGGGATTTATTTATAAAAGCATTTATAAGGACATGAAAAGACTCACTTTTCAGCAATTCTATAATAACTGAGAAGTGAATTTACACACTCAATATCCAAATCTCCACATTATTCTTATTTTCCATATTAAAAAATCGTCACTATCGTCCGTCCACTATAATTTTTCTCATTCTACATTTCCATTTTTTATAGATCGTAAAAATAATTAAATACTGTAAATTTCTCCAAGTCACAATTTGTTGAAATAATAATTAAAAAATATCGACAATATTTTTGATAAAGATCGTACAAAATATTGACGCAATTCAAGTCGTAGTATATAAAATTAAAATTCAATATTTATTTATTTGTCCATATTTTACGAAGCTCAATTACAAAAAGTTGGGAATAGGATTTTTTTAGATCGGTTTTTTTTTGTCATTTATTTGTACCAGGACAACCGAGTGAGAAAAAAAAGCGACTGGTATTGATCGAAAATGTTATATGGATCCCGCATGCAATCCCTTTACCGCCATGTACAGTTCAACTCACAGAGGAAAAAATAAACCTCGTAGTTCCGAGAGCGAACTATTGCATTATATAGCTATACGAATTAGGAAATAAGATCGCAGAGACTCGCGGTGTCCCCGATACAGAGGACAAATGGAGAAGGTGCGCAAGCGATTCATTCCAATTGTAGAGAGATATTCGATGGCTCTCTGTAGGTACAACACGTAGAGAGAGAGCGAGAGAGCGCGGAGAGCTGGAGAGGCAGTCATTCTCGCTTCTTATGCATACAGTAGAACCTCGATTATCCGAACCCTTAATTATCCGAACGACGCACTGCAAAAAAAGACTGCAATTTTTTATTCATAAACACGTCAATTAAATTGCGATATAAAATTAAAGTACTTTTTGCATTGAAATTCAAGCAAATTTTAAAAAAAAGTACTTTTACAGTAAAATTAAAGCAAATTATTAAAATTACAGTGCCAAAAATAAATTGGACATCACAATTGTACAGTAAATTTAGTGCACCAGTTTATGAACGAAAACTTCCAGTACATGTACATTAAAGTTCAAGCAAATTTGTTTTTCAGTCTGACTTAGTTTAGCCGAACCCTTAATTATCCGAACGATGCACTGCAAAAAAGGACTGCAAGTTTTTATTCATAAACCCATCAATGAAATTACTTTTTGCATTGAATTTCAAGCAAATAAAAATGCAAAGGACTTTAACAGTAAAATTAAAGCAAATTATTAAAATTACAGTACCAAAAATAAATTGGACATCACAATTGTACAGTCAATTTAGTGTACCAGTTTATGAACGAGAACTTCCAGTACATGTACACTAAAGTTCAAGCAAATTTGACTTAGTTTATCCCGACTCTCAATTATCCGAAGGTCGGCATAATTTACAGAGCTCTTTTACAGAAACGGGTACAAAAAATGTCCTTCCCGAGAATAACGTAAAATGAATGTACAACTAAATCTACCGTCGAATTCGTTAGCTTAAATTTCACCACACGTACATTGGATTTTGCAAATATTTTTTACAGAGTATATCAATATAACCAACAGATTGGCTATTTTTGTCCATAAACTTAATTAAATTTAATGTACAATCAATATGAAAATTAACATACTTTTGCAATGAAATTAGAAAAAATTATTGAAATTACTAAAATGAAATTTAACGTCGCAATTTGTACACTATATTTAATGCACCAATTTATGAATAAAAACTCCAAGTACTTGAACTTCAACTAATTTGTTTTTTTTTTTTTTCCACAGTATCTGTCGCCTCGGTCCCAATTGCTCCGAATAATCGAGGCTCTACTGTACTCCTGTCTTTCGCTTCTGCGTACAGAGTCCCCGTTTTCTCGGTGAATGCAAGGGGCTCTCGGCGCACACGCGACCGGGCAGCCACGGGGTGTATCGGAATTTTGTTCTCGGTCTCCCTCGCAGTCTCGTCTCTCCCCCTTAGTCACCCAAAATCGACAATCGCCAGTCCCAAATAGTAAACACATTCTACACCATAATTAATCGCTCCAAAACAGTGCGCGAGTTCCGTGCTCCTCGCTCGACACATTTTTCATCCTGCAACACACAGACACAAAAGCTTTAAGGGGATCCACGAATTTTTATAACAAATAATGAACTACCCCTTCAGAGCAAGTGATTCGAGGCGAGTGACGGGGTGCGGTGATAAAATATACTCAAATTCGGTGATTATATAGAGCGAAAAGTGAAAAGGTACATAATTCTGACAGAATAGATTAAACATTTTCGACAATTCTTTCACTACACCGAATGCAATTAAATCTCTGGAAAATTAATGAATTAATGAATTAATTGACAATTGAATGAATTTTATCAATTAATATAGAGGAATAAAAATTTTGAATATTAATAAATCAATGTTGGATGAAGAAAGTTTTGGATTTAAAAATTTGGTAAAATTGGATATACAGAATTGAAAAATAAAATTGATAGAGTGGGTATGAATTGAAATTTTTGGTAGTAAAGCTGATTGATTTTTTACTTGGGCAGTTTTTTAAAAGACAAATGAATTATAATGAAGAATTATTTGTTTGTATGAGTAAAATTAAGAAAACACATTTTTCTTCAAATAAAGGACAAAATGTTGTAAAATTAAAGCAGAATGAAAGGAAATTATATTTAAATAAAGAAACAGCGACAAAAAATAAATTAATGAATCTAGTCCAAATAGAAGCGAATTAACAAGAATATTGTTTAATTAATTAATGAAGAAGTATTTGTTCATATGAGTAAAATTAATGAAACACATTTTTCTTCAAATAAAAGATATTGAATAAAGGATAAAATGTTGTAAAATTAAAACAGAATCAAAGGAAATTGTATTTGCATAAAGAAACAACAACAAAAATGAAATGAATGAATCTAGTCCGAATAAAAGTGAATGAACACGAATATTCTTCGAATAACTCCAAACCAACAAAACTATTATCGAAGCTAATTCAGCAAATATTTAGCAAAAATAAACCGAAACGAATGAAAATTTTGTCCCAAAAACTCTGCAAAACTCTGACAAAAATCATAAAAAATTCCATGCAAAGAACAGCGCCGAAAAAAAAATATCAGCCAAATTGAGTCCATACAAAAAAAAAGTCCAAACAAAATCAGTGCCAAAAATCACAAATCTGAATGAATGAATTGAATCCGAGTGAAAGCGAACGACTAAAAATCTTCCAAAAATGAATCCAAACCCCAAAACTCTCGTCACCCGGCAATTTGTCAAAAACCAAATGCCAGTACCCAAAAATCACGTCGTACAAACCAAAGTGCACAAAGTCTCCCAAAAAAATGCAAAATACACACACTTCTGCACAAAATTTCATCCACCCAAAGTCACCAACAAACCCATCATCCAAGTGATAAAAAAAAAATGTTGTTTTAATGCCTCTATTCACAAATTGTAAACAGGATAGCGGAAAAGGTGATCGGCGCTAAAAATCGAAAGCGGTTCGGTGATGTCGAAGTTGCTGCTCGCGACGAGCACCTTTGACGAAGACGAGACCAACACAAGCATCATCACCATCATCATCGACCTCGAGGGTTGCTGCGGGGATTGTAACAATCGACACGACACGTGGAGCGCGTCGGCGAAGACAGGAAATGTCTTACAGTGACGGCGGACGTTCGGTGCGAAAGTCCGGCTCGAAATCGCCGAAAAAATTGCGCGTGACAAAAGCGGAGAACAGCGACAAAGCGACGACGACGATAAGCTACGGTCATCGCTACGTCGAGGGGGCCGCGCAGCCTTCGGTTCACAAGCGCAACTTATACGTCGTATCGTTTCCCCTCATTCTCTTGTTCAACGTGTTACGTACGCTCCTCTATCAGCTGTTCGTTGTTTTCAAGTACATATACGCGTCGACCTCGCATCTGATAAGACGTAGACAAGCGGCGCGGGGAACTTGTCAGCTGGAGATCGTCGTGGGCCAGGAACACGACGGCGGACTCCTCGGGATATCCAGCGGACGCAACGACGCACCGGAAATGGCACAGATACCGAAAAGACCCGCTGGTCCTGGACCTGGGGATCCTCTGCTGGCCAAACAGAAACATCATCATCGACGAGCCTTCGAATTTATCAGCAAGGCCCTCAAGATCGACGAGGAAAACGAAGGTGCATTTTTGGGGTGGAGAATTTTTCTTGTCTTTCGTTTGGCACTTGTTCGTGTTAATTGGGTTTGTGATGATCGAGGCACTTATTTTGGTGCTTGAGTTTGGGGGAATTTGGCAGGAATTTTGTGACTTGTTGTGTTTGTGTTGATTAAAAAATGTGGCTTTTTTAAGGAGGTTTGAGTTGATTGAGGTATTGTTGTTTTGGGGCTTAAGTTTGGGGGAATTTAAGGAGTTTTGTGGCTTGTTGTTGTTGTTTTGTTTGTGTTTGTGTTGATTGAAAAATGTGGCTTTTTTAAGGGGGTTTGGGTTGATCGAGGTATTGTTGTTTTGGGGCTTAAGTTTGGGGGAATTTAAGGAGTTTTGTGGCTTGTTGTTGTTGTTTTGTTTGTGTTTGTGTTGATTGAAAAATGTGGCTTTGTTTAGGGGGTTTTTTGTTGATTGAGGCATTTATTTTGGTGCTTGGATTTGGGGGAATTAAAGGAGTTTTGTGGCTTGTTGTTGTTTTTTGTGTGTGCAGAGCATTTTTGTTGTTGTTTTGTTTGTGGTTGTGTGGATTCAAAAAATGTGGCTTATTTTAGGGGATTTGGATTGATTGAGACATTCATTTTGGTGCTTAAGTTTGGGGCAATTAAAGGAGCTTAGTGGTTTGTCGCTGTTTTATTTGTATGTGTTCGCCGTTTTGTGAGATTTGTTTATATTTGTGTAAAATATTTTTTACCTTAAAAATTTCAAAATAACTAAGTAAACAATTTTATCCAAGCTGTGTTGCATTAATCTTAACAATTAGAATTTTGGATAACAGAAAAACCGTTGAATCGTACATACAGGAAAACAATCATCAAATTAATTTCAAGTCTATCCAATTTAAAATACAATTGGGTATGATAAAAGTCTCTTAGATTCTATTAAATAATTTTTTATTCATTTCTCTTATAATCTTATAAAAAAACTAACATTTCTAATCCGTTCAAAGGAGGAATTTTTTTTCCAAATTCTCGTAATTATATCATCTACTTAATGTAATTTTCAACTCAATATACAATAGAAATGTGAAGACTTTTCATCCTGCGCATCTAACCAAAGTCGTTGCGTTTATTTTTCTAATAGGTCACAAGGAGATGGCGATTGAATTGTACAAGAAGGGAATCGGAGAATTGGAGAAAGGCGTAGCAGTGGAATGCAACGGTGGCAGAGGCGAAGTTTGGGAGCGAGCTCAGAGGCTTCACGAAAAGATGCGCACCAATCTGGCAATGGCAAAAGATCGGCTGGATTTTCTTGGTAAACAAATTTTATTTATTAAAAATAAGGAAAGCGAAGGCTCACGGAGAAAGTCGCTGTACCATTTGCCTGTGAGCCACGTCTATAATTGGCTGTGCTCGGATGGTCGCTTATCCAATTTCTGTCTAAAATACATTGATGTCTGTGTAAAGTGTGCGACTTTGTCAGCATGTCTCTGTGCTGTAAGTTTTCTGCTCAATTGGTGTTTATTGTTGTTCCCTAAATAAATTAATTGATATACGTACATGGGGCACTCCATGCTAATTCGACCAACGACCGAACTTCAGTTTAGCAAATATGGATCGCTATTTTTTACGTTATTCTTCTACGTAAACAATGCTTGGAGAATAAGTTGCAGATTTTTGCTTACAGAGGTTTTTTAAATTGTGGATATTTAAAATTGAATAAGAAACGCTCTGATTTACAAAAAAAAATAGTACAATACACTACAGCATTTTTTAAACGTGGAGGAATAACATAAGAAACCGCGAGTCCTATTTTTGGCAAGCTGAGGTCCAGTTTAGATCGATGATCCCAAAAATAGTTCTCTCTGTAGCTTTAGCTTGAATGAACGAAAATTCTTTATTCGCATCTCCAAACAAGCAATTAACTGTAGATAGTCACTGCATTTTTTTTCCGGAACGTTTAGAAGAGGCAATAAATTGTCAGGGAAAAGTCTAGGAATCATTTTATTTCATCAGGAAAATTATGAAAATGTTACAGAGATGTTTTTAATATTCGAAGAAAATGGGAGGAAAATCAGGGACGAATTGCAAATTTTCCGGGGAAATCTCCATAAATTGGCGTGCTAAAAAATTGATTGACTGCCAAAAACACGATTTTTTAGCACTAACTGTAACTTCGTGCGATAAATTGGTATTTAAATTTGTAAAAAAATGTGTATACGACAAAAAAATGAAAACTGGTAGCGCCGATAGATTTATTTGGATATATATTTATATATATATATTTTTTTTATTAGCGCCGAAAAGCCTATTGCAAGCATGGCAGAGAATGTTCATTCCTTTTTGTAGCGAGTGTTTGTGAGCTGAAAAGTTTGGAAATAACCAACGAGAGCGACGGAACGAACGGAAGATGTACGGAGGCTGAGCGACCTGGACAATTTCTCAGGGCCAGACGCAACGCCCAAACCGTACGGTCGTCACAATCGTTAACGAACGACGCAAGACACTCTAATAATGCACAAACAATCAATGCGTCGCACAATACGTACACACAGATACCAAAAGCAACGCCGAGGGCACGATCGCCCAAAACGTCCTATGCTCGTGCCCCCGAAGGTACCGTTTTCAACCATTCTATCAATCTCTCGAATTCTCACACCTTTTCACTCTGGATCATTAATCTTTCCACAAATCTCGCATGTTTTTCATGTATATTAACATACAGCCAGCGTCGCACTGTATTTTCTATTTGTGTAAATTGATTGAATGTAATTATCGTTTCTATATCGTGAAATAATTGAAAGCATTTTCTGTTGATAGCAGAGAATGAAACAATAATTCTTCCCATAAAATTGACAAAAAAAAAAAAGTTGAAGGGATAAAAAGAGGACATTAATTTAACCGAATTTTCTCTACACAGGCATTTTTTAATTCTTTATTTTGCATGAAATGGAGTGGAGAAAAAAACCTGAGAGGATTTCAAAAAGGCTCCGGATTTTTGGTTTAACTGGAAAAATGAGAAAAAATTTAATGAAATTGTTTAGTGCATCTGTAATACGTAAAAGAATGTGTATGTGCGAATTTTGATTGTTGCTTTGCACAGCAAGAAATGAATAATAACGATTATTCGAGAAAAAAAAACACAAATTGTAGAAGGGTTTTCAAGACATCATAAAAACGAATGATTCTTGACGCAGCAGATTTTTCTGTTACCGTAGCGTCCGGAAGGAAGCTCAACGTTGCTGGAAAACGCGTAGCAGGTTCGGTAATGAGCAAAAGCCAAACTTTGCCGCGCAGCATGGGACGTTCCACGCCGACGCTTCCGTGCCACAGAACCACGCCGATAAAACCCTCGGGCACGCCGCCTTCCATTAAACGGCAGCTTTCCGTGCCTGGAAATGGTTCGCCGATCCGTCGACCTGGTACGCCGAGCGGTACGCACAGCAATCGCGGCACTCCCACGAGAAAAGTGCCTATTCTCAAAGGTGTCGATCCCAAACTTGCTCAAGTCATTCTTGATGAGATTCTCGAAGGCAGCGCCGCTGTTCAATGGGAGGATATCGCTGGACAAGAGGTACAAACACACCGACTCATTATTTTAGGAGAACAAAAAAAATTCACGAATTTTTGTACATTTTTTCAAAGGACACGTAATTTTCTAATTGCTTCTTTGTTTCGAGAATAATTTGTTTTTTTTTAATGAAGGAACATTGTCAATTTTATCATTGGCTAAGCGATTTTGTGAATGTTTTGACAAATCAGGAATTCTTGTAAATTTTTGTTAAAAGTCAGAGTATTTCGTTAATTTTGAATAAAGTTAGGGACTCTTTCAATTCATTTTTGTTTTTTTTAGGAGTAAAGAAAATTAATTCGCGTTAAAGGGACGATTATAGTTATTCCCTTTTTTTTTTTGCAGACTGCAAAGCAAGCGCTACAAGAAATGGTGATTCTGCCGTCGTTGAGACCAGAGTTATTCACAGGGCTGCGAACCCCTGCGCGAGGATTACTGCTTTTTGGTCCACCGGGTAACGGGAAAACTCTGCTTGCTCGGGCTGTGGCGACTCAATGCAACGCGACTTTCTTCTCGATATCCGCGGCGAGTTTGACTTCGAAATATGTCGGGGAGGGTGAAAAATTGGTGCGAGCGCTTTTCGCTATAGCTCGGGAACTTCAGCCTTCTGTGATTTTTGTCGATGAAGTTGATTCGCTGCTGAGCGAAAGAAGAGACAATGAACACGAAGCTTCGCGGTACGTAGGAGAATTATTTTATATAAAAAGAAAAATCTTCTGATTAAATCTTTGATGAAATTGTGAAAAGTTCTTTACATTGAATTTTTTATTTTAATAAATGTTGACAAGATTTTTCAATTCTTTTTAGTGTTCAATCTTAAATTTTGTTAACTATAGAAAAATTGTAGTGTATCGATGATTCATAAAAATGTTCTACTTTAACAATTTCAACATAAAAATTTGACTTTAGCTCTGAAAAAAATATATACCTACTAAAATCTGATCCTTCGTTTTCAATAGACGATTGAAAACGGAATTCCTGGTCGAATTCGACGGACTGCCTTGCAACCCCGAAGAAAGAGTGCTGGTGATGGCAGCGACGAATCGACCCCAAGAATTAGACGAGGCGGCGTTAAGAAGATTTACGAAAAGGGTTTACGTGAGTTTACCGGACGCGCGTACAAGAGTGATGCTCCTAACTCGGCTTTTGGGCAAGCACAATGATCCATTGACGGCCGAGGAATTGGAGGAAATGGCAGTTTTGACGGACGGATATTCCGGAAGTGATTTGACTGGATTAGCGAAGGATGCAGCCCTCGGACCGATTAGGGGTGAGTTTTTTTTCGCAATTTCGTACCTATTTTCCATTTGGTTTTCCAAATTCTGCCTGTTTTTAATCATACATTTTTAATAAATTAATTTTTTCTTCACGAATGGGTGTATTTTTGTTAAAAACGACAAAAGTATTCTCAAAAAAAAATGTGAAGACTCGAAAATTAGTCTTATCAAAAATACTTATTTTGTTTATCGACATTCTGACGTTTTTGCAATTGTTAAATTTTTTTTTACCCTCTTTTTGCGAAGCCATTTTATTAGAAAGCTTCTTCCAGGAGCGAAAGGCTTAAAAGTCGATTAAAGTCGTTTAATTCGAAAGGTTATTTCGTAATAACACACTATTTCGTTGAAAAATCAAAATACGTTTTGAATTTTGCTGGACAGAGCTAAATCCGGAGCAGGTAAAGGCCCTGGACTTGAATTTGGTGCGAAACATCACGATGCAAGATTTCCTAGACTCACTGAAGAGAATTCGTCGCTCGGTGTCTCCGGCAAGTTTGGCCGCTTATGAGAAGTGGAGCCTCGAGTACGGAGACGTGAGTCTTTGATTTAAACAGCGCTCGAGAGTCGAGCTTCGCGCTTTGTTAAAGAATCTCGGTAATCGCGTTTTTTTTTCGCGTACTTATTGCTTATAAGTACCTCGCAGTGTTTTTACCGAGCAATCGTTGTACTCTCCGCTCGAAATCGATCGCAAATTACGAGCGAATTTCGTACACATTTTTCCACGAGGAGGCTTAAATTTTAAAAAAGTGGAGAAAAATTCACCACTTTTCGAATTGTCGTTAAACAATGTAGATAAACAATTCCAAACAGGCACTTAGCGGTGCTAAAATAGACACGCAGAAGCCCTTAGAAATTCCGAAATCAAATATGGGTACGATTAATTGCTTTTGAACCATCGTTCGATTATTTTCGCTGATCATCTACCGAATTTACAACCCATTGTCATATTTTTTTACCAAGTGCAAAAACAATTATTACACATACAGGAAATATATATAACACCGGAAAAAAAGTTTAAAAAAATAATTAAATTGAACCGATTGAACTAAAAACACGAATGAGATATATTACTTTCTTTTCATATTGCGAAAATAGTTGAATGATGATTTTTAAGAATATATGAGACGTGCCAATCTCTGCTCTTATATCAGAGATCGCCGTGGCTTTTATTACAATTTTTGCAAGCACTTCGAAATAGGAAAAAAAAATGAAGAAAAAGGGGAATAAAAAGTAAATAAGAAACAAGGAGTACACACCTACAAATGCAACCACGCACGTCCAAGGAGATAATAATGTAAACGAGAGTTATTAATCGCATATTTATTCGTAATTTAGCTACCGATATCCATGTACAAAAGACAACTCCTATATCAAATCGTATTTAACTTTGTGTGCGTGTATGTGTGAAATGTTTGTGATTTTCGAGTGAATGAAAACGGAGATTCAATGATTTGCTAAAGATTGGGAAAGGAGATTTATTGACAGGCCTTGATAGAGTCAAATAAACCCCGGGTATAGTTGAGATCGAGGAATTCGTTTTCTTAGCCTCGAATTTACAGTCTCAGTTGAAATTTTAAGTGGTTCTACCGACACAATTCAATCCAACGTGAAATTTAGCGGAAATTTGGTTATTTCTAAATGGAATAAAAATCTGAAACAAACTCAAGCACGTTAAAAATCCTGCAAAGGTTGAAAGAAGTTTCAACAATTTTGCTTTATTTAATACTATTTTGGAATAAATATTATACAAAATCAATCTCTTCAGCATCTTCAACGTGGCTGAACTTTTGTTTTTCACATTTTTATTCACAAAGTATTTGACATTCTCTCTAAATCTCAGGTTTGATCGGAATGTATCGCTTTAAACTGCTTCAAGTTCGAACGGACGTATAAAATAACATGAAATTCGATTTTAAATCCGAACTTGAGTTCGAACTCGGGACTATAAATTCGATCTTTGGTCCAGTCACAGAGGCAAAGGAAATACGCTTTGCACAATATTTGAATAAAAATGCATTCAAAATCCGATTCGCTTCGAATAATTGTGAGGAATATTTTTGATGCTTCATTCGGAACACAATTTGTTTCTCAAATTACATTTTTTTTGTCGCTGTTATTTTTCGTGTGAGAATCAGTATTGAAAAAACAGCGCACAAAAAATTATTTGTCCTTTTGTGGATGAAAAAAAAAAGTTTAAAGAGTATAGGCAGTGATTGAAATCGGAAAGTATTTCGAATGCATTATTATGAGAATAAGTTTATTCCCGAAGTCGAGAATGTTTATTAAATCGCTGGAAGATTGTTAGTTCTGCTTATTTGCCTCCTTTAGTGACACGGTAACAGCAAATTCTCGAAACGGCATTTCGTTTTTCCTAATTAATTCCCCTTTTCGTAAGAATCTGAATTTCTAACGAAGTTCCTATCGTGACAAACTGTTTTCGGATTGTCGATAAATTTGAGATAATCTTGCTGACGCTATAAAATAATTGTGGTGTTTACGAAGCGTTGTCTTCAACAAAAATGAATTGTATATTTCCAAAAATTGTACTTCTTCGTAAAATTTTGTATCAAACAATTGTTCCTTTTTTTTGTTCGTAAAATTAATGTTCAACGAAAAAGTGTAAGACACAAAAAACACAGAGCTGTGTTTGTGGTAAAAAATAGCATTTTTGGATTCCCCGAAAATGTATTGTCAAAAAAATGTGCACAAACGAAAATAAAATGTCCATGATTTTTGATAAAACAAAATTGGTCGCAAATTTAACGAGAGATGAGAAGAAAATGTTTGGAAAGTTAATCTGAGAATATAATGTGGCTTTTGATGTTTGTGGATATTGGAAAACGTTGTGATAAACTCGAAACTGGATATTTATATTCCTCTGTGGCGTTCGGACTACCTCGCGGTTTGATTTTTTTTTTCTCGATACAAAGTGATATTGGAATCGATCGACACACGGTGTAAGCAAAACCCTCAACTACAACGAAATGCACCCATGTAAGATACCCGATTTTAAGCAACACGTTTATTAAGGGGAGCAATTGCTTTAGGGGACCGAAAATTTGGTGATTTTTAAAATGTGAAGAAAACCATGGAAATTTCCCAAACTCTGATGCATGCAAAAAGTTTTAAAAATTATCAGGAATGTATGGAAACATGAACAAATTAACGCCAGGGTTCGGTAATTTTTTATTGTTTTATTTTTACATTTAAAAGATCACCTAATTTTCGATCTTTTAAAGTAGCTGCTCCCCCAAAAATCCTCCCCTTAGCGTGTAAGGCAAACGCGATTCCTTCGCGTTCAAACTATTTATTTCAATGTAAAAAAGACAACAAACAAGACAAATTATTGTGATAACGATTGCGACGAAACTCAATGTAGATTTTCTAAAGCTCTCGTAGCAGTTTTTCTTTCCTCTTTTTTGCACGAATAGCGCTGCGGAAAACGTTGATGATATTGGTTTATTTTTTATTATTTTGTCCTCCGAAATGACCCACGTTTCTGCCATTTCTTGTCTGTTTTCCAGTTTCTGAACGAAAATACTTGAATCAATCTTGTGATTACTTGAATTTGTTACCTTTTGAAGTGATGTACAATGTTGGCAGGTATAAAAAATGATAAAAGAACGAGCTTTTTGCATTACACACTTCCGAACGATGTGATGATTAACTTAACGAGATCGGCAAAGTGTAATTTTCTAATTATTTTGCAGACTTTTAGATTGACAATTTCTGCACTGAATAAAATAATGACAATTCTGCAGTTCCAAAAATGCGCGATCATCGAATGACGATGAGAAATAATAAATTATGTTTAGGAGTCGAATTTTCGGTGACAATTTTGATTTTAATGTTAATAATTATCAAAGTTAGGTGTGAAAATTCGTGTCTCGACTTATAAACAATTTCTCAAGCAATTAAAAAACTACATTTCGCCGGTCATATCATTCATAAGACTAATCCATAATCTAAAAGTCTAATCGATAAAAATAAGGCACTCTGAAAATTCGATGCAAGATGCACACGATTATCGAAAAAAATGTTAAATGAACAAAAAGAAAGCTTGCTTGTCCAGAAAATAAAGAATTTCGGCGCTGTGAAAAAGCCCTCTACTCATACGTTAACGAAAAACAAAACGAGTACAAAAGTGAGTCGGTTAAGAAATAAAAGCCTTCGGTTTCTTTTTTATCGTAAGAGCCTCTCTTTTCAGTTGTAAATTAAGGAAATAAACCTACGGCTTCGTCTTTCCACTGTTGCAAACCTACGAGAATTTAACTAGACGCGAATTGCATCTGTGGATGTTAGTCATAAGATATTTAACGACACATTGATAAGCTGAAAAAAAATCTGCTTGAAATTATCGCTATTTGAGAAATAAACTCGTAAATGAAATTTGATGCCCAATGAAATTTTGAAAAATCTAATGTAAAATCATGAAGAGTATCAGAATCTTGCATTATATTTCCATATTAATATTTTTTTGTTCGTGTACAAAATTTCAAGCAGATTTTTGTAAAAATTGTAGCGTTAAAACGCCGGTTAATGCGTTTTTTGATTAACTTCTCATTATTTCTATCTTAAGATGGAAAATATCCACGAGCTCAAAGAAATATCTTAACGCGATGCTTGTGCATCGATCACGCGATTTTTGTCCTATTTCCTTGCTGTGGAGTACAGAATTATAATCGATTAAACAACGCGAAGATGTGAACATTTAAATAATGAAAACGCTATCTTCCAGCCTTCCGATTGCGACACACAGCTCAGCCTTGATCCGGTTATTTTGCTACTTTTATAACTCATAGCAATAAGGCTAATAAGGACTGTACAGTTTTACGATATTGTAACTCTTATTCGTATTATCCAGAGTGTTATCGTGGACAGAAATCGCAAATTTCGCTGCTACGATTATTAATCACTGACGATTCTTCCGCGTAAGAAAATATTATGATGCGTATACTCCCTCAACGATGAGCGAAATTCGAATGAACATTTGGTAACAATACTCGCCGTATTCGGCAAATAAATTATTTAATTGCTTTTTTTTTTCAATCCACAAAATAAGGAGAGAAAATGTTGAAGGTAATCTGAGGTAATATCCTGGGAAATTGTTCTCGTTGTTAATTTTATTTTTTTCTCAAACGGATTTTAATACGTTTTTATTCGAATATCTCTCATCGTTGTGATCAGCGATTGTTTATTTATTGCATAATTGCCAGTCAGAGTTGATAATTCGAATTGAAGATTAATCGAATGGCTTTGGGTCTTCAGAAAAATCCTTTTTTTCTTTACAATGTGATACTCGTTACGAGGCTTCGATATTTATAGTAAAGTTTGCTTTCCAATCTAATTAGTTTATTTTTTATTTTTTTTTATTTGTTTAACAGCGTCGACTGCTGTAGGTCATTATCCGAAACTAATTAGTTTCTTTTAATTTTTAATAATCAACCATTTAAACAGGATTTTAAGTGGTTCAAGGAATCAATCATCAAAAAAGGGAAAAAAGTAAAAAGGATTATAGGCCTTTTTTCATAACGATGATTCCAAAAGTTTATTAATAGGAAAAAATGTTAATAAATATTTTTAGTTGTTAAAAATTAAGTTTTAGTCTTGCTGAAAAATCTCAGAAAATATTTCTTCGTTCGAAGGAAGAATTTATTGAAACAGAAAAGCCCAAAGAAAAAAACGAGTAACACGAATGAAAAAATTGGTATAAATCGTCAAAATTTCTCAGTGATTGTAAAAAAAATACAACTCTGATGTAAATATGTGCTTTAGACGAGTCGAAAAGTTTCGAAAGCTTGAAAAATGCGCGTTGGCATCGCTACCGAAAAATGAATGCGCAATAAATATAGCAATTATCCATCGTATATGTTATTGACAGATAAATAGAAATTGTAAGATAAGCCGATTGAAATTTTTTTGTCTTTGACTTCCATTGCACATAGCGAGTATTGAGAGGTTCGTCGTATGTAGATAATTATTTGAATCTGCTATGAACTTCCAGTAAAATCAGAAGAAATATAAAATTCATCGAGAATAGTTGATATTGATAAATGAACATTTTATAATTGACGTAGTTGAACCTCAATCGATATTGTATATTTTAAGTTGCATCGTTACGTTGTTATAAGTATTAACACTTATCGATAGATCTCAATATGTTTCACGGAGAAAAATATAGCACGTAAAGCAGCAGATGCACCGAATTGTCGCGACTGGCATCTCGATTAAATGTAATTGATCCTCTTAACGAAATGGAAAATAAAATGAAGCGTCAAGTTGGGAAAAGAAATTATGCAGTCCTGACAAAAGTGATTATTGTACAATATTAATGGCTGAAATTAAATAAATACCATTTGAAACACATAAACACTTTTTGTAACTAGTAGTATGAACATTTTTCGATCAGATGTTTTTATATTAAATTTATACTGATTCTATCATTCACAATATTATTTTTAAACATCTAAGGGTAATAACAATAGGCCCTCTTTGATATTTTTTCGCATTTTTTTTTATTATGGCTTTTTCAAAATGTTTTTTTTATGTCGGGATACTTAAAATGATTTGAAACCTCGTATGCCTAGGTTTTTTCTTTGCAGCTTGACGAGTCGACGATTTTTTCTCTTCACCGCGTTGCTCTTCATTAATCTGTTTTCTGAAATACAAAGGTAAGTTGCAAGTAATCTGCAGAATTACCTATTACCTATTTTAAGATATTATCTTTGGTGATGACACCAAAAGTAGAATTTTATTCTGCAGTAGAAAAAAAATGAAAACTGTCGTTAAAAGACTATTTAGAATAGAGAAGCTAAAATTTGCAGCAAAAAATATCGCCCCGTTCGAATTAAAAACAGTTTTAGGAAATTAATCAAAATCAATCAAAACGTTTTCCTATAATACAAAATACTCTCGATTCCTGTGAAGAATGAAAATAATAAATTCAGATTCAAAAAGTATAAAACAAAAAAGGGTAAAATAGTCCATATGCAGAAATATGGACGACTAATGTCACCGCGCCAAGAAATAAGAAAAAAATGTGCGAACGCGCAGAAAATGGAACCTTGCCAAATTATTAAATGCGACTGTGAAAAAAGTATCAGAACCGGATAAGTTGAAATGAATTCTATATCAATAACAACACCAGCTCCGAATTTAGACGCGCATATCTTGAAAAAATAATAATAATAATAATCATAGTTATAAATGAAGAAGCAAATTCAAACTTGAAGAATTCTGCGTTTAATTTGCCACAATAATTATCATCACAGCTCATTTATTCGCTAATTTATCCTGTTAATAATAAACCAAAATGAAAAAAAGTCTATAACTTTTTGAACGCATTTTTGCCAAAATTCTTCTCCTTTAAAATTCGAAGAAAAAATTATATCACAAGGAAATAGAACATGGAAAAAATATCAAACTTCACAAAACATTCATGAAAATATTGAGTTAATAGACTGTTTTTTTTTTTTCAGAAATTGAAGTAAATTTCGATTTCTTGGCACTGCAAAAATTGGAGGCAAAAATTTTTTTAAAAATGCAATAATTATGTACAGCAAATATAAAATTTCGTGATTTTCTGGTTCTTCGAGAAGGCCAGTGTGTCCGATGAAAATCGACAAATAAAAAGGGCGTAAACGGGACAATTTTGAGATGGTAGCAATGTATTTTAAATATTTATTCCTTTTTTTTTTTCATTGAAAGGACAATTTGTTTGTTTTTTTGTTTGTTTGTTTTTTTATTATAAGATAACATTATCCTATGCATTGTCGAGGGGTTTCATCACCCTGCCGTACCTAAATTACTCTTTATATAACATTCTTTACTTTATGTCTTCCATCGCTTCACTGATTAGTTTAATCCATAGTCAAATTCTTACGTTCGCTTCTTCGCGTCACTGTTTATCCAAACTCGACCTATATCTTCATTTTTCATTTCTTCGTTTATTTATTTTTATTTTTTCTTCAAATTTATTATTTCTGCTTAGTCATTGCTATGTTCAAGTGTCGTGTCTTCTCATTTTTTTTTTAAATCTCCAGTATCGTTCTCGTCGCAAAATTTGTCTGCATTTTCTTTTCTTTTTTTTTCTTTTTCATTTTGGAGTAGGGGGCTGTTGAAAACGTTTCTATCGTCGGTGGTTATTATTTTATTTTGTGTTTGACGTTTTAAAAATTCACAAAAAAACTCACCGCAAATATCAGTTTGTTTGTTTTTTTTTCTTCTTCATCAAATTATCAATTAATTACATGCTTAATAAATCTGTGGCTCACTATAGTGTCGGTTAATCTAAGATTGAAAAAAGGGGAAAAAATTGAAAATGCTTTCGGAATGCTATGGACTCTGAATATCAAAGATGACACCCAAAATAAAAAACTGGAATCCCAAGATCGTCGAGAGGACCAGAAAAAAACGAAAAAAGATAAGGAAATAAATATTAAAGCTAAGGCGACGACAGAAGCACGTGTTTTTTTCTCTCTCTCGCTTTGCTTTTGTTGCTTCTTCGGCTTTGACGAAAAATTCGTAACAATCAATCTCCGCGGTTATTACATTAATTGGAAGACGCGAATGGATAGAGATTTTATCACTTCTTTTTCCTCGGCGAAGAAGACGGAAAAACGCTTAACGCGTTCTTTCTTTGTTTAAACAACAAAAAGAAACGGAAAGTCTCGCAAAATTCCTTACTGGAAATTTACAAATCAAACTTATTCATCCAATGGGCATTATTTTGTGGTACAAGACGAAACAGCAAAGAAAAAAACTAAAGGAAAAGATACAAATCTAGTGTCTCTGTACAACGGCAGGCGATTACTTTCGTGGTCTTTTTGTCCCTTATTTATTAGGCGAGTTTCTGTGAAAAGATGTTTTTTCGTCGTTATCGTTGTTTTTGTTGTTGTTCAGTGGAAGAATGTATCCGACTGCTGATTTTTTCATCGAGTAAACATTCAATTTTTCAATCGTCGACCTTATTCGATAGCCTTGAATGGAAATAAAATGACTGTGAGCCTCGTGAAGTGCGAATGGTGCGGGAATCGCGTCGGCAATTGAAAAATCGTGGCAAATATAATTCGTGTAATTAATTTTCATTATCGATTATTCGGACGATTGCGAATTATTCTTAAATTCGGAGTTTTTATTATTCGTGATTATGAACGTTTGGTACATTCGAATATTTGGATTATTCAAATTATTGGAATATTTTAACAACGCGAACATTCGAAAAATTTGAACAATGCGAATGCCAGAATTTTCGAGAGAAAAAAAACGCCCGAATTTCACGAATATTCGAATTCACTTAATTCCGGAATTACTCGAATATCCAATTTAAAAAATAACGAACAAAACGCAACCGTCGAATTAGTCGAAATTTCGAATATTCGCTGCTCCCTGATTCACCGATTGTCTCCAATTAACGTAAAAAAGAGTTGCGAATTTTAACAGTACTTCAATGACGAACGACGAATGGAAATTCGTTGCGAACACTGAACCACCGACGATAGGCGTGCGCCTAGAAAGCGGCTCGAATGATTCTCGTATACAACTTCCTGCATCATTAAAGAATATCATGCAATCGCAACAATCGAATTATCGTTGAGCCCCGAAAATGGGAGTCGTTTACAAGTCGAGGCCGCGTTCTTCTCGTCGCTTTCGGCAAAAAGAAAATGAGAAATGTACAAAAAAAAACCAAAAAAGAAAAGAAATTGTCGCTTCGGAAAAAAGAAAAGAACGAAATATAGCTACGCAATGATTGCTTTCGAGAAAAAAACTCCGAAGAAAAAGTCGAGCAGCGGCAGCGTCGGTCAATGAAATTCGATTCGCGAAACGATGGCCCCAAAATCTCGAGAAAAACAACCGCGTTTTTTTGTTCTTTCACCGCGAGACTAAAAAAGTGTCGTCTTCTAATTTCCTTCTGTACGTCCAACGAAAACGAAAAAAAAAAAAAAAAAAAAAATAATAATAACATTAATAAAAAAAAAGAAACACAAAGGAAAAAAGAAACGCCGAGTTTCTCGAGATGCTGAGGATTGTTTTCCTAAATTTCACGTCACTTTAGTGCTTAACACTAGTATTATTGTTATTTTCCTTCTTTTTGGGGAGGTAAAGAATACGAGCGATTTAGATATGCAGAGTGTTTCGGAACTTAAACGTAAGGACAACATTTGTTTTTTGTTCTTTTCCAATGTTTTCGTGTTTTATGTTATTTCTCAAATGTTTATCGGGTATTCGTGTACTGGTATTGTTGTTCTCTCTCCCTCTCTCTCTCTCTCTCTCTCTTTCTCTCGCTTTTTAAATCGTTCGGTCGCTGATGCGGTCGATTAAACGGTTTTTTAGTTTCAGTTGGTTTCTGGTGTTTGTTTGTCTCGAGAATAACGATTTTTCGAAGCAGCCCCCGTGTGGTCTCGTTTTTCGTTCCGCAACTTATGAAATTCTTCTTCTCCGCTGTTATCTCGTTCAATCATCCTCGTTCTTGTCGGTTTTTCGTCGTTTTCATTGCGTCGGGTACTGCGGCATGGTGTAAGCTACCATGGCCGGCTGTTGGCCCGGCTGAAGAGGCGCCGTTGCACTTGGAGGCGCTGCGGTCGCTTGTCCGGGCTGCCATGTGCCGCCTCCAGGTGCTTGCATCCTCATGCTGTTCATGTACTGCTGAGCTTGTTGCTGACCGTAGTACTGGCCGTAATATTGAGCCGGCTGAAGAAATTGGCCCTGCATCTGTGGATAGCCTTGAGGGTACCAATAGCTCGCCATTTGCTGACCGTAGCCGTAAGGATACTGTCCAGCTCCTGCTGTCACCTGCAATTTCGCACGATTTTCGTCAATGGATTTTCACATTTATTTATTTCGGTTTTAATGGTAACAGTGAAGCCGAGAGCCGGTGAGGAATCGTTTTAGAATTTTCGTTACGTGCAAAGCTTAGAGAAAGAAAAAAAGGGAGGATAGTAGTTTTGCAAATTGCTTCCTCACTATTTTCTGCTTTTTACGAAGCTTCCTTTACGGGAAAGTAATGCGATTAGGGAGTGAATTAATAAAATGCGTATTTGCTTTTGGGGAGAATGTTAATGATGGTAATTGTTCATTGTAAATAATGGGCGGAGAATTTATATTGTGTGTAGTTTAATGTATTGTTTATTTTTTTGTAAGTCCGTGTAGGAAAGTTAATTTTATTTTAATGTACGGGTAAGATTTAAGTTAACTTATTTAAAAATATGATTTTATTTACGAATTTAGAAGATTGTACATCAACTAATACGACTTTTGTATCGAATTTAGCAAAATTGTACAGTAATTGTACGTTATGTAGTAAATTTTCGCGTTCTCTTGTAAAGACACGTTAAAATTGCATTCGCAGTCAATCCTGACAATTTGTTCGTTTGCCAAATGTCATATGGAATGTATCTCTAATTCCTAATCTTTATATTCGTAACAGGATGCTGATCGATTCTAGGTTCCTCATAGAGGAAGTTTTGTAAAAAGAGAAAATAATCAAGAAGCAATTTGCAAGGCTTTTCACGCTCTCATTAGTTTTAAAGAAAATCGTAGATTTATTTTTCGGCAATGTTCGTTTGTTGTAGTAAATAAATCTACAATTCTAAAAATTGCAACGATCTTTTAAACCTTACAAATAAAAAAAATAACCGCAACCTTCTAAAAAAAATTCAAGTATATTCTGTATTTCTTTTGTTTCCCGAAATTTCCTTTAAAAAAGTTAGATGCTGATTTAAAAAATAAGAAAACGAAGCGTATGCAAGATTCTACTTTACAAGTTCTTAAAAATGATGCGATCTTGAAAAAAAAAAATCGGGAAAAAGGCTTATTAATTCCGGATTAACGTTTATGTGCATAAACGGAATTGCTAATTGATTTCGGATGACAATGTTTATATGTATATGTAAATGAGTGTGTTTAAAATGGTCAAGCATTGTCGCTTCGACCACGGGATGGATCTTAGGACATTGTCCGGGTTAAAATTGAATGAAAATCAGTAAATAACGATTGGCACAAGTTCTTTTAGTACCTGCTGAGCCTGCTGATTAGCATTGGGCCCCACGCTGTTTGGATCTCCGTTTTCCTTTCCCCAAAAGCATTTGACGATGCTTCCGTTTATCTCTGTATTATGCGTTGCCTCGATCGCGTGCGTCGCCGCCTCCTTGGTTGTAAATTTGATGAAAGCATAGCCCTTGTCCTTGAACACTCGGATATCCTGGATGGTGCCGAACGGTGAGAATGTTTTTGTTATCAGCTCGTCCGTTATGCCGTTTGTGAAACCGCCGCAGTAGACGGTACAATTTGTCGGACTGCTTTGGTTGTACACCTGTTTTCCACAAAAAATTCCATCATTTTATTCGTAATTCCAGCATTTTATGCATTTTTTAAAGCTTCCGCATAACCAGTCGGTTTTAGAGGCACAATTGTCATACTATTTTCATGATATTCTAAACAGGAACTTAGATTTGTTTTTAAATATTTTTTTTTTGTGTAGGAAAAGAAGATTAGCAGAGTTGAATTAAAGATATGAATCATTGGTAAATGATTTTTTAATTGGTGAATTTAATTTAATAATCTGATTACAATTATTGTTGAGGTTTTTTTTTCTCTTAGTATAATAAATAATTATGGAAGTCAAGAAATCACTAAGAAAATGGAGATGTGTGAGATTTTATGTTTGGGATTCTTGTAAAAGTTTCATGGTTTTCAGCCTGGAAAATATTGTTAGGGTTTCAAACGATTGTAAGGAATTCAATTGAAAACAGTTGCAGGGATCTCTTTATGGTGAATCTTACTATGATTTAATTGTAATAAAAATAAAAGTTTCCAAATACTTCTTGTTTTTAAACTTTCTTTCAGGTAAGAATGTATTTACATTCTGTCCAGAATAAAAGGACAAATATGAGACATAATTTTTAATGGATTATCAATATTTTTTTTCTGAAACTTACAGAACATGTTTTCATAATTTTTAACTGAATAATTTTTAATTGGTTTCTTCAAATTTTATAACTCGATTTTTAATCACCTAATTTAATAGGGTTTTCGAGAATCCTACTTTTTTTTTTTTATAATTTATAATTCCCCAAATGTCACCAATATCCACTTCTTTCCTCCAAATATGACCAAATAAATTTCAGCACAAATTGAAAAAAACATCGATTATTAATTCCTTGGAAACACACAAATGTTGTTTCAAACTCAGACAACAATTTCAAATTATTTTTCCCTATATTACAATCAACCATAGTTAATGCCTGCAAATAAAACATTGTGATTCAAATTTACCAAGAATTTCTTTGAGTATTCCTTAAAAAATTAGCAAACATTTTTGGATAGTAAAAAGTGTTCCTTGATTGACCTCATGTTTTACATTTTACCTCAAATTTTGCAACAATTTTTCTCAATTTTCTGCTAAAACCTGTAAAACAATCTCAAAACATGAAAATTGAGGCTTTTGTGTTTTGAAAACTCAGAAAAGTGGCAAATTACTTGATTCTTCATCCCGAAAAATACAAAAAAAAAAAAACGTTCTTAACGAAAACAACTACTTTAAGTAACCAAAACTTGGGTGACAATGACAATGAACATTTTCAAAACTCTCAAATTTACTTATTCGTGTTTCCGCGCATCTCTGGTAATTATTGTAATTTATTTCATGCATTAATTGAGGTAGAATGCGCAGTATTCCTCAGTCTGCTCACAATGATATTTTCTATTTGCAGAAATTATGCGCCGGGCAATTTCCATCTGCAATCACCCAAAAAACAATTTCTACCTTGTTGAGATGTTTTCCAGGACCTCCATAAACCTCTATATCACACAAAAAATCAAATATCGAACGTTTAAACACATTAGAAAAAAGGATCAATTTTAGCATATTTTCGACCCATACAAACATTCAATTTTACATTCTTCCCCATAATTTACGTTCGCCTTCCCCGAAAACATCCCGACAACATAGAATTTCATTTTATCCGATTCCAGATGCGAATTGTGAGCTCTACAATTCCTGTGAACAGAAAACAAGACAGTGAACACCCCAAAAAACCACAACGTCTGAATGCTACACAAAATAATGGCCGAAAAAAAAATGACCAGAGCCACGATAACAAGGCCACGAATGGATCATTATCGCCCACTGAAATTTTCTCTCCTGCGTCAAAAAAAATCTGCCCGAATCCCCCAAAACATTGTTTCTTCAACGAAAGCTAATCTCGCAGAACAAAAGTAACGCGGGGCGTTTAAGAAAACTCGTAAAATCTCTGCGATTCTCCGGATCCTCCGTAGCGGAGGCTACGGAGAAGCCTTTTGTAAACCGAGCGCAACCAATGGCGACGTGAAAGCGAAAGCAGCGATAATACCTCGTCGTAGTTAGGTTTGCTATTGTTGGAGTGTCTGGGTCTTTCGGACCTAGGCGGCGGAGGTTTTCTGGTGGACCAGTTGGTCCTGATGCTGCGGGAGCCGAGCCACTGTCCGTTCATGGCATTGATAGCGGCCTCGGCCTCGGATTTTTTGACAAACGAGACAAAAGCGTATCCTTTGCTTTTGTTGGTCTGGGCGTCGCGTACGATTCTGCAGTTGCTTATTTCGCCGAAAGGCGCGAAGGCCTCTTTGAGGGTGTCGGTGTCGATTTCGGGGGAGAGGTCCCCGACGAATATGTGGTGATGGTTGCTGGTATCGAGTTTTGGTTGATTGCCTGGGCTCGTGGCCCAGTTAACCTTCATCTCCCGTTCCAAAAACGACCTCTTGTTCATGGCGGCGAGTGCGGTCGCCGCGCACTGGTGATTCGTGAATTCCACGAAGGCATAGGGATCGTTGCCGGGTTCGCGAATTATTTTCGAGCCCTTAACGGCACCGATTTGTGAGAATAACGCGCACAGAAGTTCATCGGACACCGAAGCGTCGAGATTTCCCACGTAAAGCGTACGGGGATGGCTTTCCTCGCTCATACTGTCCTCTCTCTTATTTCCCGCACACAAACTCTCTCTCTCTCTCGCTCTTTCTCGGTTTATCTATCTCTCTCTCTCTCTCTCTCTCTCTCGCCAAGAGGCCACCTTTTCTCTCACCTTAATCTACGAGCGATTAATTTACAATTAACGTTACCGTCGCTCACCACTTTCATCTACCTTCGATCGATCATTTGGCTACTATCCACTCGTATCAGCCAAAAGCCTTTTATTTATCTCCTTTTTATTTCCTTGTGCAGACCGAGGGGCAAAATTATAAACGCGAAAACGCTTTTTAACGTAAGAAGCTGCTACACCCAGCCTCTACGTCATACTAACATAAAATGGCGGCTCGTTGACTGTGTGCTGCTGCTGCTGCTGCCGCCGCCGCTGCTGCTGCTCTCTACTTTTCCCTCTCGCTTCGCTCTCTCCCCTCTCTCTTTTTCCGCACGTTTCTTCGATTCGCTAGATTTTTTTTATTCGCCCCCCCGACGCCGCTTAATGTTTTGTTTAATCATCGCGTTTTCTGTTTTGCATCGTATTTCAGAGGTTTTCTTTTTTTACATAAATTTGTTATGTTTTTTGCGTAGTTCCGGTTTGTCCTTATCTTTTCTCGTCGCATATAACCGAATTTCTAACCCTTTGCCCCGGCGATTCGGGATTCGGGTGTTCTTTTTTTTTTTTCTTTTCTTTTCTTTCTTTTTCGTTCCTGCTCGCTTTTTGATTGGCAAGGGATTGTCAACGGGATTTCCGGAAGTTGACCAATCAATGAGCGGTCTGTTAATTTAACGATAATCAGCGGAGAACACGTGTTGCGCTTTTTTTATTGTTGCTTCGCACACCACGACGTGTCCGGGGTTTCGTAACAGGTGGCGCGAAAAATGCCCGACGCTGATTGGACGAGCGGTGACAGGACGTTGGAAAAGGACGCGCGCTATTGGACGGAATTGGGGAAGCGTCGGTTTGGCGGACGCCGACGCCGCCACCGCCGCGGCGGCGTCGTTACCACGACGATTTTCCAAATGTTTGAATTCTCGGAAACCGGTTGAACCCGCACGAGCCACTGCGTGACGTACGCATGTCCGTCAATCATGAATTACGTGGATTATTGTAGATGGTCTACTTTTTTTCCAGGGACTCGTCGCGCCGAGAGCGCGTTCCCGAACTCGGTCGGTAACTGTGTCGTAGTATTAATGTAAAACCGCAGATTAGCGCCAATTTCGGAAGAGCTTTTTGCAAATTCCACGTGGTCCTTCACATTTTTATTTGCTTTTCATTTAAATTAAAAAATGACGAAATATTGTTTAAAATGGAGTATGATTCGCATTTCGAAAATGTAATTTTTTTAAATGCTTGGAAACGTTGAGAAAAAAAAAACGAATTTGAATTTTTATAATGGTAAAATAACTTTAACTACACTTCCAAAAATGGAACAGAGTGGATTTGGAGAATGGAATTTTCTGGGATAGTACGTTTCGTTTAACCGAAATTGAAGAATGGACGTTAATTGCATTGGCCAAATTAGAGTTTGTGGCAAATTGCGTGAAAATTTTTCGCAAGTCACGATTATAACTCAACGTGATTATATTTGCACTTGACTCAGAGTATCAAATACATTTCAATTTCGGAAATGTAACATTTCTTACAATCCAAAACGAAACGTAATCAAATTTCGAAAAGTCGAATATGAATATTCGTAATCGAAATAAATGTCTTGTTAACCGAATTTCCAAAAACACAATAAACTTCATGCATAAAATGTATTTATCCGGAATCGGAAATTCAAAAATGGGACATTCAACTGCCACTCAATTTCTCAAATGAGAATTCGACGCAAATTACTCAAAAACTTCTTGCGAGTCGCGATTAAAAATAATTGAAATTACGACAAACACTCTCTTATCATTCTTATCACTGACCAGACAAATTCAATTAATCAAAATTGATGGAAAAACTGATTAAAATTTTGTTTTTTCAATTTACACTCACGTGGCCGTTAATCGGAACCGGCCGGAAACGGCCGAACATTCGTCGCGACTTCTGATTGGCCAACGCCTTAAACGAGCAACTTCGCACGGTTAGCGAAATGAATAATCGTCGCTGTACACGGTAAATGGTCGTTTGAACCCGTTTGACCCTATGTTCACTCTTCACGGGGTTTTCGTAGCCGCGAGAAAACAGTTTGGACGTCAGATCAACAGTTCTTCGGATTATTTGAAAAACACCGAATGCCAGTTGCGAGGATAATCGTCACGATGTAGAACAATGAGAAGTCAATGCGGTTCCATTCGCGCAATTTCGCTTCTCGTGTCACCGTAAAAACCATACTTTTCTATTTAGTGAGCTTCGATCGGTTGCTTTGAAGGTTATACCTTAAACAGCGAATAATAATCAACCTTTCCTGCCAGACATTCGTATTTACTTTGCGGCAGTCGTTCGTTGACGTTGCAATAAAATGTCAGATATCGAGTCGTGTCGCGTTCGCCAAGAGAATGAACTCGAAGTGCTGAAGGTAGGTTCGCGAAAAAGCTCCTATTTCGCTCTGTGCTTCGCAAAGCTCCATTATCTTAATACGTTACCTTCTGATATTTTCCGTAGGTTTAAATTTGATACTCATTTATCGTAATATCCGAATGAAATTGAATTGTACAAAATTTTCCTGATTTGATTGTTAATGGGAATTGAAAATCACATGCCTTCCAATTAACTGATGCAATAACGTTCGGTTATAACAAAAATACTCTCGGAAAATTTGCCTTGAATGCTTTTAAGACGTGATCGATGTGTCAGATAATTGAGATGAAAAAATAATTATTTGCTTTTCTCAAAGCAAAAATTACTATCTGCGAAGCTATAATTCAATTTTTGAATATTTATTTTCGTTACAGTCTATATTTGGAGATGAGTTGAAGGAGATGAGGAAGAACAAGCAGAGAAAAAAAGGGCAGCCATTGGACATAATGATAACACTCACGCCACAGCAAGGAATGTCTGGGCCTGTCGAGGTTCATGCCCAGATCGACCTTCACATTGTGTGCAAAGAAAAGTATCCAGAAGAGTAAGTTACAAGAGAAAAAAAAAAAAAATTACTTCCTTGCAGAATAACATAGTCAAGTTCGTAAATAAATCACAGTACAAAAACAACACAAAGGCGAAATAAATTTCAAATATGACCCCAAAATTAGAATTATCACAAAAATATGATAGTTTGAAGGATAGATTCTTTACGTGTTTACTAAAAAAATCAATAATTTTTTTTCTATGAGAAATACAGGGCAAAAAAATTGCATGTCTTTTTTTAATGTGCATAAATGTTATAGATATTACAGTGATTTAAATAAAATAAATAAATAATAATTATGCCTCAAGACGCCCTCAATTTACAAATTAATCATTGAAAGATAAACATTAATCATTAATTTTACGCGTATTTAGAGTTCCCTCCATTCAGTTTCAAAACAGCAAAGGATTGTCCAATGAACAAATAGCAGTGTTAACGAACGAAACAGTACGCCTGGCTGACCAATTAAAAGGCGAAGTAATGATATTCGAACTGGCTCAACACGTCCAAAAATTTCTTCACGAGCACAACAAGCCTGGTTACAGTAGTTTTTACGAGGAAATGTTGTCCAGACATCGAGAACAATTGCAGTGCGAAATGGAGAAGAAGCAACTCATAGAGGATAAGGAGAGACAGGTGCGATTTTTAAAATAATTCTTGCACATTGCTTCACTAAAAAAAAAACGAAAAAAACGATCTCTTTTTCCTTAACGCTAGAATGTAAACGATACTTTACCGCAAAATTTAAGTAACGAAAAGCCTCACCGACGATTTTCGTGATAGACTGACGCGAAATTGACGTTACGTTTTACTATTTTCTCATCGCACATACCGAATTTTTTTGAGATCTATATCTCACCGAGAAGTGTTCGAAATTCGAATGCAAACTACCTTAATTATTCGTAAAATTCCGATCTCATCATCCTAATAGTCTCATCACCAAAAATATTTAATACTGATCTAAATTCAGTTGAATTTATCGAATTTCCTGAGTGAATAATGAATTCATTGTGTCGCTGACGTTCAACGTTCATTTCCTTAAAACATGTAAATTTGTTTTAGCAATACAATTTTTATATTTGCCAGAATACTTTTAAAAAAACACATAATTATAGCAATAAACATAAAGTCAATTACCCCACAGATTAACGTGAAGTTTCAATAACTTTCCTCAAAAAGGATTTAAAAATTTGAGAAACAATCGAAAATATTAATATTCACGAAATTTAATACACAATTTATGCACGTAATACTTCGGACAAAAGTATATCAATTTGAAGAAATTTTTTTTGTACACTAGTCAGAGAAGTAAATCTATTCTTCAGGTTCTTCAGGATGAGATACAAAAGCGTCAGGAGGCCCTGAAAGCGGAATTAAGGGACCGCCGTGAGATGGTTCGTCAGTCGATGGAATCGCGCACACTTTCGCAGTCGATACCTTCCTCGCCGCACGAGCGCATGAGAACATATTCTCGAAGACGTTGCGTCAGTACGTCCGAGAGTTCCGAAGGTTCTCTGTGCGAGCATCGCGGTACTAAACTCCTGCACTTCGATAATAACAGGGGCGAGAGGCAAGTTCATCGAGGAAAGTGTTTGGGCCACAGCGCGAAAGGTTCCATAGTTTACGCCGGGGTTGACATGACCACCGGCGAACTTTTGGCTATTACCGAATGGTCCTTGAGGCGGGGTACCACCGGCGAAAATCTCGAAGGCGAGACGAGCGATTTGCAGCACTCGATGAAGCAAATCGGAAGCATCGAGCAGGAACTTAATCATCTTCACAAACATCACCATCCCAATCTCGTGCACTACCTCAACATGAAGTACCTTCAGAATAACGATAGTATTGTGATTTACATACTCCAAGAATTTGTGGTAAGTGAGATTTGGAAAAAAAAATTATTTTATTGGATTATTGGAAATGATCGAACAAGGATGGGCAAATTGTGTTTGAAAAATATTTGAAAATTATTTTATATCCACTCCCAATTCATTTTTTAATGAAAAACAAATAAAAATCACGAATTTCAAGATTCCGATAAGAATCTCGAAAAAAAATTACACGTATTGCAAAAATGTGTGAAGCATTTTCAGTTGGAAGAAATTGGGTCGCCGGATGATTTGGCAATCAATTTGTTTTTCTGTCAATCTATCACTGACATTCCGGAATAATTATTGCGTAAAATCCGTTTTTCCAGCACCTGCGACATGTTCCATTTTATTTTAGCTTGTTATCCCATAGAAAAGTGGGCGAAATGCTCTCTCAATCTCAAGTTTGACCGTATCTACGTTAGAACTACGTTAAATGACGTGCAACTATTTGAAAAATTAACTTTGCTGTGATCGGAACGTCTTTTACTTTTGCTATTGAAACGACTTGACTCTTTGAATTGTTTGTCGCTTTTTTTCAGGTGGGAACGACGTGCACATTTTTTCTGTCGGAAAATATACCAGTAGCCATCGATATGCTGAGGCATTTGGCTTCTGGAGTGCTTAGCGGGTTGCAATATCTCCATGATAACAACATCGTCCACAGGGATTTACGAGATACGAGTATACACATCGATCGCACAGGAGTCGTCAAGGTTTCCGACTACTCACTGAACAAGCGACTGTCCGATATATACCGCTCGAGTTGTTTGGCAAAAGCCGAACACGATTTTCCCACGATTCAAGGGCGAGGCGGCAAAAAAGCCGATATTTACAGATTCGGTATTTTAATAATTTCGCTATTCCGAGGCGCTCTTGTATCCGAAAAGGATTCTGGCTGGGATATAAATATGCCGGTGCGTCGAAAAATATCTAAATTCTCCTATTCTTCAAGATACATTCACTTGGAAAAAAAAAAACCAAAAATTGACTTCCTTTTAATTTAATCGTATGTAAAAAACAGTTACAGATAAAAATTTGGAAAAAAATCGATTATTTCTCTTTTATCCAAAATTAAATGATAGCAAAGGTTTAGAAAATATTGCTTTGGTCGGGTTTTTGAGATTTCGAAATACACAATACACCATGATTTTAATAAGTTTTAATTTTTAATTAAAATAAATAAATATGGAATTAATTTTAGCCTGAGTTGAAGGACTTCGTATCAAAGTGTTTGAACAGCAACGAACGTGCTCGTTGGTCGGCGGAACAGTTAAAACAGCATTGCTTCATTCGCACGCCTTTGGATCGAATTCTTTCGCCTCCGCGCGACGAGCGCAACAAAGAACAGACTAGTTTGGAGCCCGAGGAGCCAGAATCTGATCTACACTTTCATCTGCCAGCTTTAGGCGGTCAATCTCGGATTCAGAATGAATTCGAGATCCTCAAGTGGCTCGGAAAAGGCGCATTTGGCGATGTGTTTAAAGTTCGCAACAAATTGGACGGCGGAGTTTACGCGATAAAGCGCATCAAGCTCAATCCGAAGAATCGGCAATTGAACAGAAAAATAACGCGCGAAGTGAAGCTGCTTTCCAGACTGAATCACGAGAACGTCGTGCGTTATTACAATTCGTGGATCGAGAGCGCGACTCTCGACGATCCAGCGAGGCACAGTAATTTGACCCCCGCACCGACGCCTTCGATAAATACGGATCGCGTTATAAAAGACGATGTAAATATACCATAAACAAATTTTTTATCGAAAAAAACAATGCACTGTTTAGCAATTTTTCGTTCGGATGCAGCTTATATTAAATTTAACGCGAGGTAGTTTATGACAATTCGACTAAAGAACTCTTTTAAAAATGCTCCAATTTAGAAATCCGGAAAAATCCGGAAAATACTGCATTAAAGAAGAATATTTTTGGTTCTCGATCGAAAGTGAAGAAATAATTTCTTCTACCTTTTTGTTTTTGTTGTATTATATGATGATGGGTTTTAAATCGTGGAAATTGTTCATTTTTATTTAACCCTGAGGGTTAAATAAAAAAATCTGAGACATTTATTTATTATTGTTTATTGTAATTTTTCTCAGATTTTTTTTTTTTCATTCTAAAATGGAACCGTTTTTGTTTTGCTTTGAGCATTTATAATTAAAAAATATGATAAAAAAATCCGAAACTCAGTGCACGTGCATTCATGTGAAAGATCAAGCTAAAAAATTGCAAAATTTATCAGATAAGGTAGGAAAGAACGCAGCAATTTTCGCGCTATAATTAAGGTCAGTGCGTGAGTCGTGTTGAATTTTAATCGAGACGAATTTCAGCAGTTCGATTCCGATGATATAGAGAAACTGGCGCCGCCAATTCACGATGTCGAATGGAACATTTCTTACGAATCGCGACCCAGCGCCGCTCCGTCTGCCGACAGCGAGGAGGATGACGGCTCCAGCAGCTCTGACAGTGATGAAGATTATTCTTATGACGCCTTGGTGAAGTCTTATCGGTAAGATTGTTTTTCTATTTGCTTCCTAAACATCGTTGTTCACTAAATTTTTTCCATTTTTTCACCGATTTTCATGTCAGAATACTCATTATGGTCCGAAATGAAAAAGTGGTTTAGAAAATATGTAGAAGAAACGTGTGTGTGTGTGTGTGTGTGTGAGTGCAGGACTTAAAAATTATAGGGACTTGAATTTTTTTAATTATTGTTTGAAATTCATTTTAAATATTTAAACCAATAATGCAAAGTAGAACCTCGTGCATTGTTTCCTCGTTATTTTTAAACTTTTATTAAATTCCTTCTATAAGTAAAACAAAAACACCCAATATCATTGAGGTAAATGTGTAAAAAATTAAGTATCTATTTATCGATGATGATTTTTTTTTTCAATTGAAATTTGGGTGAAGTATCACGAGAAATTCGGTCGATTTTAAACAATAGCAATATTTAAAAATATTTTTGATACAGTTCTAGATTTAAAAAAAAGAATTTTCAAAAGATCTTATAAACGATAGTAACGGCAATTTTAATTGCATTCTAATTGAATACGACATTTGGATAAAGTATTAAATATAATATATAAAAATGGGGTTTTCGCGATCTCTGTTCACCATTTTAGAAAAGTAATGAAACGATAAGTTCCAGAACAAGAGTAGACTCTTCGGATAGTGTGGAATTTGAGAAGGATGGAACGTCCCAGACATCGGATTCAGAATCGCGAGACGCTATTGAAAAAAAAAACGTTGAGAAAAACGAGAGCGCGCCGGCGAATGAAATACAGTTTATGTATATCCAGATGGAGTTTTGCGAGAAGAGCACGTTGAGAACGGCCATCGATAATGGATTGTTCGCGGACGAGGAACGCGTATGGCGACTTTTCCGCGAAATGGTTGAGGGCCTCGCTCACATCCATCAACAGGGAATGATTCATCGTGATCTCAAGCCCGTTAACATCTTTTTGGACAGTAACGATCACGTCAAAATTGGAGATTTTGGCCTGGCGACAACGAATATACTATCGTCACTCGCCCATCCAGTCGACGTTCAAAAGGAAGTGCAATTGACTGACAAAGGTAAGAATTTATTTGCATTTTCGTAACAAATTTCGACTTTCGTTCGTTTCTCAAATTTGCACATTCGAATTTCGGGAGGAAAAACCAATGCAAACTTTTTTTATTCTTAAGATTTCGGATTTTGGTGTCCACCATCATTTTCTAGTCGTACATTCCACCACAGAAAAGAATGCATTTTTTTAAAGGAATTCTTTGTGTAATTGATAAAAAAATTTTTTTTAGATTATTCAGACTGCCTCATTTATTTTTTCCTTAACAAATCGAATTGAAAAATGGAAAAATATGACATTTTGAAATGTGAAATTAGAGAACTATTAATAGCGAAACGAGAAAATTGAACTCGTTGAAGAGAAAATATTGATCTAAAATGATAATGAATGAGACTAATTTGACAATAGTTACAGGAATGAGTTTTGATATGGAAGATGGGGGTTCGTTGACCGGTCAAGTTGGTACCGCGCTTTACGTGGCCCCCGAGCTGAGCACCAAAGCTGCAAAAGCAATTTACAATCAGAAAGTAGACATTTACAGTCTCGGTATTATACTTTTCGAAATGTGTTTCAAACCCCTTAAAACGGGTATGGAGAGGGTATCGGTTCTTATGGATCTGAGATCGAAGGAAATAGTACTTCCGTCGGGGATGACTGAAGTAGAGATGCCTCATCAAGTTCATCTCTTAAGGTTCAATTTAAATTTATTTAACGTTTATTCCAATTTACTTTATTTTTTCCAAGCATTACCCATAATTTCAAATATTTTCTTGAGAACCGTTGAAAATATTGTGTGCAATAGCACACAAAAAAAATGTCCTTGTTTTCTACGCAATAAATCCAGCTTTAAAGCACCCAATTTTAAATTAATATCCGTCAGGTTTTGAATTTTCGTAGAGATTTGTTTTTGGTGCAATTTAATTTAGAAACATCATTTTCCTTTTTTTCGGTAATTTTTCAATCTCGGTTTTTAACGGGAGTACAAAATTAGGTATCGTGATGATCTTGATGCCATTTTCTTCACTACGGTGACTTTTTTCGAACGTAAGAAAACAAATTGAAAATCGATCGAGTGAATAAAAAGTGATCGTCGATATTCCAAATTTTCGTGACTGACTTTTCCGGAATCCGAGCTAATGGCGCATAGAAGCGAGAATTTAATGCAAATGAAGCTTTCAATGTGGCTTCTATATTCGACAGGTGGTTGCTAAATCACGATCCGAGTCAACGTCCGACTTCACAAGAACTTTTGGCTTCGGAATACCTACCACCGCCGCAATTAGAAGAAGCTGAATGGCAGGAAATGGTGCGGCACAATTTGTCGAACAATCAAAGCAAAGCCTACAAATATCTCGTTGCTTGTTGCTTCGGTCAGCAAGTAACGCCTGCCGAGGACATAACTTACGATATGAATTTGCCATCCCGAGGAATCGTCAATTCTCTGTCGGTCAAAAGTCAATTCATTCAGGAAAATGTAAGAGCCAAAGTCGTGGAGGTTTTTCGACGTCACGGGGGCGTCAATTTGGCCACGCCACTTCTTATGCCGAAATCCGAACAACTTTATAATTTCACCGATTCTTGCGTCAAGTTAATGACACGGACCGGAAGCGTTGTCTCCATACCGCACGATCTTAGAGCGCCTTTTGCTCGCTACGCCGCGTGGAATAATATCACGAATCTTCGAAGATACGCCATAGATCGCGTCTACAGAGAAAAAAAGGTAAATAATAGGGTTTGTACATTTTTGCAATTTTCGAAATTATATGAAATTCTAATCGGATTAGCGATTTTTCTCAAATTCAATACCAAAGTTCTCATCACTTTGTTGAATTTTTGTACGAAGTTTCAGCTAGAGATTTGTTCAAGTTGGAATGTTAACGGGCATTTTTCGGAACCTTAAAAATTTCATAAAAATTGAATGCATCAAGCGATTTTTGTAAAATTGATATGAAGTAAAAATTTACCATTACTCTACACAGAATTGAAATTTGAGTTCATTGAGTGTTATGTGTAGATTTAATGTCAGGCCCTTTACCACACACACAATTTTTTAAAACTGCTTTCCTCGATATTTTGGATCATTTTGATTGGCCTGGCGTGAAAAAAATAAAAAAAATCATAAAGTTTGAGTTCTTCTATGAGGAAGAAAAATGCAAATTAAAAAAAATGTCGCTCACTTTTCCGAATCGTAATAACGATACAATTTTTTATTTACCTTTGGTACTTTTATGATCCGAAATAAAAAAACATTAAACAACGTTGCAGGAAAATAGTCGTGCTCAAAAACAAACCTCTTTTAATTGAAAAATTTTAGGTCCACGGATTTCATCCTCGGGAATTGTACGAATGCGCATTTGACATAATAAGTCCAACAGCGAACAATTTGATGGTGGAGGCTGAGTTAATTTGCATAGCTTGGCACATATTCAGCGAAATTCCGGAATTGCGAGAGAGAAATTTTACTGTTCGGTTGAATCACACGTCTTTGCTGCAAGCGGTACTCATGTACTGCGGTGTCGAGCGGGAAAAATATCAGGACATATATTCCATACTTTCCGATGCTCGGGATCGTAAATTTTCGAAATTTCAAGTACAAACGCACCTCATAAGCCTCTGTCTGACTGATCAAGCGATGGAGACGCTTTTTAATCTCCTTGAGACTGAAAGCTCGGTCGCTAAAATTGAGAGCGTTTTGCGAACGATTACCAGGAGAAAAGGAGAGGCAGCTGAGCTGGCGAAAGAAGGCTTAAGGGAAATTCGGATTGTCATTGCAAATGCCGAAGCTTGTGGAGTAAAAGTGAGTCATCATTTGAATTAATCTTTAGTTTCACATTATTACTGTTATTGTTATTTAAGAAATATTTATTTTTCTCTCGTTTGCCTGCAAAGATTTGTAAGATTATTATTATTATTGTTGTTGGTGTTGTTGACTGTCTAGTTCGATAGCCGGAATTATTTACGAGTTAGAATTTTCAAAAAATTATATTGAAGATTCTGTAATTGATATTCATACCGAATTTGAAGAACAAATGAAAATATGTGCAATAATTGTTCTTGGATATTGGACAGTCGAAAATTCCGAAACTGTACATACGGTCAAGAAATACTGATTAACAAGTTGGCGAATCAACAAAATAATTCCATAGAAAATGACCATCCTAAGACGCCTTTAAGTAAACTATCGGCGATATTAATTTCATTTTCGTTTGTAATGATTTTTGTTTCTCCCGAAGAAGTGAAATTACTATAGAGAAATGTTCTCTCGTTATTTGCAGTGGCCTATAACAGTCATGCCTCTCCTAGTCCACAATAATCAACAACACAGCGGAGTGACTTACCAAATAACTTGCGAATCGAAGCGCAGACGAAGGAGAGGAGGTCAAGAAGTGATAGCAGCCGGTGGCCGTTACGACAGCCTCTTAATGTCCTTCCGCCAAGCCTTGGAGCGCACAGGCTTAGCCAGCAGCGAGACAAAGCAATACGGCGCCGGAATAAGTATTTCCCTGGACAAATTGGTCGCCGCGGTGGGCGAGGTTTTGGACAAAAACGTAGAGGGTAAATTCGGTATCGACGTTGCGGTTTGTTGCGTCGATGGGCTGCCAAAACGCGAGACAGAAATGGCAGACGTTCTCCGTGAATTGTGGACGTTGGGGCTCAGAATATCATCGCTCGATCTTTCAACCACCGAAGAAGTCTTCGAATATTGTCGGGAGAATTCTGTGACGCACGCTGTGATGTTGAAATGCGGAGAAAAGGGCAGTCTTCGTGTTCAGTCTTGGGAGCGCGATCGTTTTCAGGAGAGGAAAATAAACGTCAGCGAAATTGTGGATTATCTGCAGAGGCAAACGGAAAATACGCCGCCGATGCTCAACAGATCGGAGAGCAAAGTCAGCGCCAACAACGAAACTCCGGTCACGTCCAACAATCCTGTTAATCTTAACATTAACTTTGTGCTTTCCGAGAGAGAGAAACTCTCCGGGAGCGGGAGACGCAGCTACAAGAACACTATGCTCGCCCAAATGTCTTCGTGTCTTCAGAAAATCTCTTACAAAGTTCCTATTGAGGTCTTTGCCGTTTTTCTTGAGATGAACGTCGTCAGGACGTTGGTCAGCCTTTTGGAGATTGACGAAAAGGAACAAGACTTTCAGAAGAGCATTCAACTAGTTATAGACAAGTGAGTGACGCCTTTTTTTATTTTAGCTGTATTTTAGTTGGTTTTCAGAATAAATTTTATTACAATGACGAAAAATATACATTTTTCGATCAAATCAATTTTTTTAACCAGAACTTATTTACTGGAAATTTATTTTATATAGTTTACGTATTAGAAAAACTTTGATTCGTTATTATGCAAAATGTTAAATTTGCCATTTTTAAAACAATCATGAAAAATGTAGCTAAGTTATTCGTTTACAATTAATTGTGATGTTTAATAGACTCAATAATCGAATAACTATTCGCGATTTGAATATTAGAACGGTATTAAAAAATTCTAAATCGTTTAAATAAATCGGAAATGTCTGGCGTTGACTGAGCAGAGTTTCGACATTTTTTCAGGCATCCACGACACAAAAAATACATAAAACAGATCTGCGAGGAAATGAGCGAGGTTCGAAATGAGAAACAACGCCCCGTACTCGTCCTCTACAGTCTCGTGGACAGCCGGTTCGTGATATTATTGTAAAAGATTTATATCGAATGTACAAAACAAAGCCACTGCAAAGAATCATTATACACATATATATTTTCACGTAACGAGATCGCGAACTATATTTATTCATTGCCCTTCCCCAATTTCCTTGTGACTGACAAGTCGTACAACGAACAAAACTTACTGCCGTAGTTCATTAATCTCTGAATTTCTAATTCCAATCTAATCTAATCTAAGATTTTTTTACAATTTTTTCATCACCGATTGCAATTTTTCAAGTCTCAATAAGCCGATTGTAAAAATGGACTCTAAAAAATGTGATAAAATTCCCACTATTTCTATGATTTAAGACATCATTCTCAAGCATCCGAAGATAATGAACTCTCACCATTTATCATTATTTTCCTCATTTTTGCGAAAGTTAAAAATCGTCATAAAATTTGGTAGGCAGTAACGCTGAATGTAATTTTTAATCTGTCGGATATAAGAAATTCTGCAAAGCGAAAATGTGAATACGTCTTACAGTTTATTCCATTACATCATTTATCATTATCTTATCTTTTATACATGCACATTAAAAATATTCTGTGACAATGATGATATTTTTGTTAAATAAACATAAATCAATTAATCAATTTATGTTTCTTATTCAAGCCCAGCCTCCGCTTGATAAATAAATGTATCATATTTAATTCAAGATTTAAAAACCAGTGAATTTTATATTAAACTTTTTGAATAAGCTCACAGAATCCTCGAGTCTTGAGCTTTTATTTATTTTTTAATTAACAAACCATTGACATTTTGGGTTCTAAAAAATCGTGAGTTACCTCCAATAATTAATAAACCATTGAAGCTCAGAAAATCGATTACTAAATAATTTCCCTACAAAAAAAGCCCAGAAAACGTGTGTACTTTCAGATGGAAAATAATTACTTCGGGAATTTAAATTTCCCGCGCTTTTGGATCATGTGTTAGAATAATAATTATTGGTGACCCAGTGTTTAGCGTGTGCTGCTGCTCATAATCCCCACACGTGAATGTGTCATCGGGGCTTCGAAGGTTTAGCAGTGACGTTGTTAAACAACCACCGTTCTGAGTACACAAGCAATAGTAAAATTGGTGAAAAAAAAAAAAATAGTTAACGCGAGTGACCTAAAAACGAAGCGATCGAGTCGTGCGTAATAACTACACAATAAAATAAGTAGTGCATGGCCGCAAGTGCCTTTTCCGAGAGGGTTATGTGTGACACAACTAACGACGACGAAAATGTCAAAACAATCGGAACTCCTGGAGCTCGAAAAGTGCATTGTTTCGAGATTATGGTACACCGCCGCGGCGATTGTTCGTCATCAAAACGACACGACTGATCAAAATAAACCTCAGCGTGATCTAAAGAATTTGACCAATCTCATTAGATCTTGGTAAGCATGAAAATTGATCGCGTAATCAAGCAGAACAATGAATTTTTTCTATTGTATTTACTAAATATTTTCATTATTTATTGTTATTGCTATTGTTGTAGTTTCTGAAAATTGATTGTAATATTTTTTAAATCCTTAAATTGAATTAGTCAATTTAATTAAATAGATAAATGAATTTGAAAATGTAAAACAATTTGTCTTTATTAACATTATTAATAATATTATGTATAATTTTCATTTTGAATGAACAAAAAATTTGAAAGATTTTTTTCCTCCTATGAACAATTCATATATCTTTATATAAAAAATAGTTAACTGCTAAAAAATATATAAAAATTAATTGCAGCGCTGAACAAGGCCTACATGAACACAAGTGGATTGCCTACAATTTATTATCTCAACTAGATAACAATGAGGAAGCAAAGAGAATCCTGACAAAGGAAGAATTTGTCAGTACTTTAAAGTTACTGGATCTTCAAATACCTCATCACATAAAAGAGGTACAGAGTCTATTTTTTGAACAATATATTGAAATAACTCATACAAGAATTTGCAACTTATTAAAAACTATTCAAAAGCAAAAAGAAAATTCATAATTTTTTTTTTCATTACAAAAATGTAGAGCAGATTTTTTTCTTGTGCTTTTCAACAAATATTGTTGATCAAGTTGCTACTTCTTATATGTGTAATTCATTTTTATACTCACGATTTTCAGAAGCTCTTTAATTCCTTATTTTCTGCAATTAAATAATTTTAGCCCAATTCCTCATTCCAAATTGCTCGTTTCAGGAATTACTGAAATTATTTGAGTCAGTCAGAGCAGCTGAAGAAAAAAAAGATGTTCCTGCCTGTCAATTATCCCAGGAAAGTTTGGAGTGCTTGCAGACGAATCTGCTTGAAAATCCTGCATTAATTCACTGGATAATCGATGCATTACTTTGCATCTGGCTTCCGACAAGTTTTGCTCAATCTGATTCAGCTCTGCAAGATGTTTACTTCGGTAGTTTGAGAAAGCTGCTCAATCTAGATGAAAATAATGAAAAATCAATATCCTCGGGCTTCCAGAAAAATAGCAATACATTGGAGAATAAACGTTTGGGCGTATTGTTGTCGATTTTGTCTAAAATAAATCTGACGGATGCAAAAGAGGACGAACTTCTGGCTTGGCTCTTTCCTGCTTTGCTTGAGCACTGCAATAACGATGATATCGAACTCGCGCTCTATTCTAGAAAAAACTCAAAGTTTTTCAAAAGCTGGCACGAGTTTCTCGACAATACTTATGCGAGATGCAATGCTGCTGACAATTTGGAAAATGCCCAGAAAATCAGTCACATTTTGTTCAAATTCAATGAAAATTCCACCATATCTTTGAACGCCAATGAGATTTTCAAACGGACGCTGAGAAGACAAACGCATTGGCTCGCGGATATTTTCGTAAGTCGAAATAACAATTTTTTCAATTCAAATAACAACTTTCGTGTCACAAATTTGCGTTACAAAAATTCTCCTCACAGGATATTTGCCACATTCTGCTGATCAACTCGCGTCACAGCGAGGTGGAAAAAATTCTCACGAATCCTCTCCTCAAGGACTTTTGGCTGCTCTTGTTATTCAGGATTCTAACCGATTGTCCAGCGGAGCCGGTTTATTCTCCAGAAACCTTGCAAAAGAGTGCAGCAATATGCACGTCCTTAAAATTCGTCCTGAAAAAGCTCGAAGAAGGCGAATTAAATGATCCAACATTGCTACGCCTAACGACCACATTAAAAAACCACCTGGACGTTTTGGACTGGATCCTGGAACGAAAAAAATTCGCGTGCCTCACGAACAGCGAAATTTCGCCGGTAACTCATACCAATTCCACTGCAAAAAATTGCCTTCATCTTCTGCAAAATCACAGCGTTCTCTCGGTCCTAAAAATGACGACGAACATTCACGAAAACGCTTACGAAGAAATCAGCGCTCTGCTGAAAGACACGAGGGACTCGAAAAGTGTATTCCAAGCTTATCACGCGATGCTCAGCGGCTTGAAAGCGATTTTACTCTGCGAATTTTACAATTCCAAGCATCACGAAGTCGCCGAACGTTTTGACGACATGGAAAGATCTCTGGGTAGTCTTTTTCCCCTGGAATTGAGACTAGAGGTAATCGAGAATATATTCTCGATGCTCTTTCTTCGCTACGAGGATTTCGTCGAAGCGGATAGCGGATCGGACGCTGGGGAAGAGGATTGCACAGAAAAATCTAAAAACGCTAAACAATCAACGAAATCGGAGGCCGGATTTTTTTGCAATAAGTACGCGACGAGAGAAACACTCAATAGACTGAAACGCAGCGTAAATGCTGTGGAATTTGAATTAGCGGAGCAAAAAAAAGCCCCGGATGCGAGTAATGATTTTGGGAAAAGTGTGTCTTCGATTTCAAAAGCCTTGGCTGACGCCACGTGGCGATTGGAGCTTTTAACGAGCTCGGATTTCATAGAAAAACGAGGCACTCCCGAAATGGAAAACGGCGCGAATTTCACGCGAGATTCGAGGCTTCTGCAGGACGATAGACTGAGTTATTCGCATTCGAAGAATAAGACGATTTTCTATAAACCTAACGACAGCTCGTCGGATGAAAGCGAATTTATAAAATCGGATTTTGACGGCAGTTCCGAAGCCGGTTCGCAGGGAAATGGCACGAACAATAGCGGAAGGAGAAGGAAAAGATTGAGGAAAAGTTCGTCGATTCTTGAACCTTCGAATGAGAATAAAGTCTCGGGAAAACGGGAACGTACGCTCAATTGTATGCTGGCGTCCAAGGAAAATTTGGTGCTGCAGTGCCTGTGGAAAAGCGACTACGACAGAGCCTCGCAAGTCATAGAGGTGAGAATTTTTACTCCGTTAAATAACTACATTTTAGTCAACGGGCAAATACGATGCATCCTTCAGGAATTTTCTCTCGATTATTATCAGAGTTGTCAATTTAATTTTTTTTATAAATAGGAGACATCGTGAAGAATGTTTAGGAGTTTAAAAAAAAAGTTTTCATTACTTTTTCAGTAACATTATTACTCAATGCAAATGATTGTTTTAGAAACTTTTTTTCGGTCATCTAAAATAACTGCTTTCCTTATAGATGAGATTCTATTCAGGAATTTCCGCTGGAAATTATTTGCTCGCGCCATACGCAGAAACTTCCGGTGGAGTGATTGATTTTTATTAAAACGAATGCAAAATTTGTGGGTATATATAACGAAAATAAGGATTACAGATTCCTTATGGCACTTTCGAATTCCTCGTAAGAGTCGAGTTCGAAGAGCGTCGGTTTGTAATTAACTGGCAAGCTTTCCGCTGTCTTTTCTCTCTGTAACTGATCCACCAGGACGCCCGGAGGATTATGGGCATAATACTGCTTTGCTGCGTAAATAACTTCGTGAGGGAAACAAACGCTGCAACGAAAGCAGCAACAACACCAGCCTGTGTTCAGAAAAATGATGGATTTGCATTTTAGCGACTGGAATTTAAAACATTTCGTTTTTCCTCTTCAAAGAAAGAGTTTTGCTTCCTTCGCTTTTTTTAGTTCACGATTTTCATTCAAAATTCTTCTGGATTTTTGGAGTTACCAATAAAATGGTATTTGAAATTAGCTAATCATTTTTGCATAAAAAATGTAGAGTTATCAGGAAGTCAACGTTTTAACTTTTTGAAAACACACAAGCAAACAAATTAATGTTATGAATATTGGAAATATAATATGGAGGCATTTTGTGAAAAAATTGTACCTTTTTGGAGCCAACAAGGCACAGCAATGCAGACATAAATGCAAACCCAAATTCTAACAACAGTCCAAGTTCTAGCAAGAACTTTACGAACGTCCGTTTTGTTCTTCGAGTGCTGATAATCAAAAGCCAGGCACTCAAAAGCCTTAACACCAAATTGCGTGAGCTCTTCTTTGGTGCAGTTTTTCGGCATATCAAACTCCACGATTTTTTTAATTGCGTCTTTCGCCGTTCTTTCTGGCTCGCCGTTGTCTGTATAATTAAACGTCAGATTGCTACTTTTTGCTTCTTCCAACTGCTGATCGTATTCTGCTCGAAAGTTATCATAATCGTAAGCCTCTTCCATTTCGATTATTTCCGATTGGGTCGTCATTTCTTCATTTTCCAAGCGTCTGGTGGTGGCTTTATTAGTTTCTTCTTCAGCCTCTGTGGGCCTTAAACGCTCGAAGGATATACTTGTGTGTTCTTCGTCGTATTCTTCAGGATGTTGAGACTCTGATTCAATTTTCCGAAAATCCTTTCAAGATTAAAATAATGTATAAAACTACTTCGGAGCGTACAACTACTTCCAAATTTGAATTTTTTTTGGATATCACAATATCAAGAAAAGAAAAAGAATTTTTTAAGAAAAAAAGGCAAAGTCCAGTTTTATAAATAGTATTTCTTTAAAAGATCTGAAGACGTGATTGTACTGATAACTGATGCCCAATTAATTTTTTTATGTACTTCTTTTTCATGCGAATCGCCAGGATGTGGTGTTGCATGTCCATCGTATGCCTGAGGTAGCGAATGATTTCTAGAGCTCATTGTCTCCACAAGATCGCCTCCAGGATTTTCTGTAAGATCGAGAATATCTTCTTTTTCGTTCCTCTTTGGTCGATTTGTGAATGGAACTGTTCCCGAAAATTCTGAGTAATTTTCTACAGATCGTTTGATAATTTTGTAAGGAGTAACACCGACATGAGTCACAGAGCTCGCTGCTTCTTTTTGCGAGTAAATGGTCGCAGTCTCGACCTGCTCAAAATTATACTGCAAACGAAACGATACTAAAAATCGTAATTATTCCTTAAGCTTTTTTTGCTGATAAGGGGATTACTAATAAATGCATTCTCATTTTTATAGCCATTGATGAAGCAATTATTAACAAATTAATTGAATGGCATTAAAAGACTGGCTCAAAAAATGATGAAAGTAACGAGAGATGTTCGTGAATTAAATAAGAGAAAAACCTCGTCCAATTCATGCTTGAAACCAGCGATAAAAGGTTTTCCCTCTTCGAATAAATTCATTTCTTCCATACGGTTTTCCAAGTAAGGAACTAATTCTGCCGATTGCAGAGCTGCATCGGCAGCACGACGATTATAATGCTCGACATGAGAATGTAAAGGTTTGTATCTATCCTCGTCGTTGACCAGAGGTGCAATGTCCACGAGATCTTCCGGTTGAATCATTTCGTTTTCGCTCTCGTCATCATCTTCATCATCGACATCTTTACCAGCTGATATGACGAATGTCTTTTGATCCTTAAAATCCACCTAAGTTTTGTCCAAAAAACGATGATTTTAGCATTTAATAACCATTAGTTTTGTAAAAAGCAAAAAATAAGGAGGAAAAATTGGCGAGATTCTATATTGAAGGCTTTTTACCTTATAAGAAGCCGGCCAAAAGCTGTAGCAGAACTTGGGGAAGCTCAGAACTATGAATATCATGCAGTGCTGCATGTCAGTATTTTAATTAGTACCTTATGATTAATTAATCACTAAATTGTTATGATATACGAATATTGACATATTGGGCGCTTTTCAGATGTTTGGTTTGAAGAACAGTCGCCTGGAGGGCGAGATTCTATTCTCCAGAGCCATGAGAGCTTTTAGAAAAGGCATGAGGGCACAATTGTCCAACTCTGATGTCGTAGACTCACCGGAAATCACCAGGAAACAATCGACGCTTGAGGTACATTTTTTTCTAATTTCATAGCATTATTATTTCAAATTCTAAGCTCTCGATATGCATATATTAAAAATACTCTAATATCAAGACATCAGAGAAAGAAAGATAGAGAAAAAAAGATAAATAATTCTTTTCCAATTTCGAAATTGGGATTATATTTATTGATACTTAAAATAAATAAAAATTTTAAGTATACTTGCAAATTCTCATTTTTTTAGATCTTTTTCCTCATTTTATGAAAAATTCTTTTCTGCAGTACCAAAATATTTCATTACACATATTCAATTTAAATAATATTTTCATATTTCTAATTCAGCAATTCACTTTCTATACTGAAATTGCACCTCTTTAAAGAATTGATTTTTCTTTTAATAATCTTCAGAACATAAGGAGAGCCGTACAGGATGGATTTCACACTTCGCGTTCGACAGGCCAAGTGGAAACATTCCTCGCAGCCCAAGAATCGTGCGTTCGGCTCTTAAACTCCGACTCAACAACAGCGAAAGAAATCCTCGCGATGGCATCGTTAGATTTATCGTTAACGATGTCTCGAACTCACCAAGATTCCGTAAATCTCAGCGGCGTAACGATGAAATACCTGCAATCCTGCAAAAAACTGGCATCATCCCGTTGCTACGATTTTTTCGAGAGCATCAATCAATCGCTCTACGAAAACAATTCGCAATTATCGATAAATCAAATTCTCTGCGACGCGAGAATACCTCTGTCGATTAAAAAAGCCAAGGAAAAAGCCGACTACTGGTCTCGACTTTCCGAAAAGCTCCAGAGCTTTAGAAAAACCCAGTACGAAAGCGACTTCGAAGATTCGATAAACGAAAATTCGCTCAGTCCGAGGGAAAAGAGTTTCGAAGATATTCTAGCGATTTGCGATAACGGAGAGCTTTATCTTCCCAGATTAAACGCTCATTTGAAATTACTGCGTACTATCGTTCCCGAGGAAGCTTCTGAAGAGAGCGGAGCAGATTTTTGCCTGTTAAAAATACCCCTAGACACTTATATAGGAGATCAGATATTCCGTTTGAATTTGGAGCTTGAAGAGGTGGAATCAATCGCCTCGAGGCTCCAGGTTAACTTGGTTCACAGCATTCTCGTTAATTGCTGTCCCAAGTTGCGTTTTCACGCCGAAATTCCCCAAAAAACCATCGAAAAGTGGGGATCTACGGTCCTGAACAAAATCAGCGAAGATTCCTCGGACTTCAACAATTTCGAGCCGAATCAGTGCGTCACAGAAATACTGTCGGAGCTTTTGAAAGCTCTTCGCCATGCCTGTCATCCAAATTCGACTCTCAAGCCTCCGGAGGCCAAAGAACTGTCAAAAAATACGGAAATTCGACGAGTTTTGGCGAAAACTCAAAGACTCGCTATTCTCGATCTAAGCAATCTCTCTTTCGGAAATCACACGCTAGCTTTCTTCATAAACATCTGGAATCTCATGCTGCTACACGCGATGCTCGATGTTTGGTCGCTGGACCCGCCGACGGAGGATTTAAGACACGAAATGTCTCTAACGACTGTTGGCTACGAAATCGGCGATTTGGGGACCGTCAGTTTGCAGGCATTGCGCTCTAAATTGTTGGGACAGTCGTCCTGGGGTGCCCAGTATTTTTCCCACGCGGAGGAACTCAACGAACCGGCCTGGCAGGACTTGGACGTTCCTTACGACCCCAGAGTCGTATTTTCCATCATAAACGAATTCAACGACAGTCCAATAATCCGAATTTACAGCCCAAAGACGCTGAACGAGGACCTGAACACTTCCCTAACCGATTACCTGAATTTCTATCACAAAAATGTCGATTCTGGAGGGATTCCGCGTTTTCCAGAATTAATAAATCGCTACAACGAGTTAATTTCCAAAAAGGCGAATTTAACGAACGTGCCTGACGTAAATCTTTCGAAAAATGGCTCGAAAGTTACCTACACTCCTCTGAACTACGCCTACGAAGTGAGATTCGATTACGTCGAAGAGAAATCTCGAAATTCGGAGATATCCAAAGCTAAAGAAACGCCAGATTTTCCGTGGCAAAGCCGAATCGTCAAACCGAGTTTGCTGCAATATTTGAAGGGCCATTGTTGGCTGCTCTCGTATTTAGTGCAGAGAATTCACGAGGAAAGTCCCACGATACTCGACAGCAATTGTGAGAATACAGGAAGAACAGCAGCTTTGGAAAATCTCGTGAAATCGTCTTGGGCCAACGATCTAAAATCGCTGTACGACGAAAATCAGACCGTGGCTGGCTTACGAAAGATAACACTCTCCAAAGACCTCTGGAATTATTTCCAGAGGCTCCTGATAAGCGGAGAGACGCAAAAGTGCCTTAACGTCATAAACGCGCTTCCAGATTCGCTGATGAGGAGCAGCGTTGAAATTCAACGATTTAAGGACATAATTCTTGCTTATCTGGCCACGAATTCGCCAGATTTGAGCGTGGCAGACATTCTGCATTACGTTTATCAAATCAGAGACGAACAAATCCTCGCTCGGCTCATTTTGACGTCCGCCAACGATTTGCCAGTGAAATGTTGTCGCGAAATTCTCTCGCACGCTTTGAGTCACGTTCACAAAGACAAATTGCCACCACATTGCAAATCTAAGATGAACGAAATATCGTGCAGAGTCGACGTTTTCCAAAAAATGTTGCCGTACTGCGCGAGGGATAAAAACGACGAAAATTGCTGGCAGGATTTGGTTCAGCAGACGGAAAAAATGAATCCCGGTAGAATCGTCAAGTCGCTGATCGACGCGAACCAGTTTGAATTGTGTTTGGAGTGGCTCGAGTATCAAGCCGTTTCCTCTGAGATTCATTCGTTAATTACGCAAGATCTTCTCGTGGGTTTGCTGAACAACGACGACCAGGATTTTAAGCACGCGACTAAATTGCTGAGAGCTTTGCCGACGAAAAAATCGGTGAATCTTTGCAAGGGTGTTATTGGCAAGCTCGAAACTATCGGAGCCTCGAGATTCGTCGTTGAATATCTGCTGGAAAATTCAGCGACGACGGAAATTGAAAAATATCGAAGAGGACTCTTGGGGATCGATATTCTGGAGAAGTTGGAGGAAAAAGATCGACGCTCTTACGTTCATTTGATAGAACAGCCCCTTTTGATGCTCGAGCAATTGTTGATGAACTGTAAATTGGACAGCTTGCAGAGGATTCTCGACGCGATTCGAGAGAAAAATTCTGGCGGCTTGTGGGACAATTTTGCGGATAAGTTTGACGAGATCGCGAGATTTTACGCCAACAAGTCGTTGGATTTCAGAGTCGCTGTTCAAGGAGAACTCGAGAGGATCAAGGACTCCTCGGTTTCGAGCAATTTGAGCCAAAGTGGAGATTTTGTCATGCCCATTAATATTCCAACGAAGGATGAATGGGTGCCGAATGATAAGGTGCGTGTATTTCAAAGCTAATTTACACTGCCGAAAAAATCTTTCCTAAAAATGAATATACTTGTATTGGAATAGCATATGCATAAACTGTGAATTTAATTTCATATTCTTTACTATTAATTCTGTAAATATTGAATTTTCATATGAACGGTTTTGAAAAGAATGTGGCAATGAGTAATGTTACGTTACTGTAATTTCTTTCCAGATTATAATATTAAGGTCATTATATATTAATTTCAAATGAAGCGAAATAATTTGTAAGACAAGTGTTCAAGATCTAGTGAGGGGTTTTTTTATAATTGGGAAATGTGTATTAAATATCAATCCGGGCACTAAAATTCCAAAACGTGTGTTGATTTTTACGTACTTAGTTAGTAATAATTAATTCAATAATCATGTGTTATCCAATCACCGGATTATCCAAACTCATTGATCTGTATTGAGTTTACCGTGCAAACATATTAATTTCAATTTTCTATATTGAATTTTACAAAATTCATACACGTTTGTGTCGCAACAAAGCAAACATTTTTTTTTTTCTTCAAATGATTCTCAAAATTAATTTTTGCACTCAGATTTAAAATATTGACGTTTTTTATTGGCAGGCGAGAGAATGCAGTTGTTGTCGCGTTGTGATCTTCACGATGTTCAACAGACGACATCACTGCCGCAGATGCGGACGTGTCGTGTGTGCAACGTGTTCGCCTCAACGAATGCGACTTCCGAGTTATCCGAATTCAGTTCCTGTCCGCATTTGCAATGACTGCAAGCGGCAGATGCACTTGCAGCTGCAAGCTGCTCAAGGTGCTCCGTCCACTCCTAGCAGCGAAGCTTTTGACTGTTGGCGTCTCACCGTCGACGAGACGCACAACAAGACACTCAGAGAAGAATTTTCCTTTGAAAATGCTCCCAACATATCGCTCTGCCTCGCCATTCTCAATTTGCATTCCGACCACGAAGCTTATTCCGAGTAGGTATTTTTTATGGTTTCTATAATTCCGAATTTGGTTTCGAATGTCGCATAAAAAGTGAATTGCGCTTCTTCGGGATATTTTGTACCATTTTTCTATTTTCAAGAAGGATCATCATACTTTTTGTGATAATTTTGGCTCTGTTCATTAATTTTTGCAGTTGTACTGCTACTACATTTCAATTTTCTTACTATACTATTACTTGAAAATTAAAAATAAAAAATGCTCCGCAAGATATTTTCGCAGAAATTTTAGGCTTTCTAGTAAAATCATACAGCGTGTTAATTCATCAGAATATTATTTGAAATAATAAAAACAATCTTACAGTTTTCTACTGGACAAATGTGACGACATGAAGAAACTTCTTCGTCCGGACTGCAAAGGTCGCGTGAATCCGGAAGTGGATCACGCGCTGATAATCAAAATGATAAGATCCTTCCTGCTAGCGGCTAAAGTTAAATGCGCGGAAATGGGTCTCAACACAGGCTTGATCCACTGCGATCGTTTTCTCTCCCAAGTCGATCTGATCACCACTTTAATAAATTCCGACTGCTCGTCGCTCATCCCAAAAACCGACTCGAACGATTACCTTGACGATCACACGCTTCTGAGGCTCCGCCATTTACTGACGGAAAAGGAACAGTGGATAATCGCTTTGGACGTCAGTACCAAAATTGGACTCGATACGCAAAGTGTTTGGGCGGCTTGGGGAACCGCTTGTCTAAAAGCCGGTTATTACGAACGAGCGAGGGACAAATTCGCTCATTGCCTCGACAAAGTCATCCGCGAGGATTCCGAGGACTGGGTCATGCTTTCCTATCCCACCGAATCATCAAACGATCTCCACAAACGTCTTCCAGAATTTCCGGAAGACAATAATCGAAAAATCGCCAATTCAAAAGCTCAGGAAGGTTTGAAAAATCGTCCAAGCAAAGATCCTCATTTGCTGACGGAGATTCTCCAGATTCTCGACAAAATGAATCCCAACGACTGGTACACGCATCAGAATTGCAAATTGAAGAACAAAATGGCTCAAGAAATAGCGAACACCTTGAACAGCCTGAAATCGATAAGCCAGGGACAATATTTGGCTCCGCAGGCCAATAACGGCGCGCGAAATTTTCGCTACCAAGAAAGTTTGTACTATCTACTCATGTACGGAAGCTTCAACTCCATTCTCGAGTTTTTCGTGAAGCACGGAGAATTCGAGAAGTGCTTGGCTTACATTTTGGAAAATGACGTTGAGCCCGAACTTTTTATGAGCGTTTTTCTTCGCTGCTTGAGAAATGGATGCATGGTCAGTCTGTGCGAAGCCATGAGAGCCAAAGACCCGAGCCTCGTGATTTTTAAAAAGTATTTGATGTACACTTGCCACAGTTTGGAGAGAAAACAGCTGCTGAATACGCTACTTCAGTTGCAGCTCTTCATGAAGGACTTTGTTAGGGCCGCGATGACTTGCATACGTTTTTACGTCAGCGACGCCAATTCCTACGAAGATTTGTGCGCGAAAACGCATTTTTTGGTGGAAGCGCAAAAGCACCTGGAGTCGGAGCTTCAGCTGGAGAATTTTGGAAAGAAGAGAAGAAAGAGCGTGAGTTCCTCGATCAGCGGACAATACAGTCTCACTTTGGAAATGGAACCCGCGGAAATTGACCGACACATGAATACCATTTCGCGACAAATGGAGATTGCCAAATTTTTGGGCAATCGGGAGCAGGAGGGACAATCCGTTAACGAATTTATCAACAAATTGGCGTATATGGACAGCGAAAGCTCTTCCATCAGAGCCGTACCCACGCTTTTTGGCAATCAACAGGAAAAAACACATCTTGCGGTGTTGGCGATTTTGTGTGGGAAGGATGTTGAGGAAGGCTTTGGAATTGCCTTTCGAATCATGCAAGGTTTGTGTTGTACCTTTGGATTTTTTATTTTTTACTTCGTTTTTAAAAAAATTTTTATATTAAATCACAGTTTGTGATATTGAGGTTTTCGATTCTTCAGTGATTCAAGATTTTTTGTTTTCTGTTCTGATTTTTGGATTTCGAATTGTTTGCGATAGTTTTCAGAAAAATCGAGAAAAAGGACTTCATTTAAATTTGATTTAAAATTACAATTTTCGAAAAATATCTGTACCCTCTTTGGCTTCTTGAAACATTGCCTGTCGAGCTAAATAATTTTTTAGAGACAAAGCTGTGTTAAAGAAGGGTCGGTATTGAATTAAAAGACAAATTAATTCAATGGTTCCAATCCTACAGACTACAACTTGCGTCAACAGAAGATATATTCCTTGGTGGGTCACATGCTGGCACTGGACCGAAGGATAAATTCGATCGAGCAATTGATAAAATGTTGCCGCAGTTCAGGCGCGCCGAATTCAAGCGCCATATCAGATCGTGTATTGGCGCATTGTGTTAAACTGTTGCTCGATCGTTCTCGGACAGATTCCAATCCCAGTCCGAAGGATCAGATCGACTCGCTCATCAGAATTATAACTGACGTCGAGCTCAAGGTAAAAACCATTTAAAAAATTGATTACCATAATTTAATTACATACCAGACTGCCTCAAAAAAATGAATGATATCCGCCCAAACAAAAAAACGCGATTTTCTGCGTGTTGTGGAAAACACAAAAAGCTTTTTACATTTTTAACACAGTCGAGAATTTATATCTTTATATATGAATGTACTTTTTTTTCTGATATAAAAATAATGTCGCTGTAGAGACAAAATATTAACGAAAATGTTTATTTTTCAGATTGAATCGTACATAGAAAGCAGGCAATTAAAAGCCGCTTATCTACTCGCCGTTAAGCACTCGCGTGCTCAGGACATTCGAAAAATTTTAAAAGAGGCCGACAGACTCGGCCAACTCGCAATTAAGTCGATATGCACAAAGTGGCTTCAACAGACTCAGGGCTCGTAAAAACTAACAATAAGTGATATACGAAGCTAATTCTCGCTGCGACGATTCGACCGATCGCTCGCTTAATCGTGATAACGTTTTGTTGCCTTACTAATTTATTTAAGCGACAAACACGTGTTTTATTCTTGTAAGTCATATAAAAACACAACAATTGTAGATAATTGCTCGAAAAAGAAGGAAAAAAACCAATGATTCTGTAATCGTTTTGTCGCGATTGGACTATAATCGTGATATACAATAAAGTTCACTACTTTTAATAATAAGATTGTAGTCTCGATATTTTTCGTAGAAAAAACACTCGTTTCCCTAAAAAACCTTTTGCTTTTCATTATTCTAAGTGTATTGTACATTCTGAGTAAGCCACCGATGATTACAAATGTGCTTTCGGCTATTTTATAGACGGAATGTAACGAAGCTCAATACTAAAATCCCAGTAAGATCAAGTTTTGTTTTTAATTACACAAAAAAAAAAAGTAACGATTCGATAAATAGTAAAGAATAATGAAAAACGTATAAATACGTATTTCCGAATTTACGTAGCTGCCAGAGGAACAAAACAATTTTTTTTAATTAATAAAATGTTATTATGTAAATAAAAAAAATTTTGTTATTTTGTTCATCATATTCAGATAAGTTTTCTCCATTTATATCCGAATTCTCGTAGCTATCTTTACGTATTTTGTGTTTGTTTGAATTTATAAAAAATTATATTCAGAAAGTAGGAACTGCGAATTATTCTTTTGAAAATTGTGGTAGACATTTTTTTTATGCTTACTGAGAAAATATTAGACTAGGGTTTATTTCTATAGCAAACAGATCATATTTTCAATAAAACAGTTCTGTTTCTTTTTTTTTTTTGTCTTTTTTGTGCGATCGCGAATCAATTTAACAAGATTTTACGTGGAATGTGATTGGTGGAAAAGTTACTTGCATTCGACGGCTAATTCATTCTCCACAGTCAGTCTCTGGTCGTATTTCTCGGCGAATTTTGGATCCATGGTCTTGATAGAAGTGACGAGGCCGTCTTTCTCTTGCTGAGACCAATTTTGGCTCCATTCGTGGAACAACTTCACACGACATTGAAAGAGACTCGGAGGCCTGTTGGATTCCTCCTTGCAGCTCAAATTGTCCACGAGAGTTGCGAGCCCGTTTACGTTTCCGGGAGAACCGCATCTCTCGGCAAGGATTTCCAAAAAATCCGCTCTCTGCATCTCCGACCATTCTTGAAACCATTCCACGACGTAGCGAAGCTGATCTTGGTTCGATAGTGTCGACATATTTTATCTGGAATTTAAAGGGCAGCCTCTTTTTATTTCTGAATCAAGTTTGGGAAAACAGGTCATATTTTATTTATTTTTTTTCTAATGCAAGTTCTATATTTCAGGAAGTTTTTTTTCTCTAGCATTTTTACAATCGCATCTTGTTCTTGTCTGAAGATTTGTATGCCGCTGAAGATTCCATTGTTGGAACACAAGGGCTTGAAAAATAAATTTAAAAAACCAAACATTAGCGCCCTATTAAGAGCGCTTTTTTTAAAAACAATAATAATCGCCATGCCATTGAATTTAAACGTTCTTTAATAATTTGGGTTCGTCCAAATTTGTCAAAATTTAATTCCTTGCAATCCAACGATGCAAACTTCAGTATTACAATTTTTAAAGTCATATAATATTACATTAATCAAATAAGCGTAATTGATATTGCATTAATCAAAAGCTATAGGCTTAATTGATAAATCTTTAGTACCAAAATAAAAATGCCTTAATTCTAATTCCTTTAGAACTTAAAGGGGCCGAATCACCTAGAAACAGTCCCAAAAAAAAAAAAAATCCTGTAGACGATACCCTTTTTTTAAAAAATCCTACATTTAAAAATGAAAAGCAAAATCTTCAACTTATCCCGCTTCCAAACTGAACGTGCAATTAAATTTCATTTATTTCATTATTTCATGAGCTTTTAATGTAATATTTGTTGCGTATCGTATACAAAAAAAAAAAACTGTTCAACTTTTTTTCAGTGCACGCTTAAATAGTAAAGAAAAAACGCAGTTTTTCCCATTTATTTTTTTGCCGTCGATTTCCGTGATTCGCTTTAAATTCTTCGTGACTTTGCTGCAAACCCCAAAAGCAATATTCACGACCTCATAAACAGGAACCCACCAAAAGCATGCATTGAGGTTAGGTTACAATTTGTTTATGTCTAATCGTCGAAAAAATTCTCGCAGGACTTCGCGATGATCTTAAGACAATTTTTCTTGGGACTAACCGCTAAGAACTTTACCAAAACCCTTCGATATCCGGTATTGCGACGTCGACGGCTTAGAACGTCAGGTTAACGTGTCCGTATTTACAAAATCGCGGTGTGCGGCGCTTACTTCGTTCTGTAATTGCGAAAGAAAAAAAACACACACACGTTGAAATAACGCAGAATTGAATGCAAGATTTTTTATATCGATTTTTGTTGTATTAAAAAATGTAGGATTTTATTGGTGAGGTTCTGTGGTTTAGTCGGACAATTTACATTTTTTTGGGTTAACTCGATTGAAATCTGCGCTCTCCTCGATCGACTCGTCCTCGGAATCGGCTTCACCAAAATCGTCTGAAAATAAGCGATAAAAATGAAATTTTGTAGCAATTAATTTGTAAACTCGAATCCGTTGGTTCACCTTTCGTTAAATCGTCGCGGTCTTCGACGAGAGTCGTCAAGAATTCGTTGACTTTACGCTGAGTTTCCTTGAGATTTGAGATTAGGTTTTTTAGGTTGTTTTGTGGAGAGATTTTTGATGTGGATTCAAAGACGCAATGGTCTTTTTTTGAAATCCTTACGGAAACGCTCGACTCGCTCATGATTGGATGGTCTGATTAAAAAATACTGAGTTATGCATGGGAGGATTGTATTATGAAGATGATTCTATCGGACATTCCACGCGAAATAGCAGCGGGCTGGAAGATACATTGGTTTTTGCTTGCTGTGTGACTTGGAATGCCCTGTATATCTTATGCAGCAAAGACGATAGATTTTCACTGTCACGAAATATGATTTGTAGGTCGCGTTGTGACAATTCTATTGTTGTTAATTAAAATTGTGGTTAAACAAATGTTTTGTTAATGGTGTCTAAAAAAAAGAATGAATAATGTACCATTTTTCGTTTGGTTTTTATTTTTGTGACGTTGTGACGATTCTACTGTTGTTAAGTAAATTTTGTGGTTAAACAGATTTTTTGTTAATAATAGTGTCCAAAAGAGAATAATGACTGTACCATTTTTCGTTCGGTTATCATTTTTCTGCAACTAACTCTTAAACAAGACGTGATTTTCGTTTTGTCTAAGCTAGGATATGAAAAAACGGTATATATGGGGCATTCCATAGTGAGTCTGACGCTCTAGCTGCCCCATATATAAAATTCACAGTTCTAACTAAAAAAAAAAAATGTAACGAAAACATAAAAAACCACATTTTATCAAAACGTAAATACATCTTCAGACAACAGTTTAAAAGTTCACAGCGACAATAATATCTTTTTGAGCATCAATATTAGTAAAAAAATAATGAAAACAGTAGCATGAAAAATGTCATTTCGTATTTAAAATTTCCCGCGCGTGGCCTAATAGCCCGTCGGTAAGGAAGAACAAATCGCGGGAGGTTGAGAAAATGGTCGTCGGATGGCGCCACCGGTGAATGACTGTTTGGGTTAATCAACCTTCAGTCATTTGGTACATAACCTGTCGAAAATCAACCTGTCCACATTTGACGTGTTCACGAGACATATGCTGACATCGGAATGGTTTTGCTGGAGAACGAGGCGGTAATATTAATATTTGAAAGCTAGATAGTCAGCGACACGATCCCGTGATTAATACATGAATGGTCTTATTTTTTTTCTTATCAGTTCTTAACGGAACTGACGAAGCTGTTTGAAAAATCCCGACTTTCCGGCTCTGTCGCACTCACGATAAAGAGGTGTAAGTTGAATTTAAGTCGACCCCGGCATCGTGACTTTGCATTAGAAAAATAATGGGTTTTGCTATCACTTTCCCTGTCCGCAGTCAATGGACACAACAAACCGGTGCCTCGAGAGGGCAGGCCACCGTTGCCCAAACCCACGGAATACCTATGTCTAGTACGAGCTTCTTTGCGCTCTAAAAAGATTTCTACAGTTGTAAGTATTTCAGCTATAACGTAGAATTCATTTTTATTTTATTTTTCCTCTTGTCTATGGATATTTTATAACGAAAGATAACATTTAGTGTTTCTGCATTCAGGATTTTATCATAACTGTGAATGCAATTATTGAATACTTTTTGCAGACTTTCGTTGATTTTTTTTTTGTGTATATGAATGGGAAGTTTTGAATTTTCTGTCGCTTTTGTGGATATTTGGGTAAAAATGTGAAAATGAGTTTTTTTGTGGATCAATCTTTTTGTTTGCAACAGTTTTTAATGAGTTTGCAGGCTAATCAACGTATCGATTGATCGGTTGATTGATTGAGCATTTTCAAAAGGTTTGGCTATGCGGATTTGCTGGTACTGAACTGAATTAGTGGGTCGGTTTTAGCGGTTTTATCGGTATTATGTTTTGAGACACTTTAAGTACTGTTTCTTTATACTTATTGAGGAATGGCTGAAAAAAGCTGTATAAAAAAAATGTTATATCAGTATTAGAGGCATATATATATTTTTTTTTGTTCAGCTCATTTTTTGTAGGCATTTGGTTTTTTGTAGTCTTTCGGGCTCCTTGTCTTTAAGATGATGTGTTACTGTTCGGTCAGTAACAAAAACTATAAAGTTTGTTCTTGTTTGTCATTGTTCTTGGCCACAATTGATGTTCGGGGCAAAATGTGAGAAATCCTGACTGCGTTTTAGTATTTTGCAGTCAGTACTTCTGGATTTTTATTTAAAAAATTAAGCGTAGTGAAAAATAACACTTCAGGAAGATTCAACTATCTAACTTGCACTTATGGCAGCTCGATCGGTATAACACATCACCTTAAGGGCAAATGATGAATTTACATATAAATACTGATCAAAATGTTGATTTTTTATGAATTTTGGTACAGAGGAAAAATGTGTGTGTGTGTGTGTGTTTTTTTTTAAATCAATTTGAATAATTGATAATAATTGGCTTAACGAATTTTCGTTTTTGGTATAAACTGATGTTCGTAAATTGATTTTTTATTTTTATTTTTTCAGATCCATTCCTCGGATGTAAACAAGTTCCAGCAGGCTTACTGGAGTTTATTAAAGTCAAATATAATCGGACTTAAGAAACTTAAAAAAGTCAAATCGGCAAAGCCAAAGGCACACTGAGGACTTACAACTAAGTTATATTTATATTTCTAATGCCCGGAAATGCATTCTCACCAAGATTTAACTGCTTTTGTACGATATACTTCGTATATCCGAGTGAAATGTTCGTATGTTGGATAGTTCACAGGTAATAAAATAAGATTTCTATAATCGCTGTTACACTCTCATCGTTCGTTTGATCATTCTTTTTTTATTAACTTCGTCACCTGGACAATTAATTAACCACACGATTTTCCTGCATTTCTCTAAATTGTTAAAATCTGAAAATATTCATACTTTTAGCTTTTCCACGTGGATTCATTATTTTTGGGGAGAAATTTTAACCCAAATTTCGGCTCATTTGACCACCAAACATTTGCTTGCACAGTGCAGCAAAATTGAGTCCTTGAAAAAAAATGAAAAAAATATAATAAAATTAGTTCGGACGTTTCTTTCTCGAACAATTTTTAAGATAAAATTTTGTTATGCGTATCTCGAAAACCGAGGACAAAATCGATAAAATCGGAATCGCGAATTAATCAATGAAATTGCCAATTATTTAGAATCAATAAATTTTTTTTTAATTCAAAGGAATTCCTATCGTAACAAAAAAATGGGATTCACGTTATTTTCATAATCTGTACTTTTCTGAAATGTACAATTTGCTCATTTTTGTAAGTTTCCTACGTAATAGATAAAAGCAAAATGACTTATTAAAGTAGGAAAAAATAAAGAATAAATCTTCTGCGGGAAAACTGTTGTTCAGTGATTCTCCAATAATTTAATCGCAAATAAAGATCACGCGCCTATTGTATTTTCATATTATATTTCTTTAGTCGACATGTAAAAAGTGTCGCAACGCCAACTGAAATAACGATTCTCGTCAGCGTTCATATCAGTCGAGAATAATAATGACCAACAAAAAGGATAAGCACTTTTCGCAAATCATTCTAAGTCATTTCTGCGGGTACAGAAATTACCACAAATTTTTCCACCGACTTTATTCCCGGAATTTACTTGAAATCAAAACATTTCAAGAGCAAAACATTCTTAACAAGCGCTCACGTGAAATTACGTCCAATTGTAAATATTCAAAACCAAATTTTGCGCTACTAAATACACAACTAATTCCCACCGATTAACTAATTATCATAAATCTATAATCACCATTTCCCACGAAATAACATAATCTTTTTTCAAAATCTATCTCCCCAACTTTTCCAACAAATTAGATCTCCGAAAATCCAACAAAATGATTTACAAAAATCGCAGCGACATTGAAATTCCTGATAAACGAGAAAAAATGGAGCGAACTTGAGGAGCAAACTAAATGCGACCTCGAAATTTAGCCCCGATTAATTAACATTTCCGAATGTCGCCCAAATGTCATCTGGATCTCGATCTTTCGGTTGATAATGATATTCCCTGCGTTAAAATAGATCATTGTGTATTTATCAGTATTTTGCGATACGGGTGCCGATATCACGGTCCGTGATATCGAAAGTAAGTAGGTCTGAAATGATATTGCGGATTGCGATAAGCGTTATCGGCGTCCGGAGCGAAAGTCATTAAGTATCTTGAGTTTGGCATTATCGATTTTGCGCTCGTCCTAATTGCTTCGAATTCGATCGCGATTGGTCGAAAAATAGCGCGCTCGACCAATAGCCGCGCTCTTCGTGTGCGCTGCATCGTGTTATTCGTATTAAGTGGTTCGCAGTCGTCTGAGCACGTGCCAAAGCATCGCATCTCAATTTTACCCGTGCTGCGTACTTAAGATGCAACTCGATCAGTATTTCCTCTGACGTTCGGCCAAATTTCGCCCGAGCTCTGGAGAAAATTTCGTGGGCGCTCGGAAATTCGCTCTTGCCGAGAGAATGGACAACCACAAGAATATATTAAGGGGGCCGGAGCCTTCGATTACTCTACCGGCTGATCTATCACTAGGACAATTTATGCTGGATCGCATCTCCTCTTACGGAGATCGCGTAGCCTTGGTAAATACACTCTTAACACAACTTCGAATAAGCCAACTCTGCAATCGAGTTAACGGGACTTTCCGCAGACTTCGGTCTTTTTTTTTCACGTATTTGCGATAAGCTATCGCAGATAAATTCGTAATATCGTTTACATGAAGCGACGGACTTGAAGTACCTTTTTATGTAAAACTTGTTTTTATTTTAAATTTCTATAAAAATGGAATTTTCGCTATAATGGAAAATGGTATTTATTTTGCTTATCGATTGCGATCAAAGTGTCTTAAGGGATCTTTGCGTAGTTTTTATCTGTGGATTTTGCAAAAGCCGATTTTTTAATTGGCGATTTTCGGCTCTCGAAATAACATTTTTTGAGCGTATTTAGTGAATATAAAAATTTGTTGAGTTTACAGGACGTTGAGATGCTATTTCCGGTTGTAATGATTTGTATTTCGTTTTTACTCAGATAAACGGCGTTACCAACGAGCAAGTGACGTACACCGAACTTCTGAACGATAGTCTTCGACTATCCGTGTACTTGAGGAGCCAGGGATTGGGAAAGGACGACAGGATCGCGGTGTGCAGTGAAAACAGCCTCACGTACGCGGTGCCGATATGTTGCGCATTTTTTTTGGGAGTGGCGAATTGCCCCTTGAATCCGGGCTACACTCGCCGGGAATTCGTTCACGCGCTCAACATCTCCAAGGCGAAGTACATATTCGCATCGGAATCGGTGATCAAAATCATTAGCGAAATTGCTCGCGAATTGCCGTGGGCGCCGAGGGTCATTTCCATGGGTAAATCCCCGAGCGGAAACGCGCCCTGCATGGACGATTTGATTGGACGAATCGAGGCGCCAAATCCCGAGGATTTCAAAGTTTGCCATTTGAATCCCGAGGAACACGTCGTGGCGATTCTGTGCTCCAGTGGAACGACTGGACTTCCAAAAGGCGTCATGCTCACCGATAAAAACTTCTTGGCCATCACGTGCGCGCTAATGGAAACCCGGAGCGCGGGGCCCTTGACCGAGGACGTACCTTTCCTCGCCCTTTTGCCATATTTTCACGCCTACGCCTTCGTCACTATGACCAATCAATTGCTGCTCGGGGCTAAGGCTGTTATGCTGCCGCGCTTCGAGCCCGAGAGATTTTTGGCCATTATCGAGAAATATAAAATATATACTCTGCTGTTGGTGCCTCCGCTTGCGGTCTTCCTCGCTAAGAGCCCTCTCGTTAATAAATATGACCTCTCCAGCGTTAAAAGTGTATGGTGAGCATGCGTTTTTTATTTATTTTTAATATAGCTTGTAATCATTTTTTTTTTCATGTGGAACATTTTTTAAGTGAAGTAGAAAACAATTTTTCTTTAGCTTGTTATGCACATTTTGAAGACAGAATTTTTAGTCGTTGAACATTTAAAAATATGGATACTTATTGTTAGAATTTACAAGTTGCTGTTTTTCTCTTCTGAATTGGAGAATTTGAATGCTTGAGATTATAGTTTTATTTCGGAATTTTTTAGTTGGAAACGGAGAATTACATTCCTTTTTTTTTATAGGAAAGAGTTACGGTTTATTATATTTTTATTATCAAGATGAATGTTGGAATTAAGATGAAAGGGTTTTTGGTATTCGAATCTATTTGAAACTGCTTTTTCGTGGTTGTTAATGGTTGGATTTTGTAGGTGCGGAGCGGCTCCACTTTCGCAGGAGATCGAAAAGACTCTTTGCAAAAGATTGAACGTGAACGCCGTACACCAGGCCTATGGATTAACGGAAACTACTTTGGGAGTTGTGATGACTCCCATCGATAATAACAAACCTGGCAGCGTTGGAAATTTGAGGGCCGGCGTTTTGGGTAGCGATCTAAGAATTATAGTCTCTTATTAGTGATAATTATCCTCAATTTCTGACCATTTTAACAAAACCTTGATTTTTTTTCGAATTCCACTCATGAATATAGATTTTTCGTCGATAATTTTCTCAAATCTTTTTTTATGATGAAGCGAAAAAAATTCAAAAAACGGAATATATTATATAAAAAGATACGTAAAAAAAAGTATGATGACCAATTGTGACTTTCCCATAGGAGAAATTTTTAGAAAGATGCCAAATGAGAAAATAATGTGCAAGGGCCGACTTTGCAACCCTTTTTTAAAACACTAAGATTCAGTTCGAATCTATTGAAAATTTGCATAATTTTCTATATCTTATACTTTTCCCAGTATTTTTAGACCATCTGACACGAAAATCTCGAAAAAAAAAAAATCATAAAAAGAAAGAATTCATTCTGAGGAAGCAAATACCTACTGTTTTTTTATTAAATCTTCTTAGAGCGGCATTTTTTTTGCTGAGTTTAATTATAATCTTGGTGTTATTATTTTTGAAATTGTTTTTAGCAAAAGTGATGCCACTGGAAGAGAGCGGTTCAAAAGAGCCTCTAGGACCAAATCAAAGCGGCGAGCTGTGCTTTAAAGGTGCCCAAATAATGAAAGGCTACTCCGGGGACATTTCCTCAACCGCAGCAATTTTGGATAACGACGGATGGCTGCATACCGGTGACATTGGCTATTACGACGAGGACGGTTATTTTTACATAGTCGATCGACTGAAAGAACTCATAAAGTACAAGGCCTTCCAAGTTGCGCCTGCAGAACTCGAAGCGATTTTGCTAACGCATCCAAACATTGTGGACTCTGCTGTTATCGGACTCCCGGACGAAAAGTGCGGTGAATTGCCTCTAGCTTTTGTAGTAAAACAGCCGGGATCAAAAATAACTACCGCCGAAGTAGAGAAATTCGTGAACGGTAAGTGAATTAAAATATTCGCTAGTCCTTACATTTTTTATGAAAAAAAAAGTGAAAAACCCAAAAATTATTTTCTTTGTAATTTTTAATTGTAATTCAATTGTAGAGCTGCCTAAAAATATCCCATTGAAGCCAACGAAAATCATTAATTCTTCGAGCAAAAATAATATTTCATTCTGTATTTCAGGACAAGTGTCGAGTGAAAAATGGCTGAGAGGTGGGGTAAGATTCGTCGAGGCAATTCCAAAAACAGCGACAGGAAAAATCTTGAGAAGGAAGCTTCGCGATGCCCTAAAATCGAAGCTTTAGAGCTTCGATTAGAGCATTTAAAGGTTATTTCGGATATTTCATATGCAAACTAGTACAACGTAGTTAATATATACAAAGAGAGAAAATATTATGGGTGTGAAATCGGACAATTTATAAGTTTTTACCTTACACTGAAATTTTAAAAAAATCACTGACCTATTTGCGAATTATTGATAAGACTAAAAAATAAATCAAACGAATTTGATTTTTATTGAGATTTTGCATTTACGAGATATTAGATAAAAATTAAGACGCACAATTTATCATCGTCTCCTTCCAGCGTTAATTGCATATTTTTATCTCGCATTTTATAAACGATTATTAAAAAACGCGCAAGAAATTAAAACGATGATAATATCGTTTTATTCTACGAGAATAACAGCCACGAGCTAAATAAACTAAACAGAGTCTAAAAGGATTTAAATTTTATTTAATAAATTGGATAATCGAATAAGAAACTATTGCAATTGTTGTTTAACTTCTTCAGGAATGCGTGACAAGTACCACGAGTGAATCTGACCGGGAGCCGTGGCCAAAACGCCTCGCGAATTCGGATGTAGCGTTTTCGCGTTGTAAGGATATCGCTCGCCGTGAAGATCCGTCAAATTTCCTCCGATAGCGTGAAGTATCGCTTCGGGAGCGCAGGTGTCCCATCTTTTACAGCCTCCACTTGCAAATACGTACGCGTGAGCTTTTCCCTCTAATAAAAGTATCACCTGCGTAACAAAAAACACACCCACACGATTGCCTTTTTTTTTAAACCGAAAATTAAATATCATTATCCTCCAATTGCACGAACGATTTATTTAGCAATAAATCAATGCCTTTTTCCGGTAAAAAATTGACGTTTCTATGAAATCAGAAAATTTCTACCCAACAACTAAAGCCTTTCGAAGAAGAATAATTTTTAATGATATTCCATGCAATTATTTCGTTCCATTTCGATGAGAAGAATTTGTTTTATACTTGATTTTTTCTTTTTTTTTCTCGGAAATTGATTGTGACGATATTAATTTTACTGACCTTGTGACCAGCTCCTCCGACTCGAATGATTTCGTCAGGTTCCATTGCGTCCAAAGCAGCTTGCACCGTTTTGTTTGAATGCGATCTTTAATGTTAATTGTATATTTATTTTTAAAATTGACCTCGATTGACAGGATTCTTATACAAATGAATGCGCACCGCGTGGTTGTGATTATTCTTTTTCCCTCCGGAGGCGAAATTTTCTTGAAACCGGAAGTGCCAACTCCTTCGATTCCCCATAAAGTACGACCCACGATACTGTCCTTTGCATCGCGATAATAAGGCTGATGAATAACACCGCCGACGGCTCGATCACCGACCGCAACTCCGACCAACACAGTCACATGCTCCACGAGACCTTGCGTGTATTCCGACGTACCTTTAATTCCAATTTTGGACCCATTAACCCTTGTAATTATTAAAATGAATCACGCAATATTTTGCGACTTTCCACAGCTTCTTATAAACACAAATTGCAATTTTTGCGCTTGATAAAAATCGAAATGACCTAAATAAATTATGCATTTCGGTTTTCAAAGAGAAAAAAAAAAAAAAAAATGTAACGCCATCATTTTGAGTCTTTCCGCAGTGTTTTGAAAACAAAAATCACACATTATTGCAGTCTATAAAAAAATGTTCCACTGAGGATTTGAAAGATGAGGCACTAGTATTTTAATTCGAAAAAAATTGCCCTTTTCTTTATAAAAAACAAAGCATCTTTTTTCTCCCTTGAAATTTCTACGAAACAATTTTTCTGGCACGTAATTGACTTGAAATAATTCCAAGAATTCAATAAAATCACTAGAAAATTGGTATTGAAAGCAAAATAGAAGAATCAACACAATATGAAAAACAAAATAAATAAAAATTGTAGCTGTGAATAGAAATAAGACAATGTAAGCGAAACGAACCATCGAGAGGATCCACCCAAACGCAAATATCTTTGGGATCGACGTTCTCCAGATGCTGAGGCAATTTGGATTTGAGTACTTCCTGATCCATGTCCTTAATTATCCACTCATTAGGGACTTCGCAGGTGGAAGCTCCTTCCTCGCCGATAATCGTGACCCCGGGAAATTGTCGGGTCAGGGATTCGATGATGCACGTCTGAGCGGATCTGTCGGCCTCGGTTTGCAGATCGTTTTTGCCCTTATCAACGATATTCAATTCGCCTTTGCTGAGAACGTCGCGAATGATTTTTCCCGCTTGAGCGCTGGCCATCACCGACGATGCGACCAAACGCGTGAGCAGAGGTGGACATTGAGCCATTTGACGGTCCCTTTCTTAACTCGGAAATATATTGATACCGCAGATTTGAATCCGCAGAAATAGTCGATCTGAAACAAAGACCCAACCGATCGTGAGAGCTCGTGAATTGCGACTAAATGATACATTTTCATTTCTAAACAGCGCTACGCAAGGGAAAGAGCGAGATAATATGCAAAAAAGAGGCATTAAAATAGAAATCTATGATCCAAGGTTCAGTGGATACCAGAACGAGTTTTATGTAATATTGTGCCTCACTTTTTTGCCCCACATTCAATTCCATTCAAGGCTGTAAAATATTAGTCAAGCTATTGGAGTATAAATTAATTAATTTGTTATTGAATTTACAATAATTACATCCTTTTTTTTTCGTCTCGTTTAACAAGTTATGTTTTTATTCTTGATCAATTTTTATAATTATTTTGCAGACTGTATTTATTAATTAATTATTTGTCTTTACATAGAATTTTTTGTAATTATGAATAACATACACTTATTTTTATTACAATTGATGTAAAGTGCTTTTAAAAAATTAGCAACAAATCGTTTATGTTTTGCAAACAAAATTAGGCAGTTAAAAAAATATTGATAATTTTTATGGAACATTATCGAAATTACGTCTGCTATTTACTTCACAGACTATTATTATGATTATCAATCTTATCGGGCTTGTCTGAGGAACGTTTCTGTCGTCTGATAAGAAAGATTGAAGGCTCAGAATCAAAAGGTCGTAAAGGTGTATGGATAAACGCGTGTTTTACGCCCTTCTCATTCTGAGCCCTCGGAAATGCGTTCGAAAGTCAGGTAACGCTGTAATTGGGTCACGGTTTTTAATTCAACATGCGAATAATGACAAATCAAGGAAACTGTTTGATGTTGGAAAAGAACAAATAGTCCGGCGATTAAAATAGCGATTGGCTGCTCACATTGCATTCGTATTAACAACACAAATATTTACATTACCTGCTTTTTGGATTGCAACGAAGCGTACGTGTGACAAGCCGGGATCATGTGGTGTTTCTGGAGCTCCTATGGAATCTTCTTTATCGATCTTCGTCGATTAAATAGTGCGCAATTATCCAAATTGGGGGCGCTGCGAATTTGCGCTCTGCGCAGTGCGGCTCATTTGCGTTAAATTCCTCAATTGTGTAACTAATTCCAATTATCAATAATCAATAATGAAGTTTCGTTGAATGTTACGTTGAATGTTGCATAATTTTTCGAATATTCGTTACTTATTCGCGAAGCGAGCGAAGAACAATTCAAAACGATGAGATTTCCCGCGCAAAAAGTGGTCTGCTGCGCATGCGCGCCGAGATCCCACCTGATTCGTCGTTTGAATTTGTTGTCCGTGCATGTTGAGTTTTTGCGCTTATTTCGTGCAAGGTCCTGTCAGTCGGGCGCACGATTTATTTGTCCGTCACTATTGTTTATCGAAATTTACGATCGATGGTTCGATAAAAATACGTTTGGATAAACTGTCACGTGGAGCGGACGGAGGAGGAAGAAGATGCTTGTCCGAAAAATACTGTCGATGCTCGCCAAGCTCTCTCTTTGTTTTCAACGCGCGCTGTAACCTCCACCGTATTATCTCCCACGCAACAGTATTTGTTTATTTAAGTTGTAACGAAGCTTGATGATATTATGAGCTTAAACAAGATCAAGAGCTTGAGGCTGCAGAGAAGCGGCTCGAGGTGTGAAACGTCAAACAAAGTTGAAGGTAACGACATCACTTCTACCACTTGACTTTTCGAGGGAGACCATTCACATAAAAACAATAATATAAAAAATGAAATTCCGTAGATATAAAAAAAGGACTTTTAAAAGAAGTTCTGTAAAAGAAGTTCATTAATTACACAACGAGTAGTATAATTATGTAATTTTGTAACTGAATATTTTTTTGTATATTCTGAGCTCTTTTGTATTTAAGTTGCTTTTGCTTTGGCGAAAAGAGTTTTCGATAGGAAGCGCGGCGATTTAAAAAATCAGAGGGAAAAAAAAGTATGCGGGTCAATTTAATCCAATTCCATCAGGATCTAATCCTCAATCTCTCGGATTTGGTCTGTGATATTTTATGGTGTTGTTCCGACTCTAAAAGAAAGCAGAATTCTTTGTTATGTTTTTTTTATTCTCTGCAAAAAAGTACTTTACGATTGAAAAAGGTTTTTCCCTTAAACAAATTAATCAGTAAATAAACAGTGCGTTATTTGGATTGTCCTGTATATAGCTCAGAAATAGCTTTAAAAAATAATAGAAGTATACACGTCTTAAGTTGTAATTATTTTGTGGCAGATACTTCGATGACGTTGGACGAGGAGTCCAAATCGCAGATGGAAAGGCTCGAAATATCATCAAAAAATCATGAATCTTATACGCCGCTGCACAGCACACCAAAAAGATCCTCGACAAAATCGAATAGCGCCCAAGATCAGTCAGGAATCGAGTACCGCGTGAGTCCAATTATGTTACCATGCACGCAGGACGGCGGTAACGAAGTAGCTTGGGATTGGCAAAGTCCACTGACGAAAGCGAATATAAAGAGGAGCAAAATCAATCCAGAGCCAATCGGTACTCCCAAGAGAACGACCTTGCTGCAAAAAAAGCGAAACTCCAATTCCCCTTTGCTGTACAAACCGATAAAACGAAAACTCATTAGAAACGATCTCCAGCAAGAAAGCATCGACAAATTTACCGCCGAAATGAAAGCTCTCTCAGAGCAAATAAAAACCGAGCCTAGAGAGGAGAATTTCGGCGAAAAAACCGACAGATCCGACGAGGAGTTGCTGATACAAATCGACATTGCAGATTTCGTTGAAACCGAGACTAAATTCGAACTCACAACCAGCGACCAAAATTTCTCCGACAACAATCATCATCCCGTTGTTAAGACGAGTTTGGATGATCTTTTCGACGATTCGGTAGACGATTCCATGGTCAAATGCAGCCAGGAAGTCGAAGAGAAACTCAGACTCGAATCGTGCCGCGAAAATTCGTCAAACCAAAATTCCGCGAGTAGCACAAGCGTCAAAATTTCTCCGTCTTCGTGGCATCAACAGTCCTACTCACGTTGTTTCACATCGAGAGAGAAATCCGTCGAAGAATCGAAAAACTCGTCGAAAAGCGCAGATTCCTCTGGGCTCAAGAAAAATCAAACTACGTCTTATCAGGTAAAAAAATCGCTTGCGGCTGCGAAGAATTTGAGCTCTTCGAACGTTAATTTTGCGGACGAAGCGAAGAAAACATCCAACAGTTCGAATTTGCCAAAATCTTCCTGTATAAACAACAACGTTTCGAAAACAGCGAAATCCACGCTGAACGCAACAGTTTCGACGCAAAACGATTGTTTCGACATCCCCGACGATTCCTTCGACGACATAATCGCAGTTTGCGTCGACGCAGTCGAAAAATCCGTGGCCAAATCAGAGTCTGAGGGAAATCAGTCCGCCGCTCGTTACGGTAAAGTTTACGTGAGTCCGCATTCGAATTTTCAGCCGGAAAATTCCCGGAGGCTCGAGACGTCGACCGCGAAGAGAGTTCTGTTGCCTCCGCCTTCTCAGTCTTCCTGTAGCGTCGCGAAAATTTCCTCAACGCTCCCAAAAACCGGAAGCGCCGTTAGCAAATTTTCTCGTAGCGCGAGTAACGATAGCTTAAAGCCTGACGCGAGCGTCCAACGCGAATTGCCAAAAATGACGAGCATCACGACGAGCAACAATCAGGGGAGAAAATTTTTCAAGACCAAAAGCTTGTCGACCTCCAGCTTCGACGATCAGGACAATATTGCGAAAAACGGTAATTCCGCGAGTTCGAGCCTCTCTTCGAAGGGCTGGAAAAGTAGTATGTTCACTAACGGTAGCGTTTCCTCGTCCGTAAGTAACTCTCAGAATAAAACGGTTAAAAACGATATTAATGGAGCCTGTTACAATTCGTGGCCGAAGGAAAACGGTAAGGATGGTAATCGTGGGATATGCAATGTTGACAGAAGCGGACCAAGAGAAGAAGATTCCGCTAAATTAAAGAAAAGCAACGGGTTTGCACGGCAAGAGGGGAAAAAGGATCCGGCGACTGGTTCGCAAACCGCGCAGAAATGCACACCCGAGGAAATCGAGAGGAAACGATTGGAGGCGAAAATGAAGCTGGAGGCGAAGAGAAAATTAATGGCGAGATCGACGTCCACCGGAGCCTTGCGACAAGTTAAGAGGTGAGGAGATTTCGGGCTATTCATTTTGGGAGCAGAGATTCAGCTTTGTGATCGTCGACGCCTGAAGACTCAAGTATTAACTGGTTTTGTGGGTGTCTCTCGAAGAAGGAGGTTCGGAGGTTGTGTATACGGAGTGCTTAAGAGTGCCTTAAGAGTGTGTCTTTTTGTTGAAGCAGGGAATCCCGGAGCGGTGAATAACTTCGGCAAATCTACAAACTCTACCTCGGCTCTCTTGTTTCTATTATAAATGTTATCAATTTTGTTGACTGTTTGAATTTTCATACTTTTTATTACGGAAGAAAACACTCGAGCATTTGTTTTTTTGTAATATAATTAAGTCTGTGACTTAGTAAATTATTTATCTTTTTTTTTTCTATTTATTCCTGTCCCATTGTTCCCATTGAAAAAATGCGATAATTCGCCCGAATTTACCAAACCAGGCGACGTTGATATATCTACTAGAAGCAATTCTAGGGACTGCGGTTCAAATAAGAATGGGCGGTGCTCTCCAATTAATTAGGTACCGATGTTTTTTTTTTGTCGCAGATAACCGATTATTACTATCGATTTTTCCGTAGACGATAATGATGATTAATCGGTTATTATTTGTTTTTTTACAGAACATCGATGTTTTTTTTAATGAAAATTGCATTTTGTACACGAAGTCGATTTTGACAGTCGGCAAATTTTCACACTTAATGAAATATAATGAAACATATATCTTCCAAATACGATACGCGAATTTCATTATTTTACTATTTTTTGTTACCCCAATTAATCGTTTATTGACGATAATAATGATCAATCGATTATCGTTTGTTTTTTTTTTACAGAACATCGATGTTTTTAAAATAAAAATTGCATTTTGTACACGAGGCCGATTTTGACAGTCGGCAAATTTTCACACTTAATGAAATATAATGAAACATATCTTCCAAATATGATACGCGAATGGTCATTTCATTACTTTACGATTTTTTGTACCCCAATTAATGGTTTAATAATCAAGCAAATTTTTAATTGGACTTTTAAAATATGTTTGTAATTATACCCATGCAATGATTTTTTATTGTAAAAAATGAGAATAATCGATTATTAATTTTAAAAAAAATATTGATCTTCAACAATCAATCTTTTGTATAGATTTTTATCTTCAATAACAACCATCCCTGAGTCTGACACACTTTGCTATTTCTACTGGAAGCAATTGTAGATATCGCCGCCGCTTAGATACGTCGATGCAGTAGAAAGAGCGCGTATTCGGTCAGACATGCGTGGCTGGGTGCCAGCTTGCAGCCTCGTCGTTCTACTTGATATATGGCCGACCACATACGACTCATTCTACTGCCGGTAAACGGGTAACATGTGTGGCGGAAGAACCACGCGGACAATGCACGACGGCTATCTATTATCAGCGCGTTTCACATTCGCTAATACATAAACGTAGTCAAGCAGTTGCATGTATTCCGAAGCTCCATAAAATCGCATTTTACGGCCGGGAAATAAAAGTTCTTGCTATTTTATAAAAAATATTTAGTATCGATTTATTTTGAATTTATTAAAAATATAATTGATATGGAAACTATTTATAAAAATTGTCAAATTTAATTTGATTTGAAAAATAGAGTAAAAAAGACTTTTGCTACAGTAAAAAATATTCTGTAATCTTACATTTCCGTATGAAATTTAATTTAACAATTTCTGTAAATAGTTTCCAGGAATTTCAATATAAATATTTGCCATTTTACTACACTCGTCGATCCAATTTAATTAACCTGGTGAATTAAATTTCCGGTGACGTAAATTTGCAATCATTTTCAATTACGTATATATGGTAAAATTGACTTTATGACATAGCTGACAGAATAATGAAATTGGAAATAATTAGATTGCTCTGTAAATTAGTGTCTTAATTGTTGTTGAAAATTCGTATACTTTTACGTTAATTAAAAAATTAATATGCGGACGAAGAAAAAAGTCGATTTTTCTTTGGGGTGCGAAAGTAGATTTATTTTTTAAGCCTAATACGAAAGTTTTTTTTTTAATTGTCATCATCATAATTGTTTTTCTTCACGAGGAAATGAAATTCGAGGTATTTTCGAGTTACAATAAAAAAGTAACGTCTTTGGGTGCTTTAATATCGTAATAAGAAAAGCTTTGCAGCCAGAACCATTATTTTTCTTCGTTGACTGTCATTTTATCCTCCACGCAACTATCTGCGTGGCTATGGTTTTTTTTTTTTTTTTTTTTCGCTTAACCCCATAAAACTCTTTTGCAACCAATAAAAGTGTCTCGAACGAGGCTATAATATCAACGATATAAAATCGCACGGTTTATATCGTGACTGTTAGCACCTTTGCCGCGAAGCCGAGACACGACGAGCTTTTTTTTTTTTCGTCTCGATTCCAGAATATAATATCAGGCTGCACAGCGACGATAAAACTCCATAGTTCTATCGATCTATTTGAGTTCCAATACCTCAAATATAAAACTCAGCGCAGTCGAGTCTCGTGGAAAATCGTAAAATCACATTTTATGCAGCAAAAAGATAAGAAAAGCACGGTTGAATACTGCAAATAACGGAAAATATAAATTTCCTTTATTCCGACGCTGATGCTGAATATATTTCTTATTTTTGTCCAAAATACTTTAAAAATAACATATTTTTGAGAAATCCTTTACTATAAAAAAATTATTAGAATTACAAAAAAATTTTATTCTCATTTTCTATTAAATTTAATGTAAGCAAATAACTTTTCAATATTTAAGGTGGCTTCCTTAATTAAAAAAAATTAAGGTGTATTTTTAATTTCAAGTACTTTATTCCTTCGCTTTTGCTGAGTATATTTTTTACTTTTGCCGAAAATAGTTTTTATAAATAACATATTTTCGAGAAATTCTTTCGCATAAGAAAATTATTAGGATAAAAAAAATGTTATTCTCATTTTCTATTAAATTTAATCTAAGCAAATAACTTTTTAATGTTTAAGGTGGCTCACTTAATTAAATAAAAATTCGATGTATTTTTAATTTCAAGTACATTTTTTCTAATGTTGAAAATTATTATTTTTTATTTTATAAATTCGAGAAATTCGAAATAATTTTTGCTGTAAAATCATTATTATGCCGGATAGCATCGAGTATGTAAATTACTATGAAAATTCTTCAATTATTTGAAAATTCATCAGCTTGCAAAAGCACATTTTGCAAACCCGGTCACGTACATGCCTCGGAAATTTTGCAATAAATTCCACTGCGGTTGTTTTATTTCATACCTATACTTTATATATTCGCCGTTTCATATTGATGTAATAGAGAAAAAGGGATTTTTTGAGGGGGGCTAATTAATGCGATTGAAAAATACACGAGCGCCGCCCACGGCTTTGCATATTATACGTGATTGGCTTTTTGCATAATTGCCTCAGCTTTTTAAAGTGTAACGCGCAATGCCATTCGGTATTTGACTCATTTTACACGATTTTATATGCGAGAGGGTGAACTTTTTAGTTTCGCTCAAAAATAGTTATAAAAAAATTGATTGAAAAAATATTTTTTAATTGATAAACAAATTGGGTAAACGAAAAAGTAGTGAAATAATTGAAAAAAAAAAAAAATCTGTAACAAATGGAGTAATGAAAAAAGTGTCGTTAACATTTTTTTACATTGATTTTAGATATTGTTTTTTGATTTCTCAAATGATTTGTGTATGAAAATGATTAAGTTTTTTGTCTCGTTGCAACTTTTCCATTGGAACGACGAATTTTTGTTCAGGACAACAATAGAATAATGTGAAAAAATAAATAATAATAACGCGAAGTCGCTCTAAGAAGAATGGACGGTGGCCTCGCGGCGGAAGTTGCAAGAGGAGGTCGTGACGGAAACGGCACCCCATTGAGATCCGTAAATCATGGAGAAGTCCTTATTTATATTTCATGGACCGCGGTAGCGTCGAGGGAAAGGACGAAACAGGATTTGAATAAACATGGTTGTGGTCAAGGACGCGCTTTGTGCTGTCCAATCGCGTGGCTGCGCCAATCGAGTATTTAAATTCTTAACTAATTCAATTATCCTTTTTTTTTTATGTACGAAAAAATGATAGAGATTCGAGAAAACGAACGAACAGATTTTTTCTCAATTTCGATAAGGCAAAAGTCGCAAAAAAATTCATTGGTGATAAAAGGTGCATTCATTATTTTTTAAAAATGATAATAATTTTGAAAAAAAAAGATTAATTCATCGGTGGATGTTAAAAATAAATTTCACTGATTTGAACATTTTTAAAAAATTTTTTCCCACACTTTCTCAAAAGTTATTATTTCCATTTTTTTGATTTTTTTTTTTTTTTTCAACAAGTAGAATGAAGATGCAAAGTGGAGCTTTGTGTATCGCTTTCGCATTATTTCTCACTTTCTGCAAAGCCATGTCTGTGAGGAAGTATGTTTATAAATTCATTTTAAAAGAAGCAAAAGCCAAAAAAAAAATTATGTGTGAAATCAAAGTTGTTGATTCAGAATTTTCAAAAGATTTTTTCCGTAATGATCATATATATATTCCCAATGCAATTAAAGAACAAAATTAATTATGATAATTCCATTTAATGGGGACGACGTGAAAAAAGAAAAATTCCAAAAGCTGGAGAAAAAGCGGCACGAAAATGGGATAATAATGAAATCCACGCAGAGAAAGAGAGAAGGAGAGAAGCAAAAGAGAAAGAGCCAAAAGAGAGAGATAGAGGAAAAGAGAGGCGAAAGAGAAAGCGCCAAAAGAGAGAGAGAGAGAGAGAGAGAGAGGCGAAATAGCCAGCCGGTGTGTTGCGGTAAAATCGGCGCACGCAGTCAGCGCGCGAGTATCCAACTCGCGTGCGATGCGCTGGCGCACTGGCCTTTTGGTATCCCTCTTTTCCTCACCCTTCGCGCGCCAATCAATATGGCTAACGTGACGTCACGTCGAGTTTTCTCGCCTGCAGAGACAAGACAAGATAACCCGCGCAATAGACAGAATAATATAATAAATTATATAGTATAAAACCCTGACGCGCTCGTTTCTTCTCTCACGCACTAAAAACGAATCCGCCTTTCGATATCGTTGCTTTATCGTTTGTTCAAGATAACCAAAAAAAAAACAACAAACATACGTGTCGTTATTTTTCTCGTTCATTACCATTCTACACCGAGTGTCAATGTTTCCAATATTTTTCTTAAACAAAAAACCCTTTCGTTCAGCATTTTTCACATTTTCTTTATAAAACAACAAAAAAATCTACGAAAAATTCGAGGAATTCGTGCAACTAAAAGAATTTTACAAAATCAACTTCCGCATTTCCGCGAAACTCTTCGCACACATTCATCTTTAAAAAAAATTCAGTAAACATTTTTTTCTAAAAATCAAAATTCCCCCAAAACGTAATCCCGAAAAAAAAAAACCGAAAGTCAGTAAATTTTCAAAACACCCCGGAAATCGCAAAAAAAAAACATTTCCAATCAAATGAAACCTTCGTTATATACATACACCCACATATTCGAAAACCATCCCCAATTAAACATTTCAATAAAAAAAAAAAACCTTCGTAATTTCCACCCCTTAATAAAAATTTCTCAAACCCTAAAACAACAAACGAATCACCTTCCCTCCGTAAAAAGCTGCCCACCTTCAAAATTTGAGTCCTGAGCCCGTTGACGAAACAACCACCCCCTTCTTACCCCCTCCCCGCGTGGCGATCAACGAAGCAGCGCAAACGCAGCTCAAAAAGCTACTGGCCCACAAAAAAGCTCAGCCAAAGTCTCAAATCGTTGCGGCGAAGAATTGTTCAGTAGCGACAGTAGGTGGCGCTGTCGTGGAGGGTTCGTAACTCGGCGAGCGGCGCGCGGCCGCCGGAATGAGGAAGGCTCGTTTGTTGGCCGCTGCGAGCGCGAGCGTCAGTATCCACCGTGTAATCGTAACTGCGATGGTCTCGTAGTCCGACCGTACGTTCTCTTCCTTCGCTTGTTCTTCCTTCCATTCGCGTCGTCGGCGAGGACGAGGAGCGAAGACGACGTCGAGGGGAAGGACGACCGAGAGCCGAGCAGCCGAGAGATCTTGAAGAGGGGCGCGAGTTAAGGGGGTTGTCGTGTGCGTGCGTGCGCGCGCGCGCGCGTGTGTGTGTGCATGTGTGTGCGCGAGTGTGCGTCGGGAGGACTGGCTTATCGTGAGAAGCGACTCGCCGCGCATCGCTAGTCGCTCTCGGACGAGCATGGGGACAGCACGTGTCGACAAGGTGAACTTGAAGCCGCGTACAACCGAGAGCCGTGTATCCTCGCGCGTTTCGTGCCGCTCGAGTAAACCGGAAACACCGAAGACAAGCTTCTCCTCCTCGGTTTTTCGCAATCGAAATAACAACGCCTCGAGTGTCCATGTTCACCAAGGTCACCAGAGTCACTACGAAAAACGAGAGATGCAACAAAACGCCAAGAGTCCGAGGCGCCCTATCTACGCCCTTTGGGCACTCGCGATTTTTATCGCACTCCTCGGCGAACCCGAGTACGTCGAAGCCAAGGCCGAGATCTTCACCAATGCCTTCCTCGTCAAGATGAAGAATCCCGCTGACCGAAGCCTCGCCGATCACGTCGCCGCTAGAAACGGATTCGTCAATCTCGGACCGGTGAGTTTTTTTGTTTTTTTGTTTTTTTTTTTTTCGAATTTTTCGTGCCTTTTTCGCGGTCTCATGCGAATTTTTTCACCAGCTGCTCGGAAAAGTGGCGCTTTCAGGCACACGTATGCTCCCGAGGGGGCAGCATTTTTTGTACCGCTATTTTTGGTGTACAGGGGATTAAAAATATCATGGGGTTAATGGTAACTTTGTCATTTTTAAGGGGATTTTTGGGATCGTGTCGTAATGCGTGCTTTTTTGCACGCTTAATTTCCAATGCTCAACGCAAGAGTTTGCGTTATTTTGGAATTTAGGAGATTTTGTGTTACAGGAAATTTGCAGCAAGTTTATATTTCAGAGGAATGAGAAATAATTGTTGTTTTACCCACTTTGTGAACAACTAAATGGAATTTTGGTTTTTGTTTTGATTTTTTTTAACTGAAGATTATTGGCAGGGGTTGGGGGTATTGTTATTGTTGATTGTTATTTTTACCGACGTTTGTTTGGTAATGTTGTTGAATTTTCTTAGGGACTAGTTCGTAATAAAATGTGTAATAATTTATGCTAATTTCGGAAAATGGATATTTCTCTTCAGTTGTTTCGAAGAATAATAGGTAATTTTGTATCAATATTTAGGCGGTATTGTGCATTCTGTTCTTTACAAGACGCACTACGATTTGATCTTCTAAATATTTAATGGAATTTACTGTTTCATAATTACAGGCATTGTTTATAAAAATATTTATTCGCTAGATACGAACACACCAATTCATTTTAATATCGATATAAAATTAATTTTCGCTGTCCATAAAACTTTACGAAAATGTAGTAAATCTTTTTCACTATTTAAGAGCTCCCCTTAAGATTTAAGTACACTGTTGAAATATTTTGCATAATCTTCCACTACAGATAATGGAAGCTATTTTACATAAGCTCTTATATTAATACTATGTAACTTTGCACAGTAAAGTATACAGAAAAATGTAATTTTACCGGCCTAGTGTATTAAATTTAATATATCAGCTGATGGACCAAATTTTTTGTTGTGATACATTTTTAACAGTGTTTTCACAATGTTTTATATACCTTTTGGTAATTATTTATTCCGGGTTACTATTTGGACCGTATAGATTTAGATAAATTCACGAAAATTCTCTTTTTCTTTTTTTAGGGAAAATATAAAAAATGAAAGTTACATGCAGGCAGATGTTCGTCGCGAATCGATCGCCGACATATACAGAAAAATGTAATTCTACCGGTCTCGTGTATTAAATTTAATATATCAGCTGATGGACCAAATTTTTTTTTGTGATACATTTTTAACAGTGTTTTAACAATCTTTTATATACCTTTTGGTAATTATTTATTTCGGGTTACTATTTGGACCGTATAGATTTAGATAAATTGACGAAAATTCTCTTTTTCTTTTTTTAGGGAAAAGATTGAAAATGAAAGTTACATGAATCGATCGCCGACATATTCAGAAAAATATATTTTACCGGTCTTGTGTATTAAATTTAGTATATCAGCTGATGGACCAAATTTTCGTTTTGTAATACATTTTGAACAGTGTTTTAACAATCTTTTATATACCTTTTGGTAATTATTTATTTCGGGTTACTATTTGGACCGTATAGATTTAGATAAATTCACGAAAATTCTCTTTTTCTTTTTTTAGGGTAAATATTGAAAATGAAAATTACATGCAGGCAGATGTTCGTCGCGAATCGATCGCCGGTATATACAGAAAAATGTAATTTTACCGTTCTCGTGTAATAAATTTAGTATATCAGCTGATGGACCCAATTTTTATTTTGTAATACATTTTTAACAGTGTTTTAACAATGTTTTACATACCTTTTGGTAATTATTTATTCCGAATTACTATTTGGACCGTATAGATTTAGACAAATCGACGAAAATTCTCTTTTTCTTTTTTTAGGCAAAATATTGAAAATGAAAGTTACATGCAGGGGCAGATGTTCGTCGCGAATCGATCGCCGACAGCTGTCGTCTGTAACGCACATTGAATAGTTATGTAATACGGGGTGTCTACGGTTAGCTTATGTGGATATATATACCTATATATATGTGTATATATTGTTTCGATAGCCACGGCGGGGTGAGTAGGAGTGGAGGTAGACGACGGGGCTGTTATCAACGACCTGATACACTCGAGATACCCGGTCATGGATCTGCGGTTAGACATGACGCAAGGACAATCAATTACTATATCTATATTCTTTCACTTCTCATCCTTTTAAATCGTTGCATAAATGTTTCGAAGCGAAATGGTCTTCGTTTTCTTTTCTCACAGACAAAACGTGACTTTCGTCAATTTTATTGGTTTTTCTTTAGTTTTTTGTTTAAAGTATTTTTTTCTGTTAAGTAAAATTGCGAACACTTGTCGATAGAAATTTTCAATTTCAATTTTTAATGTTACCTTTAATTTTTTTGATTTTTAAAAAAATTTTTATCTCATCGAAAAGTGTTCGAAATTCTTTCCGAATCTCACGTTTGATTTTATCACTAAAATTATCTAACATTAGGAATTCCTAATAATTGACTAAAAGGACAAGAATTCTAAGGCCTTTTTTTTATTCTTCGTCGGCAATTTTTTATTTTCATTTTTTTTTTCCGTTCATCAGGATCTTCGAAATGGTTCCAAAATCAAGGAGAAATGTGGTTAGAAAAATCTCTCGATGCGAGTGTGAGTAGTTCGAATGTTTCGGTACTTTTTCATTGTTTAAAAAAATTATTATTTTATCAAAGAATTCCGAATTGTCATCATCTTGTCAAGAATTCTATCAAATGAGTAAAACTATTTTTGTTGTTCTGCTAATATATCGCTATTATCACAGAAAATCATTATTCGCAGCCCCTAAAAAAAAAAAAAAAAAAATTGCGATAAATTAAATGGTCGGTTTTCGTAAATTGTTAATAGTGCGTTGCAATAAAATTTTTTCTAATACAAAACAGTCAAAAGATTCACTAAAATAATTGTTATCACTCTTATCAGGATACAAAATTGCATATAAATTTTTATCGGTGCCACGTACGCTAATTAATTCTCTGAAAATTCATCCAATTAACACATCTGTGTATTACTTAACTTTCTACCTGTTTAAATCGATACTAAATTTAAAACTACTTGTCACTTATCATAGATATCACGTGTGTAAACAAATCGTCTTAAAATTTATATTATTTTATGTTTATTTCGTGCGAATGATTTTAGGTGAAGAGACTGTATGACGTTGGCGTGATAATGAGCAATTTTCGTGCGAACCGAAGACACCGTAGTCAAGCTGCGGCTAATTCTATGCCGTTCGAATGGAGGAAGAGAGAAACGAGCTTCGAGGAAAATTGCTGGGTGATGAGAAGCTAGTACACAGCCAGCTTGGTGCCGCTTTTGCTCCTCGACCTTTTCCACTTGCTGTCCCTTTTCCTCTCGGTCTTCTTCCTTTTCCATCGTCGCACGGATAATTGGAAAATAGAAGAAAAAAGAAAAGCTACGCTTGCAGCCAAAGTACCTTTAGGACTTTTTTCCTGCCAAGATGCTTTATAATATAATAGTTACATTATCTCAGCCTTGCGCCACGTGTACATGAAGTCGCAGACCATATTGTTACGTGACTTCCAATATTTCTTTCTCACAAACAAAAATTTATATCCGTGGTAACGTTTCTCTTCCAGAATTTCATAGATACTGAAAATTGCGAAACTTGGTGACTCTTTTTGCACAGGAAATTTATATGTGCGTGAGTCTATTGTTGATAATATTCAGAATATTAATGTATACACAGGACAAATTAATTTTCGTGCAATAATTGTTAAGCGATGCACATGTTTTTGTCAATTGTGTGATTGAAGTCGAACTTTTCGGTGTGTTTCTTACTTTATCTTGAGGGAAGACATTGTGTATTTTTGTTTCCCGTGAAATTGATTGACAATGGCTCGAAGAATATTTCCTTTTTATAGACAAAAATTAATTTTCGTGATAATATTTTCTTTGCGGAATTTAATGGATACTAAATATTGCGAAACTTGGCGACTGTTTTTGCACAGGAAATTTATTTGTGCGTCAGTCTGTTGTTGACAATATTCAGAATATTAATGTATACACAGGATAAATCCATTTTCGTGCAATAATTGTTGACAATGCACGTGTTTTACCGATTGTGTGATTGAAGTCGAAACTTTTGGTGTGTTTTTTACTTTATTTTAAGGGAAGATGTTCTGGTGTATTTTCTGTTTCCCGTGGAATTGATTAACAGTGGCTCCAAGGATAATTCTTTTTCATAGACTTCCTTTCTCGAATTTTATGAATACTAACGTATAATCGCGTATTTATGCGTCAGTTTATTGTTGACAATATTCAGAATATCAATGTATACACAGGACAAATTAATTTTCATGCAATAATTGTTAACGATGCACATGTTTTTGTCAATTGCGTGATTGAAGTCGAACTTTTCGGTGTGTTTTTTACTTTATCTTGAGGGACGATATTGTGTATTTTTGTTTCCCGTGAAATTGATTGACAATGGCTCGAAGAATATTTCTTTTTCATAGACAAAAATTAATTTTCGTGATAATATTTTCTTTGCGGAATTTAATGGATACTAAATATTGCGAAACTTGGCGACTGTTTTTGCACAGGAAATTTATTTGTGCGTCAGTCTGTTGTTGACAATATTCAGAATATTAATGTATACACAGGATAAATCCATTTTCATGCAATAATTGTTGACAATGCACATGTTTTACCGATTGTGTGATTGAAGTCGAAACTTTTGGTGTGTTTTTTACTTTATTTTAAGGGAAGATGTTGTAGTGTATTTTCTGTTTCCCGTGGAATTGATTAACAGTGGCTCCAAGGATAATTCTTTTTCATAGACTTCCTTTCTCGCATTTTATGAATACTAACGTATAATCGCGTATTTATGCGTCAGTTTATTGTTGACAATATTCAGAATATCAATGTATACACAGGACAAATTAATTTTCATGCAATAATTGTTAACGATGCACATGTTTTTGTCAATTGCGTGATTGAAGTCGAACTTTTCGGTGTGTTTTTTACTTTATCTTGAGGGACGATATTGTGTATTTTTGTTTCCCGTGAAATTGATTGACAATGGCTCGAAGAATATTTCTTTTTCATAGACAAAAATTAATTTTCGTGATAATATTTTCTTTGCGGAATTTAATGGATACTAAATATTGCGAAACTTGGCGACTGTTTTTGCACAGGAAATTTATTTGTGCGTCAGTCTGTTGTTGACAATATTCAGAATATTAATGTATACACAGGATAAATCCATTTTCATGCAATAATTGTTGACAATGCACATGTTTTACCGATTGTGTGATTGAAGTCGAACCTTTTGGTGTGTTTTTTACTTTATTTTAAGGGAAGATGTTGTAGTGTATTTTCTGTTTCCCGTGGAATTAATTAACAGTGGCTCCAAGGATAATTCTTTTTCATAGACTTCCTTTCTCGAATTTCATGAATACTAACGTATAATCGCGTATTTATGCGTCAGTTTATTGGTGACAATATTCAGAATATCAATGTATACACAGGACAAATTAATTTTCATGCAATAATTGTTAACGATGCACATGTTTAATCAAGTGTGTAATTGAAATCGAACTCTTCAGCACGATTTTTACTCCATTGAGGAAATGTACCGTATTATATTTGCTGTTTCTCATGAAATTTATTAACAGTGGCTCTACAATTTTTTTTCCATGGACAAAATTTTATTTCCATGATAGTATTATATTTTTTTTTCACACAAAATTTATTTGTTAGTCGGGAATCTAAAGGATTTATTTGTAACTTGACCAATCGGCTGCACTAAAACCAGATTTATGGGTTTCACACTTTGCGCATGATCCAGAGAACACTGCTCAAGTGATTAGGCTTTGCTGGCTCTAATTATCTTCGCAATTACAGTGCGAATGAACTTGCAATTAAGCTCACTCGCCAGACTGACAAAACGTTAACGGGACAGCGACGAACTTGGTCTGGTCTCCCGCCAATTTGGCCCAATCACAGTGCAAATAACACGATGACAATGGGCCAACTTGCATTCCGATAAAATCTCGCAACAAACTTTTTATAAAAGACTTTATATTTGATGAATTAATTTGCGAATTCAACTGGACATTACGTTAGACGCGACTACTTCTATTTCGTCTCGAATCTTCAAGACAAACGTTCGTGTTCTGTTCGAAAGCTCCGCAAGCTTCTTATACACTTCTCAACTCGTTGGCTATTAATTCTTCTTCAACTTTAGTAATTACAGATTCGGTTACTTGTTGCACGTTCCATTGAATCGCCTTTAAGAAATTCGTTCATAAACAATCGTTGCTTGTCTGAAATGTTCACAATTAAGAAGACTATTGGAAGGAAATCATTGAGCTTAACAATTGAACTTGATGATTTTACGCTCATTTATATTTATACTACCGAAGAGGGAGAAAAATTATGTTTCCGTACTTTATGACTTGTGCTTTTTTGGTACTTCCTTAAAATCATTACAATGTGATAATACCATTTTTTTAATTATTTTTTATGCAAAGCAAATAATTACTTCGATTGAAAGAAAAAAAAAAAAAAACGATTTTTCTGCTTTTTGTTTGAAGATTTTTTTTCTTGGAAATTACATTGAAATTTGAAATGTCATCTACTTCAGATTCTGAGATAAATATCTCGTGAGTTTTAAGAAATTTAATTCTATGCTCTTGGGAATGAGTCGAATGAACGAGGTAAAATTCCGACGTTTATTCTGAGTCATTTCGAACATTTAATTTCACGTAAAATAATCCATGACTGTATCTTCCTATGGAATCTGCAACTTCCACAAATAAGTACTCGAGCCTTAAGACTTTATATAAATTATTCAAACTCTCTTAATTTGAATATGGCTTCAGAGAATAAATATAGTCATTGAAACCCTTCAGGCAATCGACTTTCTCAGAATAAAGCATATTTCAATGAATGTTTAAACATTAAATTTAAAAAAAATAATAATAAATATATATATATATATATAAACCAAACACTAAAAAATCATTTATTTTTGATCATATCATTTAGCCCAAATTCCTGATCAATTACCCGTGGCTAAGGTGAAAAACAGAACACGATAAATTCTATTCCAGATATAAGATTGGAATATTCTTTGATTTTTTTTATCAAACGTAAAGTAACGTACGTGAAGGCAAAATAGAAATGAATATAAGTTAAGGATTTTCATGGGAATTTATGGAAATAATATTTAAATCGTTTTGGGTTATTTTTTCAATAGGTAAGATTTATTTTTGCTGGAGCACATTTATTTATCAACTATATAGTGAAGTTAAAACACGGAGATTCCAATAAGCGTCCCAATTTTGCATGTCGATGAAAAATGGCACTTATTAATACAGATTTTTTAAAGAATTCGTGTCTTTGACCTACTATTTTATTGGCCTGGACTTTCTATGCCAAAGGAAAGTCATTCGGCAATGAAAGGAAGCGATGAAATTATTTTGTTGGTTCCATCGAGAATTTGTTTTAGGCGAAATCTTCTTGGCTCTTGTGGACCTTGGGAATGGTACTTAATATAAGTTAAGGATTTTCATGGGAATTTATGGAAATAATATTTAAATCGTTTTGGGTTATTTTTTCAATAGGTAAGATTTATTTTTGCTGGAGCACATTTATTTATCAACTATATAGTGAAGTTAAAACACGGAGATTCCAATAAGCGTCCCAATTTTGCATGTCGATGAAAAATGGCACTTATTAATACAGATTTTTTAAAGAATTCGTGTCTTTGACCTACTATTTTATTGGCCTGGACTTTCTATGCCAAAGGAAAGTCATTCGGCAATGAAAGGAAGCCATGAAATTATTTTGTTGGTTCCATCGAGAATTTGTTTTAGGCGAAATCTTCTTGGCTCTTGTGGACCTTGGGAGTGGTACTTTGAGCGACCTTGTGTTCGACGCATTTCTTAGTGTTGTTGAGGAGCACCGATGATTCCCTCTGCAAATTGATGCGCTCGGACTGGGTGCAGACATTGAGGGAGGGTTGAAGGGTGACCACCAAGAATTTGAGCTTGGCCCAGGTGGCGGTCAATTTTGGAACGGCCTTCATGGATGCCCAAGTTGCGCTAGCTGCGGTCTGTTGGAATTTAAAGAAATATATATAGATTTGTTATTATATACAGATTTTTTCAATAATTTAGTACAGTTACATAATTTTATACAATGCAATGCGGAAATCGTATATTTGTTGATCGATATTTTTTTAAAGACCACCGATATTTTTTTTTGTAGTAGATCATTCTACTACAATTTTGACAAAAGTGACTTTTGATAGTTTTTTGTTTCGACAACTTTCGGCTCTTGTTGCACAATATACTGATTTTATTGTTTTTTTTTTTTTCAAATATTAACGCAAAGTTGAACTGTGGATATTCCTTTCTCATTGTCATTTGCTTTTTGCATCAAGCTTTCTTCATGGGGAAGCCAAAATCGATGAACATTTTTCCTTAAATCGGTAGCTTTGTAAAAATAAAAAAAAAATAAATGTGGAAGCAATGGGCAACGTTCCTTTTTGCATTCTAATTTGCTACAGATTAGAATTTTAATATCTAACAGTTGTATTTGTAGATTGCAACTGGAATTTATTTATCGAACATAACAATTGTAACTTTTAACTGAAATTGAATTATTGTCAATTACCGTCGCAATCTGTAATTAAATTTTGATTAGTACAGATTACCGTTGCAAGCTATAACTGAAATTCAATTATAACCAATTACCATAGTAATTTGCATAGCTAGTATTAAATTGTTGCAAATTGACATCGTGATTTGCTACTGTAATTGCTTTGTTACAAATTTAAAATGCAACAAAACTTAGCCCAAGTACTAAAAATTTTACAGGTCACTAGCAAATCCAAAATCGTACAGAAGACTCCATTGCAAAAAAAATTGAATCCTACGTTATAGCCAAGTAAAATCTCGACATGATTTTTCATCGTATACGACTGTTAGCGGTGAATTTTTAAATATTCAAAGTGCATCGAGCTTTTCAAGTTTGACATTTTCTTTTTCTTTAATTTCATCTCGATTTTTTTAATGCATCCAATATCAAATTCATTCCTGTATCTACTTTCGAAATGAACGTGTAGCAAAATAGGAAAATAAAAAAATGGAACTCACCGATTTGGAGCAGAACATAGCCCAGAAAGCAGATTTTGAGTCGGTAACGTTGTCAGCGCAGTGGTGCGCCTTCTCCTTGATTTCCTCGATTTTTACGAGCACTTCATTAGACACGTTCCTGATTTTCTCGACGTATTCAACTCCGGAATCTAATTTACCGTCGATGCATTCTCCGGCTTTTTTCATTACAGCCTCTGAAAGATGGTCGAGAGTCGCTTTGTCATCAGATTTGACACACTCCTTGACAATTGCTTCGTCGACTTCCTCGGCAAGCTTATCCATTTCATTGTTGAACTGTAAAAATTAGGTTTACGTCGAAACGTCGTTAGTACCCTGACAAAATCGATAACCGATCGAAGCGTTTACAGTTCCAACTATATATTAAAATATTACCTTGGAGGAAATCGATGAGAGTTCGTCGGAAATCTTTGAGCCGAATTTGTTGGTCGCATCCTCAAGGTCTGCAATTGTTGCTTTAGCTTTTGCCTGCGTGTATTCGAATTCTGATTCAATCTTCAAAATCACAGTGTCAGTCGCTTCTTGAACCTTTTTTTGCATGCCCTGCACCGTCTCCGACCAGGAAAACGCATTTCCTGCCTGAAATTTGGTTAAATTGTCAAAATCGTTTGAAGTTAACATTTAAAGAAATAGTTGAATTTTTTTTTTTTTTTTACTACTTCTGGTAATACAATTTTTGCTACACAGAATTTTTTTTGCATTGTTACTTATCAGCCAGGTTTGATTTTTTATTTGAAAAATTTACCGGGAAGACGGGGAAAATAAAGGAAAAGGTAGTGACACTGAAATATTTATATTTTTTTACTTACCGAAGCGAAAAGGACGACGCTGAAAACGATTGCGAGCTTTGACATTGTTGCTTCGCTGTTGGTTAAAACAAGATTAAATTAGGAATTGCCAAAGTTGGCTTATATAGAACAGCCATGAGTCGAGTGTAATCGAAAACTGAATCGACGATGTTGTAGGTCAACAAATGTTTTACCACTTGAGTCAACTAACTTTAATTTATGACTTAACAATCACTAACGATTCCCGCGTTTTCGGGAGACGAACGAGGTCAAAATATTTGTTTCCTTCTTTTTTTCTCTCGTTAATTAAACATTTTACATATGTCGAAAAAAATTATTGCAACTCAGTTTTAAAAATGGCTTTTAAAAAGCGGTGCAAGCTTAAAAAAATTGTCATGGTCTTCCGTATGCCTTATTCAGGCTTTTAGGGAGTCCCTCTTCCTTTTTCCTGGTTAATTAAAGGGGCTTTGCTTAGAATATTGTTTACACCGGTCACCCATCCGGGTTTTGGTCGCAAGTAATGCTGTTTAACTCCGGGAATCGCGAAAACCTGTGAAAAAAATCTACTTCTTGTTTAATGTACACGTAATGGAAGTTTTTATTCATAAACCGGTTTACTACGAATATAAGTGTGATTTAAAAATTATTTTTCGTACAGTAATTTTAATAATTTGCCTTAATTTTATTATATAAAATATTTTGTTTTTAAAAATTTGCCACAGTTTCATTGCAAAAGTACCGTAATTTAATATAACAATTGTACACTAAATTTACTTGAATCTATGAAACCACCGGTTTCTAGAAATTCAACTATTAAAATAATTTATTTCTACAATATTATAGAATTTTTAAAGTCTTAAAATAAAACCGCATTTTAGTGACAATTGGAAAAGTTATGGCCATTAATTTAAACTCGAAAATGAATAAAAATATCAGAAATCCGAAAAGAAATAAAAAAATATATTTCCATATTTATTGAAAAAAAAATTAAAAAATCAAAGTAACAGATTTCTCGTGTATCATGTATTATACTATTCTGCAATTTTCGTCTACGTTATTCATGAACTTATCCCTTTATTTTTACTACATTTGTAAGTCAATGAAAAAAACGATAAAAAAGTAACGAATTTAATTGACGACATCCACAATTTTGATTGTATAACAATATGCACAATGCGGAATAATTTGTCATTGACTCTTTTTTCGCCAGATGTTCATTAAGCCCCAGCTGTAATTACATCTCGAGATGTCAAAATTTATTTTTCCATGCAGTTTGCCTAAATATTTGTATAATCAATAATCATTAATGACAATTGTTTGATTTTAATTAATGGATTGCAGGATATAAAAGGCCTCTTAAATTTTGTTCTGTTACTTCGCCTGTTCTTCACCTCTAATCTTAAACATTTTTTTTACCGACGAAAATATTCTGCACGCATTCTTTCTACTTTCATTTTAAAAAAATGATTTTTCACAAAATGACGTATATTTAATTTACACGTTGAAAATCATCAGAATTTGTCGTTCCTAAGATTTAATTAATGAATTTTAAAGAATTAAGAGTTTTCATGTACTGGACCAGAATATGCTTTTAATAAATTGTATTTCAACGTCACCTCATCATGAAGACGTAGAAATTAATTCATAATAAGTGTATGATCAAGAATTAAGTGAAAGAATTTATATTTTAATAGTCATCATAAAGAAAGAAAATTCAGACAATTGAATTTCAATTCACGTGGGTACGGGATAAGCGTAAGAAACACGAGATAAATAAGTGCAAATAGCGCGATATTTTAATAGTATATTACACTGTTAGGGCAGAAAGTTGGAAATTTCCTCCAACTTTCGTTTCCATGATGTCCTCGGGTTTAGGGCTTTCAAACTTCTGCCCGTGTAGTGTATACTATTTTTTCTCACTGCGCGGAAAGCACTTACGATTCTTACGATGTAATATGTACAATATTTTTCGTACTTTCGACCAGCTATAACGAATTGTATATTACACACCTAGGGCAGTAAAGTAAGTTTTCATATACAGAAAAAGCGGAAACTTCGTTTCGCGCAGCGGGACGAAAGTTGTCGCTTTCGGACCGGAAGTGAGAAAAATCCCTTTCATAGGAATGCCGAAATTATGCCCGAACAATCGTAGCCTTGCGACGTGGTTACGATTTTCAAGATCGATATTCAGATTCGCACGCCGAGAGAGGATAATCTGAGTGGTTATGGCTTTTTCTTCTCAGGCATGGATACTGGATGATTTTCTATGCAGAATCAACCCGGTTCTACTTTTGACTGGCCGACGAAAAAATTTCGCGACAAAATCTACGTGAATATTGTTATTCGATACTATTTTTTTCCTAAGAAGGTTTGATCGAGTGCTAATGCAATATCGAGGCTTGTATAGAATGGAGAAAATGTTTGCGGTGGCAGTTCGATACCGAGACTGGAAAAAATTGAGGTAATAAGTTGTTCAGGCAATTTCGAGGCTCATATTTAATGCTTGCATCGATACTTGATGCAAGGAATAAATTCAGGAAGGAATGAAAGGCTTGGGGAAGGGATAAATCTTGAGTTATTAAGTTATTGATTGACCAATCGAGTTATTGGTTGACGAATCGAATTATTCTTTGATCAACCGAGTTATTGATCGACGGACTAAATTATTGGTTGAATAATCAAGTTGAGTTAGTTGGTGTGACCGATAATTCGATTAGTTAAACAATAATTTTGTTGATCTAATCAATAACTTAGAGCATACATGAGTTCCTTGATTGATTCAGCTGCGTATTTCTTTCGGCCTGTTGAAACAAAATCAAGACGAGTAGTAACTATTTTCGAGATCTCAAGTGTCGTCGTGATCACGAGGCTTCAAATTTTTCAAAAACGATAAATGAGATTGAGCTATACTTACAAGAATCTGTGAGTGTTACAGCAAGATTAAGACTCACAATTTGGGAAATGTGAGTCATTTATCGGGCGTTCAGTTACAGTATATTTTTTCAATGTACCAAAAGAAATCTGGAATATAAAAAAATATATAACAGGAAGCTATGTATATGTGGTTTTAATTATAAAAATAATAAGATAACCGAGTCGTGGCTGCGATTAGCAATTTGCGCTCGTTTATTTCTAGCGTTGAATACATTATCGTGTGAGTTTCAAGAATTTCGGTGAAATTCCGAGTTACTGTGGTTGATATTTTTGGTAATAATGATTGGTCGTGAATTTTTACGCAAGAGTGATTTATTTTTGCGTCAGTATGAGGTATTTTTTAAATGAATTTTATGATCAGATTATACGTAACTGACACGTTGATTCAGTTTCATAGCGTAATTTTTACACGATGACCGAAAGAACGCATAACATGCGTTACATATGATTTAACACGTGTACATTGGCACAATCTAATTAGTTTTTGTCTACTGCGCAGTGGTTACGATTTGTTCGACGGAGTGATACACAATTTCTTAGACTTAGATTATTCGACGTCATCGAATCTGGAGAAGAAGGTGGGAGTGGCGGATTTGCTCTTGTGGACCTTTTCGTTGATGCACTCCTCGGTCCTCTTGACGACGGTTGATGCATCGCTGTTGAAGGCGCTAAGTTTGGAATTGGACTCGCAAACAGCAAGAGAGCGTTGAAGGGACACCAACAAAAATTGGAGCTTCGTGTAGCCGGAAGTCAACTTGGGGGCGGCGTTGATGGAGATCCAAGTTGCATCAGACGCGGCCTGTTGACAAAAAACAAAAAAAAAATCCCGTTAGTCGGTCTATTTTTCAAAACATCAATCGTCCCTTAACAAAGACATGGCGCACAGAAAGTCGAAATATCGAAACGCTGAAGACAGTTCTCAAGCATTCTGATTGGTCGTAGAGCCAACTTCAGACTGCTATGATCGCCACGAAGTCACGTTTGGCGCGCTTTTTGAATGTCTGTTTTTTTCGCGGTTGTGGAATAGAATACATTTTTCGATTCTATCGAAACACAAGCAAAAATGGAGTCGCACGGAGTCGCGAATTGTAGAAACATGCGAAAGTCATGTTTAGCCACAAGAAGAGACAAATGAAAAGAAGGAAGTACGAGCGAAATGAACAAGTTGTTGGTAGAACAAATGATAGACAAACAGAGGAAGCCCTTAACAGTCCAAGACTTATCTCCATAGTCCGATTTCGATATTCATTTTTTAAAAAACCTAGAACAAACGATAGACAAACAGAGGAAGCTCTTAACAGTCCAACACTTATCTCCATAGTCCGATTTCGATATTCATTTTTTAAAAAAGAATGGGGAGATTGTATAAGTGACGGTGGACTATAGAGACGCCGGATTCGTAGAGAAGGTGACTATTAAGCACTTTCACTCTCCTCTAAGGAAATGTGATATCAGAGGGATGGACTATAAAGACGCGGGACTATTTAGAAACTGACTATACACAACTGAGAGTGGAAAAGGTTTACTATTGAGGGATAAACGGATATCGAATACCCTGGACTATTAAGAGAACCGGACTGTTATACAGTGACTATAAAGTGGTTTCACTGCTTTGAGAGCTTCCCGATTCTCGAGGTGTTGGACTATTAAGAATTCGAGATCACAAAAAAAGTCAAATTTGACTTACCGATTTGGCGCAGGTAATGGCCTCGGCAGCGGACTTGGCATTGGTGATACTGTCACCACAGTGTTGGGCCTTGTCCTTGATATCGGAGACGTCGGAGAGCACTTCATTCGAGATTTTGTTGGTGGCATCGATGTATGAATATCCAGTTTTCAGTTTACCGTTGATGCATGAGCTCGTGGCAACGATGGCGGCCTTTGCCGCGTCGCCCAAACTATCGGACAATTTAAGACATTCGTCGACATTGACACCCTCGACTTCGCTGACGAGTTTGCTGACCTCAACGGTGACCTGCGAAGCAAATACGTCGTCGATCAGTATCGATCAAATCGCTCCTCGTGGAATCTGATGAATTATCGAATTGCTCGACAATCAATCGAACAAATATTCGGAAAAATTACATTTTCTGTGACGGATGACAGCTCCTCCCAAACCTTCTCGCTGAACTTGGTTGTTCCTTCTGAAAGCTCGTTGGCTATCATCAAAGTCTTCATCTGAGTATCCATGAACTCTTGTTCAACTTTAGCAATCGCATTGTCGATCACCTGCTGCACATTTTTTTGCACGACTATCATGGATTTCTCCCACGAGACTGCGGCATTCGCTGCCTGAAAATTGAGACAATTGTGCGTGTTATTAGACGTCATTACAACAAAGAATCTTGGATGAACAATTTCTACATGAGGAATGCCTTAACGAAAGTCAATATCATAACGGATACTCACAAAATTGACTCTCAATTATACTAATATTGACAAAATTCAATCAATTCAGTATAAAAATAATTAATTAATCATCGTTTAGAAAATAACATGCTTTTTTCATCTTACAAATTTCTGGAGAAGGGGAAGAAAATATAGTGAAAATTGTGCATGTTATTAGACGTCATTACAACAAAAAAATCTTGGATGAACAATTTCTACATGAGAAATGCCTTAACGAAAGTCAATATCATAACGGATACTCACAAAATTGACTCTCAATTATACTAATGTTGACAAAATTCAATCAATTCAGTATAAAAATAATTAATTAATCATCGTTTAGAAAATAACGTGCTTTTTTCATCTTACGAATTTCTGGAGAAGAGGAAGAAAATTTAGTGAAAATGGGAAAATGCATTTGCAGAAAACAAGTCTGAGTGATCAATGGATTTTCCAGTTATCGTCACACAAAGTGAATGCTGTTATCATTATCGATAGCGTTTGTGTTCGAAGTTTTTTGTGAGAATGTACGCGTTGAACATCCTTAAGATCTGGCGCTCGTTTGATTAATCACTTCGATACTTACCGAAGCGAAGAGCACGGCGCACAGGATGATTGCGATTTTCGACATTGCGGCTTCGTTGCTGGTCTTGACGATTGTAAGTTTGGCATATTCGAACTAAGCTTATATAGAACATGCGTAAGTCGGTTGTAATTGAAACACAAGTCAGTGGAGTGAAAAGTCAACGAATGCACGGCCACCTGTGTCAATTTACTCAAACGCATGACTTTTACGCCACCGATAACTCCCGGGCCTTCGAGAAAAGATTCGGTGTTAGTACTGCGCATTTCTTGGCGATAGAAACGCGGAGTGATTTGTTATTGGCTTAACATTATCGGATATTAATGAAGCTGATTGTGATTACACCTCAAGACGTCATAAATCATTATTGACATTGTCCAGAAATGGAATTTGTGGGAGGGGGTATGTTTAACAGCCGTCAAAATTTTTATGACATTCCCAAGAAAATTGAGAGTAAACAGAGATCTTTTATATTGATATTTGCAGATTTACAAAATTGATCTATGAATTTTTATCAGCTCAGTTTTGACGTCAGTCGCGGCAAACACAACAATTTTAAAACGTACTTAGATGCTCGTCAGTAATCCCCTCTTTTACAGATTGGGAATAAAAAGTATACACACTGATTCTAAAAAAAATGTTGCTAATGAAAATCATTGGGTTAAAAAAGGATTATTGAAAGTGGATGGGCAAATGATTGACTCCGAGAAAAAGCCATTTTTATGCCTTCTTCTTCTTCATTGAAATAAATGTATCTGGAGAAAAGTGGATTTTATTCAAGTATTTCTTTTCTCGCTGCGGCATAAATTCATTTAAATGCAGCTCAATAAATTTTCAGGGTTTGTCAAATCTATTCCGAAATTTTTGCTAAACTTTTTTGAACTAGTTTCGAAAAACAGCTATTCTTCTAATGTAGTGAGTTTCAGTTGAAGGGTTAAAAAATAACATACAAATGATCCATTATTTTTGCGATAATGAGGCAATTTTTTATTCAAAATGTTCATTCAATATTTCATAGGTTTCTAAATTAAAAAAAAAAAAGCGAATTATAAAACGGCTAATAACAGTTTTAGAGTCTCATTGATTATCAACCGTAAGATTACCGCTGACTTTTTACCGCTCTTCAGGAATTCTAGGTGAGTCCTAAAATTATAGAAAAAATGACCAGGTTCGACGTGGTTAGTTGGTTAAGTATAAGAATTCTTTATTATTTTGCACATTGTTAGTTTCCTAATCCAAATATCAATGCTGTTATTAATAATATATATATATATATTCTTCATAAGTTATCTACCATAATTTATGGTGCTTTTATGGTGCATTTGATTGGTAATGCAGAGGTAATTCTTACAGAGGCAATTCTTACGGATGTAAGAACTGCGGTCCACCTTAACATTTTTTTTCTCCATACGATATTTCACGAGTGCGCATATATCGTCTTGTTCTGCCCATTTACAATTAGCAATTTACAATTACCACCCAAAATGAAATATGATCGGCCGTTCTGCGTTTACATTCTTGCGCAAAATGTTTGCGGATGTTTATCGGTTGCACGATACTTGGTAAAGTGGTATATTGTGCAACAAAGGCCGAAAGTTGGTGATGGCGATGAGCGTAAGCTTCAATCACCCGAGGAAAAGTGAAAAGAGGGATGAACAGTGAAAGGCGAGGTTTCAAATTTTCCTCCCCAGGATGGAAAGTGAAACCCCGGGTTAAAGGGAAGGAATCATGAGCTGCGTTTTCGCAAACCTATTGTTTCAACACTGCTATGAAAAACGCCACTTTCGTCCCGCAAAACTGCCCCTAAAAGCACCGCTGTTCATGCACGTGTCGCGAAAAAGATAATCGTTTTAATCACAATACGTAAGAAGGATGGTTTTCTGTTGCAATATTTCTTTTTTTTACATCAAACAAAATGCATATCGCTGTTTACTTGATACTTTACGCCACTTTCGTCCCGCAAAACTGCCCCTAAAAGCATCGCTGTTCATGCACGTGTCGCGAAAAAGATAATCGTTTTAATCACAATACGTAAGAAGGATCGTTTTCTGTTGCAATATTTCTTTTTTTTACATCAAACAAAATGAATATCGCTGTTTACTTGATACTTTACGCCACTTTCGTCCCGCAAAACTGCCCCTAAAAGCATCGCTGTTCATGCACGTGTCGCGAAAAAGATAATCGTTTTAATCACAATACGTAAGAAGGATCGTTTTCTGTTGCAATATTTCTTTTTTTTACATCAAACAAAATGAATATCGCTGTTTACTTGATACTTTACGCCACTTTCGTCCCGCAAAACTGCCCCTAAAAGCACCGCTGTTCATGCACGTGTCGCGAAAAAGATAATCGTTTTGATCACAATACGTAAGAAGGATGGTTTTCTGTTGCAATATTTCTTTTTTTTTACATCAAACAAAATGCATATCGCTGTTTACTTGATACTTTACGCCACTTTCGTCCCGCAAAACTGCCCCTAAAAGCACCGCTGTTCATGCACGTGTCGCGAAAAAGATAATCGTTTTAATCGTAATACGGAAGAAGGATGGTTTTCTGTGGCAATATTTCTTTTTTTTACATCAAACAAAATGCACATCGCTGTTTACTTGACACTTTTTTGTTCAGTTGTCATTAGCCGTGTATATATGTGATTTATGAGGTGCAGGTATGCAAAAAAAAAGTGTCTTCAGGTGTTTTCAGTTCAACGTACGAATCCTCATTACACATTGCCGTCTGGGTAATTGTGATGACAAATGAATCTCAGCTTCTCAACAGCCAGTGCGACTGAGTCATCGTAATTTGTTAAACTCCATCTGACAATTCCTCCGCAAATTACTCGGTGATCGCTGTTTTTTCTAAGTTCATTTTAATGTTTATGCTCTCAAGCATCAGCAGAACTTTTATTCCAGGCGCCATCTAATTGCAAAATGTGCAGATAATCTTATCAAAGTACGAATCGAACATTTTTCTTATAAAAAACCGTTTAGACTATGTAAATATTTCATTGCAAAAATTCGACGATATTTGTTTTATGAACGAGCTAAATTTTAACGTGATCTGTGAGAAACCGATTTTGGCTAGAATATTCCGAATGTCAAGGCCAAGAGATGCGTCTCTCACAACAATGAAAAAAAAAAAATCAACCCTAACACTAAATTTTGTTAGTGTCTTGCAATTCTTCAAACAAAAATAGCCTTAAGTTCAACGATTTTAGTAGAATTTAAGGTTGAGTCGTGGAATTATAGGAATAATTATTAGTTTCGACGTGGTGAATTTTTGTAGCATAAGAATTCTTTATTAATAGCCAATTGTATCGTCAGTTTCGGAACTAACGCGCAGTCTCGATCACGCATAAATATTATAAATGTTAGTTAGAAGGTCAAGAGACATGCCTCCTGAATGTTATCAGCGGCACGTTTTTTTTTTTTTTTTTTTTTTCTTGTCTTTTATTTGATCAAACAAGTTAAACAATCGCGCGACAGTTGCAATTTGTTTGATAAGGTGACACTTCATTTCTGGGCCATCGATTCCCATTCGCGGGAATCAGGCAAATTATTATCCTCGGTGCTTTGGGGAACGAACGGGTCCATATTGCCATTGTGAGTTTCCTCGATCTTCTCTTGGATGCATTTGTCGGTTCTTTCAACCGCTGTCGACGATTTTTCGTAGAAAATCATAAGTGGCTTGTTCTCGTTGCAATCGGACAGATATTGCGGAAGAGTCACCAACAGAAACTTGAGCTTGGTCCAGGCGGCGGTCAATTTGGGGGCGGCCTTGATATGCACCCAGGTTGCATCGGTCGCGGCCTAAAAAGCGAGCCCAACATCTCGTTATTTATTGCTTCTTCAACAAATTGTCAACGAATGAATTGGATGATCAAACAAATTGACAACGAATGACTTGAATGATCAAGCGAATTGACAACGAATGACTCGAATGATCAAGCAAATGGACAACCAATGAATTGAAAGATGACAGAAAAAATGAACAACGACCAAATCGAGTGATCAGCAAAATAAAAAGCCGACGATTTGAATGATCAAACAAATTGACAACGAATGACTACAATGATCAAACAAATTGACAACGAATGACTACAATGATCAAACAAATTGACAACGAATGACTACAATGATCAAGCAAATGGACAACCAATGAATTGAAAGATGACAGAAAAAATGAACATCGAACAAATCGAGTGATCAGCAAAATAAGAAGCCGACGATTTGAATGATCAAGAGAATGAAGGTCGAACTCACAGCTTTGGAACAGGCGATGGCTTCAGCAACGGATTTCGCGCCGTCGATTCTGTCGCCACAGTGTTGTGCCTTCTCCTTAAGATCGTTAAGGTCGGCGATCACATCATAGGACACCTTGTTGATGGTGCTGATGTATTGTAATCCAGCTTTCAGCTTATAGTCGAGACAATCGTTCGTGGCAGCGATGGCAGCCTGGGTGACCTGGTTAAGTTCGTTGGATATTTTCAGGCAGTCGTCAATGGCGACATTCTGAACTTTAGCAGCGAGTCCTTTGATTTCAGTGGTGACCTGCAAAATATTTCCATCAAATCGTCGTTAATTGATCGAACGGTTGATTGCTTCGATGATTCTTCAGGAAGATCTTCAGGGTCATTACGTTTAGGGTGATTCTGGTTATGTCCTCCCAAATCCTCTCGCCGAATGTGCTCGTTACTTCCGACAGATCAGAAGCCGCTGTTATCGTCTCCAACTGATTGCCGATGAATTGCTCTTCGCCCTTTGAGATTGCGGAGTTAATGATATGCTCCACGTTCAGTTGGATGGTCTTAAGAGATTCCTCCCAGGAAAAAGCGTTCGCCTAGAATTTGTAATGAGGCTAATTATTGTGAGTAAAAAGGGTACAAGCATAATGAAGTGAGAACTTACTGATTACACTTATCAGTTATCGCTGATAATTATTAGGTAAACATTTTTTGAATCGGAAGAAAAGCTATGAACTTAAATTATCAAAAAATATTCGCCTCAACTCGACAATTGCCACACTGAGAAAAAATAATTGGATAAATGATTTATTTTGTAAAAATAATTCGATTTTTATTTTCGAAACAAATTTGCTTGATTACTTTTAATGAATATCCTTTTGAAAGTCAGCAATGCAATAATTAACGTCGAATCAATGAGAAAATGAAGTTAATTGAATGAAATTTTGGTCTCAGTGGCTGAAAGTCAATTTGAGTGTCGCTTTGCTGCATCAGCACTTTTGGCACTTAGCCGACTCATCGCTCATTGATTAAATGCGGCATATATCTTACCGAAGCGAGGAACACGGCACACAGGACGATTGCGATTTTCGACATTGTTTCTCCGTTGGTCGATAGACGAGTGTCAGTTAAGATATTCAAAAAGCGCTTATATATATACAACACGCGCGATTACACTTGGCTTAATGAAAAGAGGGACGGACCAACGATCCCAAAGGCAAACGAATGCTCCGCCACTTGTGTCAATCTTTATTTGCGACTTCACAACCACCAACGAATCTCGTGATTTTTTTTTTCGATCAGAGATTCAGTCTAACGCGAGTTTGGTTTTTTTTTTTTTTTTTTTTTTTTTTTTTTTTCGTAATGGAAGTCTAGTGCCATTTGTTATTGGCTTTTTACGATGTTCATTGAGATGCGAATAAGCAATTAAGTCTGATACGTCAATTCATTGTCCCGAGCTCCAGAAAATCTGATTAATGTAACTGATTTCCGGCAGAACCGAAATTATTGGTGATTAAAAATATTTTGTGTGTGCCGTTGCCGTTTTTGTAGGAGTACCATTTTTGGCCATTTGAGGACCGCCGGTTTTATTCGTTTGGTGTTATTCCTGTGGAAAGGGATTTAAATATCATTTATTTAACAATCATGCATTTTCAGCAGTTCACATTCAAATATACGAACAAATAAAATTTGGTCAATGTAAAATAATGCCATTTAGTAATTTGAAGAGATTGAAGCAATGATGTGACGACAAATTGTAATACATTTGCATAATTTTTTCTTGAATTTATTTATGCAAATAAATGAAAGTACATTACGTTGACTTAATTTTTTGTAACATGTTTTTGTGCTTGTTGATTTGGAGATGTACGTTAATCTGAAGAGGCCCATCTGAAAATGTAAGTGGCCTGGAAAAAATGATTTTTTTTTTTTTCGCATACCGATTAGAATTTAGTTGAGATAATGTTTGAATAAATCGTACGTCAATCGATGCAAATTTCAATTTACTATCACGCTCTGTGTCCGTCACTAAAAACAGATGCTACAGGAATAGCAATATTTGCACTATCATATCGTTGTCGTTAGTAACTTAATTTGATTTTTGTATCGATAGTTTTATCATTATGACGAACGTTGTCGTGTAAATATTGATCAAAGACACACAAAATCACGTGGCAAATCATCGAATCGATCATTAACTTACTGTATACATATATAGTCATACGAAAGTTGGCGATAGATTCATTCAAATGATAGCAATTATTTAATAATATACCATATTTATGCTATGAATATTTAAGACTATTTTACTACTTACTTAATATTAATAATGCTATTAAAAAATGTCTACCGGCTAATAGCTGATCGAATGAAAATGTTCACTCTTCAGCAACTGTTGAGCAAGTGCAGACAGATTTTTCGAATGATTTTCGATGGGATAAGATTTTTTTTCAAAAATCAAGCGTTATGAAAAGATGCATCGCTATTTAGAAAAATTAATAAACCTTTTTCATTTGAAAAAAAAAAAATTTAGTTCGACGAGAGATTTGCTAAACAATTTTTCTATCATTTAGTTGTTAATGTTATTTTTGAATTGTTATTATGCAAAATCAATTTTTCGAGTACCTTGTTTCTGGTTGATATGTTTTAAATTTCTACGTCCTCGATAAAAAACGTTTTAGCAACTACCACCCAATGATCGATATTTGATTGTGAGAATGAATTTAAAAAATGTGGACACGGTGTGATACTTGATAAAACGAATTCGCTTATAGTTTGTATCCGCGGGATCAGAAATTATTCTGAAGTCAGCTAATCAAGCGATTTTTGTTCCGCATAAAGAATGACACGGGATAATCAAATTGGCTTGTCGGATACCAACATTAATACGCAATTTGGAGAATATTCGGGAGCAATTATCGGGCAAATATGCAAATCCCTAATCGTCATGTACATGCAATAAACACTTGTAAATATTGCACGATGGATAACACAGCTGGTCCAATTGCCAGTATGTACGTGTTGCCGACGTTTTTTTAAATACCACAAGACTCTTGGTACACGACAGCAGGCGCCAGATACTGATTGCGCTGGCGCTATCGCAACACTGAGAAAAAAAATGAAGTTACACGTATAAAATGATTTGCTTAAAAATATGTCATTGCTTCCGAACAATATTTTGTCGAAAAGTCAAAATATTTTATTGAATACACTTTGTAATGTAATTTCTGTTGGCATAACCAATTTGCATTCTTGTTTTAATTATTCATTGTTTTGAAAATTGGGAACGCAATGATTTGATTGAATCAATCAGAATATTTGATAAATAAAATTATATTATTTTTTAGGTGAATCTGGTGGTGGAATGTTAATCGTTTAGAATATTTATCGATGGGCAATATTTATTGGCTCTGTTAAGACATTTTTAGAGATATCCAAATTTAAAAAGATTTTGGATATATTTTTTTGTAATTTCACTAATTCCTGCCATTTGCATGGGAAAATTTTTTTTTTTCAAATTGGGGATCTGATGGAAGAAAATAAAAAATTGTTTGGTGATCCAATCTTTTACTTGCAACCATTTTCGGTTTTCTGGTTATCAGGTTTGTAAGTGAATATTTACCTCCGTGCAATAACAATTAATCGTTTGGGATTTATTGAATACTGACTGTAATTATTTCCAATACCGGCGATAAAACGATTGCCTGGGGTTAATAATTTTCGCAATAGCACTTTTAGTGCTCTACCCGACGTATATATATATTGGAAAATAATCATATTCCCGCCAATTAAATTGATCCACCGATATTAAGTATGTCAAATCAATATTGGTTGTGCAAGTTTAGTCGATACGATGATAGATCGATCCTTTGGAAAAAAACAATTTAATAACTGTTCAGTGATGATATTTACATTTTAATGCAAATATTACAATTAGAGCGTTAAAGAAAGAATATATTAAAGAAATTTGCATTCATTATATAAATATCTTGTCCAATGTCAGACGAATTTTTGGACCACCAAAAAACAAAACTACGTCCCAATATTTATTTCATGTAGAAAAAATGTTTATGGCATTAATTATTAAAATCAAGGTATTATATAAATACTCACAATTAGTCGGAATTCGGTATTTGCGATTTCTTTCTCTAGACATTTATACTTACCAGATAAATGATTTATGAACGCCTGATATCGTAGAGCCAATAATCAATCGATCAGGCGTTTCCATAAAATGAAAATTAATCGTAACACGAAATCAAATTTCTCCGCGAATGATGAGGATCGTTAGTGTTTCCCGAAGTCACGTTAATTAACACAAGTGGTCGATGATGTTCGTTTACCTTTCGCCCCGCCGAATCTCCGTAATCATTGCAGCCGAATGACGCGTGTTCTATATAAGCCGAGTTTTCATATTCTAAACTTACAATCGTTACGAGCAGCACCTACGTAACAATGTCGAAACTCGCAATCGTTTTGAGCGCCTTGCTCTTCGCTTCGGTAAGTACTTGACCTTAAAAATCAACGAGCCAATAAGTCTGTTAAGTTAACGCGTTGGTGATCCAGAGTAAATTGAAATGTCTTAAAAATGTAGGCGGTGAATGCTTTGTCCTGGACGAATTCGTTGAAAATTGTCCAAGACAACGTGCAACAAGTAATTGACGATGCGACTTCGAAGGCTGAAGAAGAATTCATAAACAACCAATTAGCGACGATAACAGCATCTTCTGACCTTTCGGACGGAACATCCAAATTCGGTTCAAAAATTTGGAGCGCCATTTCATCAGTCACACAGAATGTAATGTGTCAAAATGCTTCGTCATTGAATATATTTAGATTTTAGTTATAGATCACAGTCCGTTTGGATTGTTGAATTGTTTGAATGCGATTTTGAGGGGTTGACATGAATGGACTTCGCAGGTGACCGTTGAGATCAATGAACTCACCGCTCAGGTCGAAGATGTCAATATCAACGAATGTGTCAATTTATCGAAACGTCTAAGTTATCTCGCGAAATCTGCCATCTCAACCACGAGTGCATGCATCAACAAAAAACTGAGCACGGGATTTTCGTACATTGATACCATCAATAAGGTGTCCAATGATGTGCTTGTTGACCTCGCTGAGATCAGCGACAGGGCGCAACGTTGCGGTGAAAACGTTGAAGGAGTGAAATCCAGTGTCGAAGCTATCTACTGTTTCAAGGAGGTAAGTAAACTTTTTTACTTGATGCCATAGGAAAAGATATTTGGATAAAAGTTTTGTGACTTTTGTGTGATGTTTGTGTAAATTGGAGGAATTTCAAGGGTAGAATGCAAAGCAGATTGTAAATACTGGTGTGAAAATATCAGTGAGCAACATGACAAAGTGAAAAGCATCGTTTTCCTGAAACAGGCGGCAGCTGATGCGACCTGGGTCAATCTTAAGGCCGCTCCACAATTGACTGCTGGATGGACCAAGATCAAATTTTTGTTGGTTACTCTTCAACAGTCTTTTGCTTATTGCGATACCAACAAGCAACTGGCTACTTTCTACAAGGAGGCATCAACTGTCGTCTACAGGACCAACAAATGTATCCAACACAAGATCAAAGAGTCTCGCCCTACCACTCCCAAATCGGAGGACGAAGGGACTCAAACCGTAACGGAAACGACTAAACCAAGTGAAGACCCTATCACTACCACTCCTGAACAAGAAGGTAAAGATGACGAGACTAACACTACTACTCCCAAATATGAAGAGAAGGATGACGAGACTTTTACTACCACTCCTAAGTACGTAGAGAAGGATGACGAGACTTCCACCACTACCCCCAAATACGAAGAGAAGGATGACGCGACTACCACCACCACCACTCCCAAATACGAAGAGAAGGATGACCAGACTTCCACCACCACTCCAGATCATGAAGAGAAGGATGACGTGACTTCCACCACCACTCCAGATCATAAAGAGAAGGATGACGAGACTTCTACCACCACACCAGATCATGAAGAGAAGGATGACGTGACGTCCACCACCACTCCCAAATACGAAGAGGATGACGAGACTTCCACGACTACTCCAGATCATGAAGAGAAGGATGACGAGACTTCCACTACCACTCCAGATCATGAAGAGAAAGATGACGTGACTTCCACCACTACTCCAGATCACGAAGAGAAGGATGACGAGACATCCACCACCACTCCAGATCATGAAGAGAAGGATGACGAGACTTCCACCATCACTCCAGATCATGAAGACAAGGATGACGAGACTTCCACTACCACTCCAGATCATGAAGAAAAGGATGACGAGACATCCACTACCACTCCAGATCATGAAGAGAAAGATGAAGTGACTTCTACCACCACTCCCAAATACGAAGAGAAGGATGACGAGACATCCACCACCACTCCAGATCATGAAGAGAAGGATGACGAGACACCCACCACCACTCCAGATCATGATGAGAAGGATGACGAGACTTCCACTTCTACTCCAGATCATGAAGAGAAGGATGACGTGACCTCCACCGTTACTCCAGATCATGAAGAAAAGGATGACGAGACATCCACAACCACTCCAGATCATGAAGAGAAGGATGACGAGACACCCACCACGACTCCAGATCATGAAGAGAAAGATGAAGTGACTTCTACCACCACTCCCAAATACGAAGAGAAGGATGACGTGACTTCCACCACCACTCCCAAATACGAAGAGAAGGATGACGTGACTTCCACCACCACTCCCAAATACGAAGAGAAGGATGACGAGACATCCACCACCACTCCAGATCATGAAGAGAAGGATGACGAGACACCCACCACCACTCCAGATCATGAAGAGAAAGATGAAGTGACTTCTACCACCACTCCCAAATACGAAGAGAAGGATGACGTGACTTCCACCACCACTCCCAAATACGAAGAGAAGGATGACGAGACACCCACCACGACTCCACATCATGAAGAGAAAGATGAAGTGACTTCTACCACCACTCCCAAATACGAAGAGAAGGATGACGTGACTTCCACCACCACTCCCAAATACGAAGAGAAGGATGACGTGACTTCCACCACCACTCCCAAATACGAAGAGAAGGATGACGAGACATCCACCACCACTCCAGATCATGAAGAGAAGGATGACGAGACACCCACCACCACTCCAGATCATGAAGAGAAAGATGAAGTGACTTCTACCACCACTCCCAAATACGAAGAGAAGGATGACGAGACACCCACCACGACACCAGATCATGAAGAGAAAGATGAAGTGACTTTTACCACCACTCCCAAATACGAAGAGAAGGATGATGTGACTTCCACCACCACTCCCAAATACGAAGAGAAGGATGACGAGACATCCACCACCACTCCAGATCATGAAGAGAAAGATGAAGTGACTTCTACCACCACTCCCAAATACGAAGAGAAGGATGACGAGACACCCACCACGACTCCAGATCATGAAGAGAAAGATGAAGTGACTTCTACCACCACTCCCAAATACGAAGAGAAGGATGACGTGACTTCCACCACCACTCCCAAATACGAAGAGAAGGATGACGAGACATCCACCACCACTCCAGATCATGAAGAGAAGGATGACGAGACACCCACCACCACTCCAGATCATGAAGAGAAAGATGAAGTGACTTCTACCACCACTCCCAAATACGAAGAGAAGGATGACGAGACACCCACCACGACTCCACATCATGAAGAGAAAGATGAAGTGACTTCTACCACCACTCCCAAATACGAAGAGAAGGATGACGTGACTTCCACCACCACTCCCAAATACGAAGAGAAGGATGACGTGACTTCCACCACCACTCCCAAATACGAAGAGAAGGATGACGTGACTTCCACCACCACTCCAGATTATGAAGAGAAGGATGACGAGACATCTACCACTACTCCAGATCATGAAGAGAAAGATGACGTGACTTCCACCACCACTCCCAGATACGAAGAGAAGGATGACGTGACTTCCACCACCACTCCAGATTATGAAGAGAAGGATGACGAGACATCTACCACTACTCCAGATCATGAAGAGAAAGATGACGTGACTTCCACCACCACTCCCAAATACGAAGAGAAGGATGACGTGACTTCCACCACCACTCCCAAATACGAAGAGAAGGATGACGTGACTTCCACCACCACTCCCAAATACGAAGAGAAGGATGACGTGACTTCCACCACCACTCCCAAATACGAAGAGAAGGATGACGTGACTTCCACCACCACTCCAGATCATGAAAAGAAAGATGAAGTGACTTCCACCACCACTCCCAAATACGAAGAGAAGGATGACGAGACATCCACCACCACTCCAGATCATGAAGAGAAGGATGACGAGACACCCACCACCACTCCAGATCATGATGAGAAGGATGACGAGACCTCCACTTCTACTCCAGATCATGAAGAGAAGGATGACGTGACCTCCACCGTTACTCCAGATCATGAAGAAAAGGATGACGAGACATCCACCACCACTTCAGATCATGAAGAGAAACATGACGAGTCCTCCACCACCACTACTCCAAAATACGAAGAGAGAGATGACGAGACTTCTCCCACTACTCCCAAATACGAAGAGAAAGATGGCGAGACTTCTCCCACTACTCCCCAATATGAAGAGAAGCATGATAAAACTTCCGCCACTACTCCCACATATGAGGAGAAGGATGACGAAAGTTCCACCACCACTCCCGAATACGAAGAGAAAGAGGACCAGAGATACACCACCACTTGTGCATATGAGGAGGAGGATGACGAGACATCCACCACCAATCCCGAAAATGAAGAGAAAGACGAGACTTACACCACCACTTACGAATAGGAAAAAAAGAACGAGACTGACACAACTACTCTAGAAGTTTAAGAGAAGGTCGCGTAAACATTGACGTAGCTCATCCCACCACCGAAAATACTAGAAAGAGCTTCTCGGAAAATTCAACGACTGGAATGGAATTCTCAGCATGGTATACGAAATAGTCTGTTACCTCATCGACCGAAATCTAAGTTAATATGCACGATAGACAGCAAACACTCGTCGCTAAAACCATTCGAGACGTATGTCAAGTGCTCTATATAAATTCCAGTTATAATAAGACACGAAGTCTGCGCGTTAATTTTATAGTTAATAATAAAGCTGATGAAAAATATACCACTTAAAACCTTATACAACAAAATGATTCCTATCTTGTGGAAAATGATGTCATTTCTATTCAGCAATTATTTGCCGCGACTAAGTCTTATTATTCCGACCCTCAAGTCTACCCTTAAGACTACATTAATGATTTATCAGGAAGACACTATTCCCCATTTTTACGACCTGATCTTCGAACTCGTAGCCCCTTTCTTCGTCCGTGATTTTTCCTTCACCAACTCCGCCATCGTATCACATCAGACTATTGAGGAATTGTGAAAATTCACTAGACTGCATAGCACGAGAAATGTGGTGTTATGAACTATAGGAGCTTTGGAGGGTCGGGGAATTTTTCATACATCATATTACGTCGTGAGTACTTCAGCTCTACTTTTGCACAGAGCATATTTCGCTGCACGTTGAGCTTGCCTTTAATTATTACGTTGAAGAAAGGATGTGGTATATCAGTTTTTCTGGATGACTCTGCTGCGTCTTCAGCAATGTGACTACCATTTCATCATTTTCTAAGTCTTTTTAACTAAGACTAATTATACCGACCCTTTAATTATTACGTTGAAGAAAGGATGTGGTATATCAGTTTTTCTGGATGACTCTGCTGCGTCTTCAGCAATGTGACTACCATTTCATCATTTTCTAAGTCTTTTCAACTAAGACTAATTATACCGACCCTTAAATCTACCCCCAGGCCGTAATAATTATTTATTAAGAAGACACAATTCTCCATTTTTATGACCCGATCTTTGAACTCACGTCTACGTTCTTCGTCCTTGGTATTCCCTTTACCATTTCCCCCGGCGTATCGTATCAGACTATTGCGGAATTGTGAAAATTCACTAGACTGCATAGCACGAGAAATGTAGTGTTATGAACTGTAGGAGCTTTGGAGGGTCGGGGAATTTTTCATACATCATATTACGTCGTGAGTACTTCAGCTCTACTTTTGCAGGGAGCATATTTCGATGCACGTTGAGCTTGCCTTTAATTATTACGTTGAAGAAAGGATGTGGTATATCAGTTTTTCTGGATGACTCTGCTACGTCTTCAGCAATGTGACTACCATTTCATCATTTTCTAAGTCTTTTCAACTAAGACTAATTATACCGACCCTTAAATCTACCCCCAGGCCGTAATAATTATTTATTAAGAAGACACAATTCTCCATTTTTATGACCCGATCTTTGAACTCACGTCTACGTTCTTCGTCCTTGGTATTCCCTTTACCATTTCCCCCGGCGTATCGTATCAGACTATTGCAGAATTGTGAAAATTCACTAGACTGCATAGCACGAGAAATGTAGTGTTATGAACTGTAGCAGCTTTGGAGGGTCGGGGAATTTTTCATACATCATATTACGTCGTGAGTACTTCAGCTCTACTTTTGCAGGGAGCATATTTCGCTGCGCGTTGAACTTGCCTTTCATTATTACGTTCAAGGAAGGAAGTGGCATGTCCGTAGTTCGTTGCCAGATGCACAAATCAGTTTTTCCGGGAACAGCGCGTGTCTCTGCTGGGTCTTCAGCAACGTCACTACCGTCTCACCATTTTCAACCTCATATTTTTTTCTCCTCTTCGCCAGTTTTTTCCATCAACGCGTCGACTCAGCGCTCGGCACTTTTCTCATTTTTCCTTTGTCATACTCCAGCAGACAGAAATGTCTCATCTTTCTCACTGTCTTTGTGGCTACGGAAGAGAAGTTATATCGGTCATTCTTATCGCAATGGATCCTGGAGTGATACAGTGGAGGGTTACTTCTCTTCAACATCACAATAGATCCTCTGTTTCTACAACCTACTGATATAATTTAAAAAAAAAAATACATATATATATATATATATATATTTTTTTTTTGGTTCTACAACATACTGAAAATTTATTTAAAAAAAAAAATCTTTGGTTCACACCAAAGAATTTTTTTTCAAGATACAGGAAATGTTGATAGATTTATATTGATAGGGCAATTTTGTCGAACATCTTGAATAAAGTGAATAGGTTGACGCGAATAAGGAATAACAATGAAGCATTAATTTTTACAGCAGCATTCGCAGCGGAATTAATTTTCCCATAATTACAACCATGCATTCTATAGTTGATAACGGACGTTAAAAATCCGCCTTTCTTTGCCAGCGGAAACGGTTGCAGAACTTGTCACGTGCCAGGGTGAACGCGTCACCGAACAAAGTGCCAGCGACTAGGAAAGAAAAAAGAAGGACTGCGTTAGTGCTCGTAATACATTCATGAAGTTGGCAAACTCGCTTCTCGACATCCATTTATAACGAGGCAAACTCATAGTTCGTGCAAGGATCGCCTCCGACAGTCTTCATCGTTGGCCCTCGGAGCCTCCTGCCTCTTCTCGAATCATTTTCCGATAACACAATCACAAAGGCGCTCGAAATATTGGGTCCATTAAGGTACCACTTTGCTTCCGAAGGTTTTCGTTGAATTCAGTTTTTTCTGCACTGCCACAAAAGAGAAGATTTTTCAGACTGAATAAACCAAAAAACACTATGGCTTTTGAAATCTGAAACGTGGAAAAGTTCCCAAAAAAATTCTCTCTTTACGTCAGGATACACGAAATAGTCGAAATTAGCGATATAATTTCGACCTAGTTGTACCACGTGATGTTAAATACCACGCTCTTATTGGTCGAAATTGGGGTTTAAAAAATAATCAAGAAATATTCAGACACGTATATGTAAAATGCACAAGGGAATTTGTTACGAATTTTAGGTACAACAAAATTGGGACCTTCAAATTTTATGAAAAGCGAATTACTTAAATTTGTTGTTTCTAAAAATGCTTGCTAAATGCGACCTTGCACATTGTTTTTTATTATTTACCGACTACCGACATTTTGCTAAAATTCGGATCTCTTATTTGAATTATTTGAAAATTTTTATTAAAACGCTGATTCAATTATCGATAATCGATACACCATAGATTTCAAGGCTTGATGAAAGTACCTCGTCAAACAGAAAGAAAAAAAGAAGTAATTTGCATTTAAATCGTCCGAGATAAGGCCAAACGTGCTTAACTTGTGTACGTACGCCACACGAAAGCTGCTATCGAAGCACGCAATCAGATATTTCGATAATGACTCCCGATGACGTGCACCACCAGAAGTGCCTGAGGGTGGGGGAAAACGCTTGGGAATTTGCCCCCCCCCCCCCATCATGCAAATGTCATAAATCACGATGAAATTACTCGTGGATAGCGAGGATGTGCTCCGCTGCTCGACGATTAAACTGTTTACTACTAGTACGCTTCGCTAAGTCACAAAATCGATTGGATCGTTAGAACAATGTAATCCCCTTCATTGTTTTCAAAAACAATTAATTTTCGTGAATTCACGCGTCATACGTGAATTGCAACCGATTTGTCTTTTAATTAATCACTTTTAAGCTCCATTATGAAAGCGGCACCACGAAACGATTCTTTGAATGGTTTCAATGGTGCCAAGCTCCGAATAATTGGCTTTCATAACACATTTGAATGATTTTTCATGTGTGGGCGTTCGTATGGAGCAAGATTTTTGATGTTAATTCAACAAATTATTTTTCTACTTCTTTTTTTTCGTTGGTGAAACTAAAAAGGAACTAAACATTTTATTTTTTAGGTAAAATTAGCATGAAGAAGAAATTTGTTTTTTGGAAGTACAAAAAAAGCTAGATATCATTTTTATTGCTTAACTTAGCGTATTAAAAAAAATAAAAATTGCCGAATTGTTGCCTTAAGGTAATATGTCTCATCTGGTTCAAGCAAAGCTTGCAATAAACTTTTAAAAAATATGGGTGCTCATGACCTTAGCAAAGATAAAGTAAAGAATTATTGAGTTTTGCAGAATGTTTTGAGGTGTCGCATCAGAGGAAAGCTTTTTGCACTAAAATAAGCACGAAGTTTCTAAAGACAGTTTGTGTAAGAAAACTGTTCGTTAAAAATAAAGAAACGTCAGATATAATTTTTGCTGCCTGACGCAGCAAAATTAAAAAAAATTGAAATACCCAGAATTTTTGCCTTAAGGTAATTTGTCTCTTCAGGTTCAAGCAAAGCTTGCAATGGACTTAAAAAAATTTCGATGCGTATGACGTTCGCAGAGACAACGTGAAGCATTATTCAGTTATTCGGAATGTTTTGAGGTGTCGCACCAGGGAAAGACGTTAATTGCGTTGAGCAATTTAAGGGAGAATGAATAATGCAAGTGCACTGGGTGTGCACTTTACGTGCCAAGGATCTGTGTACGTTACCGAGCTTTTGGCACGCGTTCAAAACTCCGGTGGCACGTAGCCACGAAAATCCGACGTGCGTTTTACGGTCGTAGGCACCGAAAGGGTTTTTAAGCATCAGCATCCTCAAAAGTGATTTCAAGCGAAAGAAATGATAAAAAATCGTTTAATACGGTGAACGGAAAAACGATTTAGGTAATCCAGAATAAGCAACCGACAGAAATATTAAAGTGGACCTATAAGCGAGTCGTTCTATGGTTCCTCACAATAATCACTTTAGATATCCACTAACCACCAACGATGGCTTAAACGGTTAGTGACATTTCTAAGTTTCTTTTAAAACAATCAATTTTTTTAAATCTGGGGTTCAAACCCAGAATTACAATTTTTTCATCAGAATTGATTTTTCAGTGGATTCCAAACTGTTGGTACTTTTTTCGTAGTTATTAACAACGAAAGAAATAAACAAAAAATTGCGATGATGAAGACGAATAAATTGCAAATGATTTTCCTATGATCACATATTTGTATTATTCCTCCGTCCTTATCATCGCAATTTTTTTTTAATCATGGGTTCAAACCCAGAATTACCATTTTTTCGTCAGAATTGTTTTTTTCAGTGGATTCCAAAATGTTGGTACTAATTTCATAGTTATTAACAACGAAAGATAAAAAAAAGAAAGAAATTGCGATGATAAAGACGAATAAATTGCTAATGATTTTTCTATATTTTTATTATTTTTTATAGATTAACAAAAAATAACTGGAAGCTGGCTGTCTAAAAAAGTGTGACTCACGAGTAAGAAATATGAGGTTTTTTCCCTGATATCTGGCATAAATTGAATATTTCGATATTGTGTCCTGAACCAAAGCTTCCTTTATGAGGAAGTAATTATGCTCGTGTCCTTGGCGAATTTAATTTAATTTCGTTGCCAGTGTTGCGCATGCATCGGTTGTCTAATAAACTATAAACTGCCAATTCGAAATGAGCCGCGACGTGTTGCTAACTGCGGGTAATGGTGGAGCATGATTTCCGCTGCATAGCCCGAAGGACTGCGACTCGTAATGAATTTCTCGCTGACGTGGAAATCGAATTCTCGTAACTATCCAAGGTAATCGATTTCGCGTATTAATCGTCATGTTCAAAGCCTTCCCCGTCAGCTTTGTACCTTCCTTCGTCGGTGCTTCGCTTTGGCATTAAGGGTGTCGTGTTCAAATTACGAGTTCTAAATTCTACACTTGAAAAAATGGATAGACAATAATATAGGGAAAGTTAATTTTCAAAAATTTTTAAACATTTATGCTTGAAAAATGGATAAGCAAGTGTGAGTAAGATTAAGTAATACTGCGAGGACAAAAAAAGTAGTTAGGAGAATCATCGCCAGTGGAAAAAATAAGTAATTGGCAGCTGAATCGAAAATTAGTTGGGGCAACTAACTCGATCTGTGAACTGACGTATTTGCGATTAGTTATGGAGAAATATGAAAAAAATAGTGAAAAATAGTAGAAATAGTAAAAAACGTACATAAGACCAAAGAGTTATGGTTTCTCTCGCGTAAAAAAAATGGTAAGGGAATAGAATTAGAATAGTATGAAAGGGAAAGTACAGTCGGACCTCGATTGTACGGACTTTTGGTCCCGATTTGTCCATAGAATCGAGGTTCTACTGTATGACGACTATTCCAGTTATTATTACACATATTCGAGTGTTAAGTATGAAATGACTATACGAAAAAATATTTGAGTATTGAATATTTTAGCATGATAAATGTTAATTAAAATGGATTAATTCTGAAATCAAATGAAAAATCTTCCGGGGGTCTTTTTAAATCACGTGAGTCACTTGACGAATATTTTATAATGTCGAGTGCTTAATTTTCCTTTAATCTCATTTGGAGCAATTAGTCGACGCCCACAATCGCTTTACCCGCGTGGAAATATTGACCTGACCTTTCGGCGTGGCTTTCTCTCTGCTGACAGTAAGAGTTCCACAATTCTGGTGGTCCGTAAAACGAACGTTTACGTGTGAAGTCTTCTCTGGCAAATTAGCAATTTTTTTTTTCCGACCATCTCAGCCAGTGATAATTGGTTATCTCGCGGTACCATTAAAAGACACTCCACGTGAGTCCTTTTACATTTTTCAATCCAATATCTTAGAATTTTTTAATTTTTACTTTGAACATTTCAAAATGTTCCGTTCAAAAGCTAACAAAAAATGACTACTTTTATATGCAGATATTTTTTTGTTATGAACCTCAAGACTTTTCATTAAATATTGAATGAAAAAATTGGGAAAATTTCATTTGTAGTGACTTTTAGTGGTACTTCGATATAACCAATTTTCAGAAGAGTTTAGTATGCAATCCTGCAGAAAATTGGCATGGCTAATGGTGAAAGGTGTTGTAGAGAAGCGAAATAAAAAGCAGAAGTAGAAATGAGGTAGTCGACCTCGATGTCTCACGACTAGCAACCGACGTTAATGGCCCGCATGCTTACCGTAACAGCTGCCGGCACACGTTAGACTCTTTCTCCTTCTAACGAGATGTAACTACTTGTGTAACGGTTATCGCTTGCCGATAAACGTGACAATGTACGAAGCATCCAACGAGACAGTTAGCACATCACTTTTAATTCAGCAGGTGTCGTCAAACCCTGAGATATTTATACCGAAGCGACTGAATTAACGGGCTTAATGGAAACATTGAGCCTAGTGAAATTTATCTGGGTTGAAACGCTAATTGGCAACTGTTAATTCCGAAATTACATTTATTGTGCCCCGCTTTTGACCTTAGTTACGGTGAATTAATCAGGGAATTGGGCTAAACGGTTTGATCAGAAATAAAGTGTCTTTTAGGGTTTAGTTTATATATGCGCCAACTAAAATAATGATTAGACGAACAAAGTTATTCATTGGCCAACTAAATTATTCGTTGACCCACAAAGTTATTCATTGACCAACAAAGTTATTCGTTGACCAGCCAAGTTATTCGTTGACCACCAAAGTTATTCTATGACCAACAAAGTTATTCGTTGACCACCAAAGTTATTCGTTGACCACCAAAGTTATTCGTTGATCACCAAAGTTATTCGTTGACCAACAAAGTTATTCGTTGACCAACAAAGTTATTCGTTGACCACCAAAGTTATTCGTTGACCACCAAAGTTATTCGTTGACCAGCCAAGTTATTTATTGACCAGCCAAGTTATTTGGTGACCACCAAAGTTATTCGTTGACCAACAAAGTTATGCTGTGACCAACAAAGTTCTTCGTTGACCACCAAAGTTATTCATTGACCACCAAAGTTATTCATTGACCACCAAAGTTATTCATTGACCACCAAAGTTATTCATTAACCAGTCAAGTTATTCGTTGACCACCAAAGTTATTCATTGACCAGCCAAGTTATTTGGTGACCACCTAAGTTATTCGTTGACCATCAAAGTTATTCATTGACCACCAAAGTTATTCATTGGCCAACAAAGTTATTTCTTGGCCAGCAAAGTTATTCGTTGACTAACAAAGTTATTCCTCGACCAACAAAGTTGATTTTTTGTGTAATCAATAACATGGATAGTCCAACAACAAAGTGGTCCATGTAACCAACAATTCAATTGGTGCATGTATAACCAACTGCCCTGGTTGATCAAACCGAGATTTTTTTTTTTTCGTTCATAAAATATTAAATGTGTATTTACAGCAGCATGAAAAATTTCCTGATATTAAGATGACACACCTCTTCTTAATTTCTCATAGCGTGTTCAGGAATCTGGAAACGCCAATTGACATAATCGACGTAATAAATTGTTCTAAGAATAGCCGAGGCGACGGGTGACACTTTTCTTTCTCAAAATAATTCTACTAACGGCTATAACTCATGAATATGCATAACAAAGTGCGAAGATTTCAAGGCCATGGTGCGTTCAGTAACGGACGCGTGAAATCAGTGACAACGTGTACAGGGTATTCGTTAGGTGGGGCAGATGATGGGGATGAAAGGGGTAAATGAAATTACGGTGAGCTCGATGCTTTATAATACAATCTCTTTCCGGGGGCGCGATGACGTAGGCGCGTAGGCAGCCCTAAACAAACAGATTTACATTGTGTGACGTCACTATGAAAGTGTCCTTCTCAAAATTTCTAATTATTGTCACTGTTGATGTATGACAGTCATGAATATACATTTATAATTTCAGGGTCAAAATACCACAATGTTTGCCGTGTTATCAAAATACACGAGACGATCAATTCATACAGTAATGCAAGTAAATACACTGGAAATAAAAATTTAATTATTGATTTATTGGATTGATTACACGAAATCAATGTATTGATCATTTTTCGATTTATTTTCAAACAATCACGTACTTTCTCTTTTATGCAAATGACATTCAGCAAAATATTGTTACGACGAAATTACATATTGTACAACGAGTTACTTGGTTTATTTGATTTTTTTGGGGACATTTGGAGAAACACTCATTCAAGGATTTGCTTCTATCGATTTCACCGGGCAAATTTGAGAATTCGGATTTGGAATACAAACCAATGCCACATTTTCTCGAAAATTTTGCTACGTAGATACCTGGTGAAAAATTCGGATTTTCTCGTGGAAAATTTTAAGCCATACAAAAATTATAGTCAAGAGATTGTTGATGCTTTAGCCGTATATTTGAGAATGTTGTCTGGAGCTTCGGCGAATGACGGCTTGTTGGGTAATTTTTCCTTTATTATTGTGTTTGAATTCTTTTGGAGAGGAAGACGGAAAAACCCTTTTTTTTACGTTTCACCCTGATCAGGGCCTCTTCAGAAATTAAAAAAAAAAAAACAAAAAAAAAAAAATTCTGAGTTATTTCACTTCCTTAGTGGATATCTAGATAAGTATACAAAAGGTGTTTGACTCGACGATGGGGGGTGAAAGTGGAGAGAGCGTTTTACCTTGGTTTTACTTTTAAATTTTTTTAAATTTTACACCGCAATTGTAGAGTGAATTTAATGTACCGGTTTATAAAAACGTTCGGTACGTGAAAATTTCAGGTAGATTTTTGCCATGGTGTACTCTGAGTTAATTCACTTCCTTGGTGGATATCTAGATAAGTATACAAAAGGTGTTTGACTCGACGATGGGGGGTGAAAGTGGAGAGAGCGTTTTACCTTGGTTTTACTTAGTCCGGCGACCCCTCCGGTTGATCCCCTCGTGGAAAAGGCTCCCTTAAGACGAGAAAACATAGCTCTGGAGAATTACCAGTAACCAGCGTCCGCTTGACGTTCGAACCCCAAGGCGAGTCGAGCCCCTCGATCATTCCCTCGCATACCAAGCAACCCCTAATCTTCGCTCGACTCTCAATCAACCTACGCATCGATTGTGCGTTCACGTATACCGCGTACTACGGTATAATGCATCTTGTGTTCGCATATTTTCGCGCCAAGGGAAAGACGATGAAAAAAAACGCTTGATAACGCGCGGGGGTGTCAATTCTCTGCTTAAGGGGATGCTACATTTTTTTTTCACCGCTTTTGGTTGATTTCCGTAGGATAGCCTAAGCATTAATCGTAAATATGCCGCAAATATACTTGAAATTCTGCAGGGATGTAATGAAAACCTTGCACTAAAAATGCTTCGGCTTTTTGTCTTCTCGAGCGGTCATTTTAATTTTTGAAAGCTTCAGTAATACACATTTTTTGTATTTCTTGAATAGTAATTCAACCGGACGTTGAAGCTTCAAGATTTTTATTATATTCTTACAGAATTTTAAGTATATTTTAAGCATGTTTATGATGAATAGTGTGTACTGCGAAATCGCCTAAAATGTCCTCCGACATCCCCTTAAGATTTGCTAAAAAATGGCAAGAATAATAATAATTCCGTTAGGTGATCAACAGACTATTATGCTACTATTACGCTATTGATTTTTGTCAATTTTTCATTCCATCGAGATTCTCCATGTTCTCTCTGAAAAGGATATCGATATAAATTTTGTTTTTTAATTTCGGTCACTGGGTTCCCTTAATTATTTGTTTTACTTGGTCTATGTTTGTATGACGATCCTCAGATCCAATCACAACTAGAGAAATCGTAATATATATATAGAGCAATAACTATAAAGTGAGAATTATTAATTTTTAGCCCATAAATTGATCGTGAAAACTTGGCGCTCGGGATATCGTAATCTCCCCTACGTTTTTTTTTTAATTCTAGACGTAGAATAAGTAAGTGACAATTATTAATTATTAGCCCATAAATTAATCGTGAAAACTTGGCGCTCGGGATATCGTAATCTCTCCTACGTTTTTTTTTTGTTTCTAGACGAAGAATAAATAAGTAAGAATTATTAATTTTTAGCCTATAAATTAACCGTGAAAACTTGGCGCTCGGGATATCGTAATCTCCCCTACGTTTTTTAAAATTCTAGTCGTAGAATAAGTAAGTGAGAATTATTAATTATTAGCCCATAAATTAATCGTGAAAACTTGGCGCTCGGGATATCGTAATCTCCCCTACGTTTTTTTTAAAATTCTAGTCGTAGAATAAGTAAGTAACAATTATTAGTTATTAGTCCATAAATTAATCGTGAAAACTTGGCGCTCGGGATATCGTAATCTTCCCTACGTTTTTTTTTTCTAGACGTAGAATAAATAAGGGTTGAAGATGAAGAATGCAAAATAATTAGAGACGTTGGATCAACGATTCCTGTATTTGTGTGTATCGCAGCAACGTAACGTTACAAACGTCAGTACCAATTTTCCTAATTATCCTCGATGATTTTTATAAAAGTCGTTGATGAGCTCACAAATATCACTGACCAATAGCCCATAATAATTGCGGTGGTCCGCGAAAAACCACCAATTTCGAGTGTTCCTCAATAAAAAGCCTGTCTCTCTAAAAAAACTTGGGTCTCAATTGGAGGCGGAATGTGATAGGGTTGAATATTATCTCATTTTCCTTCGATCTAGTAACAACTTTCAATTCGTATTCACCGGGTTCCTGGGTTGATATTATATTGTATTCCAAAGTGGAATGTCGATCTATCTTGTACTTTCTCTATATAGAAGAAAATATGACGAATTAATATTAATAGGAAATGATAATTGATAAAGAAAATAAATTCATGAGATTAATGGTACTGTACCGGTGAGAATGGACATGGATTGGTTTTACCGATCCCCAAAAGTGATCCAAATACCATTCCACGGAAAGTCAACACTGTAATTAACCGCCAGGTTCTCACCGGATAATCCGCACATATATTGAGCTTGTCCCACTTCCAGACGACTACATCACTACCTACTTTATTTAATTTTGCGTCGATCTGTAAACAAAATTATATAACAACACACACATATATTTTTTAAATTCATTTCTGTGTCAAAGAGATTTTCTCATTTTTACTAAATCACGGGTTTCTTTTTAGAGAGGCATATTCATTTGTCAAAAATGTGTACCAAACACATTTGAAAAATCGTGTTTAACGTGCACGAATTATCGCACACCTATGTGCACACCTGTCGCCCGGCCAAACTCAGTTCATCGAAATTTTTTATTGTTCTCACGTTTGGTGGAAATAATAATAAACGATGGAATTGAAAGTCGCGGAAAAAATATCGTGTTTTTCCGCATGTACAGTTTTTATCATCGTATGGACCCTTTGACAAAAAAATCAAAATAAATTCAACTAAAATTCAATACCGATTTTCCTCTGACGTAGCTTCGTTTATTTAAAAAATTATTAAATTTAAAAGCATTTATTGTGATATCAAAAACGTTTTTTAAAACCATTTTTCTTGATATATTGGAATATTTTTTGAGTGTCGTGATGTGTAAAAAGTCTCGGGAGAAAAAAAAAAAATCTCAGGAAAACAAAACAAAATTGAATACATTGGTAACGAAAGTGCAAAATATGAGTTTTTACTTTGCATCCATTAATCGGTCTATCGGAGCGATTTCGAAATGGCCCTTGTTGTAAACGAAATGTTTGATTGCATAAATTATTTCGAAATAAACGTACCGTCCATGGAGTAAACTTCGTAACGAATCTTTTTAACTCAGCTGGTTGGTTATCGTCTGACTTATTTTCCGTGTGGAAATAAGTATTCGTTGGGCATATGGTCGAATACCTTATTATTTTTATAATATGTTGAGGCTGGAAAACAAAAAGACATGTTGTAAAACGGTAAAACATTGGCACGAAAAGAGCAACGCTCAAAATATGGTAAGGTAAACGTACCACTGGCGGAACAGGTTCCAATTAACGGAAACTATAGGAATATTCGTGGATATTAAGAATTTAATGAATAATATATCAAAAATAACTCTCATAATTATATAATCAACGCCCGCTAAAAAATTCCATGTTTTTTTTTAATCCTAAAATGAAAATTTGCATAACAAGAATATTTGCGGATATATTTTCTTGGAGCGTTTTCAGCGAATCGCTAAATCAATTAATGTAATTATTACCAATTAGTTTAATTAACCAATTAAACCCAAGCTAAGGAGAGTCGAATAATCATTGATATGATACCCCGGACATGAAAGTTCGTTCGAGACTTTCCATAGGTATCTCAAATTCACAAATTCCTGAGGCTTAAGGGGATGCTGGAGTCGATTAGGCGATTCGTAGTACACACTATTAATCGTAAATATGCTACAAATATACTTCAACTTTCGCACGGAGGTTATAAAAACTTTCATGCTTCGACGCCCGGTCGAATTACCATTCAAAGCATAGAGCAAATGTTTTAAAAAACGTATATTACTGACCCTGTCAAAAGCCAATACGGCCACTCGAAATGTCAAAAGATCCGTTGAAGTGAGATAAAGATGAAGTGAAAAGTAAACGTTTCTGGAGCTCAGATGTGTCAAATCAGACCGGAAGTCGAAGCACCACGGTTTTTATTACATCCCTGCAAAATTTCAAGTATCCTCGAGATGTCAAAAGATCCGTTGAAGTAAGATATAAACGTTTCTGGAGCTCAGATGTGTCAAATCAGACCGGAAGTCGAAGCACCAAGGTTTTCATTACATCCCTGCAAAATTTCAAGTATACTCGAGATGTCAAAAGATCCGTTGAAGTAAGATACAAACGTTTTTGGAGCTCAGATGTGTCAAATCAGACCGGAAGTCGAAGCACCAAGGCTTTTATTACATCCCTGCAAAATTTCAAGTATACTCGAGATGTCAAAAGATCCGTTGAAGTGAGATATAAACGTTTCTGGAGCTCAGATTCGTTGAAGTAAGATATAAATGTTTCTGGAGCTTGGATATGTCAAATCAGACCGGAAGTCGGAGCACCAAGGTTTTTATTACATCCCTGCAAAATTTCAAGTATATTTGTAGCATATTTACGATTAATAGTGTATACTACGAAATCGCCCAGCATCCCCTTAAGATTACACTGTCAAACATTATGTACAACGTCTTAAAATCAAAATATGCGTGCGAAAATTGGCATAGAAAAGAGAACACAGACACCGCCTTAAACGTCCCGCCATTGGCCATTGGTACCTTACGTGCTACTTTGATAAGTGACTGATGAGACTTACTTCATGTCCTGCACGTACGAGAGCGAGTAAAGTGACGAAAGCGAAGAGGTATTTCATGATCCCCGTAGATAAAGGAATTTTCTTTCTAGCAATAAACCATGTAAGCGATATGCGGTCATTATATATACTACCATTTCGCGCTGTGAAATTCATGCTGAGCGCTTTTCCTCGCAAAATACCCAATTAAACGACAATTTTCGCGAATTTTTTTAATTACTCGCTGAAAATATAATAACATATTTGAACGGAACGTTTTATCTGAAATGCATAATTCGTGGCTAGCGTTTTACGCAATCGACGATTACCGAAGCCCAGCGATTAGAATATACGTTGCATTATATACATATATGCATATAATCGTGACAATAGTCATAGCAATTGTTCGGTAGTTATAGTAATTACTCGATAGTCGTGGCAACTATTAAAAAAGTGGTTTACACGAATGAAAAATTAATAGTTGTCACTTTTCGATTACCGATCCCATAAATTTTTTTTTTTTTTTCCCAGTGCAGAATTTGATGTCGAGAAATCCTTGGGGATTTGACAGACTGAAATTCACGTGCGTTCGACGCGGAAAAATTGCGTGGGCGTCGTATTACTCTTTGCTTTTTTTTGAAATTATTTTTTTCACCCGGTCGAAGCCTCCCACGCACGCGTTTCCATCGGATTAAGTTTCCCATGGTTCTCTTGGTTCCGCTTCGGCCTCCAGTGAAAATATGCTTCGATTACACGTACACGTTGTAGTCGATTGTATATTAGTTGCCTAGCACAAGCGACGGTCTTTTTTTTGCTATATAATAGTTGCTTTGAGCCTTCACTTGATTTGGACGGTTATCGATCTGCGACAGAGCTATTTCAGATGCCGTGGTTTACCTCTCGTTTGTAGCGAATCAGCGCCAGGTGGAGCCACAGCTCTTCACTCTTCATTGTGGTTACGGAGCTTAAATCTCAGCACGTCGTCAAAAGCCACGATTACCTTCGGGGATTTTTCGCGAGAGAGAAATGTAATTGGATAAAAATTGCGTTGAATTGCGGTGGGAAAAAAACGGGTTTGACATTTAACATGTACTGGGCATTTTTATTTATAAACTGGAATTAACTATAAAAGTGCGATATCAAATTTATTTTATTTACGGTCATTTTAATAATTTGCTGTAATTTAAATGTAAAGATACTTAATTTTTTTTTAATTTGTTTTAATTCCATTGCAAAAGTACCGTCGTTTTATGTTACGATTGTATGTTAAATTTAATTTACGTAATTATGAATAAAAGGGTTCAGGCTTTTTTTACAGGGTTTAATTGGTACATATTAATATACATGCGCTTAGGAAATATCGATTTTTAATAAGTGAGAGACTCATGAATAATATAAAAATGTGGTGCACGTTTGTAACAGTAAATAGTCATTTTTTCAGTAAGAGTTTTGTTAATTTCATATCATTTTTGAGAGTGTGTTTTTGGGATTGCTCTGTGAAATATACAATTATTTAATATCGTGATTGTAAAATGATAAGGAATGGTTGTTTTCGTACAATGGATTAAAAATGAAATATTTTATTATTGTTTTCCCACGGAAATAATAGTGAATACATAAATTTGCAGCTACGTAGAAAAATAAATTCGACATGTTTAAGCTTTGCACCCAAAATATATGTTTTATATAATATAAAAAGACCTATTTTTCAATATATCAAATACTATAGATCATTTCTATGGGAGTATTACTCGGTGAATGCCGGAGATTTCCGCCCACGCTTAAGAAGGTTTCGCTAAGAAGCTTAAAAATTTTCCGGAGACAGAATTGTTAAGAACGCTTTACCCTTTTCACGTTTAAGGTCCTGGGCAGTCAGACGGAATATCACTTCGTGCACAGGGCGTTGCCGCATGCGAGGAGCAAGAGATCGGTACCGCACACCAGGAGGCTTAAGATTGATCCTCTGGTAAGTGAAATTATTTTGTAACCTTTAAAGATACAAATTTGCCCGCCGCTGCCTTTTTATTATCCGGATTTCGCAAAGTTGAACAATTTTTTTTAGTGATTTTGATAGAAAAAGTGACTTTTCGTTGTTTCTGATCTCACAAGTTAGAAAATTGACTTCCGGTAAACAAAATCCAACATTTTTTTTCCAACATATTACATTTTTTACTTGACTCTCGTTATTGAGTTATTTTTTTGCATCTTCAAAAAAAAAAGTCAACCGACCCAGTTTCTGATACTGACGCACTTTCTGACGCGGCCTGTACATTTATATCTGTAGTAAATATAGTTATCGTCAAACATAAAAAAAATCGTAGAGAAAATGGAGAGCGTTTTTTACCGACGAGTGTCGCAGAGGTACGGATTTTTCTATAGAATATTTTATATTGAAATTCAATAGTGAGCGTTGCGACTGACGTTTCAATAGCTTCCGAGTGACATTCGAAGCTGGAAGTAGTGATGGGAGACGTTTCAGAAAAAAAAAACAACGCTATCCAAATAATTGATTGCACAAAGCTTCGATTGTTGAATATATCAATGTTTGAGAAAACTCTATTTATGTCTTGTGAACAAAATTCCAGGTGAATTTTTCGAAAGTGTACATTTTATTGAAATTTTAATCGATGAAGATGTGAAAATGGGCGCGTCCTTTTCGTCATTATCAGAAAGAAACGGACTTAACATTTTTAGGTGGAATGCCCCATTTTGTTTGCATGAAAATTGATTTGAAATTTCAATGGGATCTTTATTGTGGGTCGATTTGTCATAGAATGAAACACGTGTTAGCATCAAATTCATTTTCAAGTTCGATTGTCACTGAGGATGATGGATGAGCATCTGACCAGCGACCCATTAAATTTCTATTATGGTCTGCCGCTTTCAGCGGTCGCTATTAATCGACCCCAACTTCCTAACCCTTCTTGAGTACGAAGTTTTCGTGGGGCGACCCATAGAATGGGAGACAACCTCTCGTAAAGGCTCCAGTTATAATTATCAGTACTTGAGGCCTTTGAAATAATAGCAACGATCATAACAAAGACATTGAGAGACGTAAAAGCAGCCGCGGAAATTAATGTGTGTGTAACACACAAGATTTTTATTTTATTTAAAAAATAAAATGAAATAAGAAGCATCAACATTTCCACATATTTTTGACATTAAACAAAATATACAAGTGACATAATCTGTTAAATTTCTCACCAATTCCTTGCAATTAACTCATGCACTCAATTTTACGTTTTGTACAAAATTCTGAGTACCAATTTTTTTATTTTCATATTCTGTGTGTTTCTATTGTTAAATAAATACGAACTGAGAAAAACATAAAAGAAAATGTCAACATTTTTTAATAGTTGAATTTTAAAAAAAGTATAAGCCTTAACATTTTTTATATTCGTCAATAAATCTGCACGTAATTCGTGCAATTTTCGATGTGAACGAAATTTTGAATATTTTTATTTTTAAGTTAAAGAAAACCCCATATGAAAATGTCAATATTTTTTAATACTAAACTTAAAATTAAACTTAAAAAAAAAGTATTAACGACAGAATCTTGTCTATTTTTCACAATTTCTTTGCTTATACTTCACTTGTTCATACTGAACAAAATCCTGAGTAGTAACATTTTTTTTTTCTTTTTTCGGATTCTCAAGGTTCACACGGCGGTTCAACAACCAGGCTTCAAAAGGGTGAAGCGCGGTTACAGGCCCCTCAGCGTTGACCAACTGATACCGCTGTACGAGGCGAAAAATTTTGGGAGCCAAGACCCTACGGATCCTTACTTTCAGTACCAATGGTACTTGAAGAACACGGGACAGAATGGCGGCAAACCGAAGCTGGATTTGAACGTCGAGGCTGCTTGGGCTCAGGGTGTCACGGGAAAAAATGTCACCACAGCTATAATGGACGATGGTAAATTAATCGCGTGGAATTTTTTAATTATCTTACTAATTAGACTCAAAGCAAGGGCCAAGATTTAGCGATCGCGACGATGCCATTTTCGAAAAATTTTCGGTCGCGTGTTTCATTTTGCTCCGTTAACTTCTATAATCTTTACTTTACTGAGCAGGCGGAAATATATTTGTGGTCAATTAAGGAGACGAGGTGAATGAACGTTTTTAAATATTCAGTACTGATTTGACTAGCGTGAAACGCTTCTTTGAAACCTCCTTAAAAACACGCGTTTTTTTAAACATTTCAAGTTTCCTGGATTCAATTATTTAAAATAAAAAGTAAATAGACAATGAACAAACAAAAAAAAAGAAAGGATAATTTTCAACCAGATTTTTTTGTTGGGTCTACATTTCGATGAACAAAACAATGATAAGGATCATTTATATTGTGGTGAATAACTGTTTGATCACCAAATAAAAATGTGGAGCAGATGCTATTTTTCAAACTCACACATACTTGAAATTCTGATGTGACGAACGGAGCGCATTAATCCGGCAATTCGAGGGATCAAGTCCAACGTGATCGTTTGAACTTTCAGCAGATATTGTGCTATGACGTTCCGATATCCAATGCGTTATGTTCTGTGTCGATTAATTGGATTGCACGTGTCGTTCTGAATCTCAAATCAAATACGTCCTATCGGAGATGGAATGGCATTAAAAGCGATGCATTTTTTTCGTGAAAAATTATGCGCTTATATGCTTATGCTCATTACATTGCATTACATTGTTATAATCAAACGAGTAGCGTGTATACATGATTCATTTTGCAAAGTGCATTAATCCTCATTAGTAACAATTTTATAATGAATTAACGATTAATGTAAAAGCAGTAGATCACAACGAGAGGAAATCGTTGAGATCTGCATTGAAACCTCTCGAATATTCGTTTGTATTAACAAATATCATGTTGTGCAGAATATCGACATTTGCCGACGCTGATTGCCTCGAATTCCGGTAATTTCCAACTCAGTTTAGATTTGTGGGTCTGGGGTTTCGCAGGCCAATGCGAGGATTAAACGCCAATTGCTGTTCCAAAGAGCAAAGCTTTGGCTTTCATTCCATCATTGATTCATCCATTTGTGTAATCAAGTAACGAAACAATAACTAGAAGACACAAAATGGATTTGTTGAGATGTCAATAACGAAATAACACGCTGAGATAAAAATTGTTGGTGAATGACATTTTTTTTAATTCGTGGAGTTGAGCTATTGACATTTTTGGAAATCATTAAAATTAAAGATTTGAAACAAAACATGAATTTGTTATGATAAAAATACCAAAAATTTGAACAAAATTGTTGATGAACCAGACTTTCTTAAATTAGTGGGGTTGAAGTACCTAAGTTTTTGGAAATAATTACCGTCGATTCTCAAACGTCAATTGCAGTTTACAGGAGCAAAATTTTGGCCTTTATTTTATAATTTTATTATCCGTTTATATCATAAAAAAAAAAAAAACAATAGCTTTAAGACACAAAAAAATGGATTTGTGTCATACAAAAAAATTGAACTAAAATAAAAATGATGGACCAGATTTTTTTTTACTTTGTGGAGTTGAAGTAACTATACTTTTGGAAATCATTACCGCTGATTCTCAAATGCCAATTACCGTTTACAAGATTAACGCTAATTCCAATTACCAAGAGCAAAACCTTGGCTTTTATTTGAACATTATTTCATCCATTTATACCATTAAATGGAAGAACAAAAGCTTTAAGACAAAAAATAATGGATTTGTGTCACAAAAAAAAAAATTCACTAAAATCAAAATGATGAACCAGATTTTTTGAAATTTGTGGAGTTAAAGTACCTAAACCCTTAAAAATCATTACCACTCATGTTGGTTCGGATACGCAATATCACACTTTTACTACAGCCTTGGTAATGTTGGTGCTAAAGTTGGAATGAGCGTACGTAAGCGAATACATGAATACTCAAGTATTCTAGTTAGCGTGGGGGAGGGGGTTACATCAGAGAAGTTTCACTTTGACGCCAGAAACGCTATAACTCTGCCTGAGGGAAGATCCGACGAGGTATTTGTCTCTGGAGATACAATTTTCGATTTTTCAAGCGCCAACAATGTCATATTTTCATAGCGAGCATTATTCACGCTGAAAACGCGGCATTAATTTCTGAAATTATTCTTTCATTTTGTGGAGCACCGTTGGAGTGTTGCGAGTAACTTCAAAATCATTATCGAGCTTTTGATCATCTGCTTTAAAAAAAATAACGATTACATTTAGCACAGATATTAATTGATTTTTTTGTGCATTCATGTTTCAGGTGTTGACTACATGCATCCAGATCTCAAGTACAATTACGTAAGTTGGATCAAGTTGAAAATGTGTATTAACGACAAGACAGAAAAAAGGGAATTTTCAAGACAATAATTCATAATAATCGGTTCGCGTTTCTCTCGTCTTCAAAACGAAAAAAGGTACTGAATTTTTGCGAGTCGAAAGTCGGTGACCAAAGCTTTCGATAGCTTTCACATTAGATTGCATCCGAAAATGAGTTACAATTTTCATCTTTTGTTGAATATTTCACGTGAAAAAAACCAAGTTGAAAAAGAAGTTAGGATGACCAGTGATTTATTGAATTGATTGATTTGTTCATTTGTTGAATATCATAATATGCAAATAATTATTTCCCCTTATTTGATTATTCTCCAATTTTCGTTTCTCCAATCGGTAGTTTTCAAATTTTTGTAAAACTATTATTTTCTTTTATTTGACTCTCGTCGAGGTTTCGAAATTCTCTCGGAATTTCATATTCGACCGGACAATATCTCCAGAATTATCTTAAATCCTGCAAACAGTGTAGGCACTGTTTGTAATATCAAAACAGCGAAGTACTGTACGCAAAGTGGCATTAGCAACTTGCAAAAACACTACACTGGCCCAGGAAACAGGCGTTTTTTATTGTCAACGATCTCACAAGGATTTCTTCAGGGTCAAAAGCTCGCATATTTTCCTCCATAGCTCCACTATTCTGTGGCATTAGCATAATAGGAAGCTCGATGATATTCAAATGGCGAATAGCCGTGACCCTCTCGAGCGAGAAAAGATAACACAGGACGAGGAGGACGTGCAGCTTTTCAGTCTGCACTCTCCTGGCGACGAGAAGAAGGACGTCGGGTCCCACTTGATCAACGAACCGTAAGCTCGTCGATTGGACGTGTCGTTAAGCGGCTTTTCCGATTCGCGGTCAATTTCCTTCGCCACCATCGGGAACACATTTCGCTCATTCGTCTTTGAATTATGCCACTACACGATTCACCAGCTAATTTAATCCGTGGCACGTTTAACGGACTAGTCCAAAACCAAGGAGATAAAAGCTCCGATAGTTATTCTTGCGGAAGTGTTAACCAGATTTTGATTAGAATCGCGTTTGCGTCTCTGGAAATTTGTGTTCACTCGAAATTTCAATTTTGATTCATTTTTTAAGTATGTATGTGTTTATTGATTACTAAAATTATTGTTTATTATATTACAGTAATCGGAAATCGGTATAAACGTCGATCGGGATCGACGAGCTAAATTTCCGGGATTCCAGGTTTTCAATTGGCATCGCATTTACATGACATTAATAATGATTCAATTTATTTATGTTTTTTGTTTTCGTAGAATGAATTGGCTTTTTGGATGATAAATCGAGGTGAAAGCTTGAAAAATGTTTTTAATTCAAATTTTTGGAAATTTGGTAATGCAAGGATTTGCAATTGGCATTACATTTGCATGTCTGGAAAGTTGTTCTCACCTGGAATTTCAATTTTAATTTACTTTGTAGGAAATGTTGTGCTTACGGAAGAATAAATCGATTTTTTTTTTAATTAAAGAAATCATTAGCTTCAAAATCTAACATAAATCAGTACTTAGAGTTTTTTTTTGTTTACTTTTTCGACTATTAATCCAATGTTCACAGAAAGTAATTGAAAAATGGAATGAAAAACAGCTTCAATAAAATTAATTCTTCCTAAATGATATATCAAGTCCTGATAAAATAAATAAAAATATAATTTGCTCGAGACATTTTTCAGTCGCTATTTAGAAATATTTAGCTGTTATCATATTTTCAGTTCGCTTCCCTCGCCACTTTCGTTTAGCTTTCGCAGCAGGCGTTTATCGCGAGTTGCACAGACATTTTCATTATTCGCCGTTAATAATTTAATCTTATCGCGATCGAAGAATAGAAGGAGAGCGAGAAAAAAAAAAAACACACAGGAAGAGAATTCGTGAGCAGAAGATGGAGAAAAGTTTCCTAACGATTTGCAGGAGCTTGAGAAGACTGAAGGGCGAAAAGGGGGAAAGATATTCAGGGTCGGTGGTTGCTCGACGGGAGATGAAGATTAATGGAGTTTCACGCGCCGGTAACTTAGAGTTTAAGGTTGTCGTATGGCCTGGTCAAAATAATACCGCATAGTATAGAAAATAATTTTTTTTTTTATTAAAATGACAATTTTTGCGAATGTACAATTATCACTTCACAAATATTCTGGTAAAATTAAAAAATGGTAAACAGCATTGGTTATGCGAGTCTTTGACCATTTTACCATATTTACTTTATTTTATAAAATTAAAAAATATATATATGAACATAAATATCCTTTAAAAAAAAATTAATAACCGATTGATCGGTCTACGGAATAATCGATAAAAATAATCGATTATCCGCGAAAAAATTTCGCTGATCTCCACAAGGACATTAAGCTCGAAGAAGCAGTACAGCCTTGCAGAAGAGATAACCCAAGAAAATTGCCTTTTTTTTGTCCCTTCTCTTCCATCATCCATACGTCAAATTTTGTCTTGTGTAGTTCACGAAATGGAAAAGGGATTTGGGACGAAATTGTAAGCTTCCCACCAAAGCACGAGGGATTTCACTGATTTGAATTTATTAACGACGTCAGGCGCACTGAATTCGACCTCGGAGTGATTCTGCCACGATGGAATTAATTTGAGACTAGTTTCGTGGTCTTAAATGATTCAATCCGAAATCCTCTGGGGCTTTATTCCGAATTGCTCACTCGAATTCCTCGCAACTGAAATGAATGAATTATATTTCTCACCGGATATTATTTTAATATTAAGTTTAGATTGATAATAATGAACAGTAATTTTTACTGTAAAGAATATCTATCAATTTTGTAACAAACATTTGTTAAATCTGTTTAATTTGTTAAAGAGAAAAATACGTGTAAGATCAGTGCAAAAAATGACAAACAAATCAGCAGTCACTCATAATTACAGATTGCTGAAAATTCTCAAACTCTCAATAATTTTTGAATTCGTAAAAATCCATAAATCCACAAAATTTTTTAAATATTTTCACTGACTTGAATTTTTGATTCATAATAATTAACATTAATTTAGGCTTTTGTAACAAATTATTGTCAAATCTGTTTACTTTAATTGAGAAAAAAATATGCTTAAGATCATTAAAAAATATGAAAGCAGTGAGTGAAAATTCTAAATTGTTAATAATTAATTCGCATATTCTCAAAAATTCATAGATTGTCGAAAATCGTGGGATGTTCTCACATTTTCACTTTATTATTGACGTCAGGCACACAGAATTCGACCTCGGGGAGAGATCTTCCCACGATGGAATTAATTCGCGTCTGGTTTCGTGGCCTCAAATGACTTTGGACGATCTCTTCTGGGAGTTTATACACCAAGCCTGAATTTCGGCAAACCAGCAAATTTACTCTTCTTGGTTGAACAACCTCGGGTCAAACATCCCATTTTGTCGGTTCGAACGTTGGCAACATGTGAAATCCGATTGGAGCCGAAAACTTAACGTAGATTTTATGATTTTAGGCATTTCGTCTATTTTCGCTTGGGACATTTCACTGGAAACTCCTCTGGAAATCATCCAAGTTATGATCTCAATTTCGGCACTTCGATTCTCAGCGTAATCCTCGAATGAATAGTCGGATATAATTCCGAAGAGCTTCAAACTCTGTGCCAGTTGCAGGAAAAGTTTCAGTGTTTATGACACTTGTTCCAACTTCTTTTTCCAATAGAAGTCAATGACTTTCTGCAATCTCTCAAAAGTCTAATGGCCAAATTATTGGTATTCTAAATTTTTTTTAAATTCTACCGCGTACTCCAATTTGGATATTTAGGATTTTAGTATAGATTGACACCGGATTACATTTTTTTAAATGAAAAGAATAATTACTTTCGATGTGCTGCAATAGCACAAAAGTTAATATCTATTAATTTGCTTAAGGATGAAAATATATATATATATATACATAGTTTGCTTCAATTAGAAGGTGTTTTTTCATGGAAACGAAAACGAGACCTCACTTAGGCAAATTAAGTCTTAAGATAAATTAAAAAAAAATGCTTTAATCAACTATCGCCAATGTAGTTTATCGATAATCTAAATTCAGCTATTTAACCCCAATTCCCTCGCCTTGATATTTCTAAATTTATCTCCCCTTATAAACAATGATAAAATAAAAAAGCCAGCTATCATTACGCTTGAAATTGTGTTTTTTTTTTTTTTTTTTTCATCCATTGGAACTCGATCATTTTTCGAGTAGGATTTATACCAATTTCTGAGAGGGATTTTGCGAGAAGGAGTCCCTCGATTCCCAGTGCAAGCGAATTGGAAACTGGAGCTGCTCCGATCTCATTTTCGGGCTGAGAAGTAGGTACTACGGTCTCGTAGTCGTCGTTCTCGTCCACTGAGTCGTCAAGAGGTCCAATCGATTCCAGAGCTCGAACTTCCACGGTATCTTCTCTTCTACAACAAGATATATAACGTAACGAAGGGGGCGGGGGAGGACGTGACGGTGACGCAACTTTACCAACAGGAATGATATCCCGAAGGGTGTCGGAGCTTCGAGTGCCTCATCGGCTCTTCGACCTGGACTCGATGTGAAAGGTTCTTAGTGCTATCGGGAGACCTTAATGGGCTTCGACTTCGAGTTGACACATTCGCCAAGAAACCCGTCATTCGTAGTCCACCCGTGAATTCTACCTTGAATGAAAATAACCCTTGACCCTTTGATCACTTGACGATAGTGAATTTCTTCAGCTAACCGCTTTTTCCTTCGTTTTTTTTTTTATCCACGTGGAAAAAAGGACCAAGAAAGTGACAAAAGTGGTTCTAGAATTATTTCACAAAAACTAGAGCTAAAGAATTAAAGATTGTCACTAATTAAACAAAAATCCAGCACTAAATTTAATTAGAAAGAAAATCAAGTATTTATTGGAAGGATAAAATTGGTTCTGACGTTATTCGGAATAATTTCGGTGTAGCAAAAATGTGGTACCCTTCGCTATTTTTTCATTTTTGAATTCATGATTTTAAAAAAAAATTGTGCAAGTAATATAGAGTAATAGTTTTATGAGAATCATTAATTACTCTAGTACAATAATTAATTATGAAATCTTTTGTTACCGGTTAGTACGGTGTTTAAGCGTTTTCGAGATGCTGCTTCCCGAATTTCCCGTTTCACCCTTCACTATTTTTTTTATTTTTTTAAAGTAAGTTTAAAGTAAGTTAAGAAATTTATGTTCGAGATTTTGTTCTTGTTTTGGGAAATTAAAGGAGATCGGTGCACTCCAATCTGTCGCGAGGACGAGAACTCAACGAAACGAGCAGCCCGGCAGGTGGGAGTCACCGATGCGAGTTGTTGCAATTAAATCGGCTGGAGTTTTGTTCTTAAGTTTGGCATAGAATAGAGCATCGTGATGCATTATGGACGTGAGGTATAGGCCCGTTTTCGCGTGCAGCACTGAGGGCGGCGATTGTGTAGATTTCGAAGATCGTTATCGGTAAGATTTGCGCTCTCGATACAGTAACGAAATAATTCGAGGGAGAGGGCAGTAGCCCTAGGGTGGGGGATTTTGGGAGACATTGAATCGAAGATTACTCGAAACAATTAGTTTTGCTCGGGTCGCCGCCGAGGTAACTGAGTTCCGACTCGAGCTCCCGTGTTGACGGTTTTTTTGCCGATCTCGCCGCGCCTATTGTTCGGCTCTCGCGCTTGGCGTGCGCAGTGTCAAGCGTACGCTACAAGTTCTCGTTGCTGTGAATTTTATTAATTAAATAAAATCAGTGGTTTCGTGACTTATTCAGTGCAGTTCAGTGCATGACGTTTCCGATATTCCCCCTTGGAATGTAGTTCTCGCTCCTCGATTTATCAGGAATCATTCTGGTGAGTCGATTTCGTTCAAATAATTGTTTATCAATCGATTATGTCGATCAAAGCTCTCGTACTGCTCAATATTAGTGCAGCTATCGATGTGTTAACGTTAACGATTTCGATGCGTTACGCTGGTTCTCGAACAATAATTAAATAAATTTAATAAATAATTAATAAACTAACTTTATGGTAATTGCTCCCGAATATTTTTGGAGGAGTATTAGCGTTTTCTCCTTTCGAGTTGTCGTTACGAAAAAAAAAAAACGTTATTTACTGGGCATACCTCGACCCTTTCTACCACAACATGCATTTCCTTAACCCTTCGCTCCCGCGAGTGCATCCAGTTGCGTTTGTTCATTTTACGCGATCTCAAAAATTAACTAAGCCACCGTTTTGTTTGGTTTTGTTCTCGATCGTCAGTGTTATTACCCCGAACTTTCGATCTTTATGGGAATCGAGCCGGCTCAACTCGATTCCTAGGGCATACCGGTTCGTTGATACCGGTAAAACAGAAATTAGGTGGCGCCCGCCGGGTTCGCGGATGCGCGAACGAGCGTGGGCGGATAAAAGTGACAATTTCGGATTGGTGCTCTCGAATACTTAAAGTATTTCCGTTTGTTCACGAAAAATACCTCACAGTATATTCAATTTCGATTGCAATCTATAGGGAAAGATGTTTGTTTTACTTCATAACCATTGGGACTTGGGGAAAAAGGGACTCTATTATGTTTTAATATAAACAGAATTTATTGACTGGATCATATTTATAGATTCATTTAATTGTGTTTCAGAACGCCAGAGCTTCGTACGACTTCAGCAGTAACGATCCGTATCCCTATCCGCGATACACCGACGATTGGTTCAACAGGTGAGTCGATACACTTAATTCTGCTATACAACTTATCATTTTTTTTTTTTATCATTTTTATTGATTATTTTATTAGCAAATTTATTAGAATAGCGTGTGTGTGTGCTTTAATTTTACTGTAATTTTTTTTTTTTCAAAATTCGCTTTAATTTAATTGCAAAAGGACCTTAATGTAGTATCACAATTGTACATGAAATTTAATTGACGACTTCCAGTCCTTTTTCACCGTGTAATAAATATTCTATACCCGATTCTGTAAACGAGTTTCCTACACTGTGTAGTAATTTTACTTACATAAAAAAATAAAAATAAGAACAGTGTTGTCAATGACTGCTATGATTAAGTAGTAAATTTTCCTAACTTGAAGACAGAAAATTGTCAATCTTTTTTTAGTCACGAGGTAAAAAAAGACTGCAAGTTTTTATTCATAAATTCGTCAATTAAATTTAATGTACAATTGTCTTCTAGAATTTCTACTACCTTTGCAATTTAATTAACGAAAATAAAACAAAGTAATTTCACAGTAAAATTAAATCAAATTACGAAATTACTGCGCGAAAAATAAATTAAAATAAAATTAAAATTGAAACAAAGTAATTTCACAGTAAAATTAAATCAAATTACGAAATTACTGCGCGAAAAATAAATTAAAATAAAATTAAAATTGAAACAAAGTAATTTCACAGTAAAATTAAATCAAATTACGAAATTACTGCGCCAAAAATAAATTAAAATTAAATTAAAATTGAAACAAAGTAATTTCACAGTAAAATTAAATCAAATTACGAAATTACTGCGCCAAAAATAAATTTGATATTGCACTGGTATAGTAAACTTAGTGTACCATTTTAAGTAGCAAATTCTCGTTAAGCGTGTTGATATGGCGTAAACGGGGTAATCCTTGTCGGGTACAATCAGAGTACAGATAATTGCATCGAGCATGAGTGGAAGACCAAGTAGTGCGTACGTGTCTAGGATGTCGTTGCTGAAGATGCTTCGCAGTCGTCGACTGGAGTATTCACTCATCGTGCATAGCACACAATCGTAAGATTCCCGAGGAGTGGCTTCTCAGCGGAAAGGATCCTTACAATTTCAAGTGTATAATACGGCGCACTCAGGAATTCGTAATCACCGTGAATTACGAGCTGCTGATTGAACGTTCATTCAGAACGATTAGAGAGTGCGAGAGAGTGATTTGGTTAAGATCCATCGTCTCGTTCCATGATTACCAACAATTTCTTAAGCCTGTAAACCACCGGAGTCAGCCAATTTCATCCTCCCTCGCTGATAAATGTCTCCCCCCCCCTCCTTTTTTTTTAAAGCCAATGGGCAATTAATTTATTAGTCGAGGGCTTAAAAAAGTAAGTCGTAGGGTACTAACGAAGAAAAGGGGACGAAAAGTGAGGATTTCAGGCATTCTACTCGTCGAGTTAACTCCTGAGAATCAAGCACTTTTTTTGTCCCCTTCGTATTGTTCGCAGGGCTTTAGGAATTTTTTTCTCTCCCGGGAAGAAATTATTCTAGAGGCTCTCTGATGTTATCATTACTATTCCCGGCATATTTCCGCCGGCGGATAGCGGGAAAAAGATTTGCAGAGGTATAATTCAAAGAAATGCTCGGCTCGTGTTAACGACATCGTGTCTGACCAATGCCGACAGTTTCCACTGGTACGTAGGCGTCGAACTCTGCACAATGGAAACACTCGCGACTTAACGTCTTATGAGAATTATTGTGATGTCGGAATGCGAAAAAAAATAGCAACGTAAAGCTCGAAATATCTTTTTAACCGCGAGAAGTAAAATCACGAAATTAGACATTTTTTTTGTCACCATAAATTATCTTTCGTTTCCATGGTGTCAATTTCATTGCACAATATTCAATATCTGCTGGAAAATGGCTTTTAATAACGGCGGAGAAAATAAATGGAAAGAATTAGTACAAAGAAAATTTTCCAATTTTCGCTATATCAGTTTTAAAAATTTATCAAAAAATTTAAGTCCAATAGATATAGTTAATGAAGTGAAAAATAATTTTTAAAAAATTACAACAGTATTTTAAAAAATTGATACTATTGATTAATCAATAAACAAACTTTTCATTCAATAAACAAAATCTCCTTTTAAACATATTTTTAGTTAAAAAATATTTATGTTTTGTTATTAATAAATAAATCAATAAGCCCATAAAAAATACCTTTATTTTTTTCGAAAATCAGTAATTTTTTTTTCTAATTCTTTCTTGACGGGAGAGAATTTGCAGAAGTAATTTTCTGTATTCTTGGGCCTTCGTGTCTTACTGACCTTATCCACTTTATCTTAAGGGCTATCGAATTCTCTCCTCATTTCTCGACGTGACGTATCGTCTGCGTTAACACACAATGGGAAATTGTTTTCGGGTGTTCTTTTTTTTTTCCCTCTTCAGCACGGAAAAAGTTGTCTAGTATAGGGATCGTTCGTTTCGTGCACTCCATTGACGTGCTCGATGTCCGCAATCCATGATATTTCACTTCATTTATATCACATTCACGTAATATTTTTCCCTGACGCCCACGCGTGACGTACAAGGGCCTCTGAAATCCTCTCTCCCGTCCGAACTTCTGGATTTCTTCTCACGTACGAACTGTGGATATTCTTTGACATAATGCCGATATTTGTTAGCGAAAAAGAAAATCTCTCTCGCTCTTTTTTTTTTTTATCAATTAAATCAGATACGTTCAGTGAAGGGATAACAAAAATTCTGAACTCGGACTGAAATTTTTATTCGATAAATTAGCAATTTTATTTTTTACTTCCGAAAATTCGTTTTTTAGTAAATATTTTAAATAGTTGAAAAATAAATTTCCAAAATTTCATTACTGCTTAAATTTTGGTCTAATGAAATTTTGATTTGGGTGTATTTAAAAAATAATTAGTTACCCATTTATTTCGCTTATTCCAATTTTTAGATGTCAATATTAAAACGTACGTTTGTGATAGTTTGTAGAGATTATGAATTGAAATAGCTATTTTATTTTTTATATTTTAGTTTTCGGTGAAATACATTTTTTTTCCTCATTTGGAGATTAATGTTGAGGCTTCATGAAATATATAAATAGTGTCTTTCGAAAAGAAGCAATAAGAACTCTGACCTTTTGCGACGTCTTTCGCGTTGAAAGATAGAATTTTAATGAGAATCCTTAAACCCTAAGAGCCTGTCCACCCCCGTCGTCATCCTCGTCCTCCGCGGCCGACAAGTTTTACAGTCGACGCGCGTTTTTCCTCCTTGAAAATCTCATTTTGCTCAGCGACAAGACACGGAGGGTCGAGGAAATTTGGACTGAAGCAATGGAATGCGTGAGGCAGAAAAGAGTTTTAAAAATGGGCATGGAAACGAAAAAAAAGAAACGAGCAATCTCAGCATTCACTTCGACAAGTGAAACCCTCTTTGATTTTTCTGTACGGAAAAATGCAATTTTTTATGCCTAAAAAAATATTCCCCTCAAAAATTGACAAAAACGTATTAATAATTTTTTTTCCAAAAATTGCGGTAAAACCGCTTTTCCGTGAAAATTAAGCGACGAGATATTTTTTAAATATGTACGGTTCAAATTTGAAGTTTTCATGCATTGGGAAATGAATTGTAATATACAATTCTAATCTATATTTCATATACTTGTTCAGTTAATTATTAAAATTAAAGTAAATTATAAATATTGATTTACCATACGTTAATTTTATGTCGCACTTATATACAAAATTTAGTGTACCAGTTTATACATAAAAACTTTGAGTGCTTCAAATAGATTTTTTTTCCCAGTGCAATTTAGTCACGCTGTAAAAAAGGACTGCAAGTTTTTATTCGTAAATTCGTCCATCAAATTTAATGTACAATTGTCATATAGAATTTCTGCTACTTTTGCAATGCAATTAACGAAAATGAAACAAAGTAATTTCACAGCAAAATTAAATCAAATTACTAAAATTACTGCGCCCAAGTAAATTTGAAATTGCTCTTGTATAGTAAACTTAGTATACCATTTTATGAATCAAAATTTCCAGTACTTGTACATTAAATTTCAAGTACTTTTTCTTCACAATGCAATTGGACTAACTTGAAAATAGAACATTATCAAATTTTTTTTTAGTCTCGCGGTAAAAAAAGACTGCAAGTTTTTATTCATAAATTCGTCAATTAAATTTAATGTACAATTGCCATATAGAATTTCTGCTACTTTTGCAATGCAATTAAAGAAAATGAAACAAAGTAATTTCACAGCAAAATTAAATCAAATTACTAAAATTACTGCGCCAAAGTAAATTTCACATTGCTCTTGTATAGTAAATTTAGTATACCATTTTATAAATAAAAATTTCCAGTACTTGTACATTAAATTTCTCAATTTACTTTTTCTTCGCTATGCAATTGGACTAACTCAAACATAGAAAATTGCCAAAAAATAAAAAAATAAAAAATCGGTCACGGCTAGAAAATATACAACGTTAAGATAAAATCTTTGATCGTTGTCGAGCCTGACAAGCGTGTGGAAGCCCAAGGGATCAGCTCGTTTTTCTTGAAGATAACTTGTTCCTCATGTTCCTCAAAGACACTTCGTATCTCAAATATCCCGTCGGGTAAAGGAGGAATTGCTCAGTGCCACTCAATTTCCCGTCTGCTCGGAAAAGTTTGCAGCTGCTGCTTCGAAGTCGGACGACTTCCGTCGTTTACAACTCGCGAAATAAAAAAAAAAAACCCCTGGCGTTGTATTACACAAGAGTTTATTGTATTCAGCTTCGCGAGTGAAACAACTTTTCTTTTTTTCCCCGCCCCCACTTTATTTTTCTAGATAGGTATGCATCAGTGTCACTCGGCATCCGAGGCAAAAGAGAATTCCATTTTCTTATATAAATCTCTGCAGTTCCTTCAGTGAAATCGATGCCAGCGTGAAACACAAAACACGAGGAATTCCTTACTCTGATTTCATGTTTTATTAGATTTACTGTTCCTTAAAAGAATAACAATTTATTTAGATGTTTTTGATGAAAGCATTAACCTTTTCAAAATTTTTTACGCCCTTAAGGATTAATAATATTATTATTAATAATAATAATAATAATTCTTGCGTATTGAAATTTCATTGATAATTTCGGTACAGTAAATATCAATAAACAAGATGAGTGAGGATTTTGCAGTTTATATTCCTGCCATTTATACAAATTTTATTAGATTTACTGTTTCTTTTGTTTAGATGTTTTTGATGAAAACATTAACCTTTTCAAAATTTTTTACGCCCTTAAGGATTAATAATATTATGAATAACAATAATAATAATTCTTGCGTATTGAAATTTAATTGATAATTTCGGTATAGTAAATATCAATAAACAAGCGTAAGGATTTTGCATTTTATATTCCTGCCATTTATTCAAATCGGTTTAAATAAAAATGTATTCACAAATTTTCAGATTTGACAAATTTGTTTGCATATAAACGATATTTTCCGATTGCGAAAGTTCCGAAGGTCTGTTAAATGTTTTACGTCATTGAAGTTTGGTCGAAGAGAAAAGGGTCTTTTTAGGTCCCTTGTAACTGTAAGTGAACACGTCTTTAATAATATAACAGTAATAGCAGGAGGCAAATAACATATCGATTGAAAGCGGACAGCTTAGATTGATTCGAACGAACCTTGAACCCACGTGCGTTACAACAACGTAATCGAGTTCAATCTTCACATTGGCTTTTCTGAATCATTATATATTTTAAAAAAATATTTTTAAAAAGCAATTAAACAAAAATTGCAGAATTAATATGAAATTCCCAAAACTGGTGTGTGAAATAATAATTAGTACAACATTCGCATAAAATTTAACAGAATCTAAAATCCTATATTTTGTAACAGTAAATTAATAAATTTCTCATAGTTTTCCGCATTGTTACTTTAAATATCTAATACACATGGACAAGAAATTTATAGCACAGGTTGTGAATAAAAACGTCCAATCCGCTATTGTAATTTTCCAGTAATTTTTATTAATAGTGTACACTTAATGGTGAACGTACTTGGAGAAGGAAAATTGTACTGAAATGGAACTTTACGATACTAGTGCGATAAAAAAATGTCAGACGAGTGTTGCAATCACACGAGCAGCATATCTCTCTCATCGGGTATCATAACGTCCCTACACTTAATAGCGAACGTACCTAAGGTTAGTGATGTGTATCGAAATCGTATACTTTACGATACTAGTGCGATAAAAAAATGTCTGACGAGTGTTGCAATCGCACGGGCAGCATATCTCTCTCATCTTGTATCATAACGTCCCTGCACTCAAAAGCTAACGTACCTAAGCATACAAAAGTGTACCGGAATAGTAGTTTGCGACACTAGTGCGATAAAAAAATGTCTGACGAGTGTTGCAATCGCACGGGCAGCATATCTCTCTCATCTTGTATCATAACGTCCCTGCACTCAAAAGCTAACGTACCTAAGCATACAAAAGTGTACCGGAATAGTAGTTTGCGACACTAGTGCGATAAAAAAATGTCTGACGAGTGTTGCAATCGCACGGGCAGCATATCTCTCTCATCTTGTATCATAACGTCCCTGCACTCAAAAGCTAACGTACCTAAGCATACAAAAGTGTACCGGAATAGTACTTTGCGACACTAGTGCGATAAAAATGTTTCTAACCTTTGTGAATTTACTCACACAAGCGGCGTATCTCTCCCATCGGGTATCATAACGTCCCTACACTTAATAGCGAACGTACCTGAGGTTAGTAACGTGTATCGAAATCGTATACTTTACGACACTAGTGCGTTAAAACTTTTTTCCGCCGGACGTGAGTTTGCATCACGGGCTATAAAAACTTTTATCGCACGAGTATCGTACCAACTTTTATTACACGAGGTGCAAAAAAAAAGGCGCGAGGCGTGCGTAAAACCCAGTTTCTCGCACCGAGTGAAAGAAATTCGTATTATATTATGAGAGAAAGGAAGAAAATCGTTGTCGGAGCTTTTCCAAGGCTGGACTGGCCATAAAGCAAACGTGGATCGGTGGTGTACGTTGTGGCTGTGTGAAAGGTGTCGGCGTTCCGAGATTATTACGCTCGGACACGTGACACCACGACCAATAAAGTGTTGATATATGACTTCAGGGGGTGCTAGCCTCGCGAGAGAGGGAGAGAGAGACTCTTTCCACGCCTAGTGACCCATGATTAAGCCAACAGTTCGCTTCCGGTTTCGGGCAAGTAGAACGGTCAATAGTTATAGAATGTATTGGCTGCAGTTGGCCACACTGTGCGGATCCTAGTTTATCGATCCCAAGGTAAAATATCTCGTTATCCAGAATATGAAATCCGAGAGGGTCCGAATTTTCTGGATCAGAAATGCCCAAATAAAAATGTAATCCGAATACCATTTCATTCGAATAACGCCATATTATTTTTCGCTTCGTTACATTTTTATCTTGATTTTATTTATTTATTTTTTTTATATTCTTGATCTAAAATATATTTCGTCATTGAGAGAAGATTTATTTAAAAATTATAATCATTTCTTAAAAATATATATATTATATATGTTATATTATATTGAATATACGATTTATATTATTAAGATGAATTAACACGATTCAAACAAATCTCATTTTTAGACTTGCTATAATTCGATATCCAATAAACATTTCAATTTATTTCTTTGACATTTCACTTCCTGCTTTCGTTCTCTTGAATTATTATTCATCTCTACGTATCTTATCCACGCCAGGAATAAATAAAATAAATGAAAATTCTCTCGAATTTATTTCTACATTCATCCGTTTCTTTTGCAAAATTGTAGAATACAATTTCCTCATGGCGTTCTTCAAATAACAGGGAAACTAGTTCACAATGTACCCGAACTTCCTTCTCGGAGAAACTTCATTTTATCAGACTCCCTCTATAAATTTTTCTGGAATACACGATTAATATTATTAAAACGAATTAATACGATTAAAAAAAATCACATTTTTAGACTTGCTACAATTCGATATTCAATAAATATTATCACATTTTTGTTTAAATCCACAGCAACCATAATTTCAATTTATTTCTTTGACATTTCACTTCCTGCTTTCGTTCTCTTGAATTATTATTCATCTCAACGTATCTTATCCACGCCAGGAATAAATAAAATAAATGAAAATTCTCTCGAATTTATTTCTACATTCATCCGTTTCTTTTGCAAAATTGTAGAATACAATTTCCTCATGGCGTTCTTCAAATAACAGGGAAACTAGTTCACAATGTACCCGAACTTCCTTCTCGGAGAAACTTCATTTTATCAGACTCCCTCTATAAATTTTTCTGGAATACACGATTAATATTATTAAAACGAATTAATACGATTAAAAAAAATCACATTTTTAGACTTGCTACAATTCGATATTCAATAAATATTATCACAATTTTGTTTAAATCCACAGCAACCATAATTTCAATTTATTTCTTTGACATTTCACTTCCTGCTTTCGTTCTCTTGTATTATTATTCATCTCTACGTATCTTATCCACGCCAGGAATAAATAAAATAAATGAAAATTCTCTCGATTTTATTTCTACATTCATCCGTTTCTTTTGCAAAATTGTGGAATACAATTTCCTCATGGCGTTCTTCAAATAACAGGGAAACTAGTTCACAATGTACCCGAACTTCCTTCTCGGGGAAACTTCATTTTATCCAACTCTCTCTATACATTTTTCTGTAATTTAAAATTCAATCGTTCTCGCAAGCTTCTCCAAAGCATTTACAGCGAACGCCGCATGAAGAAGAGAATTTTCATGTTCGAATGTACATTTTCCATATACAAGAGGTGAATATATAATGCATTGTGCGCGATGAGAAATAAACGCACTCGCTTGTAAATCGATTGCCAACACGTTATACATAACAGCGCCGTAACAATGAACCGAGCGAAGAAAACGTCTTTGGAAACGAACGTCACTTGCAAGAGGACAGGAGAAAATGTTGGAGGATGAGCGAGGAGATAGAAACAGAGAGAAAGGTGGAGTGGCGTTCACTGAGTGAGGAGTGCAGTGCGGAAGACTCGGAACCTTGCACGTTTCTGGCCCTGTTACGTGGCGAGCTTATAGTGCAAGAGACAGCCGCAAAGTTTCCCATGAGAAATACTCGCCTGTCCGCGTTCATCTCCTCTCCTCTCCCTCTTCTGACGTCACAATCGTTTATTCACTGACAAGCTTCTTTCTTCCTTTCTCTGCTTTCTCAGCTGCCTCCTCATCCCTCAATTTCTATCGGTTTTGCAGACACCTTTCTTCGCGCCCTTTCACTTTTTATTTCCGCCCTGGATTGTCTAATGACATTAATTACTCAATTGGGAAAAATATTTCTTAGACAGTAAAATATTTCTGTTCAGTGGAATATGGATTGTATCACAGTTTTCGTATATCAGTAAAACAATCCATAGTTCATGAAACATAAATATTTTGCATAATTGATTTATTCACTGGATTTATTCAGTGCAATTTTTAGCTTTGTCGCATCAGACGAAACTGGTGAACACGAATTTTCGTGTACAATTCTATTTTTTTTTTTACAAAACTTTTTCTATGAGGAAGCCAAAATCGACAAACACATTTTCTCACAGATAACTTAGTACAAAAATAATGAGAACGCAAATTGCAAACTTCTACCGTGGAGCTTTTTATCAATTTTTCCCCAATCTTTTTTTTTTCCAGGCAATATTTTATGACGGAACTTTCGATAAAGAGTCCGGAATTCAGAGGCTCCATGCACGTATCGCGATCTTGGGTTCCTTAAATATTAATATCTTCCCGAGTCTGCAATCCATATTTATCGAAGCTCGTCCTACAGAATATTTTGTAAGCATACACACGCCTCCAGATGTTTTTCGAAAATTGTGGAATATCGATGCATACCATTTCGCAGCTTTGAATATATTATCGGAGCCTCTTTTTCTGATAAATTATGAATGCCCTTACTTAGAATGGATCATTTTTGTTGCAGTCATGGAACGAGATGCGCCGGAGAAGTTGCAGCGGCTCGTGACAACGGAGTCTGCGGCGTTGGGGTCGCTTATGATTCCAAAATAGCGGGGATTCGGATGCTGGACCAACCCTACATGACTGATCTCATCGAGGCTAACAGCATGGGACACGAGCCTGATCTTATCGACATTTATAGCGCTTCCTGGGGTCCCACGGACGACGGAAAGACTGTCGATGGCCCCAGAAACGCCACAATGCGTGCCATTGTTCGTGGAGTCAACGAGGTAATTTTCATTATTTTTATTGGCGACCAACCACAATGAAAAAAGATAAACGCTCGTTTCACTATGATTTGATTGGGGATTTTATACAAGCAAACAGACTCGAAGACATTTGTCCTGATTTTTTTTTTTTTTTTTTTCACGCTGCAAATGAAATCACGACACATTTTTTTGTATCTTCATAAACATTTTTACCCACGTGATTGTTGGGGTATAAATTGACAAATAATATTTTGAGCTATTCGATATTGCTGATGTTTAAAGCGCTTGGGAATTTTGAAATGCAGCAAACGATTTTTAAGATAAAAAAAAATTAATTTTGGCACTAAGGTAATCACTGTTTTTTTCCGAGTGGTTAGTCAAATCATTTTTATTTTAATTTGAATAATCTGCACTTTCTTTTAGAGTTAGAAGAACGTCATAAAAAATCACGGACCAGATTCGAGAGCTCGGGAATCAGATCCAGGTCGAATTGCATATGCATCACGTTATTCATAAATTATGGAGGAAATGACAGAGTGATTTATTTTAAGGGATCGAAAGATCTGGTATAAATACCGGTGATAAATTGTTCCCTTCAAGAAGAGTAATGTAAAAAAGGCAACGGGTTTTTTTTGCAGGGAAATGCATGACTGTTGAAAAAGTACGATGGTCTATCGCTCTAATTTTTCGTCGCTGATTCGTAGCGTGCAGCTTTCATTAAATACAAATTACAGAAGTTCTGTTTGCCAGTAAAAAATACGAAGCATTTAGAATTTTTTGTAAGGTAAAAATCCTTTTATGCTCCACAATATCCACTTACAACTGCTCTTTGCATTTCATGATAATAAACGAGTAAAAGCTTTTTTAAAAATTGTTTTTATAATTACTTCTGTATTAGTAAAGTCTTTCATTAATGGCAAATATTTTCTGAGAGTGAGTAATTATTTCTAAGAGATGTTGACACTGATAAAAGTGGACAGCGACGTATGATTGTAATGACTTTCAACTGAGATTATCCTCGTACTTTCCCTTTAATATTGATTACAAAGCATTGTGCCAGAGATGTGCGTAATATTTCTGATTTTATGGCACGTAAAAATGCTTTTATGCGCCATACAACCAGACATTATTCATCTATGCGGTAGACATTAACCTTATAACAATAATAACAAAGTTTTCAGAAATTTCCATGTGTGGCAATTATTGTATAAAATGTATTAAAAACAATAGTATCAATAAAATTATTAATGACCAAAAAAAAATACAAAAATACAAAAATTAGAATAACTTATTATTCATTAAGAGGATAATACTTCAAGAGATGACAAATCAGCTGATCCATAAGATTTTTTTATTTGTATTAAAAACAATGGATATTTCTCAAACTAAAACTCACTATTAATTAATTTATGTTTTCATCCATCTCTGCTAACATTTTTAACTTACTTCATGCATTGATTAATTAAAAAATCGAAAACTCAAACTTCGATCAATCAATTTTCAATTTTTTTTAAACATAAGTTCATTATTTAAAAAAAAAAACATCTCAATAATGTAAAAATGTTTATTGAGTGATTGCAGTTGGTAATTTCGTATTTCTCTTTGATTAATGGATAAAATCAGTTGAAAAAATGATCAGAGGTGTATGAAAACACGAGTGAATTAAGAGCTTGGGGGAAAGAGAAATCGCTGGTTTTTTAATCATAATAAAAAGCTCGAAAATCAACGAATTTACGGTCTCCGAGCTGCTCATCTTGAAAAAAGCCGAAAAAAAAAAAATCACTGTAATATCTCGTAACTGAAACGTGCTCTGTACCTTCCCTTTAATATTAATTACAAAGTTTTGCAGGCGCACCGAGTGTACAATGTACGCACCGAGTTTCCATGATAAAGGAGGAGTTTTATCGGCGCTTGAAAAGCTCGCACTAGGAAACCTGAAGCCTTCCCCTGCTCTTCCGGCTTTCCTGTAGTGCCACAGTCGTATCGACGTTCGTGGCTGACTGCACGTACAGCTGTACTACTGACTGCTGCTTGAACAAAAGCTCTTGGCTGTGTTCGCGACGAGCGAGTGCGAATGGAACCAAGCAAACTTGCCAAAGCTTTCGCAACAGGGCAATGAGCTTATGCACAAGCTGAAAACGCACCAAACAGTGAGAGAGAGCGGCTCGGTTAACTTTCCTCCAACTAGCCAAGCGCTAAAAGTTGCCCCGCATGTAAACGTCCATTGTTTTGTTGTAGAACGTACCGCAGGAAGCACGTGCTTCGTCCCAGTGCTTCAGATTACGTACATTTTCCACCCAAGCCTTGATAACTACGGTGAACAAACCAGAATCAAGCACAGGAGGCAAAGTTACCGTCTCTTATTAGATAAGATACTTCCAGCAGTACATTCTGATAAAACGTCAGATTCAGAGAGAATTTTTAACACTTTTCAATGAGATAATAACCTGAAGGAACGGAGGCTGAAAGGATTGATTTTTTAAATATTAATAATTAAAGTATGATTAGCAAATAGATGAAGACATGAAATGTTCAAGGGATTTGCTGTTAATCAAAGTGTTTTTTTAATTGAAAATCATTTGGACACTTTTCTGAAACGTATTGTTTGTTCAGGATATGATCCAATTTTTGGAAATTGTGTTTTTTTTTGTGAAAAAAGAACTCTCCAATTTTTCCAATTCTCTCTGAATTTCACTTTTGACCTGCGTGTACCGCTCGAATTACCTTGAATTACTTTTCGGTATATTAATTAAAAATTGTGAGGATATCATTATTTGTTTTTTTATAGACACTTTTTTGTGTAATTGAAAATCAAGCCAGTGAAAAAAGAGATTATTGATTATTGACTATTTTTTGTTCGCAATCGTTGATTGCGTTTTGTAGGAGATTTTTGAGACAAATTTTGCTAGATCAAAAGGTGACGAATGCTATTAATGACAATTCTTTGATGGATAATCTTTTTTTTTTTTTTTTTTTCAATTTTTTCAAAAACAAATTTTACGATAGGCTGCAAGTGGTTTATTATTTTGGTTTTTCGACGATATTTTGGGGATGACTCGCTTGTCAGGAAGCTGCGAATCAAACTGGTGCTCGGTTTCACCATAAAAGTTGGAAAGCCCTGTGATTTCTCGCGAGAATGTTATACAAGTCAGTGAGTAAAAGCAGCGGGAGAAGTGAAAGGAAAAGGGTCACTGGCTGTGTCAAGGGGTTGGTAACGAACGAGAAAAAGTCGCTCAGAACTTTGATTGGCTGAACGTGACTGAATTTTTGTTCTTTTCCTTTTTCTTGGCATACAACTCCTCGAACGCAGCCAAGAAACTTTTACCCCTCGCTCTTTCTTCAGAAATGTTTTGAGCTACCTTTCTTCTATCATTCGGCGCTCTCCTGCCTTTTTTAAGATGATAGCGCACTTTTTTTTGTGCTTTGACGAAAGACCCAAAGAGTCGCGTACCAAAAGGTGTATTTTAGACGTGCTGTGATTTCTTAAATGCACATTTCTTCACAGTCCGCCTCGTAGATTTTTCGTTGAACTTATCAATAATCATTTTCTACATTTTCAATCAATAACAACTTTTTTATATATATTTCCTTACATTCATACCTTTGCAACTAAATAATATGATTTTTTTCATTGCAAGTAAAATTGCACAATTTTTCAGCCATTTTATACATTTTCAATCAATACCAAATTTTGCATATATATTTCCTTCCATTCATACCTTTGCAACTAAATAATATGATTTTTTTTTCATTGCAAGTAGAATTGCACAATTTTTCATTTCAAACACACAAAATTAGTTCTGGTTAATGCAACCCTTGACGTAGGACAAATCAGAAACTGTAAAAAATTACAGATTGATTTTCTTCATCGATTGACAAAGAAAAGTTGGTTTCAAATCGCAAAAACTTTAACAAACTGCACAATTTTCAACTTCAAACATACAAAATCAGTTCTGGTTAATACAACCCTTGACGTAGGACAAATCTGAAACTGTAACAAATTACAGGTTGAAATTCTTCATCGATTGGCAAAAAAAAAAGTTGATTTCGAATCGCAAAAACTTTAACAAATTGCACAATTTTTAATTTCAAACCCACATAATCAGCTCTAGTTCGTCGACCATGACGAGGAGCGAAGGGCTTCGCAGCCGGACAGCGAAGAGGGTGGGCGAGGGGCCGCCTGAGGGGGGCAGAGAGAGTAAGTGAAAGCTCTCTCTCCACTGACCAGCGTACATGGAAATGTAAATCCGCCCACGCGATTCAGAAACCTTCGACGTCTAACGGGGGTTTCGCGTGCGTCACGCGCGCTCTCCCGACCATACTCAGCCTCAGAGATTACACCCTCTCACCTCTGTTGCACACGTACACCATGACATCGCATATTTTCAGCCGGTATACCTAATAAAGACACTTTCCGCCTGTCTCGTGTCTCGCATCCAAGGACTTACCGTATTCCACGAAATTTATATTCCGTCGCCTAGTGAAATTTTCGCCCTGTCAAAAATTTATTTGACTGACTTAATGTCATTTCAAAAATAGAAAACAAAAATAAGAATTACATTCACAATATTTATTTTTATGTGAACAAGTAGTCAGAAAAAAAGGAGTATGAGTTAATAATATACAAATACATTTTTTCTTTTCTGACGAAATGTTATAGTAATTTTTTGTCAATAGATGTACGTTCTTATAATTGGAAAAAAAAAAAAATCTTCATGAGATTTGTTGAGATATTTGCAAAGTATCAAGAAGCTCCGATTTTCCCCATATTAAAAATTAATGGCTTTATTGACATTGATTTTTAACTCACTCAATTATTACATTTCTTGATTGAAGAAACTCTTTTTCACAGGCAATTTTCTGAGTTTCGCTTTTTAAGGCTTTAAATTTTATCGCTGTTCGATTTTTGCTTACAGGGTCGCAAAGGACTGGGCAACATTTACGTTTGGGCCTCTGGCGACGGTGGCGAGGAAGATGATTGCAATTGCGACGGTTATGCAGCGAGTATGTGGACAGTGAGCATAAACAGCGCGATAAATGACGGCCAAAATGCTCATTACGATGAAAGCTGTTCAAGTACATTGGCATCGACGTTCAGCAACGGTGCAAAAGACCCTAACACCGGAGTTGTAAGTATATCAAATATTTCTTTGCAATATAACAAAAAATGAAAAATTATAAAACTAATTTTGTTTTCACTGAAATGGAGTTTACGTGGAAAGAAAAATATAGAAATGATTTCTATATTTATGGACTAATTCGATAGATACTCTGTCCCAATTTTTGAAAATGACAAAAATCAATGTATAAATGAACTATTAATTAATTTATAATGTATGCACCAAATCTGCAGCAGTGGGAAAAAAGTAATTTGCAAAGTCGGGCACAGTGCTTTCTCATTTTGCATCTTTGTCAAAGGTGAGAATGAGGAATAATTTTATAGATACAAGTTTCGTTTTTTAGGGCAATCGATATTATGTGGAGAGAAAAATATACGATTAATCTTTATACTCATGGGCATATACGATAGATTGCCTATCGCATATTCTCACCAATCCGGAGAAAATCATGAAAATAAATGAATAAATAAATTATAAATACAGCACTACCAAAATAAATCACGATTATTTCACAGAAGAGATATACAAAAAGTCTAATTCTTTTTTATGTTTGGTGTCAAGAATCTACCACGCCAGTCGATGAAACCTTTCATGAAATTGAATATTATTTTACATTATTTTTTCGCCAATTTTATGCCAACTCCAAAATGACTGCATTTCTGCTTTGGAGTCGGATTAATTTACTAAAAAGCCATTTTTCCACGGTCTCGCTTTACTATTTTTCTTTCTTTCATTATACTTACGTTATCTACTTCTCTGTTTTATTTATTTTCCTCATCAATGGCTTTCGCGAGCATCAAGCAACTTTGTATTCTTTTTATAATTTTTTTTTTCACATTATCCAGAGTAGGCAACGTGAAAATGACTGAATAAATTCACTAGAAATGTCACATAAGAAATCCAAAAAGTCTAATTCTTTTTTATGTTTGATATCAAAAATCTACCAGACCAGTCGATGAAACCTTTCATCAATTTGATTATCATTTTACATTATTTTCTCGACAATTTTATGCCAACTCCAAAATGACTGCATTTCTGCTTTGGAGTCGGATTAATTTACTAAAAAGCCATTTTTCCACGGTCTCGCTCTCCTATTTTTCTTTCTCTCATTATCTTAACGTTATCTACTTCTCTGTTTTATTTATTTTCCTCATCATTGGCTTTTGCGAGCGTCAAACAACCTAGTGTCTTTTTTATCATTTTTCTTCACATTATCCAGGGTAGTCGACAGCAGAAAGAAAGTGAATTAGCGTTGCCTGGAGCAGAGCTGAGAGGCAAGGACTCGGGACTCCCGAGTGGTAAGTGCCTTAGACGTTCAGGACCAAGACGAAGGGGTTTTTTTTCTTCTTCTTCTTATTCTCTTGTAACTCGATTTTCGATCCCCAGTCTACGTTCCTGTTCTGGTGACACACTCTCTGCAGCCTCAAACGCAGTCGAGCATATCCCTCAGTGACGCAATTCTAATGAAAGAGTCATACCAGTAATTCGAAGCCAATTTCTCGAGGTCACTACCTGCGGTTATCAATTATTCGTTGTCGATCCGCACCCGAGAGCCTCGGCCTTTGATCCAATCGCAATTCCGCTCTACAAACTCGCTGGCGACTCGATTCTGGCATCAGATTTTCGTCCCACTCGACAACGTCATCTCGACAACCTCGACGCAATTTAAACGATTTTTTTCTCTCCCCCTGACGTCATCATATGTGCTGCTAAAACGCTACCGTACAATCTACTCCATAACAACAGCTGTCAGATACATTTTCACCGAAACAATTCACCGCACAAATTTATCAAAAAATCAATTGGAATTATATCAAGATTGGACATTATTGCGCGTTTGGTTGTATTCATTTTCATTCTTTTGAGCTTACGCGTATTTAACTTTTTTTATTTTACTAATATTGTAAATGTGATTTTTTATTCTGACATCAGAAGTCTCAAATGAAATTTTATTCGATTATTTATTTATTTTAATGATAAAATTTGGGATTATTTTACTGTTTTATTTGACATATTCGTAGTAAGAAATATTATTGATGCAATTTGCTGTTGGAAAGTTTTGCAAATTCACGTAGTAATCGTTTATTTATTCACTTTTATTTATAACTTTTTAGGTGTACTTCATTTGTGATATTTGATGGGCCGTAATTGAAAGCTTCGTTTCAAGAGAATATTTGCACATTGTAAATGCAGTGAGTATTTATTGTAATCAAACATGCGAGCTTTGCAGTGAACGAATTAAATCGTTTGAAGATCTAACGATTTAAACAACGTAACGTTTAATAGGAATCCGAACGCTGAAAGGATTTCGCAATTCAGGTCCATTTCGCTATAGATTTAATAAACATAATGAGTTTCCCGGGTTTTCCGCAATCGGCAATTTCATTTCCGTTTGTCGCACGCCGTTGCGCCACGAAGAATAATTTAGCTTTGCCCGCACACATTTTATTCACTCGATCGATATTAATTCCCATTAGTCAGCGAACCGATGTTCTGCTCCATCGAAATGGACCACCGAATTTCAATTTGCATATAAATGATCACTTTTACGCGGTGGACAAAAATTATCCCATTCTGCAAAATGCAAATACTAAATTGCGCTTTTATTTTCTTCATCAATATTCTAATTATTAATTCTACCATTGAAATAATCTCAAATAAAACATATTTTAAGAGCCTTTTCTCACACAAAATGCTACATTAAAAAAAGGTCTCTAGAATAAGTGAAAATAATCGAATGCCCTGAAGAAATAAATATAAAAACTTTGTTTTTAAAATCCAATGCTATAAAAAAAGATTAACAAAGTCGTTGGATAATTTAAAGGATGCAATCAACTTTTGTAAATAAATTCAGCAATAACTCTGACGTCAAATTAATTGAATTTTTTTCAGTAACGAAGATTGATTATTTCAGAAGGATCGATACATTTTTCAAATTCGATATACTCAAGCTCACGAAAATCGAAATTTGAGCCGCTGCGAATTTGATAGAAAAGGTGTAATCAATTTTTAAAAAATTTTCCATGTTGTTGAGTTTCAGAGCAACTTCCAGGAGTGAGCTTAAATTTGGTCAATAGATTCTATGGAATTTAATTCCTCGATAAAAGACATGCGAGAGATGACGTCTATTGCTGACTCTTTACGCTCATTGATCGACAATGGTAATGCGAGTCACTCTTGAAATCTCTGATAGAGCTTTTTGAACGATTCCGCAGAAGAAAGAGACAGAGAGAAAAAAACAGAAAGAAGCTTTCCTGAGAAGAAAGCGAGCATTGGAGCGTTACTCGTTGGATAAGGATATAATGAGAGACCGAAGGTCATCAGACGGCGGGAGACGCGAAGTCACGGCGCCGCCTGACACCCCCGACCACCATGGAACAACCTCGAGGGTTGCTTTTACCCGGAGGCATTAATTTCTTGTGGGCGAACGTGAGAATATTCAACGACCAGCGTAACGCATGTCATATAGCGGCGAAAGAATAAATAAACGAGGGGCCAGTGGACACTTAAATTTGACTGAAGAACAGTTTGTACATCATTATCCAACTCAAACAGGAGAAACAAATCTTACGCGATTACGTATAGATAAGCTTTTTCATTTTTTTCAATCACCTCATTTATTTTTCTATTTCACAGGGATTAAAAATGCAGAATTGCTGGGATGGGGATGGGGTATGGACTGAAATATAAATTTGGGGACAGTAATTATTACATACAATATCTTTAAAAAAAAGGGATTTTAAAAATTGGATTTATGTGAAGAAATATATAGGGTAAACATTTTGTGCGGTTATTTTGGAATCACTGGATTTTTATGGTGTTTGGAAAGCATCAAGGGAAAGACAATGGTTCAATGAACGAATCATTTTCCATTCATTAATTATTATTAGTTTAAATAAAGAGTGAAAAAACAATTATTATTCAAACTCCAAAAAAAGAAGAGCGAAAAGTCACTCATTATTCAAACTCCAAAAAATAAAGAGCGAAAAGTCACTCGTTATCCAAACTCCAAAAAATGAAGAGTAAAAAATCACTCATTATTCAAAAGCCAAAAAATAATTAGTAGTTTTCTACTCATCATTAATTTCGAGTTCAAACAACGAATGAAAAATCAGGAAGTGCATTCAAATACTTTTCTACTCAGCGGTGCCTCTTTTTGCTTGTAAAAACTGTTATATCGTATTTTGAGCACGTGTTACTTGTTGAGGTCAAAATTGTGATTTCTTCAACATCGATTGTCCTCCCTGCTTTTTTTTTTCTCCCTGTTTTCCCACGTAGAGTTCACACGATGGGGGCGCTTTAGCCGCAGTGTCGTCACAGGCGAAACACAGCCGCATGATCCCATCGGCGAGCCATGGAAAAAGCTCGTAAGATTTACGACAAGCGAGCTTTCGCCCTATGGGGTTGCTCACGACCTGTACAACTGGGGGGTGCGATCGAAAGATCGATGATAAGGTCACTCCTCGGAATGCCACAACGCGTGCTTTTATCCCACGCCACATTTAGGTGCCCTCTCACCAATCCTACAAAACTAACTCTACAAATCCCCGCAATTTCAGCATGCACCCTTAACACCAACAAAAATGTCATAAGGAGAAAAACCAGAAACTACTCGTAAAGTAAATTCGACAAATTCCCTCGAGTATCTCGGATATCGAGAAAATAAAATAGGGTAATATTATTTTTAAGGGTGAAGTTTGAAGAGACTTGCCTGTTTCATTGACCGAACTTGTCATTGTTAATTAATAAATTTGATTACACCTTGAAAATTGCAGGTATCAAAGTGGAGTACAGAAATTTTGAAAACATTCAAATGGCAATGAAATTTGAAGCACTTTGTCGATTTTTTTCCAAATATGTTATCGATAACGGTTCATTGTAATTTGTGCTCCAAATTTCTCCCTGATGATGACCCACTGTGTACCAAATTTAAAGAAGAGGGATTAAACAATTACGACTGCTATCGTGCTGACAAGGAAATCTGATACAAACATTTTTTCTAAATCACTTTTCTCGGCGCTTTGAACCACTCTGGATAATCTTGACATAAAAATCTCTGAACAACAAGTTTTTTTTCACATAAACAAAACAAACCAGAGCAACAGAAGGATGTGAGATAAAAAAATACATTTTTAAAAAAACTCATTATAGCTTTTAATCAAAACCAGTGAACGAATTTTACTGTTCGATGTCTCATTAATCTAAAAAAAAAACAGGAATCTGGAATAAAATTGTTTTTTATTTTCTAATAAAATGTCTCAAGCAGAGAACGTAAAACAGAAAATACTTCTAAAGTACATTTGACAAATTCTGTCGAGTATCTCGGATATACAGAAAGGAAAATGGGGTAATACGTTTTTTTTTGGGGGGTGAAGTATGAATCGTTTTACGGTACTCGACGTATCTCCGAGGAAAGAGGAGACAGAATGGATCTTGAAGAGATTTTCAAACGGCAGCCACCATAAAGTACCGATTAAGGGCACATAGACGTCTCAGTACCTCTTCGACGCTTCCTCCTTTTTCCATTCTGACGCGTTCAACAGTATTTTTCTTTTCCTATCGTATCCTCCCGGATTTTTTTTTTTCCCCTCGTGGAGTGACACTGTGTATAGCTTTTTGTGCAGGTCTTCTGCTTCTCAGGGTACTTGGATTTTATGCCCATAAAACGTCCAAGGGGTCCCCAGGATTGGTTCCCAGGAGTTTACCTTACCCTCGTAAAGCTTTCGATTTCTTGTTCACTCCTTTACTCACTACTGTAATCAAAATCGATAACTCGTCTCGAAAGCTTCTTGCATTGCTCGCGCGCAATTGAAATGGAGTAGAGCATCAACCAAATTCCTGGATAGTCCGACGGAGCAGGTGCTAATATAATTGGATTTCTTTTTAGGATTCAATTGAGTTCGCAGTTATCGGCGTATTTATGAGCAGATCGAGGAAGTGATTGCATTATTCGTCGTATCACTCGTAGAATTTGTTTCACTTATTTTCCTTTTATTACAAAACTAGAACAAAACAGACGTTAAACTGCGATACGATTGTAAAAATTGCTTTTTCTATAAATCGGGCTTCATAATAAATGTTAGTCTGTGAGCAGATGATGAGACAATCGATATTGCCGATAACGATTTTCCAAACGATAAAAAACGATTTTTTGTCGTTTTTTTAAATTTTAGACTGCTGTGATTTATAAAAATTTGTGAATTCTTCAAAACAGAAATTGCAAACCGTGGAGACAAATTATTAGGGGGTTTCCAAGGTCTCGATTGATATTTCCTAATTTTCTTGAGGACCTCATAAAGCTTTCTAAATGATAGTCATACCTTTTTTCAAGGCCTTCAAAGGCAAAATATTGAATAGAATACAATAGAGTAGAATAGAATATTTATCGGGCCTTGGAATCAATTCCATAAGACCCAATGCGATAAAAAGGTAAAGAAAGATACATGTCTAACTTAAAACTATGACAAGAATTGGAGTACACAATATAATAATGGAATTTAACTAAAAAATATACATTATTTAATTCAAAGTCTAAAAACTCTCTTTACAAAGAAGCAAAACCCTCTTTGTTTGCTTGTTCTCGCTTTGCCAGGAAAAAATTTGGACTTACTGATAAGAAAATAATAATATAAAAATACTAAAACACATAAGAGATTCCAAAAGACATGTGCTTTTATTTCAGGAACGTGCCAATGCTAAATGAAGAAACTTGCTTTAAGAGATTAAAAATGATGACTTAAATCCCGATTTTCTCGTTAATTGCAAATTTACTAATTGAAGTTTTTTTTCGTTTTTGTGTTGCAGGCAACAACCGACCTCTACGGAAAATGTACGACGACCCACAGCGGCACTTCAGCGGCGGCACCGGAAGCAGCCGGTGTGTTTGCCCTGGCACTGGAGGCCAAGTGAGTTGAGCACATTCGCAGCGCTATATCCGTGCCTCGTTTGCTTTCCTTGGAATTTCGGTGACTTTCCTTTATCCCCGCGTCGAGTTTGAGCTCCGACTTAATTTTTCGGAGACCGTGGGACAAAAAAAGCTCTCTCTCTCGAGTTAACGACTCGTGGAGAAAAGCAAGCAAACTGCCTGTTGCGTAGTCGACTTTGAGATTTCGTAAATAAAAGCTGTGGGAAGCTTTTTTTGTCGACAGACGGTGAAAAAAAAAAAACCGGGAAGGAATGGAGCAAAGAAAAAGCGCACGATCAGCCAACCATCGATCTCACAGGGTCTGCAATCGCTTAGGGCTCCCTAAAATACCATTATCGAGGGCAGTCTATCAATTCGGAGCTTTCGCTGGCTTTTGTTTACTTTTTTCCAATCTATCACATCTTTTTCAAACTCGTTTCGCTGATGCGCAACGAAGCTTAATTTTTTTACGCTGATTTGGCGTTGGTGCTTTTTTCGCCTTTTTTCTGATTAGAAAAGAGACACGTGATTAATCTCAATTTGTACCGAATGAGTTAGTCTGTTGCTTTTTCAAATATATAGCAAATAATGAGATTTAAAAAAAGAATGCGATACTTTACTTTGAGGATAATTCACGAATGTATTCCCAACGAAAAATGGAACTCCATCAGAATTTATTCCATCGCCATAAGTAAACCATTGACAATGAAAATAAAAGTTACATTTAATTAGTGGAAGTAAATTTCTCTTTCTTGTTTCACCACATTTTTTTTAAATTTTACAATGTTAAAAAATACTTGAAAAGTCGTCAAATTTTTATATCCTTCGCAGAAAGGTTTTATTTTATCTGTAATCATTTTTAGAATCGTTAATTTATGAAAAAGGCTCAAAAAATTCTCAAAGTAAAATAAAAATAAAAAGCCTTGAATTTCATATGATTATTCCTAGGCAACAATTCTTAACTCGGACTAAAATTGAAGTAAAACGATTTTTTTTTTCTATTTTTCAGTCCTCTATTAACCTGGCGAGACATCCAGCATTTAACGGTCTTGACGTCGAAGCGAAATTCGCTTTTCGATGCGAAGGGACGTTTTCACTGGCTAATGAACGGCGTTGGATTGGAGTACAACCATTTGTTCGGCTATGGAGTATTGGACGCGGGGGCGATGGTCGCTTTGGCCAAACAGTGGAAATCCGTGCCACCGAGATATCATTGCCAGGCTGGAACCACATATAGAGCACAGTAAGGCAATTATCGCTGATTGAATTTTCACGTACGTCAATCGGGCTTTTTATTGATCCTTTGTGTCTCTTTTCAGAGAGGTTCCCAGCGACAGGAGGCTTGTTTTGAGCATCGAAACCGACGCCTGCGCTGGCACCGAATACGCAGTTAATTATCTTGAACACGTTCAAGCGGTTATTACTGTCAACGCATCTCGACGAGGAGACCTCGAACTCTTCTTGACTTCTCCTATGGGCACCCGGTACATTTTTTACAATAAAATAGACATTCTTGCTTCCTCACAGAGTAAACCTTCTTTTCCCGAAAAGAAAACGAAAAATGTTTCACATCTTTAGATCCGATTACTCAAAATCATATCAGAAACGTTGAGAGAAGAAGAATGGTTTAGAAAAAAAATGTCCCTGCGTAGGCAGAGCTTTAAAATCTCAATCACCTGTAACTCAAAAACCACTCAACCGATTAAGCGGAAATTGAGCGCATAAGTAAATGAGAAAAGGTAGAGAAAAGAAAAGGAGAAAATGTAGATGATATTTAAAAAAAGTAACTTTTGTTAGTTTTATCTGTTTTATACTGTGCCATAGAGTGCTGTACCAATGAATCTCCGACGATCTTCAAAAAATTGGAACAAATGAAGCCATTTAGGCAAACCATAAAAGTTTAAGGAATAACTTTTACGCCATAAACTTATTCTCTGTGCGAAACGACGAAAACTCGAAAACTGATCTACGTTAAAATACTAACAAAGATTTTGTTTTTTTTTTCCAATTGTCAGATCGATGATCCTGAGTAGGCGACCGAACGACGACGACAAACGTGACGGTTTTACGAAGTGGCCATTCATGACGACTCACACTTGGGGCGAATATCCTCAAGGAACTTGGTTACTCGAGGTAAAGATTACTGCAAACGAAAAAGCTTCGAATCAATTGATGACCCTTATTAATACCTCGTATTGTTTTTTAGGTAAGCTTCAATTCGGAAAAACCTCAGCAAGGTTGGCTAAAAGAGTGGACCTTGATGCTCCACGGCACCAGAGAACCTCCGTACACGGGTTTGTCAGCGGCGGATCCTCACTCGAAGCTCGCCATCGTGAAAAAAGCTCACGAGGAACGCTCGAGCGGAATTTAAACGAGATTATATATATCTTTAACGGGTGACGTGAACAAAACTAAAAAGAGAAAAGCAAGAAATAACGGACCGATGAGCCACCGGACCGATAGTAGTTCCCACAGCTGGATTCGTCCAAAACACAACAAATATATCCGGGATTCATTCCCGCAGAAGATTAAACGTCACGATTCTCGAAAATCTTCAGGCCTTTGAGTTACTTTTTAGCCGCAGACTCAAAATTCCCTAATTAAATTGTTTGAATCTCCATCGATACATTTCTAAAGCTCGACTCAGTTGGAATTTCACTCAAAACGAATTGTTTCATCGAATATCCTCAATCTTTCCGTAGGATTTAAAAAAACCACAAAATCCTACAGAAATTAACGTAGAATATCGTTCAATAGAAAAATATATCGGAGAAAAATTTCCAAGTGAAAACGTCTGCATTCGTTGTAAGATTTGGTTTTTACGACGGCGGGAGAAAAGCCGTTTTTTTTTCGAGTCTTGCGGCAAGTTTTCACAGATTCGTGAAAATTTTACAAAACAAGCCATTTTCACGATCTTGTTTTCTTCTCGTTTTCAAATGATTTCATATTTCTGCTGTAAGCGCGATTTTCTTCAACTCAGAGAAACTCGGATAAAAAACGAGGCTTCCGGTACGACATCAGCAGCGGTAGAAATTTTCCCCAACGATCATTCTTTATTCTTACACTTCCTTCTTTTTATATAATTCATTGTCGTGCTCGATTAGCAAATCGGACGCGAGGGGAAAGAGATAAACACTGTAAACGCTCCTGTCCTTCGATGTCTACTAGTCCAATGTAATCGCACCAGCAGTTATAGTGACGATGTCAATGATGATGATGATGATGATGATGATGATGAATGATATCGGTCTTCTAGTCGATTAATTGAGGATGTAAGGCCCGCGCGAATTTTTCTCAATGGTAAGATTAAATAACATTATCTTTTTATGCTAATTACAAAAAAAAAAAAAAAAACAAAAGGTCCTTTAAACTCTCCGAAAAATAGCCAATTGCTCGTCTTGATGATTTTACTTAAACGTCCTTTTTACTTTGTTACTTGAAATTAATATTTATTTTTTACCTCATTTATCAAAGCTAAGTATTCCGCAGTTTGTTTTTTTGTATCACATTTTTTTTCGGGATCTGTGATTTTTATGTAATGTAAAGAAGATTGTCGTATTTACTACTTTGAATTTATGAAGAATATTCATTGACGATCGAGTTGATGTATTCCAAAAAAAATAATTAATTATTTATTTCCGTTTAGTAAATTTAAAAAATCAATTATAGATAACGCAAATAAAGTACTGAAAAAAGTGAGGATATTTTTCTTAGCTTCATGGGCCGTACATCCTTGAATAGATTTTGATCGATGTAATTTTTGTTTTTCAGTTATCTTACTGAATGTTATTAAGAATTTTCTATTTTTCAACTCGAGAATTGAGTTTCTCGGGGGCGCTTCATCTCGATGACGAGTAGTTGATTCGCGAGGGTCGCAACGCGCGAGCGCAACGTTTTCGGTCCTCGGATCGATACACTTATGTTTCTATATTCTATATTCATATATATACGGATATATATATGCATACAGATATATTAAATTCAAATCTGCACAATATTCAACATGGAATGCAGTAAATATCATGAAAAAGAAAGAAACCTTAAATCGTTTTCTAGTCAATGAAATAAATAATAAACCGCGAGATTCCGGAAGCGGAAGCAGGAAATTGAAAACTTGATCGCTAGAATCCTTCGGATGACGTCGACGTTGTGCTTTCGCGCTATTTCTATTCAGGATCAATGAATGCGAAAAAAAAACGAGAAGGTTCGTAAAAGGATATAAAATTTCGCTTATTACTCGATGGGAAAATTGATGCAATCGTTGAAGGAATGACATCGACTTCAGATCAAATTAACGTGATGTATTTTTTAATCAACTGGAATTAAAATTAAACTTATACGAGGAATTTTTGTCACGCTTTTCCGATAATGTAAAAAAATTGCTAGGTGCGAATACAAAAAAATTGGAATATGTGTTAAACTTTTTTTGATATCATTTTTTTAATATTTTCGATTTACGAAAAATGCAACCACGTCTACAATTTTATGTATTCGGACTCAGGATTTTTTTTTTCACATTTTCGTGACAATGTTTGAAATATTCTATTGCGGAGTACGATTTTTTTGCCAATTAAAAAAAAAAAGTACACGCTTTTCTTCGGAAATTAGTGAATAACATCTTTAAAACGATTGATAATTCAGCTGATCGACTCATAAACGAAAAGAAACATCGATTGGATGCAAAGCAGTATAAAGATGAAACTTCCATATTTACAATAACGTATTTGTAATTTTTATTCAAGGGGCGAGTCTCGTTTTCAATTCTGAAAAATACATCATTTTTGAGACACTTTTACCCTTATCAATTTGCGGTCTATACATTTCTCATTAATTTTTGGATCTCATTGCAGGCATTTTTTGTCGTGAATTTATATTAACGATATTATATTATTTATTTATATCGCAGAATACTTTGAGATTACGCTTTCCACCTCAAAGACAAAGAAATATATCCAAAAAAATGAGATACACCTTTTGTATATCGTAAACATATAAATATCCTATATTTTTGTTGTGGATGATAATGAATGCGAAAAATGATTTTAATAAAAAGTCTTGATGAAAATAAATGCAAATGAGGTATTTTTTGGTGCTAAAAATGTGGATTCCCTCTTGCGGCTGCCATTTAATTTACCATTTCGTGCTCGTCGAAAATTACGTTCGTTAATAGTTATTAATTTATTACGATAAACACGATACTGTAATTTTTTTGTCAATTTTTCTCGTGACTCGTGCAAGTAGTTAATGAATGAAAGGGGAAAGAAGATACGTACCACTGCGATTATCAGTATTAGGACAACATAAACAACAACAACAATAACAACAACAAAACACTCGTATGATTCTCATTGTGATTATAATTGTGAATGAAACACGTCGCTATCGTTAATGCTAATATATTTATTATGATATAATTAACGGTTAAACTATATTACTAATATTATTAAAAACAAACCAAATGTCTATCACTATTATTGTCGATTTGATCATTGGTCACCGTCAGAGGCGCCATCGTAAAATAATAAACAAAAAAAAAAAAGAATTAAAAAAATAAAGACGGTAAGTGGGATGTCGGGAAGGCTACCTCGATAAGTGGGATATCGTTAAGAGTAATAAAGACGGAAAAATAATTAAGAAGCGCTTCTGTTTTAGGACACCGAAATTTAGGTGACTTAGAATTTTTTATGGGTGTCAAAAAAAAATTATAGAAGTCTCCTAAACTCTGAAAATTGTTTATCAACGTTTTCATACATTTCAACTTTTTCATGCATTAATTAAGGGAGGAGGTCGATGTTTATGGGTATAAAAAACATGGATTTCAGTTTTAACAAAAAAAATTTCAACTGCATTTGATAATGCGTTCCAACTATTTTATTTTTTTAGCGATACAAAGTAAATTCCAATTTTATTTATTTGAAAAAAAAATCTAAATGTCAATTTCAGTTCACGTTACGCACGGCGTTTTTTTTTTGTCCGCGCTGCGCAAACTTACCCGTTCATTTTACAGAAAAAGAGATTGAAATTTATTTTTATTTTTCATTTTTTATTGTGATGTTCCTCCGTATGCCTTATTCAGGCTTTTACGTAACCCTTTTCTTCTTTCCCCGTTGCTTCATAGAGACTCCCCTAGAGTTTTGTTCGCAGCCACTCATCCTAATGCACTACTGTATCGCATTTGTACGGGGTCGCAGGGGAAATGCGGAAAACCTGGCCAATATAGTCGTTTTCATTTTTACTCACTTTCCGCTGCATGAGAATACACTAGAAACCCAGAAAAAGAGCCTCCCTCTCAGCAGTTGGTGGGTCACCCATCCAAGTTATGACCGCAAACAATATCCTGCTTAACTCTAGGGATTCGCGGAGAGAAACATTGTCGGTCCGTTGAAAATTATTGAACCACTTTAGCTGAGAGGTCGTATCATTTTTTTGCCGTCCGAAAAAATTCCAACAAAATGACAGACCTATGAAAAAAAAAGCATGAAATAACAGCATAAAAAAATTATGAGAGATGTATGAAAATATGAATGAATTATTATCAGAGTTTGGGAAATTTCCATTTATAAAAATACGAAAAGTCGCATAATTTTCGGTTTCCCAAAGTAGTTACTCCCCTTAAGGATTTTCTAATCATACATTTTTATCAATAAAGTTTATTCGACTTGAATTTTGGTAATTCGCATCAGGAGAAAAATTTGAACAGTTTCAATTAGATACTGAAAGTATTGTTTTCCTGTAATCATTATTTACAAAAGTCATTGCAATTAATCAAATTTGTCACTTGTATAAATTCGAACAGTAACCAACTTTTGGTCAAAAACGTATCGGTGGTGCATGCTTAAGGGGCTGACCACTCTGATATCCTGAAAAAAATTTTCTCGTTTTTTTAAGTTCATGAATTCAATAATGTTAAGTGCGTTTTGTATTATTTTGAATATGAAAAATTTGTCAAAAATATTGAAAAAGAGATTCAAAAACTCAGGCTCTAATAAAATGTACTCTTGAGTAGAGTGACTAAAATGTAGCGTAGAATTGTAGCTATTATTTCATTGGGTTTGTAATTATAAATCTTGTTCGTGGCGAACATTTGTAAAAAAAACTTCACTTTTTTTCATTTGCCACTATTTCCCAAATTTGAGAAACCCCTTCTCAACGTTACATCCATACTAATAACTGAATTAAACGTTTATTGATATTTTCTTAACTTGGCCCCTCATTTTTTAATATTTTTGAACATTTTATAATAACACATTCATTTAAGACTAAATTTTTAAAAAATATTTCCGAATTTGTGAATTAAAAAGAACAATTATATTTTTTTCAGGCGCATAATTTTCTTGAGCGTGTTTAAAAAATAAAACAAAAAGATAGCATCATCGGGATCGCAATTTGGTGTTTGACTCTCCCAATTTCGACGTTGCTTTCCAAGCGAAGAAACATATTTGCACGAAGCAAGCATAATAACGAAGGACAGAACTGGAAAAAAAAAAAAACGGAAAATTTACATATAAATATATCGGGGACTAATTTGTTGAGTATATATATTAGAAAAAGTCTAAATTTTCTAGGCTGGGATCGAACAAAAAAAAAAAGAAGAGTAATATATTAAAAATATTAAAAACCAAAAAAAAAAGAAAAAAAGCAGAACGTTTCCCATTGTCGTCAAGATTTTGGGAGCACAGTTTCGTACCAAAGGAACAATTTTAATTGAATTTGCAAATCTCCTTCTAATAAAGGCGAGGGTTAATCGGGGGGAAGTAAAAGGGAAGAGATATAAATTTATAGTGTAGATAATCTAGAGTATAGTAATCGAAAGAGTTCGGAGTTACGTATATTGATATATTAATATATTAATAAAAATACAAAAATATATATATACATAAACACATACTCACATATATATATATATACATATATATATGGCCGTATAGTTGAAGTGAAAATTTTAATCCTTATTCTGTACGATGTACGTGGGTGAATAAAGTCTTTATTTTTGGCCTGCATCGTTTTTATATGGTGTACCTATGATATTTAAAAAAAAAGCACACACATACATACTTTCGTACTTTTTTATTTCCCTTTTTGAGCTCTGTCTACCCTCAATTTATAAAAATTGGAAATTCTGTGTCTCGTAGTAGGTTTTTTTAATTAATTTTTTTTTTACAGAGTGTATAAATCAAGAGTAACTTTTAATTAATTTTTTTTTCTCATATTAATCTGCCGGGGATTTATGGATACATTTTTCAGAGCTTTCATCAACACTAAGTATTTACAATAAATTATATGATTCGTTACACGAAAGATTTACGCGCTGCTTTCTGAAATCTGCTCCTGGATACACAAGAGGAAGAAGAAAAATGGAGCTCCAAAGTTCCTCGAGTTCTTTCGGGGAAAATAGATTACTGGCACCGTTCGCGCTTTATTGCCTTTTTTTTCCACCCTCGGAATGACTGTGCGAAAGCATGACGTGCAAGCGCTCACGAAAGCTCCGGGAACATGCGAAAACAGCTTGCAAAAGGTTTGCAAAAAAAAAAAAAAATCGCGTGTGAAGAATGAGCTCCGGCTGAAAAGGTGGAAGGAACATCTCTGGAAATGTGTAACACTAAAGGAAAAATAAACAAGTTGCACTTTTTATTACACAAAACTGTAATAAAAAGGAAAAATCTTGCTCATGTCGATAATACGTATTTAACTATTTAACGGCAGGGTAGGGTTTTAAAAAAAACTGCAATTTAAAAAAAAAAAATTATCTGAAAGCGTAATATCTCAAGAATATTGTGTCTAAATCTCAAGTCGATCGAATTTTTTGCCTTCTTGATCGAAGCGCGCTATTGTTATCTGGCAGATGATTCGCTCTCTGTATAATATCTTCCCTTAAGGGGATGCTGAAGTGGGTGATTTCGTAGTGTAGACTATTAATCGCAAATATGCTACAAATATACTTAAAATTTCGCAGGAATGTAATAAAAAGCTTTGTGCTTCGGTGTCCGGTCTGATTTGAAGCCCCAGAAACATTTATATCTTACTTCAACGGATCTTTTGACATCTCGAGCGGCCACATTGGCTTTTGAGAGGTTCAGTAATATACTTTTTTTTTTATTTACATTTGTTGTATGTCTTGAACCTTAATTCGACCGGACGCTGAAACACGAAGGTTTTTATTACCTCCCTGCAAAAGTTGAAGTATATTTGCAGCATATTTACGATAAATAGTGTATACTACGAATCGCCTAATTGACTCCTGCATCCTCTTAACGCTTATTCTCGTTGCGTGTATGTTTATTTACATATTATTTGTAAATAAATGATGATCGTCGGAATCTGTGACATTTGAAAGAAAAAAAAATAATATGTAATACCTTAAATTTTGTATTTCATATTTCTTAATAACTTGGAGAAGATTTATAACTAAGATTTTGATAAACTATTCAAGGCAACCTTTAGTCAACGATTTTCGTGAATTTTTTTGTAAATTCTGTTCATCATCTTCAAAATTTAATATCGTTGACCTAACGATTTTTCTAAAGTAAAAAAAAATACTGCTCCCTTTTTAGACTTGAAATTACAACATGAAAAATCACGGATCGGTTTAACCAAATTAAGCATACATAATAACAATAGCCATGGAAAATCTATAAAATAAAATTGAAAAATATAAATAAAAAATATATATATATAAAGAGAAAAAAAAATTGACATTTCATGAGCACAGTGAAAATTTAGTAGTGCGCTCATATGCAGGACGTTAATTCACATTATCATTGTCAGTCTCATGGGATCGAGGTGAACACTTTGGGAATATTCGCGTGACGTAAGCGAGACTTGCCAACAGCAACGGCAGAGGAACAACGGACAGAACTGGTTGGCGTATCATTCCCCGACGACAGATTACTATCGATCTCAGTTAGAAACCGGCAACGAGAACGGAGATAGTGGGTTTCAGAGGCTCTCATGCGCCGACCAATTTGCATAATTGCGTCGACGTCGCGGCAGGCTGCACCGACGAAATTCACGTCCACACCTCCCCACCCCACGAACCAATCTCAAATGTCGAGACATTTCTCTTGTTCGTGAATTTCATACTCTTATCTCCGAATGCCTCGTCATGATTTATGCTCACTGCGTAACATATTTCACACTTACCCCCATGCTCTTTCGCTCAAATTACTTACAACCTAATTATTTATCATCCTAATTTTAGTTTCATCGACCAGTGTCGTAAATCTCTATTAATTAACGAAGTATTTATGCAGTTTACCTTACGTTTTGTTTTTTGTTTTTTGTTTTTTTTTTTTAATTGTGAGTTCATAATAATAATGTTTAGTGATTATAAAAAAGAATGTAAGCATTTGAATAGCTGGGGAAAATAATAATTTTTGCAGCTTTTCAAAAGTTTAGTAAACGCACACTGCATAATATATTTCACATTCACCCCATGTCCTTTCGCTCAAATTACTTACAACCTAATTATTTATCATCCTAATTTTAGTTTCATCGACCAGAGTTGTAAATCTCTATTAATTAACGAAATATTTATACAGTTTACCTTACGTTTTGTTTTGTTTTTTTTTTTTTTTAATTGTGAGTTCATAATAATAATGTTTAGTGATTATAAAAAAGAATGTAAGCATTTGAATAGCTGGGAAAAATAATAATTTTTGCAGCTTTTCAAAAGTTTAGTAATCGTGTTGTAATCGCCACGTGTTATTGTTATAAAATCATAATTATAGAGATTAGTGTATCATCATTTTTATTTCTGTAAGTATCAGCTATTTATAATTTTGCCATCGATTCAAAGACACAATTTTTATTGTTTCTAATATTCAAAGGATATTAATTGAAAATTGACGACGGGTTTTAATTTATTCAGAATGATTCTTTTGTTTCTTTCGAATACTTTTTTTCGGATGAATTTTATTTTTCAGACTTTCATTCACAGGCCAAAGATAAGTATAAAAATATTACACAAATATTAATTTGTGTAATATTAATAGGATATTAATCCTGCAATATTATACGCATTTTACTAAGTATTGCCATTAATAATATGATTGAAATAAAATAAAGTTGACAATTAATTTTTTTCTAGCAAACATTTTTTTAAGGTAAAGATATGCAGTAATCCCTAAAAAATTTCGACAAAACCCCATTTATGCTTTGCTTAAGGGAAGTAAAAAATGCATACTTCTCAAGAAAATTGAATTGCCTTTTTCGCTATGTAAATTTATGAGTAGCGAAAAAGGCCATTTAAGTTTCACCTTAAATTTTCAACTTTCTCCATCACAAGACTTTGGGTGGTGTGCATGTTGTTCAGAACTTTTATCCATTTGTCAGCTTTAAAAATTATACAACTCAAAGCACGAAACCAGGATGCTACAGTTAGTTTTGAGAAAGCCAAGGAAAGTGAGACATAAAATGAGAAAAAATAGTATTAAAATAGTCCTTTTGTAGTAATATGAACTCGTGAGATTTTGTGATAATTAAAAAAAATGGTCATGGACCGAAAATCCGAACAAAAACTCAAGCATATAAAGCCTATCGAAAATATCAATTTAACCCAATAATAATTAACAAATGTTATCGAAAAAACTAACGGAAAAAAAAATGATTTAACAAATTGCCCATCGAACCAACTTTTCCTAAAATCGAAAGTAATTTGTCAATTTTTGTAAATAAATATGAATTTTTAAGATTTTTATTTAAGGATGGAAAGTTGCGGATTAAAATTTTTACATTTTACAAAATTTGTGACTGTCCGTAAATGAACAAATGCACAAGTATCTGAACTAATAATCAAATTGATTCCAAAATACATTTCAAATATTTTGGAAAAAAAAACATGTAAATCCACAAATTATTATCATTTAAAAAAAAATTGACGGGTACTTTGTTGAAAATTTTTAGTTTTCGAAAATTTTGTTTATAACTTTTGGATTTGTTATTATGCAAAATTAATATTTTCAGCAGGTTAATTTGTCTTTTCAGATTCTTATTTCATCGAGAATGTCTCGATTCTCTTTGAATCTCACGTAGGTCGCACTGTGCTACGAAAAGACTGTCTTAAGGGGGTATAGAAGGTATTTCAGGAGAAGAATAGAAGCGACGAGGTTGGGATAAAAGCGGAAGAAATGTAAGAGCATGAGTCGAAAAATAGTAAGCCTGCATGAGGGAAAATGTGGAGGAGAAAGTTTGCAGAAAGGCAACGAAAGCCTTGCTCCTGCCTTTTGAGGCTTAAGCTCCACTTAAAACACTCGCGGCAACGACTAAAGTCAAGCAATTATTTCTGTAGGTGAAATACTGAAATGTACATTTTATAATTGCACGAAAAAAGCTTGTGTCTATTTCACATAGTTAAACAATGCATGAGGTAAAAAAAAAAAAAATGCGCACGTGCCGTTTGCACATAATTTCTTTAATTGCATTAATTATTTTTCTATTAATTATTAACACATAAACTAATATTTCATTTTTTCTTCGCAAAAACAACATTCAATTATTTTTAGATCTTCGATGAACAATAAAAATGCGGAAAATCATAAGAATTAAAAAAAAAATTAAATTTTTTTGTTGATTGATTTTTTTCTAAACTTTCATAAATTTTGGTTTGTCTCGTGATAGTGGAATTTTTTTTACAATTGGTCCATTTGACTTACGAATAAAGCCACTAATATTTATGAGGGTTTTTTTTTTATTATTTTTTTATTATTGCCTGAAATAGAGCTGAAAAATCGATTGATGCACTTTGATAAGAGTGAGCGCTACACACGTTTGCTGAAAAATTGATAATACAATTCCACGAGGATTTCATTAACTCGACCCATATCCAATAATTCCTTTCTGCAAATAATCTTGTCCGGTAAATGCGGTGCATGATCGAGGTATTTGAGCTGCTCCTCACACAATTTGTAGGCCGAATGCAATTATAATGCATTTTTTATGTTACTCATAATTATTTAATATTTAATGCACAAAAAGAAATATTTTTCCTTCTATTTTTGCAAAAATGACTTTTGACTACTCTGAGAACTTTGGTAAAAAAAAGTAAAAAAAAGTTATTTCGAGACTTCCGGTGAAAACTGTGATTCCTCTTCTTGCTCTCATTTTTTATAAATTTTTTTCTCTAAATTGCCTTGTGACAGAAAGACTTTTTTGCAACTTGATCTCATTCACTTCATGAACAAAGTCACTAAACATCATGAAGTTATTTTCAATTTTTTTAATTGCTCAATCCAAAAGAAATAGAATTTCATTAACATCACTTTTTATTCTTATTCAATTGTTTATTCATTTATTCTCTACATCACCAAATATATTTGTTGCATTGTGATCGAGGAAAAAATGAAATAAAAAATTACAACTAGTCCATCGAACTTCACCGAACTTCGTGAAGTGTTTGCAATTTTTCTTTTTATTATCGCCTGAAATAGAGCCGGAAAATCGATCGAGACACTTTGATGAAAGTGAGCGCAACACACGTGTGCTGAAAAATTGATAATACAATTCCATGAGGATTTCATTAACTCGACCTATATCCAAAAATTCCTTTCTGCAAATACGTTGTCCGGTAAGCGCGGTGCATGTGCAAGGTATTCGTGATACGCGGTTGTATCTCCGAAAGCCGAAATCGATAAGAGACCGGGCGAGCTACGATCCATCGGTTTTGCCCGAACGGAAATGGATATTGCCGACTGATTAATGCAGTACGCTTCGTGCTAGTCCGGCTCGCTGTATAGTCATCCGGCTCCGTCCGTACTCTCATCTGGCAGTCCCTTAAATTTTCCATTTTTATCGTTGCTTGTCCGTGCCGAGATTGACAAATACGAAAAAATCTCGGCGCGGTTTTCCCCAAATCCAATTATAGCCTCGCGGAGAGATCCGAAAATACTATACGTACTACAAGCTGAATAACGGATTGACAACACGAGCTGTTGACTTTACTGCACAACGGGCCAATTCTCAATTGCTTTCCCGCCGAAAAAAAAAAAAAAATGTATGAACAGAGTATTAGAATAGTATTAAAAGGAAGGTATGAGGGAAATGTCGTAATGGATGAAATCATACTTTGATCATAGTAATATTCAATACTTGAATATTCAAGTATTGAATATTCAAGTATTGAATATTCAAGTATTGAATATGAAATGAGGGTAGAAAAAAATGTCTTAGTATTTTTCAATTGAATTTTTCTAAGTTAATGATATTTAGTTTGGAATTAATATTTTTTATTGAAGAATGTTCGATACTCCGATATTTTTGAATATGAAAAAAAATTCTATACGTAGTACAACCTTAATAACGGATTGGCAACACGAGCTGTTGACTTTACTGCACAACGGGCCAATTCTCAATTGCTTTCCCGCAAAAAAATTTAAAAAAAATATGAACAGAGTATTAGAATAGTATTCAAAGGAAGGTATGAGGGAAATGTCGTATTAGATGAAATCATACCTTGATTATAGTCATATTCAAGTATTGAGTATGAAAAGAGAGTAGAAAAAGAAGATGTTTATTGGTATTTTTCAATTTAATTTTTCTAACTTAATGGTATTTAATTTGGAATTAATATTTCTTTTGAATAATGTTCGATGCTCCAATATTTTTCGGTATACTCATTTCCTCCTCACAATCAGCTGAAAAAGAACTTTCACTACATATTTCGAGTTATTGAAAAAAAATGTATTCTAAAAAAGTATTTTAGCTTGCAAAATCACTCAGTCCCGAAAAACTATTCTATCTTTAAAACCCCTTAATCCTGAAAAACTATTCTATCTTTAAAGTCCCTTAATCTTGAAAAGCTATTTTATCTTTAAAATCACTTACCCCTCAAAACAATTTTACCTTAAAAATCTCTCACCCCTGAAAACAATTTTACTTTCAATAAACCTTCAATCCCTCAAACCTCTTCCGTTATAAAAAAAAAAAAAAAAAAAACCTTCCTCAAGAACGAGAAACGAGAAATCGAAATGTGGTTGGTATAGAGCGAAGCATTTCGGGGGTGGTCAAGGTGTCCTTGGTGTTATCAACATCGCGGTGCTTTAAATACACTCGTCAGCTGGTAGAGTTGCACGTAGAGTAGACCAAAGAAGCGAAGGGGCCGCGGGGGTTGCGGGGGGTGGGTTGGGGAAAAAAGGGGGTAGGAGTGCATCGGTGTTTCCCGTTTTGCGGTCGAGGCAACGTTTGAATGTCGAGAGCTTGCGCGATGTGCGAGCGCAGAGCGAGCAAAGGAGGGAGGCAAAATGGGGTGGGGGTGGGGGTGGGGGTGGGAGGGAGATCCCAGCGCCGCATCGAGGGTAGGTATGAGAAAGGAGAAGGGAAGGGCAAGGAGAAAGACGCGACGGTGGTTGAGTCCAGTCCACCAGTCCGCGTGTTACCCCCGGACGTAGTGCTACAGCAGGGGTGACTTTTCTCTCCTCGACTTCCGGTCCCCATTTCGCCCGGCAAATTATTCAAGCTCTCTGCACTCTAATTTTTCGATAAAATCTCGGCCAGTGCGCGTCGCTTTACGAGATAAGAGAGACGTTTTCCAAGTGCGTCATCGCGTCATTCGTGTTACCCAATTTGTTTATTTAACAAATTTTAAAAAAGTAGTAATTTTGTTGTTGGTCAATATCGAGCGACTCGCGGGAAGATCATCGTCGTTTTTGCTATCTGCAAATGGGGAATTAAGCTCTCGAGCAAATTGAAAAAAAAAAAATAACACTTGATTACATTTCATTTATTTATTATGTGAAAAATATAGGACAACTTCGAACCAGTGAAATCGCTGATCAAGGATACATATTCGCGCGTTAGTTTTCTTTTCTTTATTCTTTTTTCAAAAGGTAATTTGAGATTTTAATGCTTTCAATAACATTTTTCGAGGTAATTGTGCGAAGGGCTTTCACAATTTTTTTTTTGTTTTTTAAATTTTTTTTAGGTGAAATCCGGATCTCATTTTATGTTAGATTTTTTTTTTATATAATAAATATAATTTGGAAATATATTGCTGCTAATTGTGGAAATATTTTTATTTCGTCTTTATTGTAGAATCAAAAATATTTTGTAAGGTTTTTAGGTAATTAAAAAAAAATTAATGTGTCGGTATTTGCATTTTAAGGAATTTTCTAATATTTTTCGGAAAATACGCTGGAGAATTGTTTGATGTTCTGCATTATTTACTTTCGTAGCATGTATATGTGGCAGCCCATTTTCTGATGGGTTTCGCTGTGGCGCTGAATACATTGAAAATTCTCTTTAGCTTTTTGCGCGCGCGGGAGCTGACCGAAGATACGAAAGCTCGAGCTCGGCTAACCGCGAAAGCTGCGGGCTCGCAATATGTGTATGCGCACCTGTTTACATTTCATTCTGCTCCATCAACCCTGTGATGGGGGTGGCGCGATGAGTTTATGCGCTAGATGCACTTCTCACCATGGCATCCAAAGCCCGTAGCCTAGTTGTGTCTGGATTTGCGATAACAAACACATGTTTTTTTTTTAACGTAAACATTTTCGTTTCATTAGGAGCCTCATTTAATCGCTCCTTTTTTGCAAAATAAATAGTCGTGAAATATTTTTTTAAATACGTTCTACGAACAGAACATTGATTTTGAACAAATTGGGTTGTTGATTATTATTAGGACTAAAAAAAGGTGTCAAAAACTTCGGTGTCGTATTTTTAAATTTAATTGCAATGTTCATTAATTTTTATTTGAAATGAAGACGAGAAGAAAAAATTTATATTGAATTTGTATTATTTAGGAAATCCATTGAGGGACTTTTTTCTCGGTTTTTTTCGTGAAATTTTATGGTAAAATGGTACGACACTCTTTGCTGTAAATTTGCTGTAAAAACGGTGTGGTTCGACATTGTGGAAAAAGGATTTTGGCACGTCCTGTGGAACCATGAAGTTTTTATGACACCACGTTCACCGAGCACCGACTGCAGATGCACCGGTCAATATTTTGTCCCTGAAATGATATTAGTAACTTGGCATGTAACAGTGAAAATTGTGGTGGAAGATGATCAATATCCCACTTTATCAATATCCTCAATAGCATTAATCGATTGCAAACTTATTTTAGACTGGAAAAGTATTTAAGGCCGAAGAAAATCAATATGCCCTGAAAAAGTATTTGAGGCTAAAATCAGTCCATTATGTTACCAGGGAGGAAAGAGCGTGATTTTCGCCGAGGATGAAGATTGATAAATCACGTTTTCTCCCTTATGTCATATGGCATTTGCTAATTTTTAACTGAGTTAAGTGCGCGTGTGCATTACAGTTTTCATTACTACCCAGAAAAGTACTTTTCTGCCCGGCTCGATATTTTTCGTCCCGCCGGTCGAAAATCGACCACATTTCACCCGCGTTGCAGGGATGGAAAACAATAACTTCATCGCAAAAGGTATTCGAGGTTGACAGAAAAAAGAGAACTCGAAAAAGTATTTAAGCTCGAAACAAAAAACCGTATCCTAAAAAACTATTCGGGCCCAAAATAAATTTGACCCTGAAAAAGTACTGCAGCCAGAAAAAAACATATCCCTACCTCAATCTACCATCGTAGGCTGCGAAAAATACTTTTCCCCTGAAAAAGTATATTTACAACTAACAATTAAAAATCCCCTGTTACAGATTCGTGCAATCACCACTCCAGAAAATAATCGCGAAAAAAAAAACGAAAAAAAAAAAAATATCTTCAAGTTCACCAGGAGGAAAGCTTCAGACCCAAGTGTCGTCGAGCTGTGAGTGAAAGATCGCGCGTCGATAACGGAAGCTCGACCGTCAGTGCCGCGAGATGTCGGAGTGTAGGAGGTGTCCGTGTGTTTTAAAGGGTCGGAGCTGGGCCTGACTGGTCGAGATCGGTTGTTACAGGTCCGTGATTGGGACGAAGCTCGGGGAACCCCGGCAAATGTGGCTCTGTGCACGGTGAGCCGGGGATACGGGGGCCGGGGGGCCCGCGTTGGCGGGGCCAGTGGTGGTAGCGCTAGTGGGCCCGGTGGCCGGGGTGGGGGAAGGGCCCGTAGTAGGGGTGAGTCCGTCGTGAGGCTACCGCTGAGTCCGCGAACGCTGTGCGCCCCGGGGCCCGTGGCGGGGCCCCACGGCGGGGCCCATGGCCAGCAGCAGACCCAGCAAACTCACCAGCAGGCCCGGGACCACGCGGGGACCCCGCTAACCAGTGGCCCCGGCAGCGGCGGCGCCGGTGGCGCCTCCGGCCTCGACGATGGCCCGGGCTCCGCCGACGAGCCAATGGTCCACGTCGAAAGGCCCCAACAGCCCGGTACCTGGATCTGCTGCGTGCCATGCTATTGGCTGAGACGCAGTAAAGCTGTTCACAAGGCCCTACTCACTTTCGCGATGCTACTCGTCACCAGTCTACTCGTCACCAGTCCCGTCCTCTTTCTTATCACCACTCTACCGGAAGGGGACCAACCACGTGATTGCGCACCCCTGGTAAGCCAGATTTAAAACACTTTTACCATATGTTTATCATTTAAGGTAGATTTAAGGTAGTGGTGGACTTAATACGAGATTCGGAGAGAATTTTGAACACTGCCAGATGGGATGAACATCTGATTAAAATTAAGCGCGTTGATGAAAATTTATTAAAGAAAAAATTGTTAATACAGCATCCTCCAAGCGATTTATTTATTTATTTTTTTTTCTCAAATGAAAATGAGAATTTTTATTTGTTAATACACGTTATCAAAAATGATTTTTTGAATATGTTTTTTGTATTGTTGAATTATTTTTTTGAAAGGTTTTTCATGTAAAAAAATTGCAAATAATCTGTTCTAATGTCATTCCATCTGATTTTTAAAAGGCTAAAATGTTTACCGAAAAAATCTTCGAAAAATTGGGGTTTTTATATAAGAAATCCGAGTGATGGAAAAATAATTCCTGTGTGGGTATCTGATATTTTTCAATGGACTTTTAAATTTTGTTGCTTTATGCTAAAGTCGCTAAATAAATAAATAACATTAAAAGATACATAAAAATGAAGCATTAGCATTTTGAGTGCTATGCAAGCTTTGTATATTGACCAACTTTTGTATGGCCTCGGACCGAACTTTTCAGCCATGAGCTGTAGTTTGTTACACGACTGTTTCTGTGCTACAAACCTTCAAAGGGCTTTCCCTTTTGGTGAACCGGTGAGTTTTTGCGTAGTAGTTGTATTATCGTCATTAGTTGCTGGCCTTTTTTCAAAGTAAAATAATTAAGTGAACAAATTATTTCACCGAGTAATCACAAACCCTTAGACCTTTTCGACCCTTTGTACCTAAAAACATTTTCACCCTGTTTTCAAACCTTTCGAAATTTTTTTTAATCTCTGAAATCTAAAATAAAAATCTGAAAAAGAAAAAATCAAGAAATCATATCGCGCGTCACATTCAACATTGGCAAAATTACAGCAATTGATGTCAGTCGTTGAGTACAATCACAATTTCCTCAAAATTTATTGGCCGCTCGACTCTCAATTTCAGGATGTCCGTAGAAAAAAGTTCAGCAAACTTTCCGAGCAAATAAGTACACAATACCGACATTTACGGTATCCAGTCACGCGAGGATCTCGAGCCAAGTCTTTTAGAGCCTCCAGTTGCAACATACAAATTTTTCATTTTTTTTAAAGTCGTTTCAAAGGGAATCGCACGTTCGTTAGTTCGAAACTTTTTTTTTTCAAGAGAAATTGGAGAAAAAAAAAGTAATTAAATCTACCGGTGGGAGCTTTGATAACGCGGATGACGTGCACATCTCGAACGTGCGGTGCTTCACGAGCCACTGAATTTTTATCGGCTATAAAGCCGACAAGGAGCGAGACCAGTAGGCGGCAGCAATGAAAAAAAAAAACAAAAAAAAAAAAAAAAATGTATAGTATTTTATTGCAACAGCTGAGGCTCTTCGCTTGCTTTGCATTTTTTTTTTTCATGTTTCTAACTCACTGTACCGTAATCGAAGGCGGAAGGTCGCGATACTAACCGGGTTATGGACGTCAGGCCGTGACCGTGTGGCCAATGTGCGGACAGAACTGTGTTGGATCGAAACGAGCCAAAGCAGCTTCTTCGCACCGTTATTAGAACACCAATGCTCTTCAACCTCATGTACACACTCTTTATAATAGTACGTACGAGCAGCTTAGCGCTGAGGTGAAATAAATCCAATTATCACAGCTCCGCGAAAGCTTTTGAATGAAATATGTGTGGGTGGGTGTAGTCACGCGAGGTTGAGATGATATTGACAATGGAGTAAGTGCTGCACGTTCGGTGCAATCTCACTCCTACACACCATTGCCGGAGATAGTTATTTATTTGAAGAGGGAAAAATCATTTTTGAGCTATTGTTTGATTGCGAAAGGGGACGATTCAGTTTTGGGGAATGACGTTTATTGTAAGATGTTGGCGAATTGATGGTGTTATTTTGGAAAGTTATGGAAAAATTTATTTGAAAGAATTGGGTGATTGCGGAAAGTGGAAATTGTAGTTTTGGGGAATCGATGATGTTATTGAGGAAAGTTATGGATAAATTTATTTGAAAGAATTGGTTGATTGCATAAAGTGGAAATTTTAGTTTTGGGGAATGTTAGTTATCGGAAGTTATTGGCAAATTGATGGTGTTATTTAGGAAAGTTATGGAAAAATGTATTTTTAATAATTGGTTCATTACGGAAAGTGAAAATTTTAGTTTTTGGGGAATGTTGGTTATCGGAAGTTATTACCGAATTGACGGTGTTATTTAGGAAGGTTATGGAAAAATGTATTTTTAATAATTGGTCGATTGCAGAAAGAGGAAATTTTAGTTTTGGGGAATATTGGTTATTGGAAGTTATTGGCGAATTGTTGGTGTTACTAAGGAAAGTTATGGGAAAATGGATTTTTAATAATTGGTTCATTGCAGAAAGTGGAAATTTAAGTTTTGGGTAATGTTGGTTACCGGAAGTAACTGACGAATCGATGTCATTATTTAATAAAATTAAAAAATTAAGACTTTCCTTCCAATGCAATGAATTCTCTGATTTTTTTCAATACAAAAAACAATATTCTCCGGTTCTTCCTAAAGCAAAAATGAATATTCCCAATAATTCTAAAAATCGATTTAAAAAACAATAGCAAACTCCTTGTAATACATCTTCTCATTCACTGCACAAAACCACGAAAAACATTGTAAAAGCCACGAGATCGTTCTCAGATTGCCGATTGATATCCGATAGAAGTGCAAACTGCACATAGTTCACATTTCAAGTGCATATACGCCGACAGTTATTTCATTGAATCGGGGATTGAAGATCAAACAAGCTTTGGTACTTTCTTCGCTGTTTCCACTTGACTTCTCCCTCTCTCTTTATCGTTGTGCTGACGTGGCGTTCTTTCGTTTGCACTTGTTGCTCGACGACCGCAAAGTGCTAGATCCTCGGTGCGGAGTATACTACTGTTCTCGAGTGGCCAATTGCACAGTGGTTTTGCAGTGACTTCCGGTGGCCGGAAGTTGCGAAGCTCAGCCATGAGGACGTGGCCTGTAAAGCTCCAATGCGATGCGACGACGAACATTGCCCGCCAATAACCATGTTTGACAGTGAGTATCAAAACTCGAGGGTGAGAAACAGACGCGAGGGCGACGGCATTTGCTCAGCCTTCGACCAGAGCCGAAGCCTTATTTCCAAGGTAAGGTTTCGATGGCAAATGTCAGACTTACCGCCGGTATAACCTTTGGCTCTTCGCTCGGCAATGCTCAGCATATATCAAATATTTAACGTCGATCAAAGTCCAGTTTTCCAAGACTTTGAAATCAAGGAAAAGACCGGAGGCTTAAAATGTGCGGGTAAAAGTCGATATTTCCACACGGTTAAAAATAAATTCAGGTGAAATGATTGAAGACACGATTAAAAAATTATTGTAAATTTAATGTGAAAAAGTAAAATTAACAATAGCGTAGCGAAAATGACAGGATTTCTGTTGTAATATAGCGTAATTGTAACATTTCAGTTATTAATTAATTTTCGTCTTCCCCAAAACGAGGATTTCGCTATGAGGAAGTTTCTTCATTTTATTAATGTAAAATCTTGAATTTCGAAAAATTTTCACTTGATCACCTCTTCAAAATTTCGTCAAAACTTTATCGCAAATTACACAAATCAGTTTTCAACAATGTAGAAAGTATCTTAAACAGATTTAAAAAACAAAAATCATTCCTCGTGAGAAAAGCCCAGAGAAAAATGAGGATTTGCGTATAACTCGACTATTTTCGATAGTGGGTTAATTCATTATAATATCTCTAGGTGTCTCGGTACTTCCGGATTCCGAAATCTAGCTTCTCTAATGAAATCCTACAGTTCGCATAAAAATACAATTTAAAAAAAATGCATTCCTCGTAAGAAAAGCCCAGAGAAAAATGGGGATTTGCGTATAACTCGACTATTTTCGATAGTGGGTTAATTCATTATAATATCTCTACTACTCTACTCTACTTCCGGATTTCCAAATCTAGCTTCTCTAATGAAATCCTACGGTTTGCATAAAACGTCAATAGGGAGCGTACAGTTGCATTGGTAAGTACCGAGTGCTCGTTCGCCGTTTCCAACTCAACATAAACCCTTATATATGTACTGAACATAGTTTATTACCCATCCACCGGTAGCGGTAACGTTGGTTAACAATACAGTTATAGCTTGTTAGCTCGTGTGTACACAATTATTAACGTGAACCAAGTGCATGGTTCGCTCGTACCACGATATATACATGTATACGTACACTATAGTGATATATATATATATATACTATATTGTATGTGTGTATGTGTGTATATATATATACCGTGGATGCCCGGTAGCTACGTTCCTATCTGCACGAACCGTATAATCTGGTGGACAGTAGTTCGGGGCGCTAACCGGAAGTTGGCAAGTCGCTTGCGCTCCTTCCACCTGGTGCAGCGCTCATGGGGTTGTTTCTCTGGTGCTGGTCAAGTTCTAGGCCACTCGGGACTATTAGTTTCTGGTGCGGCCGTCCGCCGTTAGGACAAACGACCAGTCAAGCACACCAATGGACGAGATGATGGTATATATGGTACAATGTAAAGCTCTATCAGAAGCCCACGTAGCTCGTAGATTCCACATTCCGTGCGAGATTGCCTCGGACAATGAGCTCGATTCTTCACGTTGGAAACGTCGCTCGTAGTAGACGGTAAAAAAAGGGGAACTGTAATGAAAGGCAAAGAGGAAACGTCAACACTGAGCGCACGTGACGTATAGAGCTGTGCTTTGGAAGGTTTATATATTATTCTGGTTATCAAGTAAGCGGGGTGGCGTTGTGAGAAAGGGGGGGGTTATATTAGCTTCTGGGATAGGTGATTAAACGGGATTTGTAAGTTGGTGGTACTCTTTATGCTATGGAAATTTGATGCTTCGGTATTTTGAGGTTTCGATGTTTCGATATTTCGATATTTCGATACTTCGATATTTCGATATTTCGATACTTCGATATTTCGATGTTTCGATGTTTCGATATTTCGATGTTTCGATATTTCGATGTTTCGATATTTCGATATTTCGATATTTCGATGTTTCGATACTTCGATACTTCGATATTTCGATATTTCGAATGGTAGTGCCAAAAAATTATAGTTAGTTAAGTGAGTGAAAAGAGCATTGTACTATAAAAAATGGTTTTCCGAAGTAAAAATGTAAGAGGGACGTTACGGAAATCGCGTCGTAAATTTTGACACGTTATCGATCGACTGAAGGACGAATGTGTGAATTGAATTGCAGGATGAGGCTTGCATAAGAGAGCGTGACGGTACGGAGGGAGTCTGCGAAACGAAGCCCTGCCAGGAAGCCTCCAAGAGGATGCTCGCCTCCATGAAAACCGGCGTCGATCCTTGCAACGACTTTTATCAGTTCGCCTGCGGCAACTTCCGTGATCGAGAGCCCTACCAGCCCAGCTCCAGCTTTTCAATGCTTCAGACACAAGTTGATCATCAAATTGAGAGTGAGTACATGTAATCAATCGAATTTTTCCGTTTTCCACGTGACAAAAACTATTTTATACCAACCGTAATCAAGTTTTTGAGTTTTATCTAAAAGTTACAATCAAATTTGGATTTCAGTTGCGGATTTTTTTTCCATGTGAATTTTTCGACTAGGAAATTTTTCTCGTATAGTTTTCACGAATTCAGTGCTGATTCACTGGTGAAAAACACTTTTACATACGATTTTCCGAATCCACCTGAATTTCCAATTTTCTTCAAGTGTTTTATTATAAAAAGTGAAAGTAAAATCCGAATTTTGAGTGCCAAAAAAGTTTCCCATATGATTTTCCGAATCCATCTAAATTTCCAATTTTCTTTGAGTGCTTTACTATTAAAAGTGAGAGTAAAATCTGAAATTCCAGTTTCAGAAGTGTTTTCCACGTGCACTTTTCAGCTAGGGAATGTTTCTCCTATAGTTTTCGCGAATTCAGCGTTTATTCATTGGTGAAAAACCATTTTCTCACCTCGATTTTATGAACTCCTAGCGAATTAACCAATCTCTCTACCAAATCCAGTGCACACCATGGAGCACTCCTCGAAATTCCTTCCAATTGGCCAACGGTCTCGTTTTTAATTAAATTTGAGAAGCGAGTATTTTTATAATCAAGCTCAATGGTGTTTTCGAGTAGCCCGTCTGTACAGACCTACACCTTATATATACCTTAAGATCCGGCTATTTTGCCGTTAATCTTGGGCTGATGTAATAGCCGAGAGGATTTCCGAGGAAAAAGCTCTCAAAAGAGCTCACAGTAACGAGCCTTTCATTCTCACATTTGCACTTTCCGTCTTTGTCCGGAATAACTGATTCCACCTCCCATTTCTTTCCTCATGGTCTTTTTGTTTCACCGAGAATCCATTACCCTCCTCCTTTCCAACAAAGTGAAAATATTGTGAAGCTCGGGGTTCAGATCTCGACGTCGAGACTTTCTCCCTCGAGAAGCTAGTTAGGGTTGCCCAGACGAGCCTCGATCCTCGTTAATTACACGAGTTTTCGTTGCCGTTGAAAACTGGTGATCCAACATTCCGTTCGGTGACACTTTGGCCGTTCACTCTTGAAATAATCATAATATTCCCGTGGTCTAAGTCGAGAAGCGATGATCGATCTCTTCTCTCAGTTTGCGATGAGTTTCTTTGGCTTTTGGTCGCTTCTAGACCACATTAATGATTTTCCAACGTGTCTGGCGATTTGGAAGCGAAAAAGGGAAATGAAGATGAGGGATTTTGGTTCTATGGTTGGTGCTGTCCATCAATTCACCCATTGGACAAGGCTAAACCGAATTTCCTGGTCTCCCGGGTATCGGAGGTGATTTTGTACCTATATATTTAAGTTCAAAGTCAATTCAACGCCATTTTGCAGGTTATTAGCTTCGGAAACATCGATGTGACGTTTACTATGATGGAGTAATCAAAAGAGCTCCAAATGAGAGGCTGTCCACTATTTATTTTAACGTCAAATCAAGTTCACCGACTTTATAAGTGGTTTCATTGATTTTTGTTTCGAACAGCTTTATTTTTCATTTGAATGCTACAGGGTTAAAACATTAGGCTGACAATTGGTCGTCAATGGCTGGAGAATTGGCAATATTATCTGGGAGTTGAAATGCGTGTTCCTGGCTCGTAGAGCACATATCGATTTTTCCTGAAAAAGGAAAAACAATAGCTAACATGATGTTTTGATGTCTCTGTTTGATAAGGCTGAAAATAGGCTGCTAGACTGCGTAGTTTGATATGGCGATGTGTATCTCCTGGCCCTGTTATGTGTTCTCCTTGTCGTCAAAGAGAAAAGCTTGAGGGGAAAGCTCTGGGAGCTGGTAAAACACACACACACACACGTCTTTCCTATCGGGCCTTCCGACGTCAGTCTTATCAAGACGACAATATACTGTGAATATATAGCACAGTGAAAACGAGGACAACTAGATGGACTGCACATTGTTTAGGATGCTGAGCGAGAAGAGGAAAAACTAATAAAATTTTCTGATGTTAATCATCTACGAATAACTATGCGCAAATGCCTTGACCATTTGTCAGCAAACATGATGTTTGGGTTCGCTGAATATTTTGACGGGTATTGATCTAGTTGTCTAAGTTTATTTCGGCTTTTTGAGGTTTTCAAAGCAAGTTTCGCTGTTTCAGAACAATTTTGTCTCTTAGGTCTAGTCAGGCAACTTTATTGTTGGTTTTTTTTAGGCTGATGCAGATTAGCTTTGTATTTTCACTCTTGAGATATTTCACTCATTGTCCAGCCCTTCCGGTTTGTCCAGGCTCATCGAGGTAAATTTTCCCTTCTCACATAAGTATCAAGGACACAATCTCTAGAATTGCCATAATCCATCGGAATCCGAATGCAAAAAATGTTCCAAATGTTTCCAAATGGTTTAAAAGGAACTGTGAAAACTCAAAGTACCCAACGAAAAAAAAGAGTAAAAGTAAGAGTTGTGGAAGAGTAAAAGTGAAACAACGTGACCGTCCAGTCGTCCAAGGTTTTCCCAACAATGAACATGATCAAGTCGAGTCACTCTTACGCCAATTCAGACATTGTCCAGGTACTTGTTCCCTTTCCAGGCCCATCCATCCAAATTTCGCTCTCCCCCACAAGTGTGAAGTACACAAACTCTGTAACTCACGCAACGTAACGAACTCCGAATGCAAAAAATGCTCGAAACGAAGGTAACTACAAGAAAATGAGATGTGAACTGGAAAAAGGTCGAAGTACCCAACGAAAAAAGAGTTGTAGGAGATCGAGAGTAGAACAAAGTGTCCGTTCAGTCGTCGAGGGTTTTCCCAACAAGGAAGACGATCAAGTCGAGGCACTCGCACGTACCAAACAAACTCGAAGAATGAAAACGTTGGACGTTCGTTGAGGGAAACGGTTCGGGAGGCGTCTCGCTTCTGGTGCACCACTGTCAGCCCAGTTCAGTCGTTGGCACGAGGTCGAAAACTACCCTCAGCTCCTCCCACTGTCCACCGAAAGACGCAGATACGGAAGAGGGAAAGCCCGAAAGTTGGCGCCAGTTACTTTGACTTTTTTTATCGTGTCTGGCTCTCTCACCGAGAAGTGGACTTGGCCGCGTGGCCGACCGGAGCAGTTTCGGCACGGGAATCTCAGGGAAATGGACTTTCCTTTCGCAAGGAGCGTGTGTCACAGCTACCACGAATTCAATCTGTCGCATGTGTGCCAGAGGAATGACTTTGCCTCTTTTTCAACCGCTGCTGTAAAATCGTGAACTGTCACAGTTTACTTTTCCAACAACGCTTTAATTCTCTGGACCACCGAGACAATTACTGCTGGTAACTGACGTCTTTTTCCCCCACAGGAAGCTTTTTATTTTTTTAAAGAAAAAAATGTGTCTGATGACCGAAAATGGTTTAGAACGTCAAAAATAATTATTTCGAAAATTTGAATTGAATTTTTTAAACTTTTATGACTCCGCGAATTTTTCGAAAAATGTTTTTCGAACTAAAACAAAACTAGCCAAACCTTGCAAATTGCTTTTTCAATATTTGTTTTGCTCTTACAAAGCAAAATCGTTTAACAAACTTCTGAAAAGCGAAAAATGATGAGGGAGCAATGTGCAAGATTCTACTGTGCAATCTTCTTTTAATCCTGACGTGCCCGTTATTTTTGGCCAGTCGCGAGAGTTTTCTTGTCACTTTGCCAGAAAATGGTAAAGAAGCAATTGGATAGGATACAATGGTAATGGGTCTGTCAGAGCCAAAGAAAACCGTAGATAAATAGATTTTATGGGCTTTGTCAAAACTGACTTTTCTACTGCAAACCCACGAGGATTTTTTGTTTGTATTTCAGAATTTCAGGTGGGAATAATTTCAATTAAATTCATTACTTTTTTGCTATTATTATTGTCTCATGGAAAATGTTCAAATTATTATTATTATTAGTCTCTCTAATGGACAGATAACAAATTTTTTTTAAACATTTTTTGTCATAGCAAAAAACCGTTTTTATCCACTAATTTTGTTCGATAAATATAATTTGTAGATATCGGCGTAAAACACAACTTTTTCATTTAACTTCCATGACTTTATGTTAACGGTGACATAAATACCAAATTTTTTTTTAAATTTCCTGCTGTGTCTTATAATTACTCATAAGACTTAAAAATAAATATTTTTTTTATCTAATTTTTTTATTCTTAATTGAAAATGATACTGTCACTGTACAAGTTGAGAAGTTGTTGGAGCGTCTCTGGGGATCGATTTTATTTTGCGCCAAAATGCGACGGAGGAGTGAGGATAATACAGCGACTTGGGTAACTGCCTCAAGAACAAGAAGAGACTCCGCAGCGACTTCGAGACGTGAGCGTTTCAATAAAGTTTGAGAAAGAAGTTTAAAAGCAGATCCATCTACGAGGGGCACATGTACAATAAGAGTGGCTGAAAAATCCTATAAAAAAACTTGATTCCAAAGTCCGTTTCCGCTTCAATGCTCTCAAAGTTTTTCAATAGATCTGGGGGGAGGGATGAAATGAATGCTTTTTTCGACGCATTTCCACTGCAATAGTAAGGTGCCATTTCATCGCAATTTCCGCTGCTTACAATTGTGGAAAAATTGTTATGGAAATTTTAACGAATTATTACAATATCCAAAATCACAAAAATTTTCATTTGGACATAATTTTTTTAAAATTTGTCCATTTATTCTTCGAGTATCAATATCACGAATATTATTTTGATACTTTACATTTATTACATCACGTTTTAAAAAATTATGGGAATAATTATGGGAAAGGATATGCAAAAATTGGTTAATTTTCACTCCTCGACTTTTTTTTTCTACTTCTACCTTAAGAAACATTTTTAAGCTTGATTCAAAGTGAAGAAAATGAGCACAAGTCAGAGTCGTAATTTAATCCTTTTCGAAAATTATAGTCATTTTAGCGAAATCTGGAATCATTTGACAGTATTTGTTTTTTTTCTGTTTTGTCACTGATTACAATTTTCATTAACTTTTGCGTTCCTTTATATTTTATACTTTATTTTTAATAAAATTTCGCGTCTTCGACATAGAAATAAAAAATCCTATGAAAAAAATTTTGCATCTTCGACGACGAATTAAAAAATGCTATAAAAAAAATGTCGCGTCTTCGACATCGAATTAATGAGCCGGTGCATAGAAGAGAACTAATCTCTAAAGACTTACATGCCTCCGATGATTAGTGATTGAGAAGCAGCTCGAGCTATTAATCGAGTGGCGTCAAGGTAATTCGAAGGAGGGAAGGGCTTTATTCCGAAGCCTTAGACTTGAGCGTGTAGCAGCTTTGATTTTACGTAAAGAAGGAAAGTGTGCCTGAATAATCGGAGCTTTGAGAGCAAACTTGATTAATCCTCCGTCGTAAATCGTCGAGAGGGTCAAGTTCGTTCGTTCTAAGCTTCCTGACGTCAGTAAACACGCGTTTAGCACCAATTGAATCAATCTTCTTGTTTATTAGTTTAATACTTCAGCTCAACTTGTCACAAGAAACTTTCGTTAGCTTCTATTGAAAAAAAAAAAGAAGGACTAACTCTCATTGAATTAAACGTCTTATTAAGCATTTGAATCTTTCCCGCCAAATTTTCAGAATAAAGTTTCAACAAAATGGTGTTCACCCATTGCATTCATCTCCTGCTTTAATTGCATCAAAGTTTCCAATCAACTTTTTTCGATTTTTTTAAGTTTCAGGTTTTATGGAAGAGACAGTATTTTGTATATACAAAAGTTTATGCAAAAAGTCATAGAGTTTCGGTTAAAGTGTGAAACGATCGGCGAAGGTTTCGTGTTAGTGCCGTAAAACATAGTTAGTTACGAGCCACGACGGCTATAATTATTTATTTTAGCTTGTTTAACGTGGCAGTAAACTGTTCGTGAGCCGCGGTTGTAAGGCCGAGGTCAAGGTTGTGCGTATATTACTTGGACATACTTAGAAGTATAGAATTGCAAACACTCCACACGCAGGAAAATCGCAAATTGCATTTGGAAAATTTAGGAATTTCTATGATCGATTTGTTAGCCCACCAAATTTAACCGGTTGGAGTCTAAGTACCCAATTCTTACTTTTTCTGTTCTTTGCGGATGTAATTTTTATGTATGTACCAAAAGGTCTTTGAGTACTCATGCACTTGTAACCAGTACTCGTGTACCAAGAGTACTTAGCCTATTTTCTACTTTGTACTTGACGTACTTTTTGGTACTTTGCTCATTTGCTTTGCATATTGCTTATTAAATTTTTCAATTTCCGGCCATTCAAAAGTTTATTCGCAGTCTGGGAAATTTTCCATGCTGCGTATGTAGTTTTAAACGCATGACTTTGGAAAACTGTGTGAGGCCACAAGTGCAAGTTTTCGATGAAGTACCAAAAGGTATTCGAGCACTCATATACTTGTAACGAGTCCTCGTGTACCAAGAGTACTTATTTTGTAACTCAAGTAAGTACGTATTTTGTACTTTGCATTTGACGAACTTTTCGGTACTTTGCTCAGCTCTGGACATGAATGAAGGCAATTAGAACGAAGTGAATGCACATTTTCCAGATATATTGACAGATGCAGGTGCTCTCAATATTATTATATACTTCAATTTCCGGTCATTCGAAAAGTTGGTTCCCAGTCTGGGAAATTTTCCATGCTGCGTATGTAGTTTTAAACGCATGACTTTGGAAAACTGTGCGAGGCCACAATTACGAGTTTTCTTTGAAGTACCAAAAGGTATTCGAGCACTCATATACTTGTAACGAGTCCTCGTGTACCAAGAGTACTTATTTTGTAACTCAAGTAAGTACGTATTTTGTACTTTGCATTTTACGAACTTTTCGGTACTTTGCTCAGCTCTGGATATGAATGAAGGCAATTAGAACCAAGTAAATGCACATTTTCCAGATATATCGACAGATGCAGGTGCTCTCAATATTATTATATATTTCAATATTCGGTCATTCGAAAAGTTGGTTCCCAGTCTGGGAAACTTTTCAAGTGCTATCTGCAGTGATGCTCAGATTTTAACAGAATCATATCCCCCCCCCCTCCCCTCATTGCTGAAGCTGCAGTAGCGCAAGAAACAGGTAAGTGCTCAGGCTCTTGACGATTTCTCATTCCGTTTCATACTGTGCCACTAGACTTTTCTCGTGTACTCTACGATTTTTTTTTTTCTCTCTTTGCTCTACACTTTTCTCTTGCATGTCTCACGGCTGTTTTTTACTCTCTTTTCGTTTGTTTCTGCCGTGGAGAGTCACGTCAAGACCAAAAACCACGAGGCCCTCTTCGACACAGCTTCTTTCGGTTTTTCCTTTATTTCTTCTTCTTCTTCTTCTTTTTTCTTCACCACTTCCGGCTTGCCTGCGGTAGCGCAGTTACCGTTCTCCTAACCCTGCTACTTGGTCTACCAAATCCATGAGCTTTTTCGCGTGCACGAGGATGAAAGCTACCAGAAAAAGACCGAGTCGTCGACCGAGAAACGAGAAGCGAAGAAGGAAGAAGAAATGGCGGTGTGGCCAAAGTATTCGTGCATGTACATTGGACATTCTTCGCCAATTCAACCAACTTCCTTTCGCGAGGTTCGCAGACATTTTTCTTATTAGTTGCGAGATTTTATCGGCACTTCAAAATCGTTTCTGACCATTTTTTTGCTTACTTGTGGAGGAAGCTTTGTTTTTATGATTTTTTTTTTCTTGAGATGAGGTAATATTCAAAATGGTTCAAAAAATCGAGACAATTGGTTTAGAAAAAAGGTGTGTATGTGTGCGTGCAGATTTCCTTGTGAGCATAGTAATTATCGTAATTTTTAATGCATCCTCTTCGAATTTGGAATATCAAGAGAAAAAGTTTCTTTGGTGATTTTCGTCACTGAAATTGTATCCTTGAATTTTGATACTGTCTTTTCTTTGAATGATCTCTGACTTGATGACATGGAATTGAGGAAACGTTTTTCTGATCCAGTGAACCCTTTTTTCATTGGTTTCGAAGAAATCGTGTTCGAGACTCTAAAGCAAAATGTAACTGAGAAAATAATTTGTTGTTAATGAAATAGAAGCGCAGCAGCGAAAGAATAACATATATAAGCCGAGAAATGAATAAATAAATTGATAAAAATTGTCAAGTAATAGGAAACGAATGCTAAATTTTCATTGAATCAAAAATGGATTTTTAATTATTGGGGTGGAATCATTAAAAAAATAATAATAATAAAAAAAAGTTCAGTACTTTCACACACTCTAAAAGACTGGAAATTTTTATTCATAAAATCGTCAATTAAATTTAATGTGCAATTGTGATATAAAATTAGGTACTTTTGCAGTGAAATTACAGCAAATAAAAAAAAATCAGTACTTTCACTTTTAAATGACGGTTTCAACAAAAATGTTCACATAAATAATACATTTAGTATACCAGTTTATGAATACAAATGTCCATTAAATTCAAAGTAGATTTTTTTTTCCGTAGTGTTCTAAAAAGATAAAAAAAATAAAATAAAAAAATTCAGGGCTATGGAAAATTTGATCTGGAATGCCCCATACATGCGCACACTGTCGGGTTGCTTTTTCGTGCGTAAAGCCGTCAGCTATGTGCCTTTTTTCATTTCTAAAACCGTTCTGGAATATTTAACGTGACAAGTAAACCGAGTGTGTTTCTATTGTGGCTATAGAGAAAAGCGTAAAACGTGATCCTCGTTTACGTTTATAGTCTTCAGCAACCACTGAGCCGATACGCGGCCGCAGGCAGGCGCATGTTCTTCATGCCAGCGAACTTCAATAAAGATAGTTATTATTCACCGATGACCTAATGCTCCACTTGTTCGCACTTTGACTAATTCCCTTGTGTGTCTATTAATAGACACTTTCTATAGAAGTATCATTTATTATTACATGTTTTTATTCTCGGTATATATATTCATATATATAATACACATTTCGTTTTTAATTAACTTCAGCATAATCTCGACTCAGTATTTTGAAAACAGTAATTTTTTACCTTTAAAATAAAGTGCCCTATGCATTTAATTTAAGGGAAAAATATTTATTTTCGCTATTTTTCGTTTATAAGACGATACAAAATAATCGCAAATTCGCTGTAAATGCTATTTTTTTTTACCTTTTCAAAAAATGTTATTCCCGCCTTTAACTAAAGATAAGAAATATCTGAATGATGTGTAAGGATCTATAAGTATTCGGGATGATATAAAATGTCTTATTCATGATCATCCATTCTCCAAAACAGTAAAGAGAAAAGATAGGAATTCTATTGATTTTGACAGGACATCGAAAAATATACATTTTTTAAATTGAATAATCGAAAAAGTTTACAATGGGCAGAAAGTGCAACTTGGTAGTGTACACAATTAATTGCATTATTGATAAATGACTTGTATCAATTATATTTTTAGTGATCAAATTTACGAGGATTCGTTATATGGACAGAATGGTCACATGTCATAAAGAATGAGCACACGGTGGGTCAATAATTTGTTGGAGATCAGTCAATAATGGGAAATGGGTAGGCTCACAATGGGAATAGAACCGTCAATTATGGGGACAGGATGGGTCGATGGAATCCTGGAATTAATTATCGGAGTAGGATGGGTCAATTATGGGTTCAAAATTGGTCAATTACAAGGCCAGAATGGGTCAATTACGGGGACAGAGTCGTTCACTGACAGGATTAAGGGATTAATGATCGAATCAAGTGGATCAATAATGGGAACAGTTAATCGTCGAACCAAATTTACCAAGTTGTCAATAATAGTTTCAGGAGCTTCAAAGCCACGAAGTCTTTGGTCAGTTATCGATTGATTTTGGCATTGGGGATGTTCGATCTTCCAAACACCCTTAACAGTCTTGTGTCTTAAGTCAATTTTCGAGTCTTAAGGATCCAAGGATCGAGTGCTGTATGTACTTATACGTGAGGCTGTAACACAACGTACTTGCAGTGGTTACAGTTTGTATATATTGTATATATTGAATAGCTTCATGGGGGTGAAGTTACCCTAGCGGATGTCGATCCTCCACTACTACAATTCACTGGGGCAGACTAGTCGGGCAAACTCTAGCCAAGCAAACTTCGACGTGGATTAAGGACTTGCTGCAACTCGGCTCCTCTCTCTCTCTCTCTCTCTCTCGTTATCGATTCTAACTTGGGCCATACACGTGTCATAAGCTAAGCGGGGATATGATACATCGACCGTCGACTTCCGGTTATAACCCAGTGACAAATGTCCACATCTTCGCAAACATTAAACGCATACAAAAAAAAAAAACGCAATCGACCAAACGTTGAGATTCGAATAAATCTTTCGGCTGGAATTACACGCCAGAAAATAATACCTGAATCGCGTGACCATCTAACTCCGTGAATAAACAGATGATAAGTATTATCAATTTTTTTTTTTTTTTTTATGGGAAATTAATTCGTTGATTCAACTTTTTATCCCGTTATTGGGCTTATTATCATAATTATCTAAGTAAAATACAGTATAAATTGGGAGATAGAATAATAATAATTTTCTGTACATTATATAAATTATGCGACATTGACAATTGGCCATCGATCGAAGTCCTTCAGTTCTTCTTTTCTCTTTAAACTTTTTTTTTTTTCAGTTTCGGATTATTCATTTTTTATTCGTTCTAGTTGCTGGTAGGTTATTTATATATTTAAATGACGAATAGATCATTTTCGCTATAATATTAATAAATCTGGTTTCTCGGTGTAAATTGTTAAATCCTTGAAATTCAACGTCAGATTACTCGACTGAGTAAGAGATGTAAATCCGAGCATACGGCTGGTGGGAATTGAGATTGAACGAAAATGTTGAATAAATCATTTTAGTTAATATCGATAAAGCTGGTTTCTCGGTGTAAGTTGTTAAACCCTTGAATTCAACGTGAGATTACTCGACTGAGTAAGAGATATAAATCCGAGCATCCGGACGGTGGGAAGTAAGATCGATCAGAATGACGTCAACGTCGACGATTTTCGTGGGTGTAACTTTTTGTGCAATTTGTGCATTGAGTAAGAGATATAAATCCGAGCATCCGGACGGTGGGAAGTAAGATCGATCAGAATGACGTCGAAATCGACGATTTTCGTGGGTGTAACTTTTTGTGCAATTTGTGCATTGAGTAAGAGATATAAATCCGAGCATCCGGACGGTGGGAATTAAGATCGATCAGAATGACGTCAAAATCGACGATTTTCGTGGGTGTAACTTTTTGTGCAATTAAATATTTTCATCTAGTTCAATAATTAAATGTCCACCAGATAATTTTAGCTAATGTCGATAAACCTGGACTCTCGGTGTAAATTGTTAAACCCTTGCATTCAACGTGAGATTACTCGATTGAGTAAGAGATATAAATCCAAGCATCCGGACGGTGGGAATTAAGATCGATCAGAATGACGTCAAAATCGACGATTTTCGTGGGTGTAACTTTTTGTGCAATTAAATATTTTCATCTAGTTCAATAATTAAATGTCCACCAGATAATTTTAGCTAATGTCGATAAACCTGGATTCTCGGTGTAAATTGTTAAACCCTTGCATTCAACGTGAGATTACTCGATTGAGTAAGAGATATAAATCCAAGCATCCGGACGGTGGGAATTAAGATCGATCAGAGTGACGTCAAAATCGACGATTTTCGTGGGTGTAACTTTTTGTGCAATTAAATATTTTCATCTAGTTCAATAATTAAATGCCCAACAGATAATTTTAGCTAATATCGATAAACCTGGATTCTCGGTGTAAATTGTGGAATCCCTGAATTCAACGTGAGATTACTCGATTGAGTAAGAGATATAAATCCGAGCATACGAACGGTGGGAAGTAAGATCGATCAGAGCGATGTCAACGAAGCAGTAGTTCGCGTCTGAGCTTCTACCAATTTGCAGTTTGGCTTACGAAGCCCGTGTCTCTCGTTTGCCCCGTGAAACTCACTTTGACAAGAGAGATAGATTGTATCGATTCCTAATTTATAGTCGGGTTTACTCATGGTACCAACCATTAGCCCAGTTTGCTCTATACTTGGCTTCGCTATTGCCAAGTATTTTCGGCATCAGCGCGTTAAAATGTTTGATGTTGCACTATATAACACAGTATATATGGCATTCGCGGTAACACGAATTTAACGGGGTTTTCGCAGTGTTGAAACGTCTGTCAAGTGTCACACGTTAAAACGCGCGTCAATCAATCGAGCCTCGAACGACGAGAGTGTTTGATTGAAACAAAATTAAACGGAACTCCCATCGCTCGATGCTCTAATGGACTTTTAAACAGATCGATCCTCCCTCTTCCGCTCACTCAACAGCCCCACGGATTTTCACTTTATCGTGACAACCTGCCATTTTTATTATCAATCCCAGACACCGCGGTTTCATTTACATATTATTAACGATTTAATGACTCTTTAAATTCTCGCCGCGATTCATTTATCGATTGAGGCATTCAGTGACACTTTTATTTATTTATCTCTGTGATAATGTCGAAAATTGATGGAAAAATATCTTTATGAAGTATTGAGATATTTCGTGCTTTAATTAGGCGGCGGATTTATTTGATTTTTTTATAGAGGAGGTAAAGGTTTTTTGGTATTTGTATGAAAAAAGAGTAGAAAAGTCAGTACATCGATGCACCAGAAAGGATATATTTCGTATACCATAAAGAAAAATGATAATGTCGAAAGTTGATGGAAAAATATTTTTATGAAGTATTGAAATATTTCGTGCTTTAATTAGGCGGCGGATTTATTTTATTTTTTTATAGAGGAGGTAAAGGTTTTTTGGTATTTGTATGAAAAAAGAGTAGAAAATGAGTACATCGATGCAGCAGAAAGGATATATTTTGTATACCATAAAAAAAAATTATGGTTCAATAAATGATAATTAAAAAAATGATATAGTAACTCCCACTTATACTTGTTTTATTCGTAATTATTGAATATTCAAAATTTCGTATCAAGGTAAATACTCAAAATTCTCCACTATTACGAAAATAGATTTTGAGTATCAATAATTCCGAAATATCATTTTATGTAAAAACGTAATAAAAAAATAGTTATTTTCAAAAAATCTGCAATTTGTAAGCGATTGGCACTTTATTCATTTTTTTTCTCTCTTGTCAAAAATTTGGAAAAGTTAATTTGCGGTTATCGTGTTTCGCGGAAATGAGCTCTTGAAACGACGTCGTAAATTTCACTGAATATTTACGGGTAATAGTTGCTTGTTATCGTTAGTTTCACTTAGCATCCTGACAATATTGTTTATATTCTCCTCGCGATATTCTAATTGAATGAGGGAAACGAACGTCAACATCTTTGGGAGGAAAATAAGAGGGTTGAATATTATGAAATGGAAGTGGAGAGACGAGGTTCGCTGGGCTGCCAAGGAAGCCAGAGAAGACGGAGCCAAATAGTCTCGGAATCGTGCGGAAGGACGAACCAACACGGACATCGATTCCCGATTTATAGCATCGAGAGGTTTACCCATCGCTGCTCCCATTAGCCCAGTTTGGTCGAGGAGCTACCGACTACCATGATGGCCCGGGTTTCTGCTGAAGCGTCATTTCTCGATTGACATGATTTCGAGATTCTTCAAGACATTCAAAATCCAATAAACGCCAACTTTAAAAAAATATATTTTCATTCCATTAACGGATAAATGGGGCATGAAGAACCCTGGAAATTTCCATTAGTTTGGCTAACATACTCAATACAACTCTTATCCCATTCCATGTTCCATCGATTAATTTAATATTTTATTGGATTTCGTAATATGTTCAATCTCATGTTTCATCTGATCTCATATCTCACTCGATCCCATGTTTTATCCGCATTTTGTCCACCACATATTTCTATGGGATAGTCCAAACACATCGTGTCGTTTTTCGAATTATATGATTTCAAGATTCAACATCCAATGAACGCGAACTTGAAGTAGCCATGTTCATTCTATCATCTGATAAATGGAGCCTGAAAAACATGCTCAAGACAACCCTTATCCCATTCCATGTTCCATCGAATTCCATTATTCATCGGATCTCACAATCTCATGTTTCATCTGATCCCATTTTTTATTTGCATTTCTTCCACCACATATTTCTATGGGATAATCCACACAAATCACATCATTCCTCGAATGATATGATTTCATGATTCTTGAAGACATTCAACATCCAATGAACGCGAACTTAAAAAAGAAAACATTTCCATTCTATCAACGGATAAAGGGATCATGAAGAACCCTCGAAATTCCCATTAATTGGGTTAACATACTTATCCCATTTCATGTTCTGTCGGATTCCATACTTCAATGGATCTCACAATGTGTTCCAAATTTTTTTTTTATTCTGTCAGACGCAAAATTCGCACTTCATTGCTCTATGGAAACACTCGCGAATCCGTGAAAATATAACGCGAAACTAAATCGAATACAAATGGCAGAATAATGGGAACATCGAAATAGAATACAGCAGTAACAACAGTGAGAGAAATAGAGGTTTTGCTATCCGGAGAAAAATAAATCGTGAGGAGAATCTGAGAAGGTGCACCGAAAACTCGAAAGAGCGGTTCAATCTCACTATCGAAAGGGGTAGAAAACTCGTGTAACCGCACGAACCGTGCTACACTTACTATAAATAATTCACGTTAATCGATATATGCACACTACGGTCTGTCACGCACTTAGTTTCACGTAACATGAGCACAAGTACACACTCCGTAAAATATACCTGTGCATCGTGGAATAAAAAAATTGTGCACTCCACTTTTATCGGTAAATTTGCTTCACGATAAATCAATAAAAAATATGCATTCGCAATAATCGAATTGAAAATTTCGTTAAAAAAAGGGTTTTTATTTCTAAGACTGTACTATTGATTCGCTAGAAAATTATTATCCATTTCTCCAGAACAAATATTCGACGACACTTCATATCATTTTATTTGCAACTACGAATTTTTATTGTTTGTCGTAAAAATACTCATGGGTTCATCGTCTGCTTGATTTTTATAGCTTTATCCAATAAAATCTTGGTGAAGATTTCTTTTGGTAAATATGCGCTTAATCACACCATTTGAAACGCATTTTTGTGATTTTTTGTCCTGTTGTTTTAACTTTAAATGGAAAACGTACATTTTTGGAGACTTTTTTTACTTGTAACCCTTTTTTTTAAATCAGTGTTGGTTGTAATATAAAAATTGGAAAAAAAAGCTTAAAAATCCTTTGTCACATTTGAACATTTTTAAGCCTTGACCAAAAGTCACTTCGTCTGCTTCCATTTAAAAAAAAATGATTTAAAATATATATATATATATATATATATATATACTCACACATACAGACATTTTATCCAAACCATTATCTCGACGTTTTGGACCATTTTGAGTGTTCTCACATGAAAAACTCGAAAAAAAAAAAAAAAATCCTCAAAATTTCAGAGCAAATACTAAAATTAAATCTGCCTTCGTTTCAGAATTAAGAGTGAGGCTCAGGTGGAATTGCTGCAAACAGCCTCATATATTAAAGGAACATATACAGATGTTCTGACATTTGCAACCAGACCCATGGTCGACCTTCGTACCCTTTCCATACCTATTTATTCTCCAACTGTAATGCATACAGCTGGTATAAATTTTTTTACGTCTCCTCACATATATACCGATACATTATGGAGGTATTGACTGCAGACTATTTTGCATGGGCGATGTACAAAGAAGTTATTCTATATCTATAGATGAGCCTGGGATATATCGTCGGGAATATAAGTTACTGGCAATGGATACGAGAAAAATTTTGTATTCCATGCATGGACTCTGTCATACCCCGCTCCTCTTCCGCAATTTTTTTTTTTCTTCTTTCACTCTTCACTATTCCCGGATTCCCTGGCGAGAAAGTCGATCATTCTCTCTCCTCTTTCTTCTCGCGAAAAAAGGTGGAGACGCTGAAAGGTTCCGAACCTTCAGGACGGAAACTCCGAGTGCCGCATGAGTTTTCTTTTCGTGCTTGCCGCTTGACGACTCTACTTTCACTGGCTAGTAGTATTGGCACTGTTGGGTCAGACATTGTCCGTGTGGACGTTCAGGTCAGCCGATCGACGTAATACCAACGTCATTGAAGTTCCATTTTCTACTGTTGGCTATAACAATGAGCCTTAAATACGGAAATTAAGGGTACCAAAAAAAAATCATCAGGGGGTTGAACAGAAAGTAATGATTTGTTATGTATCATTATTATTACATAGTTATTGATATTTTTTAATGAATAAATTCAAGTCGAATCTGTAAATTCATGGTAAGGAAAGTGGAATGTGAGAATATATTGTAGTTAAGCAGTAAAAAGTTTTGGAATCAACAATACCGTAATTGATAAGTTCAAGGAATTCGATTTTTTTTGCATGGAGAAATATTTTTTGCGCTCCTATAAAGGAAGTTTTGCTTTTGTGAAATAAGTTTTGGTTGTTTTAGTTTTGGGAATTTACAAATTCGATTTCCAATCGGAAAATGAACGGCAATTTTTTTTTCTCGAAGATATCGAATTTCCTTAAATATCTTCATTATGGTTTTCAAGTCAGTTATTCTTTGTAGAGGAAGCTTTATTCTCATAAAATTTTATCAAATTATTAAAATATTATATATTCATAAATATTCGTCACGATCTGTGTAGAGATTTTCACGAAATTATTGTTATTGTTATTCCTATTGATTTATTGGACTTTCTATTTTTATGTTTTAATAGATAATGAGAAAGTGAATTTGTAAGGTTTTTATTTCGCAACAGTAGTTTTTCAGGGAGATAGTAAAAAGAAAGCGGTGGACAGTACGATTGAAGTTTCGGTAAGATTTCTCTGAATTTTTTCATGCGACGAAAGAGACTTTAAGGAAAAGGAGAAGTTTTGTTTGCTGCATATACATAGATATACGCATCGACGTTGCCTGTAAGCAGCTTTTGCCTTTGGTTGTGTTGAATCGGAACTTGGGCTTCGGCTTCGTAGGCAAAGGTGTTCCGCGACAGTAAATATTCTGTGCAAGCGGAGGATACTACCCAGAACGTCAAAGAAGTTCGACTGTGGGTAGAAATTCAATTCCGGTCCTCGTGAATCTGCGGAAATGCGAAGGCAGTCGCGATAAGACCAGACGCAAGAATAAGGAAGGTGAATAGCACAACTTATTCAGTTTCTTCATGTTTCCGGTCACGGGCTATGGTAGATCTTCCGGATCTAGAGTCCTCCAAATATTGGGTATCTTTAAAAAAAAAAAATCATCTAAAGCTGTAAAGCTGCCCAAAAAGCTCTGTTATTTCGAAACTCAAACATTTTGGTAAAAATTTGACGTACCTGAAAAGTTTTTGAAGCGCTGGTGTGTTAAGAATGTTATACTGAATTTGTAGCACGATAAAAAAAAAGTTTAAGGACGTTTGATTTTATTAGATATTGAATTTGTTGCCTGTTGTATTTGAAATTCCTGTTAACCAGTTTCATGTAGAAAAAAAACGACAGTATTTTAGTCGATAATGGAGAGGAAAATCATATTTTGTTTATTGAATGACGTTTTATCGCACTAGTATCGTAAAGTACTGTTACGAGACTAGTGCGATAAAAACGTTTTCTGACAAGTGTGAGTTTGTAAACCGAGCCAAGAGCGAATGTTACAATCTCACGAGATGAGAAAAAGTTTCTCGCACGAGTTTCGCGTACAACTTTATGCCACTAGTGCGAGAAGTGCGACTTCACGCACACTTCGCGTCACGTGTGAGAAACGCGACTTCTCGCACTCTTCGCTTCACGTGCGAGAAACGCGACTTCTCACCCGGAGTAGCATAAACTAAAACGACTATACACCCACGATAACGTTTCTTGTTAAAAATAAATAAGTAACGCGACGATTGTTTATTTCCTGTTCTAGAGATGCTTGCGAACGAAACGGGCAAGATGACCGGTGTGTTCGAGAAACTCGGCCTTTTCCACGAGAGTTGCCTTCGTTTCAAGGACAAAGAAGTCGACTTCGCACCGGGTAAGCTGAAATATCGCTCATTTCCTCCCCCTCCCCTCGCCCCTTCCCATCCCCGATTCCTTGCCTCTTCACCAATGATAAGAGCATGCACCAGTAGGTACATATTAAAGTACGTGCGCCATCTATATACAACTCATCATCATTGGAACACGACCAGAAACCGACACAAACATGAGAGACCCTATCACCAACGAGAAAACACAAAAGAGCGCCTCTATACAGCGAGCGTAGCCGACAGTTCCTATACGGAACTATCAGCACAGTGGCGCGTACTTAGTAGCGGCGTCAGAACCGGCGTCGTAGGTGGAGTCAGCCCCGGCAGAGGGGATCGCTGCTTGCAGAACGAATATTACACCGGCCGTGACGTTCGCAGTGTTCGAATATAAGGAGAGAGAGAGAGAGAGAGATGACGAGGGGGTGGTAAAGGGGGTGAAAAGGGGGGTAAGGGTCGATCGATTGCCCACTCTGCACGTCGATATCCAGATTTACAGAGGTACCAGAAATTCCGTGTCAATTAGACTACCAAAACAAAATGGGCTTTTTGGTTTCCTGTAACCAGTTGTTAAACAATTTTTTATTGCACTAATCATTTGTTAACTAATTTTCAAACTTATTCCACCATTTTGGAAATGTATGAACACTGTATTAAAAAAAGTAGAAAAATTTATTAGATTATCAAACACACTTGTGAATAATTTATTAATTAAATAAATTGTTCGTTGGTTTTTGGATTCCATCATATTATGAAATGTATAAGTATGTTTCGAAAAAAAAAAAAAAAATAGAAAAAGAATATTGCGTTATTAAGGGCAGTTGTGCGATGATGTAATTAGAATTTGTGCTTTGGTCCATTTGACATGGAATGGCCCATCGATGATTCGGTGCCCGGGCCGTGTACGGTTGCCCCGTGTGCCTACATAGAAAGCGGTAAAAATATAGTTAAAAAAGGGATACACTGAAAGAGCCGCGTGGCGCGACTAGCAGGAGGCGCAGCAGTTGGGTCGCCAGGGGGTGGTAAGGGGGGGGGGGGTGTGGGTTGGGGTTAAAAGAAAGCGAAAAAAAGAACGCCGCCGGGGACTAAAAAAGACGTCGGCCGCGTCGGTGTCGGTGTCGGGGCAAGGGTGAAAAACAGCCGGTTGTGGATGAAGCTGTGCCCCACCCCCTCTCCCCCCACTCCTTTTACCGGTATTTCCAGCCGTGTAACCTCGACATTATTCCGTTCGCGGGTGCTAACGAGGCTGTTTTTAGCGAAACCCGGACGCGTTCAGTCGGTAGGCAGGCGAACGAGTGCAGGCTCAACTCAACATCGGTTGTATATATGTATATATATGTATATATTGTGAGTGTATCGGTTATATACGCAAATGCCTGAAGGGGTGCGGGTCGGTGGACCGTGTATGTTTTGAGTGGGGCAATACCGGTCACGCGGTCCTCGTTTACCCGATCCCTCAATTTTATATTGCGGACCAGAGGCACCGATACTTTATAGAGGGATGGGCTTTATTTGCGAGCGTGTGCAATATGGTATATGGATCGGTTATGTCGGCTGTAATGGGTATCGGTGTAATGCGGAGACATGTACTCTGAATGCTTGGATCATGTTCCGGTGGATAGAATTATATCTTTATCGGTTTTGATGGGATCCGATTACATGCCGATCGGTTTCCATCAGATCCGATTCCACCATAATTGGTTCCTCCGGACACTGATTACATCCTGGTTGGATGCGATGGGATCCGATTACATCTTGCTCGCTTCAACGGGATCCGATTACATCCTGGTCGGATGTGATACAACCGGACTCTGTCGGTTATAATCGGTTTCGATGGGATCCGATTACATCTTGATCGGATGTGATACAACCCGACCCTGTCGGTTATAATCGGTTTTTATGGGATCCGATTACATCTTGATCGGATGTGATACAACCGGACTCTGTCGGTTATAATCGGTTTCGATGGGATCCGATTACATCTTGATCGGATGTGATACAACCCGACTCTGTCGGTTATAATCGGTTTCGATGGGATCCGATTACATCTTGATCGGATGTGATACAACCCGACCCTGTCGGTTATAATCGGTTTTGATGGGATCCGATTATATCTTGATCGGCCACCATGGGATTCGATTTCATTATAATCGGTTTTCATGGGATCCGATTACATCCTCATCGGATACCATGGGATTCGATTACATTCCGATCGGTTTCGATGATATCCGATTTCATCCGAATCCGTTTCCATCAGATCCGATTACATCTTCGTTTTCGATAAAATCATATTCGATCCTGATAATTTTTAATACCGATTGACGAGTTTCCGCTACCTTCTCACGTGACCTGTTAGGATCCCGATCGGTTTCGGTAAAATTTCATAAAATCTCGACATTTCAACACAGAACCTAATATTTCCAAGCTGACTCTTTGGTCAACAAGATTTTCCGCAAGCTAATCCCATCGTGAAGGCTTTCGTGGGCGTAAGTGATGTTGACCATTTCATGGAACATCCACATTACCACCTACGGTTGCGATCCAACAGATCCTACAAACCGACACCATACATGTGAAATAAAATGTAGTCAGTACAGATATATTTCAGCATTGCGCATTGAGGGTACCAGGCACTATGTATGTAAACATTTATACGGTCATAGGGGGCGGGGGGCAGAAAAGGAGACTGGAGAACAGCTAGACACCAATGCATGAACCCAACGCGGATTTCATTCATATATGCATACGTTCCGTATGTTTCCTCGCATTTGATTTTCGTCCAACCCTGTCAGCTCTGTGTTCTCCACTTTTATCTTTCTTTCTCAACCTGGCTCAACCTTCTGACTGCTCGGTCCGCATCTACATCTCCCTCTTCTCCTTTTTCTCGTGACATTTCCTCTGTGTCCTTTTGTTTTATCACTGCGGCAAATGAATATAGAACGTCCTCGGCCTACCTAGTATACAACTCGTGCACTTTGGTGCATATGTACTTGTACGTACGTACATATGTACGTGTATTGGCAACGAACTGGCTGGTCAGCAGCAACCGATAGTTTCGATTATTCATGAGATAAAATCCCCGAAGCATCTGTGAACCCCCGAAGGCTTATTCAACCATTCCTCTCGCTTCTGCAGTTCAGAAACAGGCGTTCTTCCTATGGATCAAAGTGAAATTCCATGTCAATTGGAATATTTTCGAAATTGGCCTTTTTTTGGTTCTTTGTTGTTAGTTTTTTGGTAATTTTAATTTTTAGAAAAATGAAATTGGGTTTATAATTTGTTTATTAATTTTGTTAATATTATCGTATTGGGAAATGAACTAATATTTTATTTTTGAAATATTATATTGTGAAAAAGTGGATACACCAAAAATTTACTTATTTGAAAAATATGCAATTGATTTAAATTGATTGATTGAATAAAGTGGTCTTTTGATTTTGTCGGTTTTATTAGTTATATACGCTTAACCGCAGTGATTTCTACGGAACAGATGAAATATTCATAGTAACTTGGTATGTGCGCCAATAATTCTTGGAAGTTTGTGCTTCATCGACTGTTTAAGGAATTTTCAATTTTGAAAAGGGTTGGCAAAGGTCTTGGAATCGGGCACCGGAAACAATTTGATATGCTGTATCTTCCCTTTGCCCAAAATACGGACATTAAACAAATTACAAAATTTCGAAATTTTCAATCGATCACATTTTGCTTTCCAATTTACTCATTGTCAATTTCCTTTCTTGTTAATAACGTTATTAAATCATTATAACGTAAGATCCATGTTTTCAGCACCTTCTAAATGGTTGATTTTTTTTTTCAGATTTTCAGATCGCACTAAACCACAAAATGCCTTTCGTGCAGCCTTAACGCAGTCATAAAAATCATTATTACGCAAGGTTAATATTTTCAACCCCCGTTCAAATAATTGATTTTTTTTCGGAACATTATTCCATCGAAATTTTCTCAATTCTGTCCGAATCTCAACCCCGGATCGTACTAAACCACAAAATGCCTTTCGAGCAGCCTTAACGCGGTCATAAAAATCATTATTACGCAAGGTTAATACATTTAACCCCTTCCAAATAATTGATTTCCTTTCAGATTCTCTCGACTCTCTCTGAACCTCAACTCCGTGTCTAAACCAGAAAAGGGTTGGGCGTTAAGGCTGCTCCAAAGTCATTTCGCCGAGAGTCCGCGTATAATGAAGCCGATTTTTCCTCGGTCGAAATATTTCGAAATGACTCGAGCCGTGGGCGATTCGTCCTTGGAAGTTGCTCCTTTGTCTCGCATTTGCGGAAATTTTCATTTCCGAAAGGAGTGGCAAAGCCTGTGCGGGTATAGTGCACCGGAAGTGCGCGTGATGGAGAAGGTTTGCGATGGTTAACAGCCGAGCTACGTCAGTGGTTTTATGTCCCAAGTGAAGGGACGGCAAAGGGTGTGGGCTACGGGAAGAGCACGACGACGTCACTGACGTCTCCGTGGCTCAAATGCTCCGCGTGGTTTCCGCTAACATAACCGGAAATAGAATGACTAATAGAGAGGCCGACGTAATTCACGTAAAACTTTTGGAGAAATTCATTGCTGAAGACGTTCGCCGGAGAGCCGATAAAATATTGCACGAACCCGCGAGTTTTTTGACACTTGCCGAGGGCAAAAATCTCCATTAGATTAATCGGTTTAAATACTTCCGGCTCCTCTCAACATCGTTATCTCAATTGACCTACAAAACTTTAACTGCCTCGTCACGCTAAACTTTATATCCGCCATTTGGAAATTCTTGCCCTCTCAACGACTCTTCATTCTTGTTCTTTACGGAGCACATGATTGGGAGGGTGTTCGTGCTAAACGTACCCGTAGCAAAACGTGCCGGTTTTTGCTGATGGCTCTCTGATGTCGAAAGCGGGATTTCGTAGTTTGCGACATGCTCCGCAATACAATTCAGACTAGCGATCAGCCCGGGGTCTTGTGGCACAGTCGTCGAAAGCGATATTTCGAAGAGTCACTTTGGTTCGGATTTTTTTGTACGGTTGGACGTCACATGGGGAAAAAAATAGGGAACGTATACTTATTGTCGCACTAAGGAGACCTAATCACCTCAAAAATAAAGTATTGACGATTAATTTTGTGTTAAAAGATCTAACGTTTAAATCTCATTGAGAATGTGACTGGCATTATAATTTTGTAATTTTTGTTAAGACATACAGTGCATCGGAATGGCGTGAGGTGAAAGGTAATATTTTTTTCTCATCGCAGCTTTTTAAACAAAGGAGACAATCACTGAAAAAAAAATCATAAAAAATGAAGTATTGATGATAAATCACATACCTAATATTGTAATTCTGCTATTTTGTAAAGACATACAGTGCATCGAATGGTGTGAACATTTTTTTACTCGTCGCAGCTCTCAGACCGAACCGATGAACAATTTTACTGTTCAATGGCTTATTTCATCTGTCAAAGAGTATATTTTGCTACGAGTGACTCACAATCGTTAAATACCTGTGGGAATCTCGCGCTGTTGCCATTATTTTTCAATTGTTATTGATACGTAAATTGAAAATTAATAAAACAATTACGCTAAATAGTTCAAAATTGATAAACTTTATTAAAATTGAATAACAGCTCCAAGTACGAAATTTATAAATTTTATATTTCCAAGTACATTAAATTTACAGCATTTGTTAAACAGTCTATTCTAAATAATAGAATGGAAATCTGAGTATCTTTTTTTTTTTCGTATTACATTATATTACATTTCCTGTGCCATTATGCCCCGGCCTCCCCATAAAATCGTCTCGCGTGAAGAAAACAAAATTGCTGGAAAGTGAAAAGCGCCACGAGAATAGTAGATTGTAGGGGCTAAAAATCGTAAACATAAAAAAGGAGCTCTATAGACACGCAGTGACAATGGGAACAACAAAACAAAGCGGGTGGTAGAGAAAGAGGAGCGGTTGTCGAGAGAAGAAGCGAGTAGTCGCTTTACGCGGCTCTCCCATATATATATATACGTATATTCCGGGTTAGATGAGACTGCGGGCGATCAAAGTGCGATTCACAGAAAGACGATAGTGTGGCAAATGAAAGAAAAAGTATAAAGACATCGTGGACTTGCCGCTGAAACGTGGAAATAGCGACGACAATTTCATCCAACTATCATTCACTGAGTTTCTGAAGAATCCCGTAAAATTACAATTGCAGCTCGGAGATGAGGAAGATGAAAAAAAAAAAAAAAAAACGAAGTAGAAGTAGTCAGCAAGAAACACACTTGAAATATTTAGTTTCGTTTTCAACTTTGTTCACGTCTGTTTCATTGTATCTTCTTTGGTCTCAATTGAAGCTGAAATTGCTCAATTGAAGCTTATCTAATTGACTTAATCGAATTCTAATTGACTTAATCGAATTCACCGTGTTTGCAGGTATAATAATAAGTTTAAGATATTCACTGACACAAATGTCAGTGAATTTTTGTCGAAACTGACCCACTTCGTCTTGCACATATGTAGAAATAATTTTCTCCGGGTTCTAATTCTCAGTTCTAACTCCAGGGTCCAATTGAGGCGTTAGTTGTTCTGATAAGAGTAATTTTTTTAAATAGTTGATCAATTCGTTTGATGAATTTTGAACCAATTAATAAATCGATTCATTAATTGGTTCAATCCCCTGAGGAGCTGGATATGTCAATCAGCTGATTGGACAGTTTAATTATCGATCGAATCACCCAATTACTTGATTCTTGGAACAATCAATTGATTGATCTACCGATCGATACATTAATCGCCGATTGATTTATTGATTCTTCAATTACTAAAGCAATCACCGATTGATTATGTGATCAATGAATTTACTACTTTTATCACCCTATTGATCACTTGATCGATCATCAATCGTTTATTTTATCAACCAATTGAATTTTCAGTTACTCGCTTTACATTATTTTTTTTTTGTTATAGCAGCAACCAACTTCTAAAATACTTGAGTCAACCAACAAATACGAGTAACTAATAAATTGATGGGTCCAATCACCCTCCAAATTATAACAGAAATGACACGTTAAGAGGAATGGAAATGGTATCGTTATTTTCCCTTGTAATAATTCCCTGTAAAAAACTTATGAATAGATGTTTTTTTTTTAAATTTCATATTTTTGTACTTGTTGTCCTAACTTTATAGCGAACAGTCTCTCGATGGAATGTACGTACTGTACTATATTTTCCGTAACCTCACGTCCGTGCCAGAAAAAGGAAGTATTATGGTTCGCTGACAAGACTAAAAATAGAATTCTTGTGGTGGTCGTGTTGGTTGTCGACATGGCGACGAGATGGTATCTTTGCACGTACGCTGGACCATATACCCTCTGTACCATATGTACAAGTAGATTTAATATCTATCGACGCAACTACATAGCTCGGTGTACATATATATGTATATACCCTATACTATGTGCATGTACATGTGTATGCACAGGGGTTATTTGGTTGCACATAAATATACTCTACGCCAGAAACCGATAAAGCTCGATACCACCGTGGACGAAATTGAAATCACAGAAGGGATGATCTATGGATAAGAGGCGAAATTGCAAAGACGGAAATTCAGTAGGTACACCGCAACAACCTATACCTTCTCTTTATACACGAAATTTTCCTTTCATATTTTCCATTCAGGAGATCACAAGCCCGTAATATTTCCAATCGAATTGTTTTACATATTTTCGTTGCACAGCATCCAACAAAATATTCGAGATTGAGATGGTGTGATGAAAAGTCTGCGAAAAAAAGAAAAAATTGCTTGTGGTTTTTCTTTTTGTATGTGCTTTTTAAAATGAATTTTCGTAGTTTGTAAGGCGACCGGAAAAAAGGAGTCGTTACCTTACAAATTATCGAGTACATTTATGATCAATTTATGATCAAAAGAAATTCTTATAACGAATCGGTCTACAAAAATTATCCAACACATTTCCCTTTTTTTAAGACACGAAAAATTCACGGAAAATGTCCATCTCGTAATATTCACAATCGCCCAATTATTTGTCGAATAATGATTGAATAAATGCAAATGAATTCGTCCGCGTGTCTTATGTCGTCTTGGAATTATCCAACACATTTCCCTTTTTTTTAAGACACGAAAAATTCACAGAAAATGTCCATCTCATAATATTCACAATCGCCCAATTATTTGTTGAATAATGATTAAATGTATGCAAATGCATTCGTCTGCGTGTCTTATGGCGTCTTGAAATTATATTTTCTCGGGGAGAAGGTAGAATTGCAGAAATAACGAACGAGAGAAACGGAGGGTGACACGAGGAGATAAATTCTGAAGGATTTATTGGCTCGAATGCTCGACATGTGCCGGTTAGTTCTTCGCGGTTTGACGCCAGTAGTATAGCCAACGTTGCAACCGACCTCTCTCTCTCTCTTCCCATCTCTTGGTGCACAGTGGACGTTTCATTATTCACCATCCCAACGCTGCAGCCACTGTTACTGCTGATGTAGCCCTCTCTCGTGTCCGCTTGCAATGGAACTTCGTTGCGGAAATTATATTCGGTCCCTCCAACCCACTTTCGGTGCAGTGATGCTGCGTCGATTTAGATAGACGTCTGCATTCCTGACGTTCCAACTCGAAATATCGATCGAGATATTTTTGTCAAGTCGCTAATATCGTTTCTTGTATTCCTCGTTCATTAATTATCATATGATTAATAATTATTTGCTCAATAGTAATTGATTACTGGCAAGCTAATGGCCAGTAATTTGAAAAGTATAACTTTGCTCGATCATGGCTTCGTCATTAATTTTCTTCTTTCGCAAAGGTGGGCATTTTGCTATGAGGAAATTTGTTCAAATTTTATTTTTGAAATTATATTCGGTCCCTCCAACCCACTTTCGGTGCAGTGATGCTGCGTCGATTTAGATAGACGTCTGCATTCCTCGTTCATTAATTATCATATGATTAATAATTATTTGCTCAATAGTAATTGATTACTGGCAAGCTAATGGCCAGTAATTTGAAAAGTATGTAAAGTATAACTTTGCTCGATCACGGCTTCGTCATTAATTTTCTTCTTTCGCAAAGGTGGGCATTTTGCTATGAGGAAGTCTGTTCAAATTTTATTTTTGGCTTACGCGTAGAGCAATGCGCAAAGTTCTACTTTACATCCTTATTAAATTTGAAATGTCAAAATTCGAACCGCTTCACCGATCGTCGCCAAATTTGGGAAATACCGTTTCATTCGTTTCGATAAAATTTTACCTAAATTGAAGCAACATTTTTTTTTAATCATTTCAAAATTTCATAAAAATCAAACCGCTCTACCGATTTGGCCCAAATTCAATCCTAAGCCTCGCATCACTTTGTTCAATTTTAATCCAAAATCCCAGCCCGATAGCTGAAAATTCGTTCGAGTTAGAACGATTACGTGCTTTTTTTTTCAAAATTTTCAAATTCTCGTACAAATGAAAATGATTAAACGATTGTTATAAAAATTATACCAATAGAAATTAGCCCACACTAAATTCACCCTCTCGAAATTTCATCAAAAAAAGAAAAAAGAAAAAAAAACCCAATTCAACGAAAAACCCGCACCAACCCTCAATTTCAGGTCGATCTTAGCTCAGCTCGAAAAGGGTTAAGAGCGATGCAATGCACACCAAAGTCTCGGTGATCAGGTGATCGCAGTAAAACGCACGAATCCGTTATTCCGGGTGAGAGGGCGTTGGAAAATAAAAGGGCATCCGAGCGTCGACAGCCTTGGCCGCGACTCGCGAATTAGGTGCTACTATAGTGCACCCCGACTATACAAATGTGATACGTAAACGTGGTCCCAGCTACGCGAGTATCGAGCGATCGATTTTTCGGCACATGCATAAATTAGTACTTTGCAACCGTGCAACTCCTGCCCTCCCGTTTGGATATAGGGAAGGCGGGAGGGAAAGGGGGTGGGGGAGGGTGCAAACCACCCCCGTCGTTGGTACGCCCTCAGTCGTTCTCCTTTTAACGTCTGGTGACATATATACGTATACGTACAGAGAGAACCAGCCCAGCAGCACTCACCGCTTCGGCTTTTACAGCTTCGACCTATACACCACACACCAAAGCTATAAATTCCATCGTAAAGCTCGTTTCTGCTTCTCGAGCAAGCCTGTGTTCGGTCTGTGCCTCTTTCTGACCTTTTTCATTTTTTTTTTTCTACTTCTTTTTTTCTTTTTTTCTATATCAGTCGGTTGTATACGTTGATCACTTTTTTTTTATTGAGAGGAAGGTATTATTATAGATAGGCATTAAAATTCTTGAGGCTCATGTATTTTAGTGCCCATTTTATGGGCACGCAAGCTGGTCTCTTATTCCAATGAAAGATTCATTGAAATGGATTTTTTTTTTTTTTGGTCGAAGGGAATTTATTTCATTAATAGACATTTTCTTAGATTAATGAAAGGTGGCTTTTAATCGAGTTTGACCATTAATTTGTTAAACAATTTTTTATCGAAGAGATTGATTGGGTGGGCCAGTTTTGAGATGTGCTAAATTTGGAAAAACATTCCAAATATGCATCCATATTTCCTAGGCCGAATTATTCATCGATGAATTTTTTTTTTCAAACCTATGTTTAGAATTTTATCAAGTAAAATTGGAGATACGGATTTTGGATAATTGGTAATGATTTAAATATTCGAATAGGAAATTGATTGGGTAATTTTTAGAAGGCGATGAATTCGGAAAAAAAAAATTGGCTTGAAAAAAAAAAATTGAGTTGTCGCAGTATTTAATATTTTGCCTTTAGGGCTTATTTATTAATTGATGGATAAACTCGATGATTCAGTAACAATTTGGAGTTAATAAAGTGACTATTTTATGGAAGGTATTCCTTACGGTGCTGTAATCAAATTATTCCACGACTGGAAATGGAATTCGCCTGGGTCAACCACTAGATTTTCTCTGAATTATTCAAGTCTTTGTGTGGTAGTACGAAATTCATTAAAATCTTGTGCTTTTCTTCGCCGCTGAGCGTAGAATATAAAACTGGTTATGCAGATAATATTTCTCCGCCGTTTATTACATAAATACGCGCTTTTTTAACGACGTCTGTGAAATGTCTCTTTTCGACATGAATGGAACGATGCGTTTCCTGCACTACCAGGGAAAATGGCTCCACCGTGTAGGCCATTACAGCATGGAACATCTTAATAACCCTCTCAACGAATATATGTCATACAATTCTACATGGTAATAACGGTACTTTCGTTCCAAGGTGCCACCATGCTTGACATTTTAACTCTCTTCAGCTTCTCTTGTCAATTAGTTTTATTTCGTCTTTAATTTATTCCCAAAATATTAATTATTTTTCTTGGTTGACAATCTGGTTATTTTCATTAATAGTTTTTTAATTAGCAATTGCCATTTTATAGTTGACTGTGGTTTTTCGATTTCTCTGAGTGTATGGAGAACGCAAGTGAAATCGTGGACAAGTATATGTGCAATTATCGCAGCTTAGAAATTCTTCAGTGTCAAAATTAATTTTTTTTCAAAACCCTTTTTATTTAGCAGCAGATCCACTTTGCAAAATGTTACCAAATAATTCACCCAGACCGTCGCTCACCTTTTACTGTTTTTTAAATATTTAAACGTTGCTTTTCGAAAAAACGTTCAAAGAAACATTGGAATAAAAAAAAATCAACGATTTAGCTTTAAAAAAAAATAGTCCTACTTTCATATGTAAAAAAAATATTCACACATTTATCTTGGAAAAAAAATAAAAAATAAAAAATGATCGGACATTTATCTTTCAAATAAATGGTCCAATATTTATCTTGCGAAAAAAAAGTGAAATTCGTTCTGTTTTCTCTCACGTTCAATTATCGAATTATTCAAACTCCACTATTGTCATTTTTGGATTCTGTGTAGTTAACACCATTCCGGAACAAGCTTTTACAACTGTGACCATTTGTCGCTTTGCCATCGGTACTAGATAGGAGATATAGGAATATAGAGAGCGAGGGGTTGTTGACTTGGTGCTCGCTGGTCGAGGGCAGGGTTGTTAAGCGTGCTCGTTGTACCCTTCACCCTCGACCATTTGCATTCCGTGACATTCGCGGTCTCTGTACTTACCATAACTATACATGGTTTAGCCCGAAGGTGCTCGTGCACAGCCAAGAACGACCCCACAGGCCACATCACATTTTTCAACCCTTTCGCCCACCCCGTATTTTGACAAGCTTCTCTCCTACTTACATCTCTCTTCGCCAAAATCTCATGCATACATTACATTTTTTTTTTGTATAAGATTTATAAGATATGTCATAATTAGGTTTGATTTTTATTATTTTTTTTATATAAAAATCATAAATATTCTGGAGCCTAGATAAAAAAATACAATACATATATTTGATTTTTTTTTTTCATATACGATATCTTGTAAATCTTGTTTAACATTTTTCCTAATTTGTTTCACTAAATAAGTATTCCACTGTCTACATAAAATAATACAATAAATTAAAAGCTCCAGTTCATTATATTTTACTTTATCTGCAATAAATTTCATACAAGACATAATTTCCACATTTAATACACATCACACAAACAAAATACATGCGAGCGAAAAATCTGTCTACAAAGTGTCAAAATAATTGAACAATACATTACCCGTTGTATTTAAATCACATTACATAAATCGATACAACATTTTACAAAATGTGGTCGAACAATTTTTTTTTTTAATCCCACGTATTTTTTTATTTCGTTTTTGCTCATGTAGCTTTTGATGCAGCTTTTATTTTTGCTGGAGTAGAAAATTATTTCGATGCAACGTATCGAATGATCGAATGAACTTAAGGTATGAAATTTCGTGGCGAATGATGAGCTGCAGAAGCGCAAGGTTTGGATTTCATGTTGCAAGTCGGTTCGCTCAGAAAGGAGATCCGAAAGTTGCTTGGTCCAGGCGCATATCTCGCACTAATAGGCTAAGTTCGGCTCGCTGCTTCCGGTTGCCCATTCGCGCAACCACGCGATACTGGTAATTTACAGTGTCGTTTCCGGTGCGCTGGTAAGCCGCTACGAAGTGGCGGAGAGGGTAGCGGTTGGCTTAAGCCTGCCAAACGTGCCCGAAACCATCCGAGGAAGAAGAAACGAACCTCCTCGACTCAGTTTCTCCTCCGCCACTGCTTCGTTATCAGTTTCTGGGGTTAAGCAGTCTGGCGTCTCGAATAAGGTTAATATCTTACGACTTCCATCGGATGTGCATACGTATTGCGATGTAAGTTTGGATATCTGAACTAAACCACATTTCTAAGCCATTTTTTTCATCCGCATTACGTGCATTATTAAATTTTGAAATGTGGGGGACTTTTTTTTATTGTTTTTTTTTTAAGTCGAAAGACGGTGAATTAAAATGTTGATTAAAATAAAAATGGAAATTTTTTTTTCAATGGACTATTAATTTTAAAAAAATGATTTAGCGATGAACTTTTTATGTATTTTAATTTGTTTATTTGAAATTATTTTGTCCACGAATTGTAGAATCCTATAAATTTCTTGAAGCACATCAGATGAATTACCAAATTCAATCATGAATACAAAAAATTCGCTAATTAATTGTAATGTGAAGGAACAAAAAGTCATTTCGTTCGGAAAAATTATACAATTTTTGGAATAATAGAAATAACGAAACAAAATATACATGTTTTATTTTTCGACCCACAATTTTTAGAAATTGGACCAATTTAATAATTACTTTTACGTTGATTAATTTTTTTTTTTTATAAAACCACTTTCTCAAGAAATTGTGGAATTCTAGTGTTATAAATTCCTTGAAGAGCGAAGCATATCAGATAAATTAGCGAATCCGATCATTAATATAAAATTCGCTCATTAATCATAATCTCAAGGAACGAAAAGTCCTCAGCCTCTGAGGAGATAATCCGGGGATAATCATCTCGTTAAGATCTATCAGCGGCGCGACCTTGGTCGTAGCAAGCTCTCGCAATCGGAGGTCCTTGAAGAAAATTCAATAGTAGTCGACGCGTCCGTCGAGAAACTATACATCATCACATACCGTACATCGTAGTTGTAAGCTTTCCCGAGCTTTCGCGCCGCGTCATAGAATAAAGCTCAAGGTTAACGCGAAAGCCCATTATAGTCCTATATATACATATATATAGGAACATATATTGTTGGTGTGTAATCGTTTCTCTCCTCGTTAATTGGCATCGACGTGCACCGCTCGACTTCCTATGCCCAACATCGTTTAGAATCACGACCTCGCACAAAACATAAACTATATTCACACCCTAAAAACAATAGGGCGCAATGTAAAAAAAAAAAAAAGAATCCAATCCACGCCGTTCTGGTTCCAAGTCATCATTACGATCATTTTCTTTTTTAGGATTACACACCAACGATATATGCATGTATGTATGTATATATTTTTGTATAATCGTTTTTCTCCTCATTAAATGGCATCGACGTGCACCGCTCGATTTCCTATACCCAACATCGTTTAGAATCACGACGTTGCACAAAACATAAACTATATTCACACCCTAAGAACAATAGGGCGCAATGTAAAAAAAAAAGAAAAGATTTCAATCCACGTCGTTCTGGTTCCAAGTCATCATTATGAACATTTTGTTTTTTAGGATTCGCTTATCCGCTCGCGTTATCGCAATTCGTGTGCTCACAATTCTCGTTAAACACGAAAACCTTCGACCTTCGAGGTGAAACGAGTCTTTCTGTGGCCAAGAAATGGTTTGAGGAAGTGGGTCGGACTTTCCTCACGCGAAGCTTCTCATGTTCACCCCGTTACTAATACTCCAGAGCCTCGTTTCTATCGTTTTCTAAAGGGGGTTGAAGGGTGGGGGCGGGGGGAGGGGGTTAATATACCTTTCGCTTGTTTTCAGCACTCTTAGATCTTTTATCCAAGTACCTCGTTAAGACCTTCCCTTACGCACGCGATTATTCTGCTCCCGGGGCACTAATTAATCACAAGTGAAACCTTAAGGATGTTTGGCTGGGAATTAATGAAAAGTTTCCCGTCGCTGCCGCACAGAGACTTTGATTTCAATGACGAAACTGATCGTGATTGAAACTTTGGCAACTCGGTAATTAAAGCGCACTTTACGCACCGGAGATTTCGCTCTCAAGTGGGTTTGACTGAAAGAGACCGGGGTTAGATGACACAAGTTTGTTTGAAATGTTGTTTTTCTCTGATGCGCGGATTTCGGAATTTTTTTAAACAGTCGTCGATAATTTTTTTAAAGCATTTTTGGTAATCGGAAGTAATTTGAACTCTATTAACGATTATATTTATTAATTTGAGAAAATCCGATGACTGAGAATTGAAAATTTGCCTCATTGCAAGTTAGCGAAATAAATTTTATTATGCCCCATATTATTTTTTAAATATCTAGTCATTCTTTATTTGTTTTTTATTTTGAAGTGTATTTAATGTGTATAAATTAATTTCATTAATTACCTAATTTAATTAAATTTTATTATGCCTCATATTATTTTTTAAATATCTAGTCATTCTTGATTTGTATTTTATTTTTCAGTGTATTTATTGTTATTGGCTGCCCATGGCAAATTTTATTTTTTTGATATTGAGATATTTGGCTGATGAAATTAAAAATTCCAAACTGCACAGGAACTTTTTCCATATGTTCTAGTATTGCATTTCGTGGATAAATGAATAGTCCTTAAATGCTCTAGAATTTTTTTTCACATAACTTAACGTGATACGACTTTAGTATAGCCAAAAAATATTGAATTCTAAAAACCATAATCTTCCACTGGAAATACCTTAGACATTTTTGAAGGTATTTTTTGTGTCACGGCTCTATAGTAAATATAACCGCATTGGGGTGAGAAAAGTAGAGGTATTTTCGTCTTGAATGAATGTCAAGGATAAGTATCCCCAGATTGAGGGATGGAAAGGAAGATAAAAAGAGGGAAGAAAAGAGTGGAAAACTTTCACGGCTACAAAAGACTGAGCGACACGATCTTGTAGTTTTTCCGGTGCCTGATGACTGTAGACATGAGAATCATTAGAAAATCGATGTCTCATTTTAACGAGCACATGGAAGTATAAAAGTAGCGAAAAGTGACAAACGGAGAAAAAAATGTCGATTTTTTTCGCAATAATAAAATAATAATGGTAGCTCAATATTTTTTTGGGTGTGACATTTTTGATAAATTCTTTTTTCAGAATTAAAAAATAAGTTGCACTAATTACTGGAATATTTTTGCAGTCCTCAAATCCTCGAATTTGTCAAAAATCGAGGTTTCCAAAAAGTCAAGTCATTCTAAATTCTACCACGTCTTAGATAGCAGCTATTTATTCGTATTAATAAAACGCTTCGTGCACGGCACACAATCTTCTTCTTTTATTCTTGCCCAGGGATCGTAAAAATTCACGCGATAAAATCACACCGGAATCGTGAAATTCTTGGCAGATCTTCCCCGTATTTTATCTTTATGTTTCTCGAGACCGTTCCAAATTAAATAACGAAAAATATGAAAACAAACAACAAGTAATAAACGATAACAAATGAATAAACATAAATCAGTGCCCCTCCAAATGAGAAAAATTCAAATATATCGAGAAATCAAAATCGAGGAAATAAGATTTTCGAAAATTGTCAGATCATTCCACTTTTTTTTTTATTTAATCAACAACAACAAAATATTTCCCCTCTAAACATTTTCTATACTTAAAATTTTTTAAAAATTCTTTAAGAAACTATTTTTAACCAGTACAAGTTTCATCAAGATAAATAAATAAATACAGAAAGAAAAAAAAAAACAAACAAATAAAACAAAAAGTAGGAATTTGAAAGTGGCGAGAAGGCTGCATTGGATTCTGTGAGGAGTCAACAATTCACCGACAGTTCGATTGACTGATTTCTATGTATTGGAAATCGAAAAGCAGATACTGGCTTCAACCGCACCGCCATTGTCCCAGTCTGCACAATAAATGTTTGCGGTCCAACGTTTCCACGGTGAAAGCCAAACTTTTCGATTGTGTTAGGAGCCTTACACAAACGTGGGTCACGTTTGTGTGTACCTACAGAGCTGGTAGATGCAATTTTGTCACTGCTGCACAGTCGGAAAGTGAGATCGGCTTGTAGATGTTGAAATGGTAAGGCAAATTGTGTTGAAATTGTGCAGGTGCAGGTGTGGGACACTTGAGAAGCAGGTTTCGCCTTATGTTACTTCCGGAAGTGCGGGGGCGATGAGGAGGGCCGGGGGGGGGGGGGGGGACCCGGAGTTTCCAAGTGCAATTAGCAATTACTTCATTTCCGGTTTGAAATTAACCTCAGCTTCTCGACGTCACGTTTCTACGTATTTCCTAGAGATCTAAAACTAAACGTCGGGTATTTGCTGGATTAGCCAAAGTACGTGTAATGGAAAAATAATTTTTTAATGCTTTTGTTACTTTTCTGTCCTCACGGAGAAAGCCTTGTTTTTATGCACATTTTTGTCGAGGCTTTCCCTGTCGAAAAATTCGGTATTGTCGAAAACGTCGAGAAAAACGTTTTGAAAAATTGCTTGGATTTATGTGGTTCATGGTTATTGTGGATTTATCACTTTCAGGCACTTTATCACACACAGTGGGGATAAAAGTGATACATTCTCTGTATCGTAACTCGTGATCTACTCGATAGAATCGGTTCGAATTCTAATGTCACCTGGAGTATTGATCAATCTTTAATTAGATTTATTTATATATATATATATATGATCTATGAAGAAGCAAATGGTACTTTTGTAATGGAATTAGAATCAATTTAAATGATCAGCATTTTTACAGCGAATTAAAAAAAAATCATTAAAAATAATGCACAAAAAAAAATTGACTTCGCACTTGTATATTGTACAATTAAATTTTAAAATTTAACATACCAACTTATGCATAAAAAATTGCAGTACATGCACATAAAATTTCACGCAGATTTTTTTTTTTTTTTTTTTTTTTCACAGTGGACCCTTTATCCGGCCCTTTCTCTCGTCTCTCCGTCTAGACTCTCGAGATTATTTATAGCGGCTGTAAAGGGCTTTTTTAAACCGGGTTTTCATTTCAGTCTACAGCCTCCTCGAGGAACTGGGCGGCTATTTACCCCCGAGGAGTCACGCCCCCGCGGACATCACTCCCTTGGTCACGGCTCTGCTCCAAATCACCGGGGCCCCACTCTTCGACCTCTACCTTGACGTCGACCTGTACGATCGGTCGAGGACATCGGTATTTCTGGATCTGCCCTCCAAGTACCAAGCAGACACCTTTTTCACGGAGAAGCAGGTAAAATTACGACCTGCATACCAGTGAAATCTCAATTTCCCCTAGAATTTTTATTATGCTTAAAAAAATTATAAATCGGCAGTCACAAAGATAAATTATTATTTTCATTCGACTTCTGATTCTGAGGTTAATTTTGTATTTCGTGATAAGGGTTGCATTTTTTTTACAGGCTGAAAATGAAAATGCTCCTCTTTTTTCAATTGTGTAATTTTATTTATTTCATTTTATACAATTTATATTTATATCCAAATTGATGAACAATTTCCTCACAGAAGTTTCAGTCAATTTTTTATTTTTTATATTGCAAAATATATTTTATATTAATATACAGTACAGGAAGTTTTTTTGTACCGCGTACTACATCGAGTTTAATATTAACGTATCATGTTTTAATATAAAAAAATTTTAATTGACAAAAAAAATTAATATGATAAACCCAAACTTTTTTAACACTTTCGATGCATTAGAAATTAACTTCACAACGCACTTGTATATTAAATAATTAATATACTCTGTACCTACAGCAAAAAAGCTCCCTGCACAGTATATTAATTTAAATAAACACATTGTTACATTGCATAAAAATCGAAAATGCATCATTTTCACTCACATTTAATTCTCGCGTCCCCGAAGAAATTTCGCCTTAAACCACTTTCAAAAAAAAAAAAAATTCAAATGTATCGCTGAACGCTCTCGTCGTGACACCGTTGTACTTTGGATAAAAGCTTCATTCTTTATCATTCCATGCGCAAGCAGCGCAGTGTGTTTCAACCCCTAGCTTGAAAGCTGTGAAGTAGGGGGTTGTTGGGGGGGGGGGGGGGGGGGGGGCTCTGCGATGTTGAGGAGTCGCTCCAGTGAACCGACTTTCAGAAAAACTTGTTTGTAAATAAAAGCTCTCTTGGAGAAGCCCCGGGATCCCCTTGAAGTTTCCTCGCTGAGTGAAATTCTTTCCGCAAGCTTTGGGGTGACACGAACCCCTTTGTTTGTTCGGCTTGAACCTCAGACGCAGATTAGAGGCCAAACTCAGCCGAGTTGAGTGAATACCGAAAGCGCGTACGTGCGGCGACTGGAAAATGTGCTTTCGAACGATCCCTACCGGTAATTGGGCAGCTTATAAATTTAAGGGTAGTTGTCGATTGGTAGGGTCAACTTTAATTAACCCCCTGCTTCACTTTGCGCGGACGCTCCTTGTACATCCGCTTGAATCTCGGACTGTAATTACCACGAATAGTACCCCTTCGCCCCCCCCCCCCCACCCCCCACCCCCTACCGCCCCTTTTCTCTGCTGTACCAACGAAATTGCCCCGGCTAAGTAATTAATTCGAGTGTAAGAAAAGCGATTTTTCGCCGTACGTCCGCAAAGGGAGAAAAAAAATGACTAGGTCGTTTTTTTTTTTTGCACGGGGATGTAATGAAATATCCCTCGCTTGTGTAAATTTGCATTGCATTTGAAGAGCACTGAGATAATTATGGATTGTGTTAAGCTTGATGGATTTTTGTTCACAGGATCTAGATTTTATCACAGAAAGTTTACTCCTGATCATGAATATGACATTTAAAAAAATTAGAAACCAAAGGAAAAAGGGTTTTTATTTAAAAAAAGCTAAAGGAAAAAGATTTTTTTACATTGTGGACGAAGATGCCAGTAAAAAACTTTGAAAACTCGTGATTTCGTCTTATCTGGATTCCGAGGTAGAAAAACTTTGTTTTTATCGAAAATTAAACATTTTATCTGATCGGACATGTTACGTTGATTACGAAACTCCACCTTTTTTTTGTTATCCTTCAAAAACCTTTTCATGAATAAAAACGTGAAAAAATGCGTTTTTGGGCCTAGCAATCGAAATTTTTTAATTACCAACCTAAATTTTAGCACTTTTGTCACCGATGGGAAATCTATATTCGAATAATGATGTAAATTTACTCAAAAACCCTTTTTTTTCTACTCGCTTGGATAGCCAATATATATAGATACATAAGATTTTTTTTGTGGGAAAAAACGTAAATTCTGTGCAGAGACTTTTTTCGTGATATGGTTTCGTGCTAGAAGCCCCTCCTTTTTTTTTATTTCATCCCTCACGACGTTTGAGTCCATTATATTGTCATGCGTACGCCAGTCTCGAACAGTGTCGCCAACGTTCGTAAAGTTCTCTTGTTGCGAAAAGCTTTGCTGCTGCTTTACCGTCACTCCCTCTCCCACTCAGCTCGTAAAGTGCGTCGTCAAATGCGCGAAAGCCGGCTGCAACGTAAAGAAGAACGTTGCGGACCGAGTAAAATGGAATTTTCATGAAAACGTGTGTTTCGCATCGCATATATCATCTTTTTAAGGAGAGTTTCGAGGACTTCATGGACCTTCTAGTTATCTACCATAATGACGAAATTATGAAAAGATATAAATCCGCTTCGAAATTAAGATTTTACGTGAGATACACTTTCATTTTTTTCGGTTTTTGGCCGCATTTTCATTTTACAGCCACGTTCGAATTTGGGAGGTTCGAAAAGATGAGATTTGTAGTTTAGTTAAACTATTATTACTGTTATTACTATTATTATTATCATTGGGGAAATTATTAAAAATGCAATAACATTGGCATTTTAATCTTTGATCGATAGGTTTTATTTTTGATGAACTGAATTCTTGCCAAAATTATTTTAGGAAACGAAGCGTAGGGTTCGAATTTGAAGATCTGAAATGCAAAAAAAAAAAACTTTTCGATCCAAAGGTTGCAAGTTCCTCAATATTTTTCGCTTGCAGAGCTTCTTCGCAGAGGAAGGGAAAATCGATCAACACACTTTCCCCCGAAAAGGAAAAAAATAAAAAATAATGAGCAGTAATTCGCAAGGTTCTACCTTGCAGATTTTTTTTGAATTGGCTATTCCCTTAACGTAGCAAAAAATGGTACGTTGCCAGAGAGCTAAATAGCTGCAGGTCAAGCCTACCTAATTAAAACCATATAAATATAATAATTAATGCTTCTCCCTAAATGCAGAAATTTTTCGTGTTATGAATGGCACGTTTTTTGCGTGGGGCTGAAATTTAAGTTGAAAAGGTAACTCCCCTCGTATGAATGGTTTATTTGAATTTTTGGTGAATTACCGAGCGAGCCGTTGTATGCACACCTCAAGTGGTATGCAAATATCCGGTTTGCAGAGTTGGGAGGGAAGGGCAGCAGTTCACGAGACATTATTCGGTGAAGCGTCTCGAGATGAAAAGTAGAAAAAGAAGAAGAGCAACCCTTGAGCCAAAGTATGTGTGCATACACGTATCTCAGATGCTGTACCATGCTCGAGCTGACATTTCAAGACCTTTGTCCCCCGGTCCCTCTTGCCCTGTCGGAATGACGATGGCCTGTAGAGGGCGCAAGGGATTCACAAGGATTCTTAAATAGTTGAGTACGACAAAGAATAGCCTCTCTCCCTCCACTCGGCCTCGTCGTGTTCGCCACTTTTACCTCCTCCGTTACAAACTCCAACCAGCACAAAATGCTGAGAAGGCCCAGTTTTCTTTTCATTTTTTTTTTTCAAGTGCAAATTGAGTTCCTTTTTTTCACCCCCAATTTATTCAAAATATATATAACTCACCGAGATTTACACCCCCTATTTATTACCACGAGAGCTTTTTTTTTACTCGTTGAAATTATTATGTATGTACGCGAGATATTGTGAAGCAACTTTTTCCTCACTTTCACGGATATTTTTCATAATTAGGTATCATTTTGGTAGCTTTTTTATTATGATTTTTTAAATATATGTACACTTCCATGCAGAAAAATAACATGAAACATTTTTTGGTTAAAAGTAATAAAATTGAAAATTAATTTTTGAGTGACAAATAAAAAGAGAAGTAAAAAAAATACTTCTACCCTTTTGAAGTCGGAACAAGAGCATAATAAATCACACCGAGGATCAGACTCACTCAGAAATTAGTGCGGGTGCTCCTTTGCATATAGAAACACGTGAATAAAATTAAGCACACCAAAAAATTCTTGAATAAAAATATAAAAATAAAAAATCCACCCGCGTTTTAAATTGTGTGCAAAAGTGGCGACATTCCTGTAGGACTTTGTCTTAAATGAGCTTTCTCAAAGTATTACAAATTGAAAGACATTTCTCGGTACCACCGCATTGCTGTATTTCCGCAAATTTTCTCGTTCCTCGGAGATATAAGCGCAGTTTTAAGGGAAGGTATTTGGTGGTGAGTACGTGAGGGTGTTTCCGAGGGTGTGGACGTGTCGGTAGGCAGAGAGGGAGCTTTCGCAGTTTCGAAGACAAGTGTCTAGATGAGAGTTGGCCGTTTCGACGGCCGTTAGTCGAAAGCTCCCATAGCCAGTCGGCCAGAACGTTTTCAGTAGTCGTAACGGAAGAACAGCCGAGAAAGAACATGTCGTGGAGCCAAGAAGTCGGCTTGTCCAAGTAGCGAAAAGCATTCTCCGTCCTTGTGCTCAGCTACTTCATAGGTTGGTTGGCCGCAGGCCAAAAACCACCGGCGACACGGCACAGATCCTTCTAATTTCTCTACCCTCTGCTCTCTGCAGATCTATTCTTCTATTCTTCCTTTCCTTGGCATTCTACGACCTTGGAATTTCAAGCCCGAAGCTCGAGCGGTTTTGGGCATAATATTGTCGGCTTATCTTGTTCGTATATTCATCGCAGCAAACTTTCAACTTCTCAAAAGTCCTAAGCCCTCTCAAAGTATAATAATGTGCGTCCAAATCTCGCTAAACCGGAATTTCTGATGTGTTGTGACCATACCTCGAAAGCTCTGAACTCGTCGACTTGGAATAATGCCAAAAATTGCCATCAATTTTGGGGGTTTTGCTGATTTTTGTTGTTGTTGTTGCGAATAATAATTTTCAACCTTTCATTTCATCAGAGACATGCTTCCAAAGCTCTGAATCAATTAATTCAGAATCATAATTGTCCGTCAAACTTAGAAAACGTTGATGGATTTTTTTTGGCAATCAATGATTTTTTATTTGGAATTTTTTATTCAGAAACACGATGATTATAATGAAAATTATTGTCATTTCCAAAGCTGTGATCCGATCATGATATTTTCAATTTAAAAAAAAAATGTTTTTCGAGGTAAAACCACTTGCGAATAATTTCCTTATTATTTTTTGATTTTTACTACTTTTACTTTCTCCTTTAGCTATGCAAAAATAATAATAATAATGAAGAAGCAATGTGCAAAATTCTACTTGGCAGTTTAAAAAAAAAATTGTTTTCAGAGACACGGTTGAAAAAGCACAAATTCAGGTCTCGACTTTCGGGGGCTGAAAAATAATGAAGGTGCAAGATTATCAGGACTTTATTGTTCAAATCCTTGCAGCTTAAGTCCGTAGAGTATGTGAAATTCGCGTGACTCTGCAATGCGAAATCCGTGTCATTATGAGTACATACGTAAATGCGATTATTTATGAGGTGGTCATGTGAGTAGCTGCAAAATTACTGGAGTCTCTGTAGTGAGCGTTAGTGGTCGAGTTTTGTTGCAGTACAGAAGGAAGGGCGCACGTAAGCGCACACATGAACTTCGTGTATAACATACAAGCATGTATTGGAAAGTTACGTAACATAACGTGACCCGATAGTTGGCACGCTTTCGCCTTGTTTGCCAGAGCCAGGCAAACTTTCCAGTCTACATTGGCCATGCTTTTTGTCAGTCCTTTTTCTGATTCACCGTATAAAACGAGAGTGGGAGAAAAATGGCCCTTCCACACGATTGTAGACCGGAAGTCCTTTCAGGGCTATTTGCATTTCATGCAACGAGCCCTCTTGATGTTTAAATTCATAATATTACAGCTGCTCATGACTTCATTTTACAGGAGGATGGACCTAGATGGCGTGACGGCTTTCAACAAGCCGAGGGAAGGAGAAAGAGATCCAATCCCGTGGAAAGTAGGGCCTACACTTTGATTAAAGTAAGTTTGCCTTTTTTAAGCACGCACTTTTTTTTCATTCTAATTTTGAGTGTTGGTATCTTCGATTTACTGTGTTTGAGAATAAAATGGGATGAATTAATTCATGGATGTATGTACGGTATAGTCAATTTTTTAAATTAGGTTGTAATTTCTTGAACAAGCGAGAAATTTTTTTAAAAATATCCAAGTTTTCCAGAACGGAAAGTATTAAGTGATAACAATTTTGACTTCACGTTGGTGAAAGTAGCATTTGTTTTTTTTTTTTTGTAATACCGAATTTTTTTCCAACATTTTTAGGGTGGTTTTGAGAAAAGTGACTTTTAGTCGTTTCTAATTTCACAGTTCCCAAAATTCGATTTCCTCTTTTTCTTCGAAACATCCACTTTTTTGTTCCACTGTTTTTTTTTTAAGACGTATATTGCACCCCTAAGAATAACCGCTTCAAGCATTTGTGCAGTGTTTTTAAAAGGTGACTTCCGGTCGTATCAGATTCCAAAGAGTTCAGTGTTCTTAAGGCCCCCGGGCCAACGGCATTCTGATCCAAAACTTTCATTGCTATAAGTCAGTCTGATCAATACACACCGCAACTACTAGGCGCCGGATGCCCGCCCCGTCGGCTTGCCAGTCTCGTCTGACTATTATCGACTGTGACTACTGAAGCCCAACGTCCCCCGAGATCCATTCAGTGGAGCGGGAGGCCAAGTAGCGTTTCCGTTTTTCTGCCACTTGTATCGTTTTTTTTTGCCCCGAATATAAAACCGAAAAAAACAAGAGTGTCTGCCGCAGCACTGCCGAATCCCCTTATTTTAAACCCGCACCTCCTGCGCGGAAAAAACGGCTTCGCTGTGGGCGAAACAACTATTTATTAGTTGGGCGAAAATTTAATGTCACAACCTTAGTTCCATTTACTATTCCAACTTAGTTGACTCGATTTACGTCACACAACGAACTTTATTCGTATTCTTACTAATTAAGATAGTTGGTGCTTTAAATAGTAGTTGGCCCAACTAACTACTTAGCAACGATACAGTGTCAACCAACTGAGAACAGTTGATCCAACCAAATAATTGTTCATCCCTCGGAGCACTAAGTCACTTTTTTCGGGCCAACTATTTTGTTTCGTTATTTACAACCAAGTTGTTTTTTCCGTGTGGTTGGCTAGGCCCGTTCCCGGCTCCAGTAGCTAAAAATGTTGCAACTGGAAGTATCAGAAACGCGTGGCGACCGAAAAACGAGAGACCCTCAAGCGGAAAAACAAGGGGTGGGGTGAAAATACACGAAACTGTGCCGCGCGCGGTTTTCCTGCTTATAAACAGTGCCCCATAAATCCGCACCACCCGCAGCTACTAATAAACTCCGCTTTTCTCCCCCGTTTTACCCGGACAACCACTTTCCCGCTCATCTTCCTCTATGTCGCGTCTTTCTCCTTCGGACGACTTAGCGAACCGCGCGCTTAGAGTCTGTCCTCGTCGCTTTTTCGAGCCCCTGTGGTGCAGTAAAATGAGAAGAAACACCGAGTGGAAGAAAAACGCAGAGAGCCTGGGTGAGGGATCATAAATAACGATGATTGGAGGACACGACGGGGGAGAAAACGAGCACGCAACGGGTTACCCAGTTTTTTTATACCCATAGCCTCTATATGGGGTAGTTCACCCCAATTCGACCTGGGCCGGAAATGTGGACATCCCTTTGATTATTTTGCACTGCTGTACACCGAGAAAAAAAATAATAATTGGAGAAACTAAATGATTTTTTTAATTCTCTTCATAACTGGGTTAACTAAATCATTATTCGGAAAATTTAGTTCGATAAACTTTTTTTTTTTTTTTTTTTTTTTCAAATGGAAGCGAACGCAATTTTATTTTGGGTTCAGGCTTAAACATTTTTTTAACCTACCAAAGGATTAAAATTTTTTTTTTTTAAGTTTGACCCCAACAACATTTTATTTTTTAATTATAAAACCGTCATGAGTCAGGAAAATCTAGGAATAAAATATATTTACCATTTGGAGTTAGAACAAAACCATAAAAAATCACCGACCGGAACTGAGAGGTTGAAGTTCAGATCCAGTTCGAATTGAAGCGGATTGCCCCATATATCGAGAGGAGCTGATTGAAACAAACATCATAAAAATGTCAACACAAACGAATATGAATTTCTTTTTTAAGTACAATGACGTAGGCCACAGAAGTACGTTTTTAGTACGTAACCGGGGATTTCCGTTTATGTCCCAACCCTCGTTTTATCACGTGGAAGGCATTCCACGGCTACTATATCGATATCCTGTACGACCCCACATGTTCGAGTGGGTGAAAGGATTTCCCGGATGTCCTGTGCAGCGAATCCCACAGCTGAGCCAATAATAATCGACTGCTGGTCCCATCGGATCGATAGCCCGACAGAATCACATCCCTCACCCGTTACCTTGTGGGAATATGTGATTTTCGGGCGGTCTACAAGCTCCCCATGGATCTACGTGACCGCCTTGAGCGAGCAAAGCTTCGAAACGTGCCAGATAATGATGGAAATGTGGGTTGTGTTGTCGATGGTCAGCCGAGAGAAACCCACAGTCACCTAAAACCAATCATTGGACAACAAAACTAACCCTAACCTTGTGGGTTCATTTTATTTTCGTTCCAGAGACTGCGACCCTTTTCAAATTCCTTATTTATTATTTTAAATATTCAGAGTATCCAAGTACATTTTTCTCTCACTGCACATACAAAATTCTTTCGACACCCCTAAAATTCTCCATTTTTGTCTGAGACTTTACAAACGTTCGTAAACTTCCTCTTTCCGCATTCAAACTTTCGTTGACTTTGCGATAAAAAACGATCACTGAAAAATTTGTACCACTCGCCATTTCAACCCTTTCTCCAATGCGATTTTCGGGTGTGCGGACTGACGCCCCGTGCAGATCACATGTATCCGTATCGTCGTGGGCGAGGGAAGCATCCAAATGTGCCGGATGATGATGGGAGTGTGTGGATCGAGTACTCCGGGAGTTCCTCGGGCTGGTCCCGGTTAACCCGGGCACATCGTGGCCATAAATTTCAAGCCGGGTTTGCGCGGAATTTGCATTCGGCCGTCGGGCGTCATCTCTCGGCGCCCGAAACGCTTGGCGACGGGAGTAACGGAGCGCCCACCTCGCAGCAAGCAGCACCCAATGAAACGACATAGGTCTCGCGTTCTTGACCCACTTGTCAACCCCCTGTCGCGACTCCTGCACGCCATGGCACGAAACTTGGGTCGGAATTGAAATGACCCGACAAAGATTTGTGTAATCATTCGAGCCTAACGCGTGCGGTGTCCTATCAGATCCATTATCTCTTCTTCTTCCTTGGTCCTTCGTTCTGCGGCCTTGAAATTTTAATCATGTAGAACGAGAGCTTTTAAGCATGATATTGTGGACTTGGTCGAGATTGGTTGAATTTTGATTGTCTCAAATTTTCCAGTTCTGGAAAGCTAGAGGAAAGCTCGTGAAAAAAACTATTGAACAAAAATATATAGTTACATTTAATATTTAGCATCAACGTTAAATATTAAATTTGGTGAAGATTCGGAAAAGCTTTCAGATTTCGTAGCAATTTGAATCATGACCATTGTCACTTTTGACACATCTTATAAAACGGGTTAAAAATCCTCAAACGCCTCCATAAAAATGTGCAAGGATATTAGATACGGAATTTTGTGAAATAAACGAAAGACAAAACCTGAGACATTAGAATTTGGCAAAAAATTGGATCACTCCGTTTTAAAAACAGTTACAAGCTCATTTTTTATCTTTCTCAGAGCTTTAATTACAAGAAAGCCAAATTTGATCAGCATAGTTCCTCGCAAGCTTCGGGAAAGTTGCTAAATCAGAAAACAATGCAAGCCCGACTTTTTTATTTATTCAGAGACACGATTGGAAATTTGAAATTCGGGACTAGAATGCAGAGGGACGAAAAAATATCAACATGACGAAATTTGGGTAAAAAGTACTTCCAATAAAGCTTTTTTTTTTTTTTTCTCGTGACCATTCGAGCCTAACGGATGACATCTGATTCATCTTTATGTCAGACTTTCGTAACAAGATACCATCTTCAGTCTTCCTGTACTGCATTAATGTAACGGGGAGGACTGGAAAAGGCGTTGAATGAAAAATCACGGTCGTTGGGTGCCGCCGGATTTCTGCCGCGGTTTCCATCTCCCGACGTCGGGACGCCTTGGCAGTGTCGCGCTTCTTGTGACTCGGTTTACAGATCCATCTGACATACCACCCAACCAAACTTGGGGTAGCTTCTTTTGGAAACTGCTCGGCTGTTGAATGAGGTCATTCCACGTGGGTTGAGATGAAAGAGGACGGATCGGAAAAGAATTATGAGGGAAACAGCGCTAAAGGAAGAGCTTCTGGTTAATAAAGGATTTTCATGCTGAAGACATTGGGGGGACAAATGTGGTATGCCCAAGTTTTCAATTTTCATTATCGAGTCTTGAGCTTAATGGTAAACGGGTGGTTAAATATTCAGAGCAATTTGCGAGTACTGATTTTTCTTGAAATGCGGTGAAAAAAAAAAAAGAATTATGAGGGAAACAGCGCTAAAGGAAGAGCTTCTAGTTATTAAAGGATTTTCATGCTGAAGACATTGGGGGGACAAATGTGGTATGCCCAAGTTTTCAATTTTCACTATCGAGTCTTGAGCTTAATGGTAAACTCGTGGTTAAATATTCAGAGCAATTTGCGAGTGCCGATTTTTCTTGAAATGCGGTGAAAAAAAAAAGTTGAACGTATTATTACAATGTGTTATGTCACGAATTTTGAGTGAAAATATTTTTGGCAGTTCAGGATTTACTTTTCAGATTTCTATTGGAGGAATTGGAAAATGAGACGAGAATTTCAGGACATTTTGCTTGAATCAAGTTTTTACATCGAGTGGTCATAATGATTTTGGAGTACATTTTGTTTATTTTGTCAAAATTCTGTTTTTCTCCCGAGTGGTCGTAACATTTTAGAGGCCATTTTCCATAAATTAACTTTTTGCCTCGAGCGGCCATAATGCGTTTTGAGGGTATTTTGTCCATTTTGGCGAAATTCCCTTTTTCCCAAGTGGTCATGCCGCTTTTTAATAAAAGTTGTTCTGAACAGACTGTTTCGCCCAAGTGTCCTTAACTTTTTTAGAGTTGCTGTTACATTTTTAGAGGACATTTTGCCCAAATGAACTTTTTGCCCCGAGTGGCCATAACGTTTTTGGACAACATTCCATCAATTTTTTCAAAATTCTGTCTTTCTTCCGAATTCCTTTATCGTTTTTGATGCAATTTTTCCAAAAAAACCCTTCCTCAAAATGTTTTGCCAAAAAAAAAAAAAGAAAATCTTCGAGATTCTTTCAAATCAATAGACGAGCTTGCACAATATGAATACAAATTACCGATGACCCAATTGCAATTCTACCGACTAGGCCATTTTGTCGAAATTCAGTTTTTCTCCCGAGTCCCTTTACCCCTTTTTGGTACCATTTTCCCCAGAAAACCCTTCCAAAAGATGTTTCAAAAAAAAAAAAAAAATCCACGAGCTTCCCTCAAATAAATAAACTAGCTTCCACGATAGGAACACAAATTACCGATGACCCAATTATAATTCCATCGACTAGGCCACAGAACCAAATGCAGTCAGGATATATATGTTTTTTCACCTCCAATTTGTTTTTGTTCTCCAGAAAATAAAAGGAAAGCTCATACCGAGCTTCGTATAAGAGACATTGGAGGCTCGGCGTTAGATAAAATTTATGATCGCGGCACTTTATTCCGCAGCTGATAGAGCCGATAATTCATTGGGGCCAAAAATGCGATACGCGACTTCTATATAAATCCTCGTGAATCAGACTCGCTCGGAGTTGGAAAATTGACGCCGGTGATTCTGGAGCGCGCAAGCTCGTCGCGCCTCGCAGTGTTAGTTTCATGTTACAAATCCAGGAAGCGGAGGATGAGGCACACGAAAACGGGCACACGATGTTCTCGACGATGTTTAACGAGCTCTCGCGGTGACTCTCGTACAATCCGACTTTTACGACGCGTAATCGCTTTCACGTGGAACTAATTAGTTTCGTGAGACTCGAAGGGAAGGGAAGGCTATAGCTATAGCTACCACAAACACTTGTGGCCAGCAGCAGCAGCAGCATCACTATATGCATGTGTATATGGGCAATATTACGGTTAGCTGCATCGCGCTGATGACGACCCGCTGCTCGGTTCGCAGCTTTGTCGCGAAGCTCAACCGGAAATAGGCTGTATCGCTGTTCGATAAACTGCGGGCCTTCGGCTTATACCAAAGCTCGAGGCTTTTTTTCTCCTCTCGATGAGAAAAACGTGCTTCAAATGGCACGTCGGTGTTTGAAATTTTCCATTTTTATGAACATTTCGTGTATACAAGTTGCAAGTTCGGTGTACGCGAATGCTATTTCAGAGGTTTTGCTCTGGGAGATGAAAACATCGACGGAGTTTATGATATACGTGTGAAAAGATTTGCTGGGTTTTAACGAAAGTATGTCGGAATAAACGATTTTTTGTCACTTTTCTGGGAGCTTTTTGGTGTTTTGTGTGGGAATTAAGTATGTATTTTTAGTAATATTTTATTTGGTGGGAAAATAAAGTTGACTTATGCAACTAAAATTAATTAGTCGTAATTAGAAAGGGTTGTAGCGAGAATGTAATGAATCTAGTTTAATCGCAAATGAAAATGCTTTTTGGCAATGTTTTTAAGTTGATACTAATACGTTTTCTCTATGCGCGACATAATTGCCAATTTTCTGCACGCGTTGCACGATGTACTGTTATTTCACTCGATGCGAGAAACGGGATTTTACACACGCTTCGTGCGTAAAATTCGCTCTTTTCACAGCCCGTGAAATAATAGTACTTTACGGACCTACTGCGATAAAAAGCTTTTCCGACGAGTGTGAATTTGCAGCTCGAACCGAAGACCCAAGTATTGCAATCACACGAGACCAGATAAAGTTTCTCGCACGAGTGTCGTATAGTAGTGCGAGAAGTGCGACTTCTCGCACGGATTGGCATTATGTCGTGCATTATGACGACTTTTTCGAGGCCCACAAGCGTGTTTCATTTACGTATCGTTATCATAGATAAGCAACACGCCTGTAAGTGTGTTCAAAGTCGTTGTAATGTAAAAGATAAGAAACAACACACTTGGCTTAATTTTTCGAGCGTCCGCGAGAGTTCAAAACCCTCGCGTGTGACTTAAGGTAATTTCTGTCGAACTATGCTATCCTGCGGTTCGCCGGTGAACTTCTTTTCCTCCTAGTGGTTGTGTTTCCATCATCCCAGATGACCCAAATGGAGGCAACAATGTTGCACTTTCCAAGGTATTCCAATAGCGTGGCTCTTGGCCACGCACGAATTGTCGAGATTGGTGAAGATGTCGTCCATGGAAATATTACCCAAGGACCATAGACAAAACAATTCCCATAAATCTCCTGTTAATCTCTCCGAATCGGCCCAACGTCGCAATTTTACCCTAACCTTTGACCCTGGAGAAGAAAAATCCACTGAACTGCGTAGAACGCAACAGAATTTTTTCTTCCGCAAATTCAAGCTTCCAAGATACCATCATTTAAAAAAAAAAACAGTTTCTTTAAGAAACATTCGATAAAAAATGAAACATTTTTACAAAAAGTGCCTTTTAGTCGCACTTTGATATGACCAATTTTGGGGTGGATCTGAGAAGGTCGAAGAAAAAATGGTCCAATTGACATAGAACGCTCCATATATTTATTTTCACGCGAGCAAATGCCGTAATAGATATTTAATTGACATATTTTGAAATACACGAAAGTGCAGGAATGAAATGGGGTCGACGTCTACTTACGAGAGTGCGAAATCGAATACAAGAGAAAAATTGTTATTTCATCGTTGGCAATGCTAGTAGCGGAACCTCGCTGTAAAATTACACTTTCCCGCTGCTGCTGCTGCTGCTAATGTTCGGAAAGTTTGCATATAACTCTGTTTAATAATCCTCGTTTATATTGAAAGCATTGGTACTACTGGTGTTATATATATATATATATATATATTGGTGAGAGTCGATGTGGGTCAATCTCAGCGATCGGTAAGGCAGTACTTCAAATTCAAAACTCTAATGTGTAATAAAACGGTGAACTTGGGTTAAACTTTTGTATAATGTAATTTCGAAACGCTCACAGCTACGACCCTTAAGGAAGTTCGACCGACACAGTACGACGAGTCCAAATAAAAAACAAAACTCTATCAACAGTTCCTAACAGCCATGAATAGTAATAAAACTACTCATAAAATTGAAATTGCAATGCATAAAGTGAAATGGGTTTTTAAGTTTTGTGTTATAACATTATTTTTTGTTATCTTCGGTAATGATTTTTTTAAAGCTCGACTTATATAAATCACTATTGTACTCATTACTAAGCAAATCGAATATTTAAAGAATATGTCTAATAATCTAAATTCGAAACGAAAGTTGGATGATTTATCGAATATTGGAAAATAAAAATATTCGAACAATTATCGAATATTGGAAAACGAAAATATTCGAACAATTATCGAATATTGGAAAACAAAAATATTCGGTTTCACCGAATATTCGATACTGTCCAACATTCTATCCCAATGTACGATTCAGCAAAATCAAAAAAAGGTCTTCTTTCATTTTACACCCTTAAAGTTACCACGCATCGTCTATGTACCGTGTATACTGCAAATGACAAGTCTGCTTACTTTACCTTACGTGCAAAAATTCGGAGAGGAAGAGGAGCTTGTCACTGGATGTTGAAATGGACATTGACCAAAAAACAGGAAGTAATTCGCTGGACCGACTCGACGGGCACGTTCGATTTAATAATTCTGAGGTCTTCGCGTACATCCACTACTACTTTCGCTGAAAGGATGGTTGTAAAAATGAAAAATGACTCCGGCGAACCGAGCAAGACGACGTAAACAACGACCCAGTGTGCGATCGATAAAGAACCTTTCGATTGATAGTACGGTTGACGTCTTATCTCAATTCTGATCATGGAAATTCAGGACCTCAATATATCACGTAATTTCTCGATCGAATATTGAATTCACTTCGAATAAAAATTTAATCTCCGTAGTACTTTTCGGATTGCAGCCAATGGATCAACACTTTAACTCTTCCGAGGAAGAAAATCATAATTCAACTGTAAAAGACGTAACCACTTTTTTGTTATTTTTAAAGGTTCAACATTTCTCCCTTAACTTTGAACTTGGAAATTGAGTTCTTGTTCACATTTGAATTTTTGCAACTACAAAATTAATTCTTTTAAATAAATTTTATTCTTCACTTTTTATTCACTTTCACATTGTTTTTTTGAAAATTTTTTACTCGGCTTGAAATTTCAGTCTTGAATTTTTTTGCTCAAAGTTTCGACGGAGAAAGATCTTCTTTTCATTCAGAATATTCCAACTTACTTCGCTTGTCTACTTTTTTTTAAAATACATATTACTACAGAAGAAGGATACTACCGACAACTTGACGAACATGAATATCGAAGTGAATAGAGATAGTCACTCAAGACACGACTAGGACAAGTGGATGAGAAACGAGATCCGAATGAAGAGGATCCGAGCGCGGTTCAGTGGAAGATGCGCCGGAAATGCGAAAGATAGAGGCGAGAAAGAAATAAGCGTGAAAGGCGGAGGATCAGAGATAAAGTTGGCGAGGAAAAGTTGCCTCTCCGACTACATGCCATGGTAACTCACTTGGTTTCACGCGCGCGTCTCGATTCGATTCACTCAGCGGGGTAGGTTGGGAGGGAAAGGGGGAGGGGGTGGGGGATCGACGCCTCGCTTCCTTGATTAACGAGAAAATCAACCCCGACGGAGTTTTCTCGAGGATCTCTATGGAAATCAACCGTGGCCTATCCATAATCTACATTTCTTTCCACCTTGTAATTTTTTCCAGGAAAAAAAACCCATAATTTATCAGTAACTCGTAGAGGAGGTTCATCAAATTTGCATTAAAATATATATTTCCGATTTTGTTGATAAATACAACATTGTAAATAATCTTATGGTCTTTGAAATAGTAATTTATAGTCGTTTGAGTAATTAAATTTGGCTTTACTTCCATGGAATATGTAATTAATTGTAATTGGATGTATACAATCATGATTGGTTTACACAATACGAAAAAAAATTAGATGCATGTTATTAAAACAGGGTCGAAGCCTCGTATTCTTGATTAACGAGAAAATCAACTCCTATGGAGTTTTCTCGAGGATCTCTATGGAAATCAACCGTGGATTATCCATAATCTACATTTCTTTTCACGTTATAATTTTTTCTAGGAAAAAAAACCCATAATTTATCAGTAACTCGTAGAGGAGGTTCATCAAATTTGCATTAAACGGCGAAAAAAAAAATATTTCCGATTTTGTAGATAAATACAATATTGTAAATAATCTCAATATTTGGCTTCCTTATAAGAATATATTCCTTGGAATATTTCATTAATCGTAATTGTTTATTTAAAAATATATAATTGCTCACCAACAATATTTTTTTCAATACCCAAAATAGTATAATTCATTAAAAAAAAAAAGACACGATTGCTCCAAATACAAATCCTTCCAAAAATTGACAATGCAATGATCTCATTGAATCAACCAGGATATTTAATAAATTTAGTCATATTTTTACCATCCTTTATATGAAAAAAGAAAAAAAAGGATATTCTCTCTCATTGTAGTCCTAGAATGTTCAGGCTCTGCAGAAAAGGACAAATTTTCCTTAAATCCACGTTCCGTACGTACTGAATAATAGGACATAGCACTGTATAGATGTTTTCGTAGTATGATGACTGGAGCATCTCCAATGCAAACTTCAGGCAACACGAAATGTTCAAGTGCCGTAAAGTTGATTTTACGGGACACTTTGCGGTTTTCGAGTCACCAGTCTTGCTCTTTTATACTTGCCCCCGCTTCTCCCCTGCCCCCCTGACCCCCTCGTTTCTTCCCTGTAGTATTCAATACCATCCCTGAGTATTTCCATCGCCTGCGAACCTTCGTGGTCTCGTCTTTTGTTTCCGGAGCTTCTCTCACCCAGCCAAGAATTTCCATGCTTTGTTCGCGGTTGTCTTTCAGTATGATACGAAGATGTTGCAATAACAAAGCGCCATCTTGATGCCATTCTAACTATTCAAGCGACCGCTCAAAATAGAATTGAGTGCATTCTGTTTATCTATCGACTATCACATCGGGCCGAATAAATACATTTTTCACTCACTTTTTATTCATAAACTCGTCAATTAAATTGGAGGCACAATTGTGATATAAAATTACGGCTCCTTTTTTATTATGAAATTAAAGAAAATAAAAATACTGAAGTAATTTTACAGTACGGTTAAATTGAAGTGAATTGTTACAATTACTGGACTAAAAATAAATTGGGCGAACCAATTTCTGCATTGAAACTCTTAGTACAAGTACATTTTTTTCATGAAGGAAAAAGTACAATTAAATATACTCATTTATTGAAACGAATCTGTAACATTGCCGCTCATCTGGTCTTTTCTAACGACCTTCCTGCAGCTATTAATCTTATTTTTTTAAATTGAGCTTGGTAGAATTGAATTTTCGGTGTAAAAAGTGGCCGGCTGACCAAAGCGGCCTTTAACTACTGCGAACTGAGTAGGAATTCGTGGCTGTCAATGGAGTCATTATTCTCAATGAGCATTAATTATTTCGGTAATTATCTCCATCTTATTATTTTAATGAAGTTTATGAATCACGATTTCGATGGAGTAACGAGATATTGTTTTTGCTCATTTGCCGCTCATCTGGTCTTTTCTAACGACTTTCCTACAGCGCTTAATCGTATTTTTTTAAAATCGAGCTTGACTGAATTGAATTTTCGGTGTAAAAAGTGGCCGGCTGACCAAAGCGGCTTTTTACTACTGCGAACTGAGCAGGAATTCGTTCTATGGCTATTGCTATGCGTGGTCACGTACATCCCACATAATATACGAGGATACAAATACATTTATATCCATACCGAGAAAAGAGATTGGGTGGCTCAACAAAATCCAACGCACTCGGGTTGTTGAATAAATGCTTCGCCAGCTCATCAATATTTTAGCTGCTTTCACACATGTCATCGTCTGCTAAAATAAATTGATGCTGAGGTCACGAAAAATTTTGTTGCCCCCATTAAACATTAATTTGAGGGGTCTTGTTAATCAGATTTACTTGATCATCAATTTAACCCTTAAAACCCTTTCGTTGTTTTCAACACCCGTAAACCCTGAACATGCACTGTCAAAAATATTCGGAAAATTCATGTACTATATTTATAATAAATTCGCGTAATGTATTTTTAATATAATCGTGTATGAAATTCGATTTAATATACGAAATAAAATTAAAATTTTACACGTTGCATATTTATTTTAAATAAATTAATATACAACCCTTGAATTTTCCAAAATTTTTTTTTTTTTTAATAGCGAAGCTCAATTTTGAAGATGCTCTGAAATTTGATCAGGATTTTGCGTTTGCTATCAGTTGGAAAGCCTATTAAGCATATATATGTATAGCCGCATCCTGGAATCGCAGTCCCTGGGGATACGTTGTTTCACTCTAGTCGTTCGCCACTGCGGTATAATATTCAACAGTGAATAGGTTGCTTATAGTTTGGTTTGGGAGGCCTCGATGCAGTGCCTCGATCCTCCAGTTATATCAGCTGTGGATCAAGCAAACGAGTGACGAAACCACGAGGAACTTCGATCCTGTGTACAACAGAAGCGCCTGCACAGTCGAATAAATTGGTGACGGCGATTAGCTCACGTTGCTCGAATAATTCATTAATCCACTGGTCAAACAACCGTGACCTCCTCACTACGCTAATTGAACTGCACACTATAATTCCGTAGTAGCCGAGGCATCGATGCAATTTGTCCATTCTACACCGATGCTTTGTCATCCATTATTTCACTTTTTATCGTCATCCTGTCGTTATCTGATCCTCTCTCCCTCTCTCTCTCTGATTTGACAATAAACCGACCAATTCACGCAACGTTGCTTTCCTGGGCTACGATCGATGCGAATAATGAATGTTCCTCGATCCTTGATTACTGCGTTAACTGCTGCAGCAATATATATATATATATATCATGTTAAAGTTGAGAGATGCATTTTTTAATTTTATTTGCATGGACATTTTTGATAATTTATTTTTTTAACAATATTTCATTGGAGTGAGTAAATAAATATTACATTTTTTTTTAAATAATATTTTTTAAAAATATTTCATTAAAGTGAATGATACATTTTTCTTCAGTCCCAAATTTTTATTTCAATTTTAATTTATTTTAACATTAGGATTTTTTAAGGGAGACATTCTGAAAAATCTTCATTAAAGTGTTGAATTCAAGCGAGTCTTGAATGAAATGGTATTATTGAAATAAACTTCAAAAATTGAAAGTAAAATTGTGGTAATTTTGAGAAATATTTGAGGGGGTGGGAAAAATGAGTAATTAATAGAGGCGGAATGGCTCGTATCGACGTGGCACTTCGACTACTGTTATATCCACGAGCGTGAAGCTCAATTTGGGGAGTGCACGAGGAACCCTGGAAATTTGGGTGCTTCGCGTCGTCGGTGACGTCGTTTGCGCGTTACGTCAACGCCACGTTAATTAGCGCAGTGGGGCAAGCGCGGGAGGCCTCACAGAGGGAGGCCATGGATATATTCCATGGTATATCCGGGAATAGGTTATACCGAAGCCCGTAGGAATTTCACTGAGCCTGCCACATTTTCAAACTAATTAATGGACAGAATTATTATTAATGTAGTGAGAAGGTTATAGACCCACTGAACCAATAGCCATTTATTATGAAATCAACCTACGAAGCAAAACACTTCAGATTGCACCTCCATTTTTTCCCCAAAATGTACCTTTAAATACCATATTTTTTTTTCAAATTAATTAATTTTGTGGAATATTAAAATACCATATACTAAACCAATAGCCATTTATTATGAAATCAACCTTACGAAGCAAAGCTGTTCACATTGCACCTCAATTTTTTTCCAAAAAGTACCTTTAAACACAATTTTTTTAAAATTAATTAATTCATGGAATATTAAAATGCCATATACTGAACCAATAGCCATTTATTATGAAATCAACCTACGAAGCAAAACACTTCAGATTGCACCTAAATTTTTTTTCCCAAAAGTACCTTTAAACACCGTCATTATTATTTTTTAATTAATTAATTGATGGAATATTGAAATAATGAAAGGACGAAACGCGAGAGGCAATTTACTTATTTATTCGATCATTCGTAATTGCAATTTTATAATTATCATTTTTCCCTTTTAATTATTTCACCGCAATCGTAAAAAAATTATTATAATAATAAAACGATGAAATGTGGAAAGCCATTTTCTTATTTAACCCATTCATTAATAATTACACTTTGTTTAATTATCATTTTTGCCCTTATCAAACAATTATATTTAACCGCGATCATAAAGAAAGTTGGAATATTTATAATACTAAAAATCAAGGTAAAATGTAAAAAGCAATTACCATATTTATCTGCTTATTTGTTTACCAATCCACTAAAACCATATACCAAATATTTGCTAGACTTGCAATAAAAAAAAGAAAAAGTTTTATCGTCGTGACGCTACTCACGTGCATAGATTGGAGCGACTGATAAAATTTCCAGGCAACGCTCGTAAAAATAAAATCCACCAATTTCGTGCCTACCCCAAAATATATTTTTTTATTTTATTTTTTCCTGGTCGCGCTTGTGGTTATAAAAAAACCGAAGCGCCGAGCCTGGTTTCCATACAAAACTGCTATTATGTTTAATAGTGCTTTTTTATCGACCATAACGCTGCCAAATCCATTACACGACATTTATAGCCTAAGTTTCTGTTGCGCGCGTTTGTAGATGCGACGGATAGGGATGAGCGGGTCGGAGTGAATCCGAGCTCCGGAATAATCCCGATCGATTTACAGGACTCTCTTGGAGGTTCGTCGAGTGCCTCGTGAGATCCTTTAGGTGTCCTCCAGACAACCCACCGGCCGAGACCCCTCGAACCCCATAAAATAATCGCGAGAACCTCTACCACGACGGATATTGCTTTAGTTACCATACCTTTGACCTTCCCTCGGCTCTCCTCGCCGGAGAGAAAAGTAGAGAAACGCAGCGAGAAGCTACAAAAGTTTATTCAAAAAATTTCTGGCTTCTCCCGACCCCCTTAATGTTTTTTACATTAACCATCAGACTTGGAACTTCCCCTTCCACAAGAAAAGGGTGGGGTGAAAAAATAGGGAATGGTTAAAGTTGGAAATTTTACCATTTGCATTCTGGTTTTTAAATTTGTACCAAATTTTTAGACACTGAGTTTTTTTAAATATTTATATCTTCCGAGCGTTAACAAGTCTTCTAAGTAGAACCTCGCAAATTGCTTCCTCATTATTGAACACATTTCATGGAGCAAGCCAAAATTATTTCTTCCTCATGAAGATAAATTTTGTAAAATTATGACTGTCGTAAAAAATTAATAACATTTTTATGAAACGAATTTTTAAAAAAACCTAGTTGTAGAAATCTTTTATTGTCAATAATTTATATTGGAAAACTATTTCAGGAAAATTTAAATATTGTTTCAAGCAATAAAAAATAATTTTTTCATTTTGTGTTGATTTTTAGATATGTAACTATCCATTAAACTTTTCTTAAGATTTTTGTTTCGTGATAAAATTCTTGCGTCGATTACATTTCGTTGGGGGCCTCCAGCCAATGAGGAGGCAGCGCACCGGAAATCGTCTGTTCAAAGCTCGCTCGTGCAGCATGCTGTTCCGGAGTCGACAGTCGGAGCAGAAAAAGCATGAGAAAACGAAGATTACGAGAATGTCGCCCAGCAGCGTCCGATTCAATTTATTTAGTGAAAAAGCGAGAACGCTCGCTACGGATATAAAAAGAAAATCTGTCCAATACAGACGTGCGGAAGAACGGAAAGAAAATTGTGGAAGCAAGACATATACTCCAATTGGGCAAAAAAAAATAAAAAAAAATACATATACTCAATAATTTAATATTTTTCATTTGTTAATAATTGTCGCGTCGTAAGAAATTTTATAAAAAATTCAGTAAACGCAAACAAATTAATGACCTTGTAAATAATTAAAAAAATTCAACAAAAGTTTTAATTGAGCAGTGAAAAAAAAATGTACATTAATTTATTCAGTATTATAACTGAGTAGGAAATTAATTGTATGGTATAATAATTATAAAAAAATAATTGCCCGGCTTTCAGGATAGAATGAATTATTGAATGAACATATTATTCATATTAAAATGTTTTAATGAGCCATTTAAGTTAATCCCAATTCGCATAATTATTTACGATATAACGGCGACGTAGTTGCAGCAGAAAGGATTAAAAAGTTGATTTAAAAATAGAACGCACTGAAACTTTTCTCCATTCCTCACTTCTTTTTTTTTTTTTTTCTTCTTCTTCTCTCCTGAAAGCATCGAAGCGCGGGGATAGTACGGATGAAAAGTGGAGAGGGGAGCTTAAAGCTCGACACGCGCCGCTGGAGCAAGAGCAGCAGCGAGTAGCTCCGCAAAAACAAAAGGGTTCATTCCGGAGTTAACGGAATATCGATGGAAAAAGTTACGAGATTCATTTCCGTTAATTGCGAGAGCCGTGAAAGGATAGCAAAGCTTCAACTGTGCCGCAAGCTCCAAAGGGGCCAAGAAGTTAAAGGATGTCGGGTAATCGGCGCTGAGAAACAAAAAAATTCCGATAAAAATAAATTTTTTAAATAATTAATTAATTGATACAAGCAACAATAATATTGGAAAATCCAAAAAGCGTGTATTTCATCATAGATTCGCCATGAGAGGTATTATTTATTTTTTGGACATTGATTTTGCTTTTGTTTCTCCTCGAGCTTTCAATTTTGTTCGTCACTATGGTTTTCAGGTGGTAAATTTCGCCACGGAAAATACACTTTTCAACCCCTTTTGGTATGATTTTGAAAAATGTGACTTTTGGTCGGTCCTGATTTCAGAATTTACGATCCAACTTCCGGTTGGAAAATCTCGACCTTGTTTTTTTTTTTCATTATGCTGGTGAATTTTGGTCTTCATGATTGTACTCGAGCCGTATATTTCACTTCCGGTCGGATAATCCACCGCGATTTCCTTTTTGTCGAGATATCAAATTTTGGTCTTTATTATCGTTCTGAAATCGTACATTTCACCACTGAAAACACTCATTTCAACCCCTGCTTCATTTTTCATTAATTAAAAATAATTAAACCCCTATTATTCTTCAAATCACGAGATAAAATATTTTTTATACAATCACAATGTCATTATGAACGATAAATCTCGTAGGATTTCATGTACGACTTATTTGCACTGTTTAAATTAATATCGATACTGTACAAAACACATTTTTTTCAGAGGTTGGGAGTGAAAAATTAATTTGTGAATAAAAAATTGTAAAAATCGTAGGAATAAACTCCATTTCATTGAACTGTTTGCTCAATGAATTATTTCGCGACTATTTTTCCGTGCATTTCGCTAATTCCACTGAGAAATCAATTAAGGAGATATAGAAATAAAGATGAAAAAAGGAAAAAGTGTGAGGAGTGGATTTGCGCGCGTCGACAATTGGGTCGAGTTATTTTTGCGAGATTTTATATAGGAAAACGCGAGTATGAGGTGAGGGGCACGGGGGAGAAGGGGTTTACTCGGTGACCGGGTGGATCGGTGCCTGGCGAGAAGAGCGCGATACGCGATAGTTATACTATCTGCTTGATTAACGCTAATGACCCTGGGTAACGAGTTTGCGACGCTCGGATATTCGTAACGTCAACGAGGAGGATGCGACACTCGTCGGTGTTCATCCACATCCCTATCGATTATCCTACTCTATTGAGATAAAGTTATTTTGGCGTGAGAGTCGAAGGTAAATAACAGGGGCACCTTTTTTTCGTCAATTGTATCGACGGATTTCACAGCAGCAATTAGCGCCACTAATTACATTTTATTTTCGTTAATTAGTAACGAATGTTCGAAACTTTCAATTTATCGAAATATCTTTTTTTCTCGTATTAAGTTATTTAATAAAATCTCTGTAGTATCAATTAATCGACAAGATTTTATTAATTGATGATTTTTTTAAAATTAGATATTTTAGTATTATTAATTATATTTTATTTTTTAATTAATAACGAATGATCAAAATTTTCAATTTATTAAAATATAGTTTTTGTTTGATAAAATCTCTGTAATATTAATCAAACGGTGAAATTTTATTTATTTACGAATTGATTAATTTTTGTGTAAAGTGCAATACACAAAAAATTGTCCATTTTTATTATTATTTGGAGAGTTCGTGTTTCTCGTCGAGGAAAAATCCGCGGAACGGTTGGGGATTTGGAAAAGGTAATTACCATGGCGAGAACGCCCCGGGAAATTTATGGTTGATGGGACACCGGGGCGAAATGGTCCAGGGGATTAATTAAATGTTTTACGTTTATTAAAGGGATTACACGTACTCGGAAATTAAAATACCGTCAAACTTATAGCAAAGTACTTGCTAAACCATTTTACTGCACTTTTATCAGGGCTTCCGTCCAGAAAACTTTTTATTTAACGCTAATCCAATATCGTCTCTAATTTATTAACTAAGTTTGTCGAGCTCCAATTAAAATTTTCGTAACTCCCTTGCGATATTTCCTGTCGCAACGAAAAAAATATATAAAAAATCCCGAAAAAGCCACTGTTTCATTTTCCACCCCCAATCGACCTTAAGCTACAAATTCTTCAGGAAACTGTGCCATTTTACCCCGACCAATGACGCACTGCGAAATTCATGCATAAAAAAATCATTTCACCCCTACATGATTACGTGCGAGGGCCAAAAAAAGCCGAGCAACTGATAGAAATAAATCCAGACATGCATTTACTAAATACAAGCCGAGCAAATGTCCATGTAGATATTTGCACGTAGGAAAAAACAATTTTTCAAAGTTTTTTCTTCTAAACTGACATGTTATTCGCTGACGTACACTGAAAAGTTTCAGCTTGAGAAAGCGTATCGCAGATCGTATTACCTGAAAGTGCTCAGGGGGCGCGTGTACCATCCCCCACTACCACCCACATCTCCCCAAATAGGAAAAAAAGTTGACGTCACGAGACACGAGCTCGCGACGTTATATTCCCTTGTGGGCGTCACGTCTCCAAACTTTTCCACTTTCACCACGGAAAATTTCACCTGTTTCGCTTTCTCAATATGCCGGAAAATTGTCCACCTTAAATTTTCACCGTCGTTCAATTCAACTAGCTTTTTCCTGGCTCTTCAATGTTTTTTAAATTTCAATTTTTGTTTCTTTTTTTTTTTACAGAATGCCAGGGAAGAGCAGAGATCACATAGGATCGAGAAAATCGTTCAAGGCCTTTTGCCCAAAGACATGGACGCGAGGGAAAGAAGCTCCGAGGCGGATCAATTGTTGCAATTTTGCTTGGCACTCAGCAAGGTACATTTTTTCTCGAGATAATTAGTAATTTTTTTATAGGCCACTTTAATTGGTTGTTACAAATGCCACTTGGTTAAATATATTATACATGTTTAAACTGAACCAGATTAAACTGAAAAAACATATTGAAACAAAAAAAAAAGAAACACATTTTGCCAAATTTCATTGGAGGCTGAATAACGCATTTGCAATCCAAATTTTTTATCGTACTTCCAAATATTTTCTTGAAATTACAAAAAAAAGGATTTAGATATAATCAAAAATTAATTGAATTAAAAAAAAAACGTAACAAAAGAAAACTTCGTAATTAAAAAGCTCGGGCGCTTTACGTATCAGATATTTGCAGATATCGATCGATTTACTCTCACCTCTAAATGTATTTGTGTATTCAAAACTAATTGAATTACATCAGATATTTGCGGGATAATTATATCAGATATTTGCGGATATCAATCGATTTACTCTCAACTCTAAATGTATTTGTATATTGAAAACTAATTGAATTACTACAATAGCGACACCTTGGAACAATTTAATAAAGCGTGAAAAATTGTAGAAAAATGAGAAAAAAATTGAACACCGATTTGAGCGTTCGAATCTCCTCGAATTTTTCGAAATATCGATCGAATTGATTGATTGCAGATTTACCCAAGACACAAGGACCTTTACAACTGGGTGGACGTTGATCAGAGGGTCTACGTGCCTTACAATTTGACCTATCTTCAGGAAAGCTTCGGTTATGTAAGTTTTCGTTTATTTAATTGGCACTCGCATCGAGACGAATATATCAATCGATAATCAATCGAATCAACGACGAATTATTGGAATGGTGCTATCCTGGGTTAGATAAGGTGGGGGACGCTGCTGAACAGCACACTGGGCACCACGACAGCGGAACTTTATCTTCGGGATGGCGTTCGTGGTGGTTACGCCAAGGAAGATCGTCTGGTCTACGTCTACGTAACGGCGCCGCGATATTTTCGGTCTCTCGGTAGACTCCTCAATCGTTTTTCCAAACGGTGAGTAATGATCATCTTGTTTTTCCGCGCCCTTCTTCCGCCTCTTCCCACGGGATTAATGCCAGCAAACAACAAAAAACCTCCAACAAATTAGGAAAGTGAAGAAAACAACGGAAAATTAATCGTGCCGCTGAAAACATCAGAAGCTCGAGGAAAATTTACCAGTACAATTTCCACGATTCTTCGCTTTTTCAAAGTGGTTCCGAAATCATTTTTTTTTGTCTTGTTTTTAGCGATCATCTATTGTCAGGATTTCATACGAAAAAAACGAAATATTGGCGAACACACATTTTGAAAAATCATGTTTTTTTTTATCGTTAGGAAAATTGTTGAAAAAAAAATTAAAGGACTTAAGATTTAGTAAAACGTAAGTGTATTAATGATTGTAACATCATTAGTAGTAAAAAATAAAACATTTCGTAACGTTATGAGTCATTAAATCCATCCATCTCTGAAATCGTCGTTAATAATCAATCATCCATCGTTTCGATCAAATTTTTCACAGATCATTTGCCATCCCGAAACAATCGGAAATATTCCAAGATTATAAAGATTATTTTCTCGAGTGGAATTAGGAAAATTCGCTCCTTTCTGTTTGGCCGTTTGAATTAAATTGCGCGACAATTCCCGGATCGTTTCCACGACGTTAAGTCCCGACGGTGATATTAAAGTTGGCCCGGTCTGAGAGGACTTTGCTGTTATATCCGGATGACTTAATCGATTGTATTGCGAGGCTTCATTGAACTCGAGCCAGGCTTTCACTCACACATGGACAGTGTTGCTTGCGTGTGTATTGCGCAAAGTGCTATCGGTAGTTGAGTACCCAGTTGTCTGTCCGAATAGCAACGTATAACGCCTTGTTTGATGCCACATCCTCTGTCAAAGCAGGTTACATTTCAATGGAATGATGAAGTCGGAGTCCATCGAAGGGATACCAAATATTTAGATTGGCAAATTGCATAAACTCGTTAAGTTATCTGGCTCAACATGTATTACAGTAGAATTCGCTGCTGTTGAACAATTGAGAGCTGATAATTCATCCACAAGTCAAGTTCCTTGTTCTGTCTGTCAAAGCAGGTTACATTTCAATGGAATCATGAAGTCGGAGTCCATCGAAGGGATACCAAATATTTAGATTGGCAAATTGCATAAACTTGTCAAGTTATCTGGCTCAACATATATTACAGTAGAATTCGCTGCTGTTGAACAATTGAGAGCTGATAATTCAACCACAAGTCAAGTTCCTTTGTCGTTTCCTGTTCCTTGTTCTGTATGTCAAAGCAGGTTACGTTTCAATGGAATGATGAAGTCGGAGTCCATCGAAGGGATACCAAATATTTAGATTGGCAAATTGCATAAATTTCCTGTTCCTTGTTCTGTCTATCCGAATAGCAAAGTTACATCTTATTTCAAGTTACAACCTCTATCCAACCAAGTTTCCTTTCAATGGCATTATAAACTCGGAATCCGCTCATAATGTATCCACAAGTTTCAAGTTCCTTTGTCGTCTCTTGTTCCTTGTTTCGTCTATCCCATCAGCAAAGGTAACGCCTTATGTCATTTTACAACGTCTATCCAAGCAAGTTTCCTTCGAATGGCATTACAAACTCGGAATCCTTTCATAATCCACCCACAAGTTTCAAGTTTCTTTGTCGTCTTCTGTTTCTTGTTCTGTCTATCCGAAAAGCACAAGTAATGCCTTATTTCACGTTACAATTTCTGGCAAAAGAGGGTTACGTTTCAATGGAATGATAAACGCAGAATCCATCAATCGATCCGCAAATCGTTAAGTTATCTGGCTCTACACGTAATCCAGTAGAATTCGTTATTGTTGAGCAATTGAGAGTTGATAATCCATCGACTTTGTCCTTTCCTGTTCCGGTTCATCATCCGTATGGCGTCACTCCAGTGGCAAGATGGTGGACATGCAATCCATCACCCAACCGAGAATTTGGTGAGGTGGGAGATCCTGTAAGATGACATTCTTGATCGCATACTGATACGACAACAGACGAGGAACGATCAATCATTCAAGCGAATGTATTATGGGCGATGTATCAATTTAGCATACATTGGAAATGTTGCCCGGCAGCACTACGTCTTTTTGAAACGGTTTATTGCTTTTGGAAACTAGAAAAAATAAAATAAAAGCCATGGAAATGTAGGTGAAATTTTGACATCCACCAAACGCCACATTTTTCGTTACCCTAGTTTAATGAAAATTCAAACGAATAACACCAGAATAAATTTAAACAAAATCCTTTCCAAGAATTTCACACCTCAAAAAGTGTCCATTTTAATACTTCAATTTATAACACCATTAAAAATCTACACCTGCCGATTTTTACACTGTAGATTTTTAACAATGCAATGCTCAATGACAAAAACTCGTGAAAAATGCATTACTATTGTTACATGTCAATATTTTCCGTACTATTTAGCGTTATGTGTCATTTCAGCTGAAAAATCTACGGTGAAAAAATATTCACACCTGCCGATTTTTAACAGAGAATTACGAGAACTCCGAAAAATTGCTCTACTATAATGACACGTAAATATTGGACGTCCGATTCAGCGTTACATGTAATTTCGGCTGTTTGCAAACTTCTGTTGTCACGGTAATTAATTTGTTCGTGACACTATTGTGTCGCTTGTGACCCGCACTGTTTCGTTCTGCTTTGTATATTGTATTCGCAATTACGAAAGCGACGCATTGAACGAATAACGGAAATAAAAGATAACAAAATGAAAGTACGAGGTCTGTGGAGAGTCGTCATAGCTCGGAAACGAGACACAGACGAATCGATTCACTGTTTCACGGCGCGGGTTGTCAGACCGGTTCAATTTGGCCAGGCAAAATGTTTCGTTGCACTCGCCATCCCTCTTCCATGAATGTTCATATAGGTGCATATATGCACCCAATAAACCTCACCCCTTTCGATGACCCGTCGCTCCGACTGCTTCCATTCTTTTCAGCCTCTGTCACAGCATTACGTCTGGACCCTATTCATAGCTCTGCTTTTCCAGCTATGCACAGATACAAAAGCATACTTTTTAGTTAAGTGACATTTTGTCTGGTCATGCATATTTCATACGTAATACAGCAACGCGACTGCACCAATAACTTTTATTTATGAGAATAAAATTTAATGGCTGTACTGGATTGGAGATAAACGATTTTTTTAAATCTTTTTAATGCTTTGCTTTATTTTACTCAGCTATACAATTTTCGATTATCGTAATAGTCATTCAATGAAAAAAATAAGTATTTGAGGCTTGAAATTTTTGAAAAAAATGGGATCAAATACGAGAAATATGAATAGAAAAATGTGGTGTTGAATTGGAGATATTTCGATGAGCATATGTTTGGAATGATTTGGAATAATGGACAAACTTCAACCCCAAAAACAGTAAATTGTCAATTTGTTCCTGTATTTTTAGTATAATTTACTAGGCCTGTTATTAATGTAATGTTTGGACTGAAAATCAGCGAGTAATTTATAATAAGAGAGAGGGTTGTTAAAAAAATGTGTCAATAGAAATCCGATTTTTTGGCCGAAACTTTCTCAACCCATTATCCCACCCCATGCACTTTTTAAGATCTGATGAAATAAAAGCCCAATTATACTAAATTAACCAATTAACTAACCAATTAAACTCATCTTGGAGTGAATATAAACGAGTCTCACAATTAAATCACAGTTCCCAATTTTTTTACATCCACAATAAAACAATAGCATATTTGTATATCACTTATAAGTCAGTGCAAAGCTCCTAATTTCAATACACCGCTCATTGAAAATGTGGAAAATTACAGGTTTCCTAAAAGGTACGCGCAGGAAAAAAAATCCCACACGTATATTATATATCTCGAGGGACGTTTTTTGATCAATTTTATGTGCGAAGGACTCCGATGGCTTTAATAAACTCGAAGGAAATTAGAAAAATTGTTCTGGAGGGCTCTTAAGTGACTCAGGAAAATCCTGGGAGCTTTTGTCTCGTTAGAGCGAGCAAAGCTCGAAAAGTAGAGAGTGGAAGCTCGTCAGGACTACATGCAGCACATCTCGTTGAGCTTTCGGATAAAAATCCTCGTAGTGGCGGCAGCAGCTTGTTCGGGTAATTGTCCCATTGTGCGGGCAAGGCGGAAACGAAAGAACAGTATTTAACGTCCGAGAGTACCATTTGACGGAGGGGTGCAATAGTGGCAGCGCTGCCCCTTTGAGCTGTGCCAGTCACAAGAGATTGAGAGGATGGGGAGTGAGACAGCAGAGGCTCAAGTGACGGGCTGAGGATTTAGGAAACGCGTTGCACAGTCGCTGCTCGTCGATTTCAAAGAGACCAAAGTACCTCTTGCTCTCTCGACACCCCCCGCCCCCTTCACTTAATATTCTCCACCCCTTATACGCCAGGACGCGTATTTTAATGAATTAGGCAGGCACAAAATGCACCAGGACAATTATGTGTCAATGTCTCGACAGTCCAAATTGTCTGAAACATTGTATCCATCTACACTAATTTTTTGAAATTTATTTAGTTGAATGATAATAATAATAATAAGGGTAATAAAAATTTTTGTGAAATTTAATACACACGTTGGGGAATTGGTTATGCAAAAATTGGTTTATAAATGTTATTTCTAAGTGCGATGGGGAATTAATGTATAGGACAATAATTTTTATGGCTTAATTTGATTATAATGTAAAAGTAGTTTGGATTTTTAATTTAATGTGAAAGTACTTTAATTTTTTTTTATTTAATGTAACGCATGGGGAAAAGTGAGATCATAATGCTTTTGCTTTGAAAATAAATTATCCGTCAAGGTAATAAAATTACGTGAGGCCATCTTTTACGTTTTCCCAACGAGCGAACAATTTCTGGTCCAGGGGCGTAAATCAATAGGTATTTTTTTTTTTTTTCTTTCACGGGCCATCGTCGAGATACGTGAGCCCGTGATACATTGTACCCCACCCTATATTCTCCCCGATGCTCGGTGCATTTCCACCCCATTGGACATCAACAAAATTTTTAATGAAAATATCATTATTTACCGAAGTTAAATTACCAAAATATTGTCACTCAGCAACGCAGCGATATTTCCACCACCATTTACGATCATTTTTCCAATGACAGCCGAACTTTTTTTTAATTCCAAATCTATTAAATTTTTTTATAGTTATCCGTGACATTTATGCATGTCATACCCACGAGAAATTTCAAGTACCCCGGGACACGTTGTACCCCACTTTGCCCTAGTGAATACGCTTCGAATTCTCGTCCTCAGTAAATTTTATCCATAAAATAAAATAATATAAATGTAATACAATAAAATTGAATTAAATATTGTCACTGAGCAACGCAGCGATATTTCGTCTACTATTTTTTTTACTCACAGCCAAACATTTTTTTTTTTTTTGCAGTTCCCAAATCTATTTAATTTTATCTTATTTATTCATGATATGTTATTGTTTTTTTTTTTTTTACGTGGAGTGAAATGCAATATAGCTCAGTGCCCAGCAAAAAAAGCATTATTTATGCATGTGAAAGCTACGAGAAATTTCAAGTGCCCCGGCAAACATTGTACCCCACTTTTCACTAATAATATATGCTTCGAGTCCTCGTTCTCAGTGAACTTTATCAATGAAATAAAATTAGTGTTGTCGTGATCTGTTTAATGCAGTTTAGTGCACTATGTTCTCGTTTATTGTCCTTTGGATTATTGATCTCGCTGCTCCGGTTGCCAGGACTAATTCCGACGAGTTGTTCTCGTTTCATTAATTGGTTAATCCATCATTACGATTAAAGATCTCGGGCTACTCAATATTCATGCAATTCACCGTTACGCTAAACGGTTTCGATTGCGCTTCATGCTGGCTCTCGCAAATCAATTGAATAATACAATTTATTGTATTTGCTCTCCGGCGTGTTTCGGAAAATATTGAAATTCTCGCTGTTGAGGATTTCGTTCAAATGAAATTATGTACTGGTCAATAATAATAAATTTAAAAAAATTCTAAACTATGAATATTATCTATACTACCAAAAAAAAAAAGGATTTTGTTCGAATGACCAAATTTACCAAAATCTAATTTTTTGTACTGAACTTGAAATATTTTTCATTAACCAGCAAGTTAAAAAAAATTATTTCCGGACATTACAAGACGATAGAAAAAAATTGTTTTTTTTTGTCAGAAATAAATTTTCTATAATAACAAATGTGAGATAATCTGAATAGGAGATTTCTCTGCATTTATTCGCAACTAAATTTGGAATTGTTCGATTGAACTTTGAGGAAACAGCGGCCGGCAATGTTACAGATCTTGGCCAACGAGGGGATGATTTTGTGATATATATCTCGCCTCGTCTGTTGGATGCCGAAACTTGGAATATTCCGGGAGCGAATGCGTGGAATTCTAAGAGGCCAAGCATTATACGAGATACCGGAAGTCCGGAGATCTCGAGCAGTCACAGGCTTTTCCGAGGTGGCATGGAGAACCCGCTTGCTCCTGGCTCCGCTAGAGACTTATATCTTATATCCCCGAGGCTGGAGATAGTAGCGCGAGAGGCGCGGATAATATGCAGCTCTTGGCAGACCCGAGACCGCTGAAGATTAGGCACAAGCTGAGCTTCCGTTTTAACGGAAAAGGCTGAGTGACCAGTGGTACACTATAGTTTGGCTGTAGGAGCTGCACTCCGAAGAAAACTGTATACCTGTACAGTAGAATCTCCCTCTTCTTGGCTGTACAATTATTTAGAAAAAAATTGTAATTCTTTATCGTTTAATTGGAAATTTGAGGAATTTGTTTAATGATTTATTGTCTTACTCGACCTCGATTTCATGCAATTTTCCTATTGAAAAAAACTACCAATTGTTGTTCACCGGATTCCAAATTGAAGAAGATAATTGAAACTTGAAAATTGAAAACTGAGAATTGAAAATTGAGAATAAAACATAAAAAATTGAGAATTGAAAATAAAAAATTGAAAATTGGGAATTGCAGAAAAATGACTAATTGATCTTCGCCCAAATTCTAAGAAGAGAATTGAAAAAAATGATATTTCGTTAAACGAAAAAATTTTTTCATTGCATGTTCAATTGGGAAGCTGTTACTACGTACCAATTTGTAGCAGTAAATCAGCCCCTTTGTATATTTATGGACAACCGATGGACATGAACGGAACACCCTAGTACACTAAATATCCGTCTGGGCTAATTGGTACAACGGTGAACCAAGACAAGCTTGGATAGGGTTAACAGTCCTCCGAAAATCGATGAGCCCGTGCATCCTGGCGCGCAACTTTGCTACGGGGTCGTAATCTTTCATTGATGGATTACAATTCCCCGTTTTGCTCTGGATGATAATTATTCCTCTGCGAATTATGCAACGCTGCTTCAATGGCTATTGTGGTAGTACAATATTACTGAAATATTGTTATGGCTATGCAGAATAGTACAATTCATCACAATGTGTTTAACGAGCGGTATAATCAACGAATAATAGCTACATTGGATCGTAACACTGCTCAGACATAATAGCCACATACCGTATATGCTTACCCTTATGTACACATATGCATATGACATTTCAGTTCATCGTGAACTGAAGGAATTGAATTAATTGAAGACCTTCAGAAATTATATATTCCTACTGTTTCAATATTTGATATTAATATTTAAGTCTAACGTATAAATCAATCATATAATTACAAATTTCGTATATTTTTAAAATAAAAATCTTAATAAATGATAGTATTTTTTTTTGGCAAATTAAATTTAAGAAAAAAAAAAAACAATAATTAATGAAGCAATTTTAATGAGCGATATAAAAAATCCACGAATACATTTTTTTTTTATTTATGAAATTCAAATGGTCTAGTTTTTTATTAGTGCAAATTGATATGAAAATTTTATTTATTTACAGGGTAATCCACAATGGGCTGCTGCTACTGTATGCAGTGGACACGCTGCACGACATTGTGAACGTGACTGCAAGCGAAAATTGGAGCGAAACATGCAGCAAGCTGACGAAGGATGTGTTCGGCGAGATCGTCGGTGCGGTTTACGTCCAACAGTACAGGCCGGACTATCTAGAGACTCTCGCAAACAGGGTGGGTTGAAAAACGACACATTTCGGAGCGTTGCGCAAAAAATTTTTTACCGAAACACGAGAGACATCGACAAAGTGCAATTTTTCGAAATTTTGAGACATGAGAAACGTCAAATGTAGATATTAATTTTTTTATTTTTCTCCTGCCTGCATTTTGAATGTTTAGTATGGGGCATTCCATGCTAACTCGACCGACTTACGGATTTCACCCTCCCAAATATGTTTTGCATTTTTTTGCTGTCATGGTTCATGGTGATTATGTACCTTATCATGGGATTTGTCATTTTAAAAGGTTGCTGGACTCTTTGAGCGTGTTAAGGAGACACTGGCTGAGCGGATGCTCGTCATGTCTTGGCTCGACGATGACACGAGGGCACAAGCACTCCTAAAGCTCACCGCCTTGCGTGGAAAGTTTCACGTTTGGCGTGGTTTCCACAACGAGAGCCTATTGGCACGAGAAATGGCCGAGGTCAGTTAATTGGTGTTAAAAAGCTTCGGTTTTCTTTTTATTGTCGCTGTTTTTAGTGATAATTCAGAATACAAAAAAAAAAGGATATTCACTTGGAGTTTAATTGAAGAAATTGAATATTTAATGACAAGTTTCAATTACTATTGTCCACTTTTTTCGCAAATTTAATTTGTAGGTTTAATTTATAGGCTATAAAAAAAAATTGTCCGAGGTTTTTATAGAACAATTTGATTGAATCAACAGAATATTTTGTTGAATCAGTGAAAAGTTTGTTTCCTTCAACGAAACAAGGAATTGAACACGTAATTGGTTCGAATAAACCTTGAATATTTTCAAGTAAATTGTTTATTTGACGATTCGGTGTATCAAATTATATGTTTTTCTCAGTGTAAATAAGGCATTTACAAAGGTCCTTAAATTTCGAATTCAAAAAGAGACCATCATCATTTTTTTGGAAGGTAGAAAATTTTTTTTTTTTTTCCTTCAGGTTGCGATCGACCCTGATGACTTCTTCGCAAATGTCATTCGAAGGTTCCGACAGATACGTAGTCCAAATGGCCAGTTGTTGCGACGAAACATGAGTGATCGGTAAGTTAAAAAAAAATGGAAAAATTTTTCCATAAAACCGTAACCATTTTTTATTCAATGAATTAATAATTGTGTCTTGTCAATTTGATTTTTTTGATTCAAGTACACAGACGTTTTGCTTTGTAATTGATGTAGTTAACTAAGTTCAAATATTTATTTATTTTATTACAATAATAATAATTATTTGTCATTAATATTTCATTAAAAAATTATTTTTTTAGGTGGCGTCACCCATACGCGGTAAATGCGTATTATGAGTCCTCGACTAATTCGATCGGTAAGTATAAGAATGAAAATTTATAAGTGAGCGACTGTCGATTTTCTTGTTACCATTAAACGTGAAAAAAAAAATTAAAGTCATACCACTCGCTATGATGACTGCCTGGTCATGGTCCTGGGATGGAGGACCTTCTTATGCTGCCCACGCGACTCTGGGCTCGGTGATAGCCCACGAGATTTTGCACGCCTTCGATCTTCATCATCGTCGACTGCCGATCGATCCCGACGTCGTTACCGATCAATTGCTCTGGATAACCCCGGAAGCCTGGAGTCGACTCGAGGCCAAAATCGAGTGTGTCGCCAGACTGTACGCCAAAAGATTTTGGCGAAAAGTCAAGTTCTTTGGGAATTACGTCGACGTTCAGGTGAATTTTTCAAAAAAAATCTGCATTTTTATTTAACGATTTTCAATATTTATATCAAGGAAGCCAATTTTTTTTCCAAGCATGTAATTTGAGCAGAAGAGTTTTCATCTACTCTGCATATAAATATTTTTTTCGCAGTGATATTTTGATAAATCGATTTAAAAAACCGGCGATCGTGTATTGTTTGTGATCAATTTTTGTAGTTAAGCGAATTTACGTAGTATCTATATAATAACGAGAGTAAAATGATGTTGATTCCTTGCAGTTCGACTGGAATGTGACGAGAAACGAAAACGTTGCCGATATCGGCGCCCTGCAGATTTCTCATCAGACTTGGCACACCCTGTCCAATGGGAAAGATCGAACTCTGCCCGGTCTGGAGGCCCTTCGTCCGAGCCAGCTCTTTTTCTTAAGCGCCGCCCAGGTTAACCTTCTGCTTAACCAACAAATAATTCCATCGCTGGAAACTTATTTTGTTTAGTCTTTTTATTTTTTCTTCACAATTACCTTCTCTATTAGGAATTCAGTTATCATCTTGGTCTCATAATTTTTTTATTCCGCAATCCATTATCCAATTTTACTAGAATTTTTCCAATTTCAGTGAAATTTTCCAGTTATACTAGAATTTTTCCAATTTCTCTGAAATTTTTCAGTTATACTAGAATTTTTCCAATTTCAGTGAAATTTTCCAATTATACTAGAATTTTTTCAATTTCACCGAAATTTTCCAACTTTACTGGAATTTAACTATCATTTCTTCGTTCTGAAATTTTTCGTTTTATTACAACATAATTTCAATGTAAAAAATTCAGTAAAATTGTTTTTGTGTCTTCTAATGCTTCGATTTTACAGACTTATTGTTCTAACATGACTGCCGAGGCCTACATCCTCTCCGTTGAGCTCGACTATCACACACCTTACCCAGAAAGGTCAGATCTGCACCCTTATGAATATTTAAAAAAAAAAACCTTTTGCAGATCTGGAAAATTTATTGAGAAAAAAAAATGATTACAGGGTCAACGTCGTTATGATGAACTCGCCGGCCTTCGCCGAGGCCTTTCGTTGTCCCACCGGTGCGAGGATGAATCCATCCAACAAATGCAGCACGTGGTGAGGTCCAAACTGGGTCGGGACCACTTGGCGAAAATTCTGCTGGTTAATTCGATAATCGAACGACGGCTCTCCGTAAAATTGACTCAATGCGAGCGGCGGCTTTTATCTCAAAAGACCCGCAAAGTATCGAACAAATTTTGGAATTTGGAATGGAAGCGTCTAGCGGTCCGGCGTTTAGCAAATTTGAATGGGTAACTAAAAAACAACGAAAATTTCATCTTATTTCATTTTTCACCCTGAATTTTTCCAAATTCTATTAATAAATTAACCAAACTCGAATCTCAAATGTGAGTTAGCCCATAAATGGCATTTATTAATTAAATTTCCAGATCAAATTTTTTTGCCACATTGAAACAGTCATTTTTTCTTTCCTGATTCTCTGAAATTCCAAAATGATAAATAAATATTTGTTTATACAATAAAAAATGGTCTTTTCTCAGGTACTGAAACCGGTGTGTGAAAGAAGAGACGTCAATTGAAGAAAGGAGAAATAAAAAACTATGTTTCCTACGCTGAGAAGAATCCTGTGGATGCTGTGAAGAATAAGTCGTGCGCGGGGCGTGCGACGCGTCCACGGGTGTCACGATATGCTTGTTATAGTGTTTTCAGAGTCTAAAGATCGTGATGAGATTAATTCGACGATAGTCGAGCTCGTTATTTGAAGAAAAACCAAAACTTAAAGAAAAAAAAGAAAATGCAAGAAAAAAAAAACACATAAATGAACGCCGTTAATTGTTTGAACCCTTAAAGACGCTTTAAAAAATTTTTAGAAAATATTCCGGATAGTGGAAAAGGAATTGTGCGTGTGCGGGGAATAAAGTGAGTGCTGAATTGACTCGAGCAAAAATTGACACACTTAAAACGAAGAAATGTAAAAAAAATAAAAATAAAAACGGGTACTTAGTCAGCTTCGATATTTAATTTTGCAAGTTCTTATAGAGAGCATCATTAATAGTGTCTTGAAAAAAGAAATAAAAAAAACTTAAAAATGAAAATCCAAATATGGACAAATGCAATAATAACGATTCAGACGATGAATCGACTTTTGTGTCTTAGACAAAATTCTTTTTTCTCGGTTTTTTTTTTCATTTTCCGTTTTTTCTTTATCAAGCTCATTTTTTTCGACAACCGTTGTTTCGTAGTGTTTAGTGTTGAAAGCAAGAATCGCGAACTGTGATAATTCTTTGGCAATTGCGCAATTCGAAAGGACCGTCCCGATCAGGATTGACGTTCTTCGATCGATCGGAAATATAACGAATGTCTCTTCGTCACCACAAAACTATTCGGCGTAGCGAAAAATAATAATCGCAGGGACGGATCCGTTTTAATCGAATCGGAAGCATAAAGTAGTTAAAATCGTTCAAACACCGTTGTAAATGTACACCGCTGATGACTCGTATTGCAAAATAAATATGGTTTATACAAAAAATATATGTACACATATATATTTCCCGCAATTGAACCTTTCAATTCCTATTTCAGTTTTCGACCAAATTTTCCTGAAGGATCATGAAACAAAAATGTATGTATAATTATTTAATTTTAAGCGATTCAAATGTTGGTGTTTTTTCATTTTTAATAAAACTCCGAAACAAAAAAAATCGAATTTTAAATAATAAAATCCCTCTAACTCTTTGCAATTTTAAAAAAATGAGGTTTTCACATCTTTAACAAAAATTTGTATAAAACATTTCGAGACCTTTTCGGGCCGGAAACAACATTATTATAATAAATTATGAGAAATTGGTGAAAGGTCTTGATCGATTAATTGAGTCTAGTATCGATATTTCTTCCATAAAAAAAAAATGAGCATCATTTTCGATTAGTGTGGTTCACAGTTTAATTTCGTGGACTTCTTTTCTTCGAGATTTGTGACTTTTCGTCGTGTAAAAATCCTGCACAACTTTTACACGTCAGCTGGAGAACTCGAAGAGTAACCCGAAGATGTTCTCAATCTTCAACATCCGCTGAGCCATGAAGAAGTCATTAATGCGGTGCTGACATGCTGATGACTTTTTTCTTGGCAGTAATTTAATAATATATATATATATTTTTTTGTATTGCGTTGACGATTTTAATCCGTATGCGCGGGCTAGTTTTTAAATCACGTGGTCCCGCGTGGCTCGAGGCCATCCATCACCGGAAATGAGTCGGATGGCTGGCTACGATGTCCTGTCAGATGACTTAACATGTCAACAGGCTGTCACCACTGCATTTACGTCCTCTGGATAACGCTCCCGGTATTTACCCAGATACTTATCGACAAATCCACCCAAATTACCAACGACAGCTCTGTAATCCTAGAAATTCAAAATAGTTTATGGCTGTCACGTGTCTTGGTGTTGGGCCTGTAATGGCGAGCCCGACCTTGGACCCCTACGTATCAGAATTTGAATTCGCGTCGAGATTTCATCCCTCCAATAATCCGGACTGTATGAATAGATGGTCCGGTGATTCGGACGAAGGTAACGACGACCTTAAGGGGGATGATTTTGAATATCGAAGGTCTCGTCGATCTCCCGAAGAAGGCTCACCTGTAGGACAAGAACCGTCCATTGAAGTTAGAGCCATTCTTGTCCGTTGCCCAAAAAATGAAGAAGAAACGTGAGTACGAATAGTTCTATTTGTAAAAATGAAGAAATTTATGGAAAATGATTCATCAGATTTACATAAAACTTTTTTTTTAATTTGTTGCATTTATTTTTAATCTTCATTATTATTTCTTGAAATGAAATGAAATCGTTTGATATTACGAAATTAGGGATGATATTCTTATCAACCGCAACATTTACAACATAACGGCTGCCAGAAGTCAGGATATCCTTGACTTCCAAGGTTTCGACAGAGACGAACCGGAACATCATCCGGAAGTTCGACACTGTCGGCGGAAGCTCATAATTACAATGAAATTTAACAACATCGGCAAGGTACAAAGAGAGACGACTTTAATCATTTTCCGATTCTTCATACCGGTCCCACTTCCGGTTCTCTCAATTGCAGACAAAAACCCAGGAAGAATTCGTTGTGATCGATCACGTGCTGGATCCGGTCACGATGCAAAAATCTCGACTTCTTAATCCATTCGTAGTCAAAGTTCGACAAGAGCCTGTTTTGCAGCTCTATGCTCTCAAATTTAAGGGGGTGAGTACAAAAATATTGCCATCGATCGCCAGTAAAGCAGGTACCGTCAGAAATACATTTTCTTTACCGTTATTCGCATATGTCGATATAGTTTACTCTGTGCCGATCTGAAACTACATTATCGGCAGCTGCAATTATTATCGGCAAGTGTACCGATTACCGAAGGTCGAAATGCTTGACCATTGGTTCAAAATAAACGGCAAAAAGGCCTAATAAAAAAAAATCTTTTCGAACTGCGAACCTATGATCGGTAACAAATTGTAATCCAATCAATTGAGAGTTAATATGTCGGACGAAAAGAAGTCTAGTTCTTCCTCGACTATTTATTGTGCACCCAAGCTGAAGATGCTTGATTTCCTAAGCAGAATCGGCTCATGATAAGCCAGGTTCCATTTCCTGTTGCCGATAACAGTTTCCGGCATCTCATTTGTAAGACTTACCATCAGTTGCACCTGTTACCGATTGGAGATATCATAGTGACTATGGCCGGCAAATTTGAAATGAAAAGCTCGTGTTATCCCAGTTTTTTCGCCAACAGGTGGTCAATGCTCAGGCAAGAGAAGAAGTGATAAACAAGAACATATCGAACTACAAAGGTTGCGATGATGGTTCGGAAAATCCGACCTGTGGTCAGATGATGTTTGAAGATAAACCGGTTCCATATAGTCAAGTACGATCTGCATAATCGTGGTGCACCTGTATCGCAATAATCACAATAATTTTACCAAAGTTCAATTCCCAATCATGTTCAGGGTTTTTGCTGTTCCTGCTCTTCGGAATTGAACATCCAGCGACAAGCTTCTCTCATGAACGAGTCCGGCATCCCTCCATTCCCAAGCTTTTTTTCCAGAAGCAAACTCAATTCAATCGGACCATCGAAAAGTTCCCAAAGCGCGAATAAAGATTTATCGGATGATCATTCGGACTTGGAAGAAACTTTCCAAGGCGAACAACTTTTTGAAGATTCGAAAAATCCTAATCAAGATCAGAATGGTGATCCCTCGAAAGACCAGAAAGTAGCGTTCGCCAAAAGTTCAGATGATGACGAGGCGGCATTGATTAACTTGAAGAACTTAAGTAGAGTGACAAAAGAAAAGCAGAAAACCTTGAGCTCATCTTTTCACGACCCTCATCGGGTTGACCTTGCAGCGGAATTGACGAGGCTGGAGGAAGAGTACAAAAATCTTCGGAGATCGAGTCTAATCAGAGCTGAAGACAAACATAATGGAAATGACGCGACAGGGACCCAAAAACTTCATCCATCAGCTGTCAAAGATTCTGAGAAATCTCAAAACGACAATGGACCAGATAATTTCGTTGGAATTGAAAAGATTCAGGACAAAGTGGCTACGAAAATCGGTAACGATCGTTATGAACATATACCGGTTTCTTCCTACGAAGTAAGAAGGCCTTTTCCAGGCACAGGACAATTCAATGATCGGGGACCCACAATGGGCATTGATGTTCCGGTCGCCATCAAACCCAAGGAAAAATCGACAACCTGTCCAGTTGATCCAGTCATGAAATTGCCGACGACATGTCCTATGACACGATTGATGTCTCGAACGCTTGGGAAAATTGAGTTTCCAGCTGTCGTAACGCAAATGGTCATCGACGACGGAATGGACTCTTCAAGTACTGAACGTCCATCCTACAACGTCGATGAACGTCAAGAAGTTGTTGATTCCCATTCAATGGAAACTACGACAGATTTGGTTCGCGAATCCGGTACCAAAAGTGGTGAACCTTTGACAAATGTAGCGATAACCGGAAACGCGAATGTTCCTCGCACAAATCATGAACGCATCGTCAAGTCAAGACTCGGGAAAATGAATAACGCAACAAGTACTGGAAATTCAACTACCACTTTTCCCGACACCGAAATGGAATCCCGAGTTACTTCAGAAGGGACTACGGAAGATTTCCAGCATACTTTCGACCCGAACCAAAGTTTTGATAACCTTTCGACCCAAGTGGAAAGCCCCGCGAATTTGTCGTCGAGTTTTTCAAGCGGAAATCATTCGAAGGACGACGCAATCTTGCTGAGTGGTTCATTGCAAAATCAGTTAGCGAATTGGTTCTCGCGCGATAAGGGAAAAAAGTTTTGGCGACGAAGAAGAGGAAAAAAGTCGAGGAAAAATAGTGAAATTGGATATGGGAACGAAGTTGGATCCTTCGCAATGACGATTCCCAATCTGTCTGCTCACAATCTCATAAATGGTCGTCTGTACGATGTTCCAATGACAACTACCAGAGGTTTTCGAAACCCGGTCCAAATCTATCTGAAAACTGATCATAGTTTTGATCGGCATAACAAGAAGAAGACATTCTTCAAACTCTCAGACCCTGAAGATGTCAACGTGCCAATAACGAAAGAATCAGAACCTCCAAACGTCCCAAGGTCACATCGTTCCATCGATGACGACTCCGTTTGGAACCAGGATACCGATCAGCAGAAAAGTATCGACAAGGAAATCGAAGACGATTTTGTGGACATCTCCGAGGTTTTAAAAAGTGCTGCCCGCGATCCTACATCAGAGAAAGAAGATAATTCGGTTATTGAAAAGTTCGATCTTATTGTCGATAATTTCTCCGGAAGGAAATCAATGATGGAGAACGATTTACCGGTACCGGATAATCCAATTGAAGGACCAGAAGCTACGAAACAGGAGATTGAGATCGAAATGATAAACTCTACAGGAGAATTTGTTGATCCGGATAATTTTGAACCTACATCGATTCCCAAAGAAATCGGTAGTTCAAAAATCCCGAGGCACAACGTAGCAAAAGATTCGAATGAAGCTGATGATACAGAGACTCACAGGTTTTCTTCATCTTTCAATGACAGGCCCATGGAAGAATCTGAAAGTACAGGAAGTCTCGAAAATCACGGAAATGCGATTCGATCGCAAGTAGTGAAACACACAGAAGTATCGGATGAACCGGTTTCCGAACTTCCTCTGACGACCGGACCTCAAATTATCGTAGATCGATTCAAGATTGCTAGGCCTTTCGTGGATTCGCCAAAAAATTACGAACAGTTACTGAAGGAAACTCTAGAAAACCATTCTACAATCGCGACACCAAAAATACGAGCTTTGGAGGAAAACGAACAAACATTGGATACAAATTTACTCTCAACCTCACCTCATACAAAAAACCGTAACACTAAATCAGTTTCTGGAAACATTTCCACTCTTTACCCTGAAATTCAAGAAAAAATTTCTACGGGCACAAGTCCACAAACGTCTGCCATCTTTGGTAGCGCTTCATCGGTTCAAAATGACACTTCTCTTCATGGTGAACTGTCACCGGTTGTCATGATCGAGAACCTGAAGAAACAACTGCGAAAAGAAGCCGAGCGTTACGCTGTACCGTCTTCAGCTCTTCAGGGTGCGACAGTTAATGGCAGAAGTGTTCAAGGTCATCCAAATTCTGTGCAGGAAATACGAGAAGTGAACACTGAAGTGACGCCGGCTGAAAAAGTCGAAGATCTGATAACGGACGAGGAAACTCTTCCACCGGATGAAGAAACTGGACTTACGACAAAATCTCTACCAAAGACTACAACCATGACCAGTACAGTCAGCAGTATGAAAATCGGTCTGGAAAATACGAATTACACTCTTATACCTCGACGTTTTCTTCAGGATGCTGAAGTCGTCCCCCGAAATAAAAAGCACGCCGTTGCATTGAAGAGAATTGAGAAAATTTTGAAGCGTCTTAGAGACCCCTCGCAATCCTCTTCTTCATCGTCTCTGCGGTTTAGAAGTAAAAGAGCTCATAAAAAACTGAAACGCCTTCGACATCATCATCTGCACAGGATTAGTCGCCGTGAAAGACGATCGTCCACGGAATATCCAAACAGGGTTGAACCTTCATCGAAATCTCGAAAAGTGTCTCTGTTCAGAAAACCCGAGCGTGGTCAGAATGCAAGGTTGACTGGTTTCAAGGTCAAGGAAATCGCAAAATCTGATGCTGCAGTGGATCCCATCGTTGATGACGTAAGTACATCAATGATGACCCAATCTCAAGTTCCAAAAATGAGGGACGTTCATGAGAAGCCAATGTTTCGTCGTACTGAACGTCCCACTGTTGATGAAGAGTTCAAGGGTGAAAAATCTCTCAAGGTTAAAGGAAAGGCATTAATCAGAAGAATGAGAAAATCTGAAGGAGCTAAAAAGAAGGTCCAGGTGCAATCAACGCCTAAATTTCGATCGATTTATCCGAAGTCGGCTGAGATAAATTTGATTTCCGAAACAGTAATAGATGAAGTGACAGGCAGAGGTGACATTGGAGGACAAAATAAGAGAGACGACTTGAAGACATTTGATGAAACTGCGCCGGAAGCTCTAATTTTTTATGACTACGATGCAATTGACTCGCCGCCCGCTGTTAAAAATCAAGATCAAGAATATGATAACAAGAGAAGTCTTGACAGCCTTGAAGACAAAATCAATGACGAGTCTCGATCGAGTGCCAAATCTGCTCTTCATCCGCTCAAGAAACGAAGTAATTCGGTATCACACGATGAAGTCGTTACAGCGGAAGGTTCCACTTTGCTGAACAAAAAAATACCTAGATCAATGAACATGTCCGACGATCAATTTCGAATTGAACCTTCCGGCGGGTGGAAAGCGAAGATGGAACTCTTGAAGCTCAAGAAACACGCTGATGTCCTCAAGGAATATTTGAATTGGCGTCATGACATTGTACGCCCTGAGCCCATTGGGATTTCTGGATATACGACGAAAATTAGTATGACAACCGAAGAAGATGAAGGACATTCTGAGACCATCACGACTCAGCAATTCAATGTGACTAAGGAAACAACCTTGATGAGTGCGACTGTAACGTCTACTCCGGTTCCTGAAGACATTTCTATTACCATTCAGCCTCACGAAGATCTGATCACTACGATGACCTCGAATAATGATGATCATGTTACTAGGGAAACTTCCATGTCTCAGCAGTTTAATGTGCCAAACAAAACAACCTTGACAATCACGACCGTAGCATCTTCTTCGGTTCCTGGCGATATTTCTGTTACCCTTCAACCCCACGAAGATTTTATCACAACGATGACCTCCGATAATGATTACAATGTTACCAGGGGAACTTTCAAGTCCAGTTTTTCCGAATCTTCATCAATTTCGTCGACCACCAGATTTTCGGAAAATCATTCGCTCACCGGATCAAATACTGCTGATGAAGTTGAAACTTCGACAGGTAATTTGGAAACTGAATGCCAAGAAAATTCTCCAGAGGACGGAGAACCGTCTACGGGAAGAATTTTACCTCCTTGTTGTTCGACCACGAAGAACACAGTGACAACATGCCCTGCAGGACTTGAACAGAGTGTCGATCGCTTTTCAGGTCGTCCTTCTTCATCGGAAGTACCTAATACGTTGTCCAAAGTGGTTCCCGATCATCCAGGACAATCGGGTAACATTGAAAATGACCTTCTCGTTATTTCGATAATGGAGAAAAACCGGCTTAACAATAAAAACCTCGTCAGAAGTCACCGACGTCACAAGCCTTCGTCGAACATTTATCGAATCCGGAAAGAAGGTGATCCGGTGCATGATCCTCATCATCGCCGTCGCAAATCCAAGAGAAAAACGGAACACTCAACTTCTTCGATTTCCAAAAGAAATGGTCCCATTCGACGAGCCAGACGCCTGATGTCAATCGAGGATTTGGATTACAAAAACGATGATGAAGAAGGCGATCTGATGTTCGAAGACTACGAAGACAATGTCAACGAGGAATCACCAGCCAGTGGCATTTTAGATGCGTTCTATCATGACCACGATAGTGGAAAGCTTGGAGACAAGTGGGAACAGTTGATCGACAAGATTATCCACACGAACTCTTCAGAATTTTGGGAACCAGAAAATACCACCGAAGCTCCATTGCCAGAACGACCCGATGACAATAAATCTGCGCTGAAACAATTGCACTTCAAGAACGCTGATAAGTATATCAGAGAAATGGCGAGGAAAATAGTTCATAACAGTAATATTCACATTACAAATCCAGATTTGGGCAAATATGGGGAAAAAAATCGAACGGGTAGAAGATTGCTGACTTACCCAAGGTTAACCCGAAGAAAAACAATAAGTAGGATGAGGAAACAAAATGCTAAAGTTTGTGGCAACTATGCAAACGCTGTGGATGACAAAAGGTTTGCTAATGATGATGATGAAGAGCTGCCGCATTCAGCAAAAAAATCTGTATACGTCAGAAAATCCAGAGCAGTTGCTGAAGAGCCTGCAGACCGACCTACGCAATATCGGGATCACCGATCCTTTGGTTTTGAAGATTCGGAGAATCCGGAAGACATTCCTGAGGATTCTGATTCGGAAGATCGTCCAGAATCTTCACTCGCTGATGATCATGACTATGAACCTGACGAGGCTGACGATTCACAGCTTCAGGCGCTCGAACAAAAAAATCTGAACTACAGGCACTCTTCCTCTGATACTGAAGGTGATCGAAACCATGATCCCCACAATGATTATAGTCCAGATATCAAGGTCTTCAAGGTAATTCCCCTCGACGCTCCTTCGTCAGTTTTGGGAGCCAACAATCGACCGGACGAAAGAGAGAAAGATGCAAAAACCAGTAGAATGACTGGGTCCCAGTTGCTCAAGGTCGAAAACGACCATGTACCCGAAGAGACAGTAAAACCGGATGAAATAAAGCCAGCTGAGTTTCCGCAGCAAAATGAGGCTGAAGACAACAAGAATCTTGCCCAAGATGCTGACGTCTCGCAACAAAACTCAAGGTCTGCGAAAGCACCTTCAAAAGTGGTCGAATCAGCTGGAAAAGATCAGGAACACGATGACAATAACGACCCCAAAAATCCAACCAGTGACCTTGACGCCAATTACGAAATTGTACCACTGACTCATGTCAATATTGAACATCAGCCTTTCGACAAAGAAAAACTCGAGCATGATTACGTTTCTCCTGAAAATCCTGATGATTCGTGTCCGTATCCAGATATAAACGATGGTACGGACAAAACAGAAGACAACGGTAATCATGATCAGGTTGAAGTTGTCACCATGAACATGGACAACGACGAAGAATTAAGGGAACCCAGTGGAATTGGAACATGTCCAGAACCAAATCGTCAGGATGGTTCAAATATTTCCAGTTCTCCAAAGGACGACGAAGTGAATCGTATTCGTCCAACAGAGGAACCATCTGGAAATCACCAAGAAATCACCATCTCTTCAGGAACTACTTGCGAAGGTGAATCCAAGAGAGTTCTTGAACGGAAGAGGATACGACTGAAGAACGTATTAGCCATCATGGAGTTCATTAAAAAGATCAAGGACATTATTGGCGAGGAAGGAACACACATGGCGAACACTGCCGAAGATCGAAACAAAGAAATTTTGTTCATCAGCAGCGACGTCAAAACCGAACCTGTCAAACAAACCGATTCCGATGATCCGAAGCATCGTGACTTCCATTCAATGGACAGCAAATATGTTATGGCGCATTCGAATAAAGCGGAAGAAGGACAAAAGTCACATAAAGGTCCTAAAGACGTTCAAGTACATGAAACTGAACTGCCCACGACTCTTCAAGTACCAGAAACTAACAAATCAACCACAAAAAACTTCGCACATAATTCCAATGTTACTCCTAACAACTTGACCAACGATCATCAAGTTCCTGAAGACGAAAATTCTCAGCATGGGAACGAAAAGACGGAGCGCGATATCCTGAAGAATCTGCAACAAAAAATAAACGATCGGCTTGAAGGTCTTCATAAAAATTTGCCAAGAAATGACAGTCAGGATGTGAAGACCAGTTCGAAAAAAGAACGAAGTGTGGCTCTTGATTTTTCTCCGGAACCAAAAGTAAAACGTCACCGTTTACGATCGCAACTCATGCAACTTCGTGGTCCAGGAAGAAAAATGTATCGGGAAAGGTCTTTGTCAAATAGCGGAGAAGTTTCGAAGACTGGAAACGAAAAGTCTGGACGACGAGCTGCTGGGAAAGGGACTTCCAAAAGAAACCGGAAAAAGAAGAAGAAGAAGAAGAATGGGCGAAAGAAAAAGAAGAAGAAGAAGAAGAAGAAGAAGCACAAGAAGAATAAAGGGAAGAACCTTAGGGACACGGAAGTTCAGGGCAAATCCTGGTGGCCTTTCGGAAGACAACTGATGAGCTTGTCTAATCAACGAGAATCAACCTCAGACCAAAACTTAGATCAGGATGTTGTTTCTTTAGAACGCAGAAAACGAAGAGTTCATCGAGCAAAGTATCCACATGGCAAAAAGAAAAAAATGAAGAAACGACGAAAGCACAAAAGAGTGAAGAAGAAGAAGAAATCGAAAAAGGGGAAGGAAAAGAAGAAAATGGGCTTACGAAACAAAAGACAAATTAAACCCAGTGGGAATCAAGTTCGTGGGGGTCAAGACTGCATGGATCGGAGACATCCTCCTGATGTCGATCCTGCAAAATATCTCGAATCTGCTCACTGTCTGCGCTTCAGTGATTTGTGGTATGAACATGTGGGGCAAATTGACGTGCGACTGATTTTGGTGATTTTTTATCTTGTTTTTCCAACCTTAAAAGAAATGCAAATTTTTTTCTTATCTCTCTTTTTTTGAATAATGCTATTGGGATGAATAAATTCTCAAAAATCTTGTGGCACATTTTGGAAATGCTTCATTAATTCATTTTTACATTACGACCAAAACTACTTCGTTTCAAAAATTGACTAATCGATAAATCTAAAATAAAAATCTGTTTTCATTGTGAAGTTGGATCAGCAAGATAGAAAATCACCGTTTTTCGATCGTGATTCGCTTTTTTATGACTGCCCATTGGATTTTTGATGGTTCCAAGGTATTCGGTGTACGCATTGGAAAATCCTATAATGGAACACACGGTGTACCTTCAACTATTCGAGAAGCACAATCGAGCGGACGGCACTGCCCATTGGGAAGATCTTACGCAAGGTTCGATGGTCAGGATGGGCACTTTTACGAGGCACCAACGGGACAGCGTACCGACTATAGTATTCACTTATAGTGGGCCAAAAAGTGAGCCCCAGAACCGAGCTCTGAATTTGGATCCCTCGAAGGACAGATTGTTAGTACCAACACCAGTCCCTCGAAAAAAAGCCTCCGATTATCCAGAAATCAAAGGTAGAAAATGTTGAACCCAATATTCTGATAAATCGATTGATTGAAAATTTGTTTTTTTTTTTTCAATATTTGCAATAATTCAATGATCATAGGTGGTTCAGGTGAATACCTAGTGATTCCAACAACAGAGATAAGCAGAGACGGTAACGAATGTGATACGGCAGGCGTAGGTTTCGCAGCATTTTCGAAACAGCAAAATCGTTGCGATCGACCAAAGGGTAGCTGTTTAAAAAATCAACCCCTGGATTATTGGGCCCGCGATATGGTAAATAGCGAAATAAAATCTGTCAAAGAATGTCATTGGCTAAAAAATGATGACCATCATAGATATATTTTGTTAATATTCTTCATAAAATGTTTAATCCCAATAACCAAATCCATTGGAAATTTTTCGAGAGTCTCACGGGATAAAAATGAAAAATATTCCTCTCTTCCACCATCCAGTAAAATTACTGGCGTAATATATTTTTTATCCAATAATTTTATTATTTTTTTTTTTCTGTAACCATCGCGAATTTTTCGAAAATTTTTTATGCTACGAATACGTACGAAAGCACGACGATAACAATCATGCCTTGGAATTGAGAGTATCGGCACTTCTGCAGGAAGCGCGGAAGTCTGGGAGACCGGGCTGCTACTTCTTGAGCAACTTTGCGAGCGTTCCGAGCGAGCCCATCAAGTACAACGTGAGCGGAAGTGGAAGTCGGGAATATCTGGGTCTGGAGTACCACTCGACACACGTGTCGGCGATCGATATTCAAGTTAGAAGTGACTACAATGCCATCGTCAGAGTTGGGTGAGTCCTGGTGCAGAGCACAGGATGTGTCATGCACATAGGATATATTGTACAATCTCTACTTGTGCATAGCTAGTTATGCAGTATCTCTAGACGGTAGACGTTATTCTGTGAGCACTGTTCTCTCTGGGACAGATTTAGAGGCTGGTACCTATTGAAAATGCTCCTAATTTTATTTAACAATTTTTTAATTGCAGACATATTTCACTTGTCACTAATTTTTAAAAATTAATTTTGTGGACGGAAGGTCCAGAAAATTTAATCAAACAAAGAACAAATTACAAATCGATAGAATCAATTTTGTTATACTATTGGCTCCCTGCATCAAATTTTTTAAAATTAGCATGTAAAAGCTACTTTCTCGCACACTTTCGGTGCACTGCATCTTCACCATTACGTTTTACAATTTTTCCAAATGTCGTTTTTACTGGTTTTTTTTTTTTTTTTAACTCTTGAATAATAACAAATATTCCCTTTGATTTATTTTTTTCATGTAAACTACTGTTATAAAGTTATGAATATGACTACAACTTCACTATAAATGATCGTATTCATGATAGTAATGGAGACTTAGAATTCTGTTCCGAAGCGACATGCATACACTTTGGTACACTCACACTAGAGTTACCAGTCTAACAAGAACACCAAGTTTCCTTAGAAGCAAGTAGAATAGTTGGCTCGCGAACACGCTCGATTTCGCAGATCTTCCGGTCGAGTGACCGAAGTCTACGTAGACAGCACCGCCCTCGAGCACACTGTGGTTACTGTGGTGATAAGCAACATGGGTCTTGCCTCTTCGCCATACCAGCCGAGGATCACCGATTGTCCCTCGGGACTTCCGGTCTCGTGGACCAAAGCCAAAGGAATTATGCAAGTTATACCGCCTCAGCACGATCAAAGAGTTACTTTGGATTTATATGGACAGCTATTGCTCAATGAGTTTCACTGCTCGGGTATGATTAATTTTCTAATTTATCGGTAAAAAAAAATACAAAAATTGCAATTTTTCAATTTTTCCATGACCGAAATAAATAAAATCCATTTTTCGCTAACAAAAATAATTGCAATCAATTTTTTCAATAACAAACAATAACTGAAATCAATTTTTCGAAAACAAATTAATTGAAATCAATTTTTCGATAACCAGAATAATTGCAATCAACTTTTCAGTAGCGAAAATAGTTGAAATTCCGTAATTCTGGTTTTAGTTGAGGTGGTCAATCATCGAGGTGAGCTGGTTGCGATGCGGAGAATAAGAGTTCAGAAAATGGATCGCTGCTTCTGCGTTTGGCACTGTCTCTGCGCTTGTATCGGCGGTGTGAGCGGAATGGGATGTACTCCTATGTCACCGGAACATTATCACGCAGCTGGATTTCAAGGACCTGTTCCTGTCGTCACCACCGAAACATCGATACTCATGAACGCCGTCAAGAATATCCTGACACTCAGTGCACTACTTGTACTTCTACTTCTTCTTCTGGGTAACATTTAGGTCATTGATTACCATTGATTGAGCATTGAATTGATTAATAAGTCCTAATGACATTTTAGGAATTCTCAAATGGTTTATTGGCTTGTTCGCTTCGACCGTCGGTCGATGGGGTCTCGACAATCTTCTCGAGGGAAGCAAAGTCGAGGAATACCTTGAACCGGAACTGAAGTGCAGGTGTGTCATGACCGACGAAGACGGATGGCCTGTTCATCCGGACACTGGCCAACGAACCGTCAGAATTTGTAGCAGGTACACACTGTTTTAAATTCATTTTTACACGTAATTCGAAATTTTCGAAATTTTCTAATCTAATCAAAATTTTCTCGATCCGACTTCCGGTCAAAAAATCCACTTCAAATCCGTTTTAATCCCTTTTACTGTGATTCAGAAAAAAAAGTTACTTTCGTGTGTTTGCGATTACAAAATTGGAAAATTCGACTTCCGGTCGGGAGATCCACCTGAATTTTTTTTTAACACCAACTTTTATTTTCCATTATTGTTCTTAAATCGTGTATTCCTCTTTTTACTATGTTTTTCAAAAAAAAAGTGAATTTTGGTCGTTTCCGGTTTCAGAATTTATAAATCCAACTTCCGGTCGGAAAATCCATCTAGAATTTTTTTCTTCAACGTTTTTCTTCCTGCTTAACACTCTTTTCATTTTTCGAAATGCCTTTAGAATGTAGAAAAAATAAATTAAACCACTTATTCGATATTTACTGTTACAGAAAGTTCGAGTTTTTGCTGAACTTGATTTTTTTTCTGACGTATCCGGTAGCTGTGTGTTGCAACTATTGTAGAAGGTCGTTAAACTCAGCCAGACAACGTAATTGTTGTCCCGACGAATCGAAGGTACATTAATCTCCGTTGAACGGAATTAAAATTACGAAAATATGAAATAATTGAAATGAAATCTTCTCGAAACCGGAAATGTGTCTCAGACGTGTCTGATAAGCGAAAAGGGTGGCTGCCCAAAAATGATATGTGTGAGTACGTACGGCGAAAATAGTAACACAAAATTAGAGGCCGAAGATACGAGATACGTGATGAACGAGTTGAAAAAATCGCAGGAATCGCTGCAAAATCCGAAGAGGTCAAAGGTAGGATTGCGAGTCCGGAAACGTGACACGTGATGGCGCCACGATAAACCGGCAGGTCATTAACGCCTTCAGATGGCACCACGAAGAGTCACAGAATTATCCCGACTATCGCCACTCGCACAATTGGGATATTTTGTCTGTGTGCGTGAATAATTAATTAAGTGTGTCGAGTAAATAATTAATTAAGTCGCCTATAAATTTTATGATAACCATTGAACGTGTCAATTGATAATTAGAGTAAAAGCACGTATGTTTCCGATAAATAAATGTGTATGCAGACAGAATATGCCTTGTTCGCGTTTCATTTAATTCATAAGTTAATTAAAAATTTTATTCAACATATTAAAATTTCATAACCTTGCAGACGAAAATTGGCCACAAAAATTCAAAGATTTCGACACAGAAAAGTGAGTCTAAATTTAAATTGCATGAAAATAATAAATATAAAAATAGTAATAATAATAATAATAATAATTGAAAAATAACTCGGACATTTTTATTAAATAATGGCAATTTTTTTAGCTTGTCTATTAATAAATTATAAATAATCGGTGCCACTTATTACGAAACGTTGAAATATGTTCTGTGTTTTTTTATGTATCGCACAGTGGAAAAATATGATTGATGATTTTTTTAAAATTGTGTCAGACAAAAGCGCTGCGGACGTAAGTGCGAAAAAATTGGTCCATGATTTGCTCTCGAGCAGAGTAGTGTTTCGAAATCTGACGGAACCAATTGGCGGACTTAAAATACCGTACGGTACTACGTACAGTCTTCGAGGCTACTTTTTAAATGCTGAGGACGGTGGATACAGGTTCATAACTCCGTGTCCCTTTAAACAGGTGAGACTGTCGTGTTTATCTAGCGTCACGGGATTCGTGTGTTGAATAAACGTCAACCAATTGTTGTTATAATATTTTAAACGCGATGCGAAAGCCATGCGTCACCCTCAATCAAATACATAATCGCTTTGGGCTTTGATAAATAATTTTGCAATCGTAATTTCTAATATAACAAATAGAGCAATAAAAATCAAAATAATTGTAGTATTTCGATTTAAAAAAAATGAAATAATAAATAAGGTGACTGAAAAAATGATATTGTTCCCCTTCAAATTTGGATTTTCGTAAGGATTTCATAAATAATTTTACTGATTTCAAATTTGAAGGAAAAAGTTGTACGTGAATAAAAAATATATTTACAATTGAAAAAGAACTTATTGTTAATACAAAAAAGTGAATTGATCGCGAGTCCGAAATTGTCTTGTCAGAAAGTAACCGGATATTTTTAACAAATTTTGCAAATTGTTAAAAACCGATGGAAAAAAATTCGTTTATCGTCGAAAAAAAAAACCGAATTTAATTGTTTGTTATTAGCAAATAAATGAAATCATTCGGTCATTCGGTGTAAAATGTCACATTCAAGGATCTATCGAAATTTGATCGCAGATGAATGGATTTTGAACGTTTTCAAAAGTGGAGTTGACAATATTGAGCGAATAAACGAATGCTTTCTTTGCCCTCAGCATTGGCTGATCGAAAATAAGCAGAAGGTCGCGTCGGGGAAGCCACCAGAGACCTACCCGAGTAATCTCTTCATGCGGTCATTCGGCACAGCTCGGCATGTCTACGAGAGCGACGAACTGTCCTTGAATCCCAAGGGAATTTGTATAAATGTGCAGCATCAAGAGGAGACGTAGCATCGACGTATTTTTACTGGATTTTTATAAAACGATATAACCGAAAAATATTGCTCTCGAAGATATTTTTGAAATGTAGTTATATTTAATATTACGTATATCCACAGCTCGTTTTTAAAAGACTATTTAATATTGAATAGATTTATTATTTATACATTATTTTAATCAATTGATAACAACTCATCAAATTTTCTCCGCCGCAGAGATTTTATATTTTACTGTAATGTGTAGTTTTACTGAAATTATCAGAATTTTAATTAATGATTCTAGTGTTATGCTTATTTTATTCACAATTAAGCAGATTTTTAAGTGGCAAGGGGCTCGTCAGGGTCGAGTTAAGCTTTTTTCGATAGATTTTTTAATCTTTGCTTGTAAAAATTATCATTGATTACGATGAATTACAATATTAGTTAATCAATCAGAGTGATTGATTAAGAAAATCAATTAACCGTAATCAATTGAGCTTCGAACTGACAAAGGGCTTATCGGGGTTGAATTCAACGTTTTTTAAATATTGTAATTATAATATTAATCAATCACCAAAAATTGACAAAAATATTTAATTATTTCATTTCTAGTTTTTTCTGTAATTAAAATAATGTAATGATCTTATAGCCATTATTATTATTATTATTATTACAGGAAGCTTAATAAATAGCGAATCAAATAATAAAAAAGCTGGACAATCGAAAAAAAATTGTCCCTAGTTACTAAATTCCGAATTTAATTTACTTTTTTTTTTATCGCCTCGCTTATTACGACGATAATAGATAACAAATCTAAAAAGTTAAATAGTTAATTAGTTAAACGAAAAATGACCGTAACTACGTGAATAAAAGTCATTATTTATTTTTTTTGCCGTTTGCATGACCGAAAATTGAAATGAGATCCAGCTATCGCATGCAATATGTATGGGACAATGTGTTACACCGCGTAAACACATTTCGTGTGAACTTGTGTACACGGAGTGTGTGTACTAGCACATTCTGTACACCTGCTGGTCGATAGGAGGTGAATGAGTTACGCGAGCGTCGTTACCAGTTGAATTGTGCAGCGCAATGCGGTTATCTTACCGCGGAGCCGCACAGAGAGGAGAAAGGCCCTTTCACCAACGTGGTTAAGTCCACCACGGTCTGATGTTTGCTATGGTGTTGCTTTACTTGCCAATTGTGAGAGGCGTTCGCGCTCACGGCATTCTGACCTCGCTGCTGCTGCTGCTGCTGCCGACGCCGGTACAGAGCTCAGATAACATTAAGAGAAACAAGAGGAAACGATTGAATCGCCCGCCGACACTTTGGCTTTTCAAAGTACTCACTTTTGGGGCCACATCCTATTTCTTCGCAATTTTATTTCGTCTCTCAATAAAGACATTTCGAACAGTTTCTCTAATCGTTTTTCGAAAAGTTGACTACATTTTATTTTTATTATTGAGTTTGTTTATTAGGTTCAATTGTTTAAATAAGAAATTATTTCTGCTGCTAAAAAAATTTTTTTACATTGAATTACAAAAAAAAATTCAGCAATTAAAAAAATAATACAAATCAAAAGGCGCTTTTTGTTCTTTTGTTAATCATTTGCAGTTCTTTTTTAAGTTTAAAATTAAACTTAAAAAAGTTTAATTTTTAATGAACCTCAAAATACAAAAATTCGTAGGCTTGACTAATCAATGATTTGTTAACTGGAATTTTTTAAGCAAAGAATTATTATTGCCACTCTGGCGATTTTTTTCACGATTCTATGCATTCCCAAAAATTCTATGAAATTCGGTACTCAAAGAACACTGAAAAAATTAACGAAAATTTTAACGATGAAAAAAAAAAATGGAAATCATAAAAATATATATACAATTTTTATTTGTAAAAATCGCGATCTTTAAAATTCAGAATTTTTTTGTAATTGTAACCTGTAATTTTTGTTGTTGAAATTCTTACTTAATATTTTTGTTCGTGTTTTAAGGGAGTGGCGGCGAAGTGCACGCACTAAATATTTACTTGTCCGCGTGGCGAGGTTACGAAGGCATGGCTAGCATCAAGGGCCCTCGTCGACTGGAATACCACGCTATACCAGAAAAGCCAATGCCCTTAAACCAAAACCCAGCCAAATTGGGAGGCTGCCTGAAGAAACAAACCGGTAGGTAGTAAAGTCTACAGCACGCGTTGCCTCTCCGCGGTCCGTTTGGGTCTCTGTCACAACCTTGTCTCGAGTACCTTCACAAACGACGCTAGCGGATGTTGTTGTTTCGAATAAATGCCGGCCTTTTCACCAGAAAATTTTCTCGAGACGATAAAGACTATATATATAATCCTCAGTCGGAAAATTGGTTCTAAAATAAATTTTTGATTTTAAATGGTGCCAGTCATTAAATTTTCATTCAATTGCATTAAAAGCGCTCAATAATTTGACTATATGAAAAATTATAATAAAAGTTAGAATTGAAAATTAAAATTTGAAAAAAAATCGCAATTAAAAAATCGTAGAAAATCGAGGAAAATCCCTTGGAGATATTATAATATTTTTCTCAACGATTACACACAAATTGTATTTGATATTTCAATTTATTTCAATGAAATTATGAGAATAACAATATTTATTAATATATATATACGTTTTTTTCTCAATGATGACATGTCAAATTTTATCGAATAACAAAAATTTATTTGAATTAAATTGTGCAACCGACGATATATTCATAAATATATCCATTTTTCCTCAGTGATTTAAGTACAAATTTTTATAATTTATTTCAAGCGAATTTTGCGAATAAGAATATATATTAACACCCGGTATATTGGTGCGCCGTAAATATCGCCTAAGCATCCAAGAAGTTCGTCGAGCCCGAGGTAGGAGCTCGTTTCCGCTACCAATAACCACTCGCTGAGAGTATATCCACGCGGAAAAGCCCCATCGGGAGACTAAGTCACGTTCGAATGATAAATACCAGTGAGATACATAGCGCGGCAGCGTGCAAGGCACCTATCGTGCACGTACACTCTACTACACACTTGTACTCAGCCGCATATCGCACTAGTCCTGGCTCGTTGCGCTTCTCGACGAGCACCAGGAGTTGCACCAGGAGTTGCGCGTTCCGCACCACCAGAAGACTGATCCTTAAGCTTTTGCACATACCGCGACTAATACAGATCACTATAGGAAATTCCATGCCGACGAAATTATTACCCCATCATTTCTTTTCTGTCACGATTGTTAATAAATTTTTTTTTTCAGTAAAATCCATTAAACGCAAAATGTCAATTTTTTCACATTGCTACTTCATATGATATTTCACCTTAGAGACACAATAACCCGGGAAGGAAAAAATTGAAAATAGAGGAAAGTCTTGTTTTTGTGTCGAATCTTTTCAGGAGATTATTTTATACAAAATTTGGAACTTTTTATCACCTTTGCTTTAGTTGCACAAAAGTCACTCTAGATGGCCTCTATTCGGACGATAACAGGTCTAAATTGAGACTAAACTTGGCAAAAAGTGCGTTTGTCTCCTCGAGATCCAGCGAACGACTTCTTAGGTCCACGAGGATCCCGATAAAACGGCCCGGTCTGTATGAAATACCCCATACGAATATCATCCCATTGGTACAAGCTCGAGGATATGGGTTCCGAGCAACGTGATATCCGAAAACCTTGGTAACGTCGTGGCGGACGAGGCGAGGCGTGCACAGCTGTTGTCGAACGGGTGGCGCGCGCGGCGGCGGCGACGAATGGAACTACCGTCGGGTCTCCGAGTTGAGCTCCGCGTCGTTCGGGGACAATGGTGATTAAGGGAACAAAAGCTGCGTACGGTGAATATCCGCGCCACAGCCACAGCCACTAGACTGCTATATACCGACACCGCTTCTCGCTACTACCCCCATTGTATATTGCTCTCCGTTAAATACAGAACCGTTCACGGAATACCGGTATCGTCGTCACAATGAGACTAGCGCGAACCGCCAACTTCGGAGGCTGTGCTATGTGGATTCTATATGTGTCGATTGTTTATATATATATATATATGATGGGGGAAAATGAACCGCTTCATCGCGATCCCAAAGGTGCATTTTTCCGCCTTAAGCTCAAAAACTTAATTTCAATAATCGATTTTCAATTATGGCGAACAAAAACTGGAAAAGAAAGGACACTTCTGGATATGAATATGGACGGATCCTCAATTTGGATATGGTTGATTATATGGTTTTATTGTGATTGGGTGTTTTGTCACTAGCAAATCGGCCCGTAATTTTTTTTTTCAAACGGCTGTTTCATTTTGCCCCGTAAAATGTTGCCCAATGGCTATTTCGTTTCGCCCTGGTGTTCCATTTTGGCCCGTATATATTTGCCAAAGAATGGTTTCATTTAATCCCGTAAAATGTTGCCGTATGGCTGTTTCATTTCGCCCCGGTGTTCCATTTTGGCCCGTACATGCTTGCCAAACGATGGTTTCGTTTAACCCCGGTGTTCCGTTTTGGCCCGTAAATTTTTCCCAAAAGACTGTGTCATTTCGCCTCGGCGTTCCGTTTTGCCCCATAAATAGCCCTTTGCATATAATCGCGACGACACAAAAGCTTTCACGGACGAAAGCGGTGAGTATATGCGGATAGAAACAAAACAAGCGGGATCGGTTTACGCGAGAATCGCAGTCCATGTGGATTTGTACGACACCGGCCGGTTCGCCGGTTAGTTGGTAGTTCGTGCGTTGGCCGGTCGGGGGTTCCCCGGAATATGTAGCAGAAGCTTTCTCTCTCCGCGTAACTTATTTATTAACATGCATGGATATGTTACGTGCCGAACTAATTAACACGACTGAAATCAGCGCTGATTGCATTTCGGTAGTTTGGGAGAACCGGAACCGGAAAACATTGTCCCGAATCAGTTTTGTTATAAACACTGTAATCAGACAAAGGGAATTAAAACATGGACGTAAAGTCGCACACTGCACTCTGCGTTCCCTTTCTTTCGCCATTATTATTTTTCATTACGAAATTTAATTCAGAATATACTATAGCATGCATTATAATTACAGATTTTAATGTGATCCCAAAGTTTATTGTAAAATTAATAACCAAACCGAATATTCAAACACTTTGGATTAAATAACTCATTGTTCCTGCTAAAAATCAATATCGACGAAAATTCTATGGCCAAAGTAAATATTGGAAATACACACACGAATTACCATTTACTTATTACGTACATACGTATATATATATATATATATATATAGGTTATATATATACACAGTTTTCAGAATCAACGACTCTGAAAATTACTGATATGTGACTGTTTATTATTACTCTGATGAGTAATTAAATTCCTCAATGATTCGATGACACTGATGTTCACATCCAGTCAATGATAATGGAATATTATTGCATTGTACGATATTAATTCACGTTTTACTGAACTGGGTTAAAACGTCGCGATATTTAACCATGTACCAAATATTTTAATTAATATTATTGCATATGTTTAATTCGAAATGCCAGCGCTACTGCGAAAATAAAATGAAGCAACGTTTAATTAATTTAAAAAATAATGCTTAAGCCCATTGAAATATGAAAATAAAATGTTTATCTTGTTATAATTCCCACAGTCGAGTTCCCTTTGTAAAAAATGAACAACGCCGACCTAAATCCTCTCGAAGTTTGCCTGCAGCCTTATTTTGATTACAATCACAATTATATCTCCAGAGTCCAATTATAGCAGCCTTTTAATGAGAGTTTAATGCTAAGGAGGTGATGCACAGTAGTAAAAACTTGATTATCACTATCTTCTGGATATTTCGATTACTTATCACTATAATAATCCATAACCGGTCCCCATTATCATCTTAGGGTTAGTTATGTACCTCTAAATAGTCTGTGCTTATGGTGGAAGAAAATATATGAGGCATTTTATGTCAAGTCGCCTTTTTGGGCTCTCAGATTTTGTTCTCATTGATGAACAGGTTTTAATTAGATATTTTTTTCAGATTTCCATATTGTGAAAATCAAACGCTAGTTTAAAAAAGTGCAAATTAACCAGATTTCGTTAAATACAACGAAAGATTAATTTGTGATTATTAATTTTAATAAATTTACCGAAAAGTATTGAATAAATTAACAAAAAAAAAAAAAAACGAAATATATAACATAGAAGTTACTCAATTGAAATTAAAGTTGTAAAACCGGATTTTGCAATTTGTTTTTTTATTTTGCACTGTTCAAAATTTTTTAAATATTTTATCACTAAAATAAAGCTTTTTCTATAAGAATGAAAAAAAAAGACGATGTTTTTTATATAAAAATGTTGTTCTAATTTTTTTTAACAAACATCAAAATTGCTTCTTTTTTTTTCAAATTGAATTGCTCTTTTCTCGTGTTACAAAAATTTGGCTTACTTTTTTTGAAATCCTCTAAAAGGTAAAAAAAAATGTGTCACTCGACGAAGAATTCCTCATATAGAAATACGTATCACACAACGATAACCCCAATTCTATGCCTAATTCCAGCAGATGACTTCCTGCCCTCAGCTTCTAGCGCTTGATTACCGTTATACACCGAACAGGGCGCGATAAACATTTTTTTCTCTTATTTTTCTTCGTCAGGCTATTATCTCTTTTCTCTTTGCATCCTTCGCTCGGCGAAAGGCTTCCACTGTGCAGAGAAAAAAAGCTCCTGGCCTCATTATCCCGGAAAGAAAGTCTAGTTAACGTGACTAAATGCATATATTCAATTTGTGTCTATTTGTATTATCATTTGCTTTCCATTAAAAAAATATATACGCTTTTTATTGAAATTTGCAAAGTATTTTGTCGCCTCCGCATTTTTTAAATCGACTCTTATAAAATAAAAATTCAATTTTCTGCTACAAATTTTTTTACTTGACTGCAAATTTTTGTTAAATCAATTGCGGGGGCGGTTAAGTATTAAGTACGAAATGAGTATACGAAAAAATATTCGAGCATATTTAATTTAATAAAAAAAAAATTGACATTAATTTATAATTGATATTTGTAATTAAGGAATATTCGTTCACCTCAGAAAAAATAAATAAAAAAGGTATAATATCTACATTTCTGAATCTATTCTTGTACAAAATTGCAACAAATTAAAGACAACTTGATGTTTTATTTATGTGCCAAAATTTGCGATTGAGAAAAATGTCCAACATCGAAACTTATATTTTAACGTCAAAGATAACGCCTATAAATAAATAAATAATGCATCCTTGGCCGAAATCATAATTAATCTTTAAAGCGATAAATTATTAATGGTCGAGAATGAATTTTTTAATTTATTTTCGCTCCGTTGAGCTGCTGAACGAGTATTCTTATCGCTCTACCAGCAATTTATTCCCAAGTAATTTCGGACACGTCCTCGATACTCAATCGGCGTGAACGTACGATCGGAAGGACTAAATAATAATGATTGGAGACGCGCGAGAACGAAGGAGTTTATCCACTTACCGAGCGAATGGCACGATTCCGAGATAGAGGCAAGCGCATGGGAGGGGAGATAGGGCTTCGCTATAGGTAATCAAGAATTCGATCTCTCTTTCCAAGAGCGCCACCGGCGGAAGTGCCGAGGCGAGGCTGTCTCGCAGTCTTATAGATTGATACCACACACTATGGTTTGATTATGGTGCTCGTAGCTGACAGGTTACCCGAGAGATTTTAATGACACTTGGTATTGTCAATTTTGCAACCACTAACATCAAGATTTTCTCCAAAATACAAGTCGATTTATTTTAAAAAATTGTTTTTATAGGAAAGTGACAAAGCGAGGCTGTTTTTGTGCAGTTTTGGTCCAAAATACAAGTCGATTTATTTAGAAAAATTATTTTTATAGAAAAGTGACAAAGCGAGGCTGTTTTTGTGAAGTTTTGGTCCGAAATACAAGTCGATTTTTGATTTTCACATACGTAGAAACCGTCTTTTCAGCCAATAAAAAAGAAGGCGAGTGATTTTTTTTTTCCATTACAAAAAAAGAAACCGCACTCTCAAATTTCGACTCTTCTCTTCTCCCAATATCTCGACCATTGCAAACATATTAATTTAAAAAACGATTTCGGAAACACATAAATGTATTTTTCTCAAATTCTTATTATCAGTATTTAAAAAAAAAAACATGACTTCACATCGTCATTCCGAATGAAAAGTCGACGGTTAAAAAAAATAGTCATGTGATTACAAAAGCAATGAATTTATCTATTCTTTGAAAATCGGTATCTCGTCAAGCGAATAATTAATAAAAATCGATTTTCAATATCGACATAATATTCAAGGTAGGATAAATCTTGTAATAGACGTCAGCGAATAATATTATTAGGGTAGAGGTAATTAAATGAAAATACTTTTTCATTAGTTTGTGCGATTACTCTGTGTGTGTGTGTGTGTGTGTTTGATTGTCACTACGATAGTGATATTCCCTCGTCGTCTCCGGAGGAAATAAAACTTGGTTGAAGTGGTTGGAGGCGCTACGGACGATTCGAAATTACCTGGAGGCGTGGTACAAACGCGGCGAGGAAGAACGACGAGAGAGACTACCATTGAGGTCTCTTAGGAAAAGATTTTCGAGTGGGAAAACTGGTTACCGTTGTAGCGAGCCATTCACCACCCTCAAGACCCATCGTTGTACTTATTATATGCCTCGGTGAAATTCACTCACAGCATCATAATCAATAATTCATGAGACGTTATTGCACTCGCTAAATATTAAATCTATCAGATCCATAAAATGTATAGATCTCATCCGTAAATACCATTGAAGCATATAATTTGTTATAGCAATGTGATTATTTTTCAACTCGCGCTATATGTTAATTTGCTCGATAAATAATTTCACATTCATTATTTTCAAAACCCTCGAATATTGATAAGAAAATCTCGGAATATTTTATATAAACATTATTGAAAATATAAACTTGTAAAAAAATTTGTTTCAACTCCCACAATACATTAATTTACTCCACAAATAATTTGATATCCCTTACTCTCAAAGCCTCTAAATATTTTATGCAAGGATAAATATTTTCCCTATAAGCCTGCTAAAAAATATTGTAAAAATAAAATAAAACTTCACCGGTTATTATCGTTTCGAAAAAAAAAAAAAAAGTCTACGAAAATTTATTGAATAAACAGTGCAGTAAACGCGTTTGCGGTTTGTTAATTAAGAGCGCTAGTAATAATTTTCTAAATACTGTACAAACAAACTACACGTTCAATGTTTATTCATTCCGGGCAATTTTTCGTACGTTGAATCCCGTTTAAAGTGCGGAGATAATTTGCCAGTCCGAGAAGGAAATTAAAGTTGAAATAAACGTCGGGTGAACGAGACGTCGAAGTCACCGAGTCCTTTGAACGACTCTTTCCCGTCTCTCAATCTTGTCTGTCGCCCGTTCTACCGTTTTTCTATTTCTTTCACTCGTGTACGTGTCGATATGTATATATATGTTTATGTGCGCGGTGCTGTGCATCGTTGCGCGTTGGCGCGGCTCCCGACGTGCTGTCCTAGCGACTCCCGAGTTCTGAAGGCACGTCCGCTATATACCTCTTGTGGCCACGTCGTCGTTCCTTTGCCTTCCGCAAGGCAAAAAATAAAATGGGAATGACGATAAAAACGAAGGAAGGATATGCGAAGTACGTGTGGAAGGAGGCGAAGGGACGAAAGGGCGAGGGACGCGCGGCTGTGCAGTCGCGTGTAGGCTCAAAAGAGGAGTTTTCGCTCTGTGCTGCTCTTCATCCGTATAATAATCACAACAGCTCGTAAACGCATTCACAATAAAATGGAAGCTGCCGGAACGCTCTTCAATTCCATATTTTCATCTATTTTTTGATTACGAATTGAATGGGATTGGAAATTAAGTTTTTGTTCTCTTGGCTAATAGTGATTTTTTGTGATTATAATTACTTCACAATGATAATGGAATTCTTATGATTCTTATGACAAAAGACACTTTTTCGAAATTGTTTTGAGAAACGCGTGCACTGAGAAAAAGGTTTATTCGCTACGACACAATATAAGAAATTTTTAATTCAAACATGCATCTATTAACAATTGATAAACGACAATTTGGGCCAATTCATACATTAACTAACTGTTATACTGTTGACTAAATTATAACAAATTTAAAAAAAAACACATTTTACCCCATCAAACATTACAATTTTTATATAAGATAGTTAACAAATCTCAGTGCCCAAAAATTAGCATATTTCTCCTTGAAAATTCGAAAGAAAGTGAACACGAAAAGAAAAGACGATATAAAATCACCCTGCAAATTATTGTCATAATATCACGTCTATCCAAATGACAAAAATGTGCAGGACACCAGGAAATTCAAGGTCAACGTTATTATTCCTTATTTTTACTGCTTGGCGTAAACAAGAGCACGGAAATGCTACGCTTTTATTCTGACGACCGTCAAAATGAAAATAAAACAACGAAATCCCGAGCGTAAAATAGAGAGGATCGAAAAGGGGGGGGGATGTTATACTCGAGCCCGCCCGTGAACTTGAAACTCCAGAGCGTCGTACGCACGGTTATCGCCGTGCACACGTTTTACTCTCACCTCCACACGTTTAATTCGCACGCAGTGGCGACCGTAACACAGCTGCGTGTATAGAATGTTTGTCGGTGCATGTGGAGAAGCCCCAACGAGGCATTGGCAACGCCTCGACAGAACGAGTGTGTGTATTGTGCGGATCAGTCGTACTTCTGCACGTTAACGAGCAAGATACGGGGGATCGAGAACGAAGCAATTCGTAGGGGAGACCGCAAGAAGACGATCGGATCAAAATAAACGCATATACTGTACTATGCATCGCTATATATACTTCTTCGACCGCAGTATCGCGTGTGGAAGACGATACTGAGGAGAATAAAAAAAATTTTAAAGCCATAACACACACAGACACGATAATACGTATGAGTGATATGAGTAACAGTGAACATATGCGTGGATGACACAAACGGAATTTTCTTTCAGTTGGGCGATTTTTATTCGATAATTGTGTTAATTATTTCGGGTTTTAAATTTGTTTTAAAAATAGAATGGACAAAATTTGCAGAGTGGAGATAAAGAAAATGGACAACAGACACAGAGACGATAATAGGTATAAGTGATATGACTAATAGTGAAAATATGCGTGGATATGACACACACGGAATTTTCTGTCAGTTGGGCGATTTTTATTGGATAATTGTATCAAGTATTTCGGGTTTTAAATTTGTTTTAAAAATAGAATGGACAATATTTGCAGAGTGAAGATAAAGAAAATGGACAATAAATTTTTTTTTAAGTACAACTTACACAGAAGTGATAATATGTATGAGTGACATGAGTGATAGTGAAAATATGCGTGGACACGACACACACGGAATTTTCTGTCAGTTGGGCGATTTTTATTCGATAATTGTATTAATTATTTCGGGCTTTAACCTTATTTAAAAAATAGAATTTACCAAATCTGCAGAGTAGAGATAAAGAAAATGGACAATAAAAGTTTAAAAAGTACAACTGACACAGAAGTGATAATACGTATGAGTGATATGAGTAATAGTCAACATATGCGTGTATATGATACAAATGAAAAATTTTCTGTCAGTTGGGGGATTTTTAATTCGATAATTGTATTAATTATTTCGGGCTTTTAATTTATTCTAAAAATAGAATGAGCAAAATCTGCAGAATGGAGATAAATAAATAGGGGGAATAAACAAAAAAATCTAAATTGATGGTAATAATTTATTTTAATTTATTATACTTCTTAGGTTTTGTCTGATAATTTATGACGACCTGCAATAATATTTACAGGAGTCATAGTAAAATGTGACAGTGTGTATTATATTATAGGCTTATAACTCGTAACTATAATCGGAAGGTGGCGCGAAATTGATATTGGCTACGGTGATACGCGAGGTATCATCTCATTCGACCGGAACAGTGCGCCGCGTGTTTGCACTCTCGTGTATCGTGTTATGTGCGGGCATATATTTGTAACGAAGTTCTTATGCTCGGATAAGAGGGGTATTATCGGTCACGGACTGGTTCGCGCTCCGAGAGTAACGTTTATACACGGTTAGTCGATAATAGGCATGTTTATAGATGTGTTTTGTGATGCTCAAGTAATTATACGGATTCATAGCTGCTCTTGTTATTGTTCTTCTGTAATGATGTGGTGATAGTCGACAGTGAACGTTTGAAAGTGTATGAAAGTATGTGCGAGTTTGTGCGCGTTCAATTGTGTGCAAGTGTATATGAGTATATGTGAATTTGTGCAAGTCTTAGCGAGTGCGTGTGTGTAATTGTGTGCAAATGTGAGCATGTGAGGCCCTCCAACCATTTGCCACGAAACTCGAAACTCCCCGTAATTTCACACAATTTTATTTATCATTCACTAAACAAAAAACCTCCTTATTACGCCCAAAAATCCATTCACTCCTTACAGAATTTTATTACATACCTAGAAGCGCCATTGGTCCGTGGTCCTTAACTCTCTTAACCTTCAGTGATACACCGGTGAAAATTTCTTCGCCCAATGTTAAACGCCTACAGGGCTGTCACTCCCGCACCTCACCTCACTTTTTGGTTTGTCGATTCCCCTAAGCAAACGGCTTTGCATATCAAAAAACCCGAAGCTCAGTCCAATTCCGCACACTGTATCAAAATTTGAGCTGTTTCTGTCGAGTACTTTGCGAGAAAATAGGTTTCACAATTTTCGAAAATGGTGGGGGAAGTAGCACTGCCTCTTAACGCTCAGTGATACACCGGTGAAAATTTCTTCGCCCAATGTTAAACTCAGTCTAATTCTGCGATACTTCCGCACACTGTATCAAAATTTGAGCTATTTCTGTCGAGTATTTTGCGAGAAAATAGGTTTCACAATCTTCGAAAGTGCTGGGGGAAGTAGCACTGCCTCTTAATGCTGTGATACACCGGTGAAAATTTTTTCGCCCAATGAAAAACGCCTACCGGTCTGTCTCTCTCGCACCTCACCTCACTTTTTGGTTTGTCGATTCCCCTAAGCAAACGGCTTTGCATATCAAAAAACCCGAAGCTCAGTCCAATTCTGCAATACTTTCACACACTGTATCAAAATTTGAGCTATTTCTGTCGAGTATTTTGCGAGAAAATAGGTTTCACAATTTCTGAAAGTCGTGGGGGAAGTGCCACTGCCTCCTAACGCTGTGATACACCGGTGAAAATTTTTTCGCCCAATGAAAAACGCCTACCGGTCTGTCTCTCTCGCACCTCACCTCACTTTTTGGTTTATCGATTCCCCTAAGCAAACGACTTTGAATATCAAAAAACCCGAAGCTCAGTCCAATTCTGCAATACTTCCGCACATTGTATCAAAATTTGAGCTATTTCCGTCGAGTACTTTGCGAGAAAATAGGTTCCACAATTTTTGATAGTGGTGGGGGAAATCCACTGCCACCGCGAGGCTGCGCGCGCATGTGCGTGTGTGTGGCGCGATACTCTGGTTATACCGAGTCGCGTGGCGCAGAGAACCGCATCGCTGCCTCGCCGACAGATACTACACGAGGGGTGGGGAGGGCATACGGTCGGTCGTGCCCACGTGGGGTCCAGAAAACTCGCGCCGTATGGTATACAACACAGTGCATAGTAGTACTATACGCTGCCCCGTTCCTCGGGGCCTCAGAGGCGCGAGCGCCGAGGCCGCAAGGCTCTCGCTCCGCAGCTCGAGCCTTCAGTTTCTCGGAGGGCCCCGACGTACTCGTATCGTCCGCGCGCGCGCGCGCTCTCCTCTCTACTTCGCTTTAGTCCTACGGCATCCATACTCGTACTTGGCAAACCGTGGAGAACAACTCCTAGCATACAGTAAATATATATATATATATATATGGTGTGCTGTATAGTGTGTATTATTATACAGAAGAGGTGAGCTCTCTCTCTCTCTCTCTCTGTCTGTCTGTCTGTCTCTCTTTCTCTCTCTCTCTCTCTCTCTCTCTGTGACTCGCCGGACGGCATTCTATCTCGTTTTCTTCGCTCGGCAATCGTGCCTTCGTCTTCATCTTCTCGTTCCGCGCTCTGAGACGTGGACGCGCCAATCCCGATCCATGTTGTACGTTGTTTTGTTTATTTACACCGGGTAGTTTAATTTTTAGGCATGGTCGACGATCTACGGGGTGTTAGGATTTTTCGTTATCGTTTAACCATTATCTTGGTTGCGATTAGGTGCGAGGTGAATTTTGAAAAAATTGAGTTAGATGGGATTGTTAACTTTCATTTTTTCCTTCAAATCGCAGTCTAATTTTTACGTTGTTTCGTTTATTTACGCCCGAATTCCGAATTTTGAATTTTTAGTCGCGATTATTCTACGGGATGTTGGGATTTTTCGTTATCGTTTAACTATTGCCTCGGTTCCGATTAAATGCGGGATGAATTTTCAAAAAATTCAGGTAGACGTGATTGTTAATTTTTATTAACATTTTTTCTTTAAAATGCGATCTGAGATATAAACGCGATAATTCCAATTCAAGTTGTACGTTGTATTGTTTATTTTCACCGGGTAGTTAAATTTTTAATCGCGATAATCTACGGGGTGTCACGATTTTTCGTTATCGTCTTATTATAATCTCGGTTCCGATTAAATGCGAGGTGAAATTTTGAAAAAAAGAATTGAATTAGATGTGATTATCAATTTTCATTCGAATATTTCCCTTTAAATGCGAGGTAAAGAAAATTATGGAAAATTCAATCGATCTGTTGAATGCATTGCAATTCATTTTTACAAAAGATCGTTGATAATTTTTGAAAATTCAGATGTTTCATTTAAAGCAAAGTAAACATTTAAAAAATGCATCATTAGCTTATTTCCATATCGGTGAAAATAATGGCACTTTTTGTTCATTTTGTTATCAATTTTCATATCGATATCACATTATGGAGAATCGATAAATGAATGTGGCGAAATTTGTGAAGAAAGAATTAGAATTATTTGGTAACTGACAAAATCGAAGACTTCGGTACAGCGCCAATGCATTTTTACAAAATATCGTTGATAATTTTAAAAAATTCAGATGTTTCATTTAAAGCAAAGTAAACATTAAAAAAATGCATCATTAGCTTATTTCCATATCGGTGAAAATAATGGCACGTTTTGTTTATTTTGTTATCAATTTTCATATCGATAGAACATTATCGAGAATCAATAAATGAATGTGGCGCAATTTGTGAAAAAAGGATTAGAATTCTTTGGTAACTGACGAGACCGAAGACTTCGGTGCAGCGCCAATGCATTTCTTCTTCATCTTCTTCTTCTGCTTCTCCGAGAGATCGCTTCCCGCATGCGGAGCCAGTCTGACCGATGCACCGGGATCGAGAACGGTCTCAGAGGCCCTTTACTATTTCTTCGGAATCTCTCATACACGCCGCGCCGCGACCGTCTAACAGCAGAACGCCTCGCATTGGCTGGCGCTGCTGCTACGTTTACCGTGGCATTGATCCACGCGCTGTCCCTCGATCCTCTCCGTGTGTACTCCGGCTACGCGCATGACGCTTAGATCCCCCGCGCGCGCATGGATCTACGGAGTAAAATCGATAACGCCGTCGTTCAACGCGCTTTTCACTGTTTCTTTTTTCTTTTTCGGTGGAATTTATGCAAAAGCGAGATTATTTCGCGCAGTTTGGATTGCAGTGTCTTCGTTGTGAAAATTGGTGCTTATCAAGCGGATTAAAAATTAAACAGTGCTTAAAATCAACGATTTTTTGGACCAAGAAAATAATTTCACTTTATCTTCGTTATGTTCACGCGGATTTATATAAAAGGAGTTGGAATTTTGTAGGAATATTTTGTTTGGTATTTGGATTGTACGGTCGGCTTTTGATGCGATGATTGACGAGAATGTTTCGTGTCTGCTGTGAGGTTTTTTATAATCCGTTAGGATTCGGTACTTTCACTTTGGCCCTTTTTTTCTTACGTCACAACGTAACTTATCAAATGAATTGGGGTTGAGGTAGACGACCGAATTAAAATCACGTTACGGAAAGAGAACATACCGCAGGGATTGAAATATAAATAATTTTTTCAATCGATATTGCGTAATAATTTAAAAAATCGTTCTGCATTTCGTGAATTAAATATCGAAAAGTACAACCCAGACTCAACAGATCGATAATTATCGAGACATCGAATGATAAGAAACTTTTTTATTTCATTGCTGTCAAATTCAGGATTTTTTGAAGCTTTTTTATTTGTCAAGTTTAAAATTCATTGCATTTTAATTACGAAGTGAATATCAATCGGAATTGTACCGAAATTGGGTTGTGACGTTTGGAAAGTGTCCCAGTACGAAAATAGTTAATAATGGGTGCCTGATTACAATATAATTGATTGATCAATCGATATTGCAAAATAATTTTAAATATCATTCTACATTTCGTCAATTATTTATAGAAAAGTAAAGCCCACACTCAACAGATCGATAATTACGGAGACATCATATAATAATACATTTTTTTATTTCATTATCTAAAATTCAGGAATTTATGAAGCTCATAAATCGGATTATTAAAAAAATAATACTTTTTTCACAGTTTAAAATTCATCGCATTTTTATTACGAAGTCAATAATATCAATCGGAATTTTACCGAAATTGTGTTGTGACGTTTGGAAAGCGTCCCGATACGAAAATAGTTGTTGATATATAACACGATGGTTTCATCGCGCTCTCGTGCTACCAACAGTGCGAACTTTTGAGATATATAGAGTGGGGTACAGTGGCAGAGGCTCTGAATCAGCGATAGTCCGCGAGCCTTTATGTCGGCGACTCTCTGGTAACACAACTCGCGAATTGTCAGAGCAGTTGTAGTTGAATCGTGAACCAGTCACTCGCAATTCGAGCCCTAATACCTACAGCTAGTGTCGACCTTCTATTCCGAACCGAGCTCACGATTCTCGTCACGTGCGTGTGCAGTGCCGGTGAAGTTTTTTTCGTGTTTTGTTTTTTTTTTCCGAATTAAAAAGTGAAACAAAATTTTTCAGTGAATATCATAAATTTTTGTGCATTGTGTTTGTGTGTGTGTGCGTGAGGCGAAATAACCGTTGGATTAATTGCTGCACGAGAATTCGAGACGTTCGTGTTTGGAAACCGAGGAAGGAAAATCGGTACGTAGCTGTTATTATTATGACCATTTTTATGCTAATTTTTATTGTAATTTAAGACGCTACAAATTTTTGTGTTGTTCTCTGGATTTCGTTCCTTTTCGGTTTTTCATTAGGATTGTTTTTAAACAATTGCAATTTATGAAATTATAGAGAATGAGAAAAAAATTATATTTAATGTTTAATTATAGATTTAAAAAAAATTGAATATTTAAAAAATGAAATGATATATTAAATACTGAATTAAACAAATAATAATTATTAAATACAGTTACCATAAATTTGTAATTACATTCGGTGTGATTTTTATTTTAATTCCTTACTTTCGTTTAAATTGTTGCAATTATTGTTACGACCATAATTTTTATTTTACGATAACAATTCTCCAATTATGTGGATTATTATTTTCTAAACAACTGCAATTTATGAAATTATAGGAGATGAGAAAAAAAATGAAATTTAATATTTGATTCTAGATTTTTAAAAAATTGAATACTTAAATAATGAAATGATATATTAAATACTGAATGTTTAAACAAATTATTATTAAATACAGATACCATAAGTTTGTAATTACATACAGTATGATTTTTATTTAAATTCCTTACTTTCGTTTAGATTATTGCAATTATTGTTACGACCATAATTTTCATTTTACGATAACAATTCTCCAATTATGTGGATTATTATCATTGTTCGAATATCATTGCGCAAGAGCTGGTGGCAAAAATGAAGAATTTCGAAACTCGGTGTTGATTTCATTCACACGCTTTTGCTCGAAGCACATAAGCCCAAGTTTTTCTCGTACACGCGATTGACTCTCGGCATAAAGTGGCTACTGGAAACGCAGCAGCACAGCAGGTGAAGTGATGAAACATGCAGGAGGCACGATTCGATTCGAGACGATGACGCGCCGTCGAGATATTTTGTTGCTGTTTTTTTTTTTTTTCTTTTTATTTGCCGGTTCGAGTTTTTATTCGAGAGAAAAATGCGACGGAATTTCGTGGGACTGGAATTACGACAGGAAGTTTGTACTGAAGCGCCAGGGTATCAACACTTTCTTATCAGCGTCGGGCTTATCAGTCGAGAAGCTTGTAGACGCACATGGACAGTGCATTGATATATGCACTCGTATATTTATGAATGCACTAGACGTACAATTCTCCCCCCCCCCCCCCCTACCTTCGTCACTTTTTGTCCATTTGGTCATGGGTGTCCATGATGGACTGAAAAAAATTAACTGTTAATATTAATGAAACGAAAAAAAAAATTGGGATAATAAAAATCATCGAAGGATCGATTATCAATTCTTAAAATTTTGTGCATAAATGTCCGAAGTTCATATTAAAAATTGAAGTGATTTAAACATAAAAATTCAAATTTCTGTAAAATCCGAAATTTCTAATCGATCGAGTAAACGATTTGAGTTGACATTTGTTGACACTATCCTCCCCCCCCCCCCCCCTCGACGATCAATCAGTTTTTCAATTTTTAGAAAATCCCAAATTCAAAATTTTTTCGCAATCTCAGATGAAAACCTGGAAATACATTTTTTTTTTTTCACAAGAGCTTTCTCTATAAAGAATCAAAAAGTCATAATTATTGCTTCTAATAATTACAATAACAATATTTCGATTCTCTCGGAATAAATAAAAGAAAAAAAAATTTAACATTTTTTCCTTGCCCTGGCGAACGAGACGAAGCAGTCGTATAATATAATAATTATATAAATGACGTTTCGATGAGACTATATTTAATAGATTACGAGGAAATAGTGCGTTATTGGTATAAATAAATCGTCGAAGGCGCGGAGGAATGTCAAAATGTGTGATTGAATTCATCAAACATCCGCTGGCAGTCGTGCAATTGAAATTAGTCATGCGTCACCGATGCAATGTATAATACTATACGCGGTTAGCACAGCTACGCATCGAATGGCAATCGGTAGCGAGTATCGTTTTTTTTTTATTTTTTTTTTCTCTCCTACAGACGACGTGTGTTGATCAGAGGGCGAACACTTACACGATACTATCGAGCCCCTTTGCTCTTCAGCAACGTGTCGATGACGTTCAAAGTTCGTGATCCCGATTATTCGAGACTAAAGAGAATTAAAGAGTGAACAAAGCTGAGAGAGAATAAAGAGCACGATGCCCATTGAAAGAGATACGTGTATATATATAGATATATATATATATATATATAGAGCCACTCACAATGCTGTACCAGCTGTGGGCTGACGAGGCGAGCGTCAAGTTGCTGCTACAGTCGCTATGATACCGCTCAGCGGTGACTTTCAATGAATGCACTTGTTGTCCACTCGATTCTAGTCTTCGCGTCTACCAGTAACTCTATATTCACTGTAGAACAACGTGAATTTGAAGGATGAGCTTTTTTCAAGTCGTTTTATCGCAGCTTTTGAATTCTTTGATATTTATCTGTTCCATTGTTATTTTTAGTCGCTTCTAATTTGAAAACAATATTCTGCATTATAATGAAGTAGAGTTACCGGTAAATAAAAATAGGTTCTGAAGCATAATATAATTTTGAGTGTTCTGGGGACAAAATTATGTAACAAACTTGAGCCCATGAAGAGGTGAACGTCAAGTTGTACGCTGAAGTCGCTATGATACCGCTCAACGGTGACTTTCAATGAATGCACTTGTTGTCCACTCGATTCTAGTCTTTGCGTCTACCAGTAACTCTATATTCACTGTAGAACAACGTGAATTTGAAGGATGAGCGTTTTTTCAAGTCGTTTTATCGCAGCTTTTGAATTCTTTGATATTTATTTGTTCCATTGTTATTTTTAGTCGCTTCTAATTTGAAAACAATATTCTGCATTATAATGAAGTAGATTTACCGGTAAATAAAAATAGGTTCTGAAGCATAATATAATTTTGAGTGTTCGGGGGACGAAATGATGTAAAAAACATAAGCCCATGAAGAGCAACGGTGACTTCCAATGAATGCACTTGTTGTCCACTCGATTCTAGTCTTCGCGTCTACTAGTAACTCTATATTCACTGTAGAACAACGTGAATTTGAAGGATGAGCTTTTTTCAAATCGTTTTATCGCAGTTTTTGAATTCTTTGATATTTATTTGTTCCATTGTTATTTTTAGTCGCTTCTAATTTAAAAACAATATTTTGCATTATAATGAAGTAGAGTTACCGGTAAATAAAAATAGGTTCTGAAGCATAATATAATTTTGAGTGTTCTGGGGACAAAATTATGTAAAAAACTTGAGCCCATGAAGAGGTGAACGTCAAGTTGTACGCTGAAGTCGCTATGATACCGCTCAACGGTGACTTTCAATGAATGCACTTGTTGTCCACTCGATTCTAGTCTTCGCGTCTACCAGTAACTCTATATTCACCGTACAACAACGTGAATTTGAAGGATGAGCTTTTTTCAAGTCGTTTTATCGCAGCTTTTGAATTCTTTGATGGTTATCTGTTCCATTGTTATTTTTAGTCGCTTCTAATTTGAAAACAATATTCTGCATTATAATGAAGTAGAGTTACCGGTAAATAAAAATAGGTTCTGAAGCATAATATAATTTTGAGTGTTCGGGGGACAAAATTATGTAAAAAACATAAGCCCATGAAGAGCAACGGTGACTTGCAGTGAATGCACTTGTTGTCCACTCGATTCTAGTCTTCGCGTCTACTAGTAACTCTATATTCACTGTAGAACAACGTGAATTTGAAGGATGAGCTTTTTTCAAGTCGTTTTATCGCAGTTTTTGAATTCTTTGATATTTATTTGTTCCATTGTTATTTTCAGTCGCTTAGAATTTGAAAAAAAAAATCTGCATTACAACGAAGTAGAATTACTGGAAAATTAGCATTTCGTTTTTTTCTGTAGACTTTCTATAGACATTTGCGAACAGGAGCTTGTTTTTTATTTGGATTACATTTTTAATAAACAAACTACTAAAAAAATATGATAAAAATTGTTCGGGGGACAAAATTATGCGAAAAGCTTGAGCGGATGACATTTGGGTAGGCAAAAAGTGCCGAGAAGGCGAGCCACACCGAATAAAGTCAGCGAGAGCGAGGATCGAAAGTGCAACAAAATGCGGAAGGCGGAAGAGAGACGCAGGTCTCTCTGGTGCCGAGATGCGCTGAACCCGTAACGAGCATATCCGATTTCCAACAGTCACGACGGATCAAAGGGATTGGTGGCAGTCGTAAGCGTCACAGCAGAGCATATCGAAGTAGCTGTTCTCATGCCAGATCACGTAATCCACATGAACCACCAAGTTTTGTTTACAAACGGGAAACGCGCTGCGGATCATCGATTTCCATCCATTCGCCATACGCGAATGGAATTCCATCCACTCTTATTCAACTGCCAAGCATTTTTTCCTCCGAATTGATGATTTCAATTCGGATTAAAATTTCTATTATTTTACAATTAATTTGCAAATTGATTGCATTAATTACTATTTTTTTAAATACTTTTTTCATAATCACATTGCGGCTTAATATTATAAGAATATGCGGCTTTAAATCGACAGTGGATTACAACAAAATATCCAAATCCAACTCAACTACATTTGCAACGTTGCAAAATTTACCCGTATTCTACCATTAATTTGCAAATTGATTGCATTAATTATTATTTTTAAAAATCCGTTTTTTATAATCACATTGCGGCTTAATAATATAAGAATAATAACAAAATCTCCAAACCCAACTCAACAACGTTTGCAACGTTGCAAAATTTATACTTATGTTACAATTAATTTTCAAACTGATTGCATTAATTATTATTTTTAAAAATACTCTTTTTCATAATCACATTGCGGCTTAATAATATTAAAATATGCGCCTTTAAATTGACAATGGATTATACCAAAATATCAAAATCCAACTCAACAGCATTTGCAACGTTGCAAAATTTACCCGTATTCTACAATTACTTTGCAAATTGATTGCATTAATTATTATTTAAAAAAATCCTTTTTTCATAATCACATTGCGGCTTAATAATATAAGAATAATAACAAAATGTCCAAACCGAACTCAACAACGTTTGCAACGTTGCAAAATTTATACTTATGTTACAATTAATTTTCAAACTGATTGCATTAATTATTATTTTTTAAAATACTTCTTTTCATAATCACATTGCGGCTTAATAATATTAAAATATGCGCCTTTAAATTGATAATGGATTATACCAAAATATCAAAATCCAACTCAACAGCATTTGCAACGTTGACACAATTGTTCGGTTATCGCAAGAATATAACCGAGTTACGTATATACCAGTATAATCCATGGGGTTGGTTAGGTTTGCAGGGAGTACAGTCTGAGACAAAAATTTTCAACACACAGATGCCGTTACGTGGTCGCAATATTATTTTTTATTCGGACTGTCCCTATAGAAATATCTTAAATTACTTGAGTGGTAAAAAGCATAATTTCCGGTTAAAAAGGAAAAGCAAGCGCATCGCCGATTTGACGATGAGGGACTTGATCGGATATTAATAATCCACCGGGCTGGGGTAATTAATTTCTCGTTTATGAGCGCTCTCGAGGGGTTTCGTAGGTGGTATTGCTTTAAACAAAGTGGTGGGTAATGAGCCACCCTGTTATGATGAATGAGCTTAAGATATAGGCTACACCAGCAAAAGCTTGTTTTTTTTTTTTTTTTTTTTTAATTACTTTACTGCGTTAATTTAGCTAGTGGAAGTGTCTAGACATTTGTCCATTTACAGTACATTAATGCAACGCGTTATTCATTATTCATTTTACGCAACGGATTTTATATTAATGAATAATTACTTTTTTTTTTGTATTGGTTAGTTTAGTGTTTTTATTATATGTATTTTTAAAGTTGGTTCATTTAATGGTCATTATTGTCGTGGTTTATTCATTATTTATTTTACGTAGCTGATTTTGTATGAAAAAATAATTAAACTTGTAACATGAATTTATACAAATTTATCGTTTGATGTTAAAAATCGTTTTCCCTAAAAAGTAGAATACAAAAAACTGTAAACGTAATTGCTAATCTAAAATCGTGAAGCCATTTTTCAAATCCATTTACTGCATTATAAATATTTATATTTCTCTAATTTTATTTTTTTTTTATGTATAAACATTATTACACATTTTTTCCAATTTATTTATTGGATGCTGATCTTTTCTGAGCTCCACCTGCGGCTTCTAAATGTCAGTTCCGTTATTTCCCAGCCAAACGTTGACTCCTCGATCGTTATCTCACTTCTCGGATAAACGGACCTGCATTTTCGTGCGTTTTTTTTTTTTTTTTTCTTTTTTTGTGGTAGCAACTTCTTCTTCTCCCTGCAATTTCAAGGACGTGCGTGACAGCTTTTATTCCAGAATACGCGCGTGTATATGCAGCATATGCAGCGCGAATGCGGTCTGAAAATTAATGAAGGTGGCATATCGCAGTGGACAGGCGACGGTGTCAGTGGAAACCTCGGATCGAATTACTGACACTTCGAGGGCTACGAAGGCCACTGGTCGATGAAGGGTTCCACCGCATTGCGAAATTCCGTATTCTCAGCTCGTGTTTCGATGCTCGTTGTACTTAAAAAAAGAAACATCTTTGGGTTAAGCCCCTCGTTTGAAACTAAATTGCGGTTACGTTATTTGGTTTCGATGGCACATTAATTTACAACGAAAATTATACAATAAGAACAGCCAAAGGGTAAAATGTATCTGCCAATAATATTTGATTATGATAATAATAATGTGCACCAAATGTCGAAAAGTGCATTTTTGTATAGGAGGGTACGAATTTTTATCGCAGCTTTTAATTATTTTTATACATAAATAAGTTATAATTCTTTATTACAAATTTCCTAATCAATTGATCGAAGTAAATCCAATTTCCACGAAGACTAAAATTTGACCACTGGTTTGGGTCGAAAGCTACAAGGAAATTTTTTAATTTTTTACTTTACCCCATTTTATGAAATTAACATATTGGATTTAATAGATAAGCTTATCATCTGCAGATTTTCTTTTTCTTAATAAACAAGAATAAATTCATGTTTTCGGTTTTTAAAAAATGAGCAGTTATATTTTTTTTTATTTAATGACAAGTCGTGAAAAAAATACACATGTAAAATTCTTGGGATGCAAATATCGTTAATGAAATTGAAGAAAAATTGGTTTTACCGCCTCGATCGCCTATGAAATTTTACCACAGCTGTAGGATGACCAAAATAATGTGGGCGCGTGCTATGCTAGACAGTTTGGGTCGAAAGCTACAAGGAAATTTCTTAATTTTTACTTTACCCCATTTTATGAAATTAAAATATTGGATTTAATAGATAAGCGTATCATCTGCAGATTTTCTTTTTCCTAATAAACAAGAATAAATTCATGTTTTTTAAAAAAATGAGCAGTTATATTTTTATTTATTTAATGACAAGTCGTGAAAAAAATACACATGTAAAATTCTTGGGATGCAAATATCGTTAATGAAATTGAAGAAAAATTGGTTTTACCGCCTCGATCGCCTATGAAATTTTACCACAGCTGTAGGATGACCAAAATAATGTGGGCGCGTGCTATGCTAGACAGTTTACAACAGGATTAAGCTGTCAAGCGTGGCGTATATCGTTTCGTTCACCAACAGAGTAGGTTATCCTGGAGTGGGGTCAAATTTTCAGACACTTTAGACACCTATGATATTTTATAGGTGTCCAAAGTACAGGTATACATATATATATATATATGTATACACAAAGGTGACATGGACAGTGTCAACGAAAACCTAACTCGATTCCACCCTGAAGAGCGCATCGTTCCGATGGGGCCACGAGCATTGAATTTTTAGTAGCTAAAACGTTTTGTAAAGCACGGTAACCTTTAGGGTCCCGAGAAAATTTGTATGAACCCTTCGGTGCCCATTCCCGGAGCGTTTAGAGCCCGCACGTGCGACTCTGATGCTTCATATTCTGAAAGCCTGTAAAATAAACTCGGCCATTTATTTGTTTTTTTTTTTTTTTTTTTTTTTTTCACGTTTAGTTTATTTTACATCCAAAGTTGCCCTTTGCATTTTAACGGCAATATATTGCCTACATTTTTTTTAACTAGGCTGAAAAAATTAATAGACTCATTAAAAAATTAATTGGGACATTTTGTGGGAAATTGGATGACATCGTGGTTTAAAGTTTCGTCTAGGATGATTCATAATTTAATTCAAGTTGCTCAAAGTTTCAAAAATATCTACAAATTATTTGAGATTTTTAATCCGAAGGTTTATCGTTTATAATAACAGGCTTAACGCCTATATTTTTTTCGATGATTTCAATCGTTCCGATTATCAATATCATTGATTTACCATTCTTCGGAATTCGTTAATAAAGTCGCGTTTTCTTAACCAATAAATGAAGTTTAATTTAATTACACGTGGGATGAATTTTTATTTTATTTCATGCATCACATTGAATTTCATACACGAATTTACTAAAAATACGCTCTACTCATTGAGTATAAATAACTTATTCATGTGAAATCGAATGATATATTTCGTGTTTAGTGAAATCTTTTTACCCCAATAGCGAAAATCTAAGAAATATATTTATTCCTCTTGTATTCTTATCGTAATTGGTGCCATAAATTTCGATATAAATTTTGTCCAGGTCCATAAAAAAATTCTTCTATTTAACACGTACATATTTTTCGTTAACGCTTTATATTATTATATTTTTTCATAATATTTTTACAACGAGGTGCACTTAACCCTTCATAAAAATTTACAGTCCCGATGATGCTTTTTTGTTTTGTTAAGTAATAATAATAATAATTTGAATTTTCCAAATTTATTTTACTTCAGTGCATTGCTAAATGAGAGATGTAGGAATGCATAGAGCGATACGGTCAGTGCAGTGAACCGGAAGTGGAGTTGTAACGCAGAAGAGTCGTGATATGCCGGTTCGAAGGACAGTGGACGAGCTTGAGTGAGTCCCACGGGAACTGTGGCCACAGCACAGCACTCCCGTCTTCTTTTATACTTTATTCTCGGCGTTGGCAAAGTCCCGGTACTTTTTGCTTCTTGATCAGGAGCTCCGCGTGGGGCCGAGAGGTTCAGAGGGGCCCGGCACATGTGGCCCCTCCGGCTGTGCCTCGACCCTTATTTTTTTCTTCCCTTTGTATTTTTTTTTCTTTTTTTTTTCTTGTCCCTCTTTTTGTTTTAGGCCTGCCAGGCTAAAACGCGTGCCCTTGCAGTTCTATAAAAAGCGAGGAAAAAAAGTAAACGCAAACTGTAAAGAGCAAAATTGCAAAGATAAAATAAGACCAAGACAACAAAGTACGTGGAAAGGGTTGAAGGCTTTCAGCAGGCGTTTATTTAGGTAATAAATAATAAAAAAAAAAACATAAAGGCTTATTGTTCTCGTGGAATGATTTTTAATGTGCGACTAAAGCACTCAACCGCTGCAAAATTGTTGCACCCCCCACAAAAACATAATTATTAGCTGCGAATATTTTTTTCAAACTACATTCGCAGCCTCTTACTGCACAATTTTTCGCTTTATTTATTTACAGAGAAAAGAATGTTTAAAAAAAATTGTTGGCAATTAATTTTTCAACAATGTAGTACAATTCAAATAATTATTTCGATGTTGTTAATATTTCGGTTTTCAAAATGTTGAGTATGCGGAAAAAGTGAATAAAGAGCAATTGTTGAAAAAATATTTTTTTACATACGGTATAATAATCAAAGTATTCGAATTTTTTATAAAATTCTTTAACATCTACAAACTTTTCTATAACAAAAAGCAAATTTGTCTGTAATAAATAAGTTATCCACTGATTATCTTTTTGATATTTATTCTTAAACTAATTAACAACAATTTTTTTATTTATTTCACTTTTAAACGCCACGAAAAGTTTGGAGTGCAATAAAAATGTTCTGTTTTATCGGCTAATAAAATATTGAAGAAAATTTATTATTGCGAGGGATTAAAAAAAATAATTCCGGAAAACTTGTTTATCTGCGAACTGCTGCATTATCTCGGAGCAGAAATATCCATTATTGTCCCAGTCGCCGCTCTATATGTGTCGCCTGTCGTCGTCTTCGTCGTTAAAAATAAGATGAAAAAAAAAAGACGGACGTAAAGGAAACGAACACTGGGTATAACGAAGTCTCTCTGCCTTCTGAGAAGCGATCTACTTTGAGGAATGCAAGGGGCGAGAGAGAGAGGGAAAGAGACAAAGAGAGAGAGCCTCTCTCTTTCACGAGAGTGAGAGAGAACGAGAGAGAAGAGAGAGAAAGAGAGAAAGTGAAAGAGAACGAGAGAGAAGAGAGAGAAGGAAGGAGGAGAGAGAGAGAGAGAGAGAGAGAGAGAGAGAGAGAAATCGTAGCCAGGGCCGCGCCGGGACCGCGAGACTTGCCGAAAGAGCGTCTTACGCCGAAAGGTGGAAACACAGTGGATCTCCCGACTCTCGGTACTCGCTGATAACTTTGCCTCGGTGAAAAGTCTCGAAACACTTAAAACGTGTCTTTCATTGTTTTCTCCTTGGCTCTACCGATTCCCCGGTAGTTTCCGGCACTCTATAAAGGCATGGAAAATCTCCTCAATCTCTTCTCAACTCGCGAACTGTATTTTCGGCTCCGCCCTTAAGCCACCAATCCACCGTGACTTTTTCCCCATTTCTTTAAAGTTGCGAAACCCCCAAAAATCGGGTCATCTTAACACTTGCATTCTGTGGGACGAACAATGCTCGTTATTTTGTTAACATTATTTGTACCCGTGGGAAAAATCAATAATTCTAATTTACTCGAACAATTTAGTATGGAACGCAACAATTTTTTTTATCCTGGAAAAAGAATTAACAATTTTTAAAAAACCCCCAATTTTCTCTTCATTCCTGCAGTAGGTGCAAAAAAACAATTTTCCGCATTTTAGCATTATGTGAATTGTTCCGATTTCTTTAAAGCCCCAAAACCTCAAAAATTTCGTAACCGCTTTTGCAATCACAACTTTTCATCCCTTAGACTTTGGGCGATAAACGATATTTCCCATTATCAATAAATTTTTCCATTCAATTGTAAAGAAATCGACTTGGACATAAAAAATGACAATTAAAAATTGTGTCATTCTCTTCTAATTCTCATAAAATCAAAAAGCAACAAATTTTGTATTCGCAACAAATAAATTAAAAAATTGAAATAAAAAATCTCAATTCTAGTATCATGCGAAGGAATCGAAGGGAAACGAGCTCAATCGGATTATACAATGAATTGAGGAGGGGCGGAGGGGAGGGGGCGTTGTCCGATCAATTGACGAGTTAAGAGGCTCAAGTGAAAGCGTCACCCTTGCTGTATATCGAATCTCGGACGTCGAAGCACTACTCAGTTTGAACGGGCTTATAGATTAACAACCTACTGTTATATCGACGATGACGAAGACATGACAACGACGTTCTTCTCTCAGTTGTTTCACGGTTCTTACTTCAAGATACATATTCTCATCCATTATGTGGTTTACACGTGTGGTCTAATGGTCGAAAGGATTCGTGCCACGGTCAAATGGTTCGCCCACGATCTGTAATACAGGTCTGTAACCTATGGGGCGTTCCATGTCAGTTTGACGAAATCCCCAATAATTTTAAAGCACTACCACCAAAAGTTTTGTATTAAGGGAATGGTAGTTTTTTTTTTCCTCAATTGGCATTGGTTCGTGAATATAGTATTTTTTTTTAGTATTTATAATTATTACGCTCCGTTTATAATTTATATTTTTTAAGAGGGATGTAAAATGAACATAAACGCTCAGACGTTTAATTTAATTTCGAAGATTAGATTAATTTTTCTCAAGACGTCATTTTCAAAACTGATGAGTTGAATATTTAAAAACCGGGCGGGTGAATTTTCATGAATATTTTTGTCGATATAGTCAAATATATGCGTAAGCCTATATACAGGATGAACTTAAATGGAGGTTTAAAAGAATTATTAACGAAAATAATGGAAGTGGTGAAGCAATGGATAAAATCCTTTTTACATTTCAAATGACTGATCATTATGATAAAATTTTGATAAAATTTTTTTAAATCTTCTTGATAGAGTTGTAAAAAAAAATTGCAAAATACAAGATTTTTTGTGTGTCATTTCCACGGTCAAAAATATTTTTCAAAGTACATAAAATAGTTTCGAACTAAATTTCCGAGTTGACACCGAATGCCCGCTACTTACTTGTATCTACATACATCTACTTTTATCAAGTATATCCGCTGCGGTCTAGACAGTGCTAGGCGTCAGGTATCCAACCAGGTTGTCTCGGTAAATTCGTCAACCCCCGCATCTCGTAGTTGGCACACCTGCACCGCCAATATTCACGCTCTATTTTTTCCCCTGTGTACATAGAAGCCATAAACGTAATTTACGGCATATTATGTTCAGAATGAGGCAATTAAAATGTGTCATTAATAGCTGTTGAATATGAATACTAACTGCTTTTATCATTATCATACAAAATATACTATAATAATAATAATAACAATAATAATGATAATGATAATAATAAGATATTTATAATAAAATAACAATTAAGTTTTGGACTAGTAATTAAAATTTGGGAGTCATTATTATTCTGATTTAATTGTCATTTAATACACATACAATATTTTTGGTCCTGAGTATTTTAGTATTTAATTTTTCTACTTCTAATTTCAAAGTGTTAAACAAAAGTTTTTTTGGCAAGCACAAAGATACGATCCTCTTGAATTTCGAGGTTATTTGCATTGATGCAGTTGCATTCCCGAAACGCAGTATCCTGTTGCACTTTAAGCCGGATGAGGATACAAGAGATGCCCAAGGGGAGTTGTTTGAAAATACGAGGAAAGAAAAAGGAACTATTAAAGTGGTATCGCTCGACCAGCATGTACGGGCAATTTATATGATCACGCCTCGAGGGGTGGCTAGTGGCCCGGAAGCATGCAGGATATGTGCCCACCCTCATCCTATATTTAATATCCGAGAAGCGAACAGTGTGAAAATATATAGGATGAGGTTCTTCAAGAACATCCATTAAAATACATTGCGATTATAACCTCGTTCCCTCCAGTATACTCCATCCCATTAATGCCACTGCAATTTAATTTTTTCAACATATACATTATTTTTACTCATCTGTTATTTATTTATAATTTATTTATTTATTCATTGGCGCTAAAGCGATTATTCGATAATTGTCGACGTTAAATGGCTCGGGTTGTGGAGGTACATTTTTGGAAAATATGTAGGAGCTCCAGAAAAAAAATTATTTGTCATGCAGTGAAATTCTGTGGATTTTAAATAGCATAATTATATAATTAATTATAATTAATTATAATTATATAATTATATAATTAATAATTAATTTATGCGAAGAATGAAGATACAAATGAAATTGCAATTCGACCAATTTAATATTTACATTTTCATTTGAATATTCGATGAATTCCTTGCACAATCATTTGAAATCATTAATTTTTCAGAAGACTGAAGACACAAATGAGATGCAATTCATGAAGAAATAGAGGCAATGATTTTATCCCGTGGTCGATAAAGTGGCACTTCGATAGATTCTGCATCGTAAAAAAAAAAACAAAAAATAAAAACGTAGGAACGAATAAATACATAAGAGTTGTGGCGCAACTCGAGAGGGCGCAGGAGGATCGATCGCTCCGAGATGCAAATCGCTTTCATCGACCCACGCGTCAATTTCATTGTGAAGACACTTTGTGTGAACGTTCGCCAACGGAGTTACGTTCTTTAACGACGATGCGTGCTAAGTACCCACAACCGTGCATAATGCCATACTATAATATTATGCTGAGCGCGCAATCGCATCAATTCTACCTTCAGATTCATCCCCGCACTTATTCCGGCTTTGATCTTAATTCCTATTATTCAATATGCCAAATGAAACACTTTCGTCACTTTTAACTGGCAAGTATTCAATAGCTTGCTAACTATAATTTTTATTGTCAAAGAATCGTGCATGAATTGGTCCTAGGGCAGATTAAGTTTATCGTTATATTATCATTATTAATATCATCATCCTTATAGCATATTAATTTTTTTATTTGCAGTGAAAATTTGAGAAACCAAAAAAATTCGGTTTTGTACATTTATCGTTCAGTTTGATAGTAAAAGCGAATTTTCATTGATAAAGTATCGTTTTTTTTTTGGAGGGGTTATTAATTTCAAGTCCATTTTCATTAATTTCCGAGCCTCGATGCATAAATTCATAATTTTCAAGGCTGCGAACATTCTATTTTTTTTTTTTTTATCCAGTGTTGAATCGTCGGCCTTGATTCGTATTCTGTCGCTCACGCTGTCCATTCATTAATTCCGCGACGACGCACCGTCTACATAATAAGCGAACGAGCCACGTATCTCATACATGAGATTACATTTAGTCTGGCCAACAATTTTGCCCGATAACTCCACTGAATTTACACCTGTGCCACGAGTTGATTTCATTTGCGATCCTCCGTTGCACTTGTTACGTACTCATCAGAAGTACCGAGGAAAAAAAAAAAAAAGCGAAGTGCGCGTGGGAATCGTTTATGGGTCAGCTTGAGGTCTTCTTCTAAAAAAAAACTGTCTTAATTCAATTTAGTTCAATTTAAACTCGTATTACTATTGATCTCAAGTAGAGCATTAATAAAGTCACGAATGGTTGTTATTCTCGACGATCGAAATCCCTCTTAAGTATATACCACTATCTTTTAATTATGTCGTGAAAATTTTAATACTTTTCGAAAAAAAAATTGAAGCCTTTGATTTATTGACAAATCAATTGGCAGTCCCGTAATTAACGTGATATTCTCGATTGGATACACTGAAATGTGTACTCGAGGAAAAAAATTTTTTTTGACCGGTCGGAAAGTCACAATCACGAGAATTCGAAATTTTCAACTCCCATTCATTTTTTAATTCTATATTTAATTTTTTTTTTTTCGCTGGACGGTATATTTACATATTTGCATACTGAATACAAGTTTGCCATTCATTAAATCGAAAAATCACCATTTATCGAAACATGTAACGTTAGTATTTTCTTTGTCAATCGACAAAAGTGCTTTTTTTATCCCCTGAAAAAATGATAGTCTTATATTTTTGCCCGAATGAGGCACCGTCTCAACACACGGCCAGCAGGCCTGATTATCGAATTCCGAGGAGGCCCTCATGGTGTTCGATCTTCCATTCCACTCACGACCACACCAACCATGCACATTTAAGCCTCTGAAACTATCCACCAAATTAATTCCTAAAGAGTGTCTCGTTTCGGCTCGGGGCCGGAAGTCATATTCACCGCGCAGGCCGGAAGGCCTGGAGGCCATGTGCCGACGTTCGATCTAACAACCCGGAAGTCTCCCGTGACTCCCATTACCTGATCAGAGAGTCAGCACTGGTCAAAAGAGTCAACTTTGCTAGCCTTTTATTGACTTCTCTTATCAGAAAAACGACTGACAATCGTGAACCTCCATTTTGAAAGTCATCTACAAATGAGAACCTCTTTTTTGTTCCAGGAGGAGATTTCACTTCGACGAGTAGGCCAGGAATCGGTCCAACACAAGATGTGATCAGACCGCAACGTATAAAACAAATATGACTAGTGAGGAAGCGATTTTGAAGGCTCTGGGCGGCCCAACGAATGGGACCATTCCTTACGCGGACGAGGATGGCCCATCCGGGGTGGTGAACGCACCACCGCGTCTGGGACGTTCAAGAATCTTCGCCAAAGAAGAGTTGATGTACGCAACGAATCACAACCCCGAACAATTGCAGCAGCATCACCAGTTGACGATAAATCCTAACCCAGGTTACCGTGAGCCTTTGCCGAGAGGCTCGGGAACCCGTAACTCAAACTCCAAGTCATTCCAACAAGTGCGTGCCGACAATTCGCCGCGTAGATACAAAGCAATTGGATCCCGAAGAGTCTCGAACAAGGATTCCGATCTGGAAACCGAAAATCCACTTCAGCGTTACGAGAATGCCCTGTTGCGATATCGCAAACCTAATCAGGTGGGCTTGAAAAAGGAGCGCAAGGAGCCACCGAACTTCAGCAACAATGGCTATTCGAGCAGTGATTCGGAATGCGCGATTTCAAAGTGCAACAAATCGAAGAGCACCAGTTCCATCGACACACAGTCGGTGAACAATATTCTGGATGAGTACGAGGATCTTGATTACGGAAGATCCTCTGACCTCAGCGACTCCGGCAGCATAAGCGTGACCAACTTTGAGGCTGTTATGGATCAGCGAAAGCGACAGCAGTTGCAGCTGCAGCAGCAACAGCGGCACAGCCAGGTGGAAAGATCAAATCAGACTGGTACCGACGAGAATGTTGGTAAGGAACGCGAAGGACAACCACCGCAGCAGCAGCAGCAGCACGATCAACGTGCCAGGGCCTCGGGAGAAAGACCCGAGCCGGTATTCAAGGTCAACCAGCAGACCCAGGTACGCCAGAGGTCACGCGACAGACAAGCTACCTCCAGAGATGCGGGTAACAAGTTGAACTCTGGTAGCGACGAGCCCACGAGATCAAGACAAGACGCAACTTCGACGGCTACCAGTGAAAATCGAGCGGCTGTTGAGAGTAGATCAAAAACTGTACCGGAAGTGCTTCTGCGCAAAGGCGAGGTACAAAAGCGAGTGGACGAGTGGCTGAATCAGACGCAGGCACAACATTTTTCGGCCCTCAATGCCAAACGAGACTCCGGCAGGATCGTCGCATTGGTAAGATCGAGCAGCAGTGCAGAGCCCAAGAGCTCAAGAAGATCACGGAACGATTCCAGGTCAAGATCGACGGACGAGAACAGCGGCGACAGACTGAACAGCACTGCCAGTTACGATGACATAAACCGCACGGAAGTGGCGAGAAACGAAAGAAAGCTCGACAGAACGAAGAACGTCGCTGCCAATGCCACTAGAGGAACTTACAAGGATTATCTTGCTGTCAGAAACAGAGCCAGACACGGTTCGGATTACGGATTCGGTGGTCAGTCTAGCAAACCCGTGGAATCGGGGGCCTCGAGGATACCTCAAAGGGGACAATTCAGCTCGAATTTCAATTCAAGGCGGCAAGTAATCGCGGACGGTAATACCGAAGTTTCCAGCTCAACTACAGCCCCTTCGGTAGCGCCTGTAAAACAGGAGAGACATTTGTCACGCGGTGCTAGAATGGCTGCCGTTGATACTCGAATCGGTGGAATTTATGTTAAGACCAAACCGGAGACGATGTCGAGCAACGTATCAACATCGGGAGCACCGTCGACGACAACCGTCTTCGCCAACGGACGTGTGGCGTCTTTCAAGCGTGCTCGTAGCCATGAAAGAAATACCGGCATCGCCTCGGCCCGCGGTACATCAGGTATGGTTAAGGAGGATCAGCAGCAGTCCACCTCTTGCGGTAACTCAAGAATCAGGAACCAGCTGAAGCAGCAGCAGCAGCAGCAGCTCGTATCAAAGGGCCAGCTCACCACGCCGGAGCAACACCATGAGCTGCAGGCTGCCGCGACCTCACCAAATAAGGTCGGAGAAAGTAGGCGCCTCTTGGTTGCCAGTCGCGACTCACGAGCTCGCGACGATCCGATCGAACCGGCCTCCGCGTTATCCGATGTATCGACAAACCAGCGACGCGTACTGACTAACGAAACGGAAGAAGGTGGTAATCGAGAGCCGGACTCGGTGACGAACTGCACGGAATTGGCTCGTGAGCCGCGTGGGGAAATCGGCGAACGTGAAAAGGACAATGGTTCCGAAGGATGGATTGATAATTCCGGGAATCCCGGTAAGCAAGCTCTGCTTTCGAGTCCTGATAGGCCAAAATTGCCGAGGTCCAGGTTAGTCGGCGAGCATTCTAATGGATTGGTACCCAGAAGACCTCCGGCTCCGCCCCGAAGAGATCACAGCAGGCGCGATAAGACGGAACTGACATTAAACGTTGATCAAACAAGCGAACAGACCTGCTCGAGTTTCAGACCAACCAAGAGAATGTACTCCGCTTTTCGTCAGCTTAACGAGAAAAATTCCTTCACAGGAACCAGCGGAGATTCGGTTGTGCGTTCCACCGAGTTATCGCCAACGAAATCACACTACGCAGCGCCTAAACAGGTTGAACAGATTTACGAGCGATCACTCGAGCCGGAGGTCATTCACGCTGACGATCTCGAGTCGATACTCAAGCCGGTCGTTCGGGCTTCCGCTTACGGCGAAACTACCGAAAGTGAAGCGATAAAAAGCAATGAGATTTCAGCTTTAGTCTTTGCGGATAAGAATGATGTAGACGAGATTGAAGATTCTCGTCGCGATGAAACTTTGAATGAAGATCATTCGGCTGACGGCAGTCCGAGGACTACGAGGTATCCAGAGATTGGGTTAGATCAGTGTATTCAGGTACAGCGACGAAATCCCAGTGTTAGATCGACGAACAAAGAAGTTCCCGTTGAGAAACGAGACTTACCGACCAAGTGTTGGGATCGCGAACAAGAAATCATCGTCGAACCTGTCAAGACCTTTGCCACATTTCAAAGTGGAAACGCCAGCCATTTCAGCGAACAAGCTGACAAAACTAAGCCCTGCAAAGGCTACGAAGACATTGACGAAGCTGTGGTTGTTGATGTGATTGAAGAACCGACTTATCACGAACCTGATCTCATCCCGAAGACAACAACCCCCATCGGCAATAGCTACGAGACTCAGAGCACTCTTCGGCTTGAAAGAAATTTAACTGATGTCAATTCTCGGGATGTGGATTATCGGAAAAGTCCAAAACCGCCGATTTTCGACAATATCGAATCTGGTAACTCGCAGATTGCACCCTGCAAGTCGGAGAGTCTTACAGTCACACCAGTTAGCCCTTTGAATTCAACGGGAAATGCTACGGACACTAAATTTCCCGACACGGAAGAGAATAAATGCAAAGCTGTAGTGAACGAAGTGCTGGTGAAGAATCTCCGCTTCCAACAGGATCTCCCAAAGGAATCGCCACTTCGACTCGTCGGGCCGGTAATGTGCCCGAAACCCTTCAACTTTAACAGCGTATTGAGCGACGATTACGAGAAGATTCAGGCCGGCGATTGTCCCGCTAAAATGGGCGATGATTGCAAAATTTATGTGACCAAAGAGGAAATGGAGAGGCAGAGGATGATGGACTTGCTGAGACGACGCGACTACGAGGCTGTTAAATTGGTGAGTACTTGGTGGATATCAAGATATATGTATATATATATTGTGAGGTGTACAGAGTCAACGAAACAGAGTTTCGAAGCGATTTAACAACCTCTGTACTTGAACTCGAAGACTTTTAATCGTTGGACTTTAATAATTGTACGCATTTTCAAGATGTTAATATTTAAGAATCTTATAGCCGACCTTTCGAATGATGAACATTCGAATAATTATAATGTTCATAATACATAAGAACATATAGGAGAAAATTTCACTGGCCGAATTTATAGCTCTAAGTTCAACCTCAAGTTTCAACTTAAATTTAAATCAACTAAGAAAAAACCCAAGTTCTAACCTCCCTGTTCATTGATTTGATCGTCTCTTTGAGGTTATCAATCCTAGCCATAAAAGTCCCCATAGGTTCTCTTAGCAAAAGATACCAGCTCACGAAGGAAGTGTCTTCATCCTTGACCCATACAAAGCTGTCGAAGCCCGCATCAGTCACCACCAACTTTTTCCGCTTTCGAACCGAAATCGGGTCCCAGCTTGTTTTGTTTTTGTACCAGTTCTGACACTTCCGGTCCCGATTCTGTTCACAGATGAGTAGAAGGTCTGTCTTGTGTACGAGAACTATTTGTGGTAGAAGCTGTTGAGCAAACCTTGACCAGTTTACATTGCCTTGCAACATCGCTGCCATTGCATTTTGGTCCTTCTGGTTGCAATGGAGAACGCATCTGTCAGCCTGGTACATGGTCCGTCAAAGTTCCGTTTTTAAGGTCGCCGTACGAGAGGCGATGCGGGTTCTTTGTTCATGCGGTTGCATTGTGGTCACCACCGTCGCATTTCCAGCACTGCTGTGATCTTTTCTAGCTTCTTGAGCCTTCAACTCCATGGGAGCCATTTTGTTACCTTTGAAAGTGCTCTCCTGAAGCCTAATGCTCATGCCTGCAACTACTTACTGCTAATGCTTGGATGAGAGCGGCTGTAATTTCTTGCAGGTAGGAAATACCGTCGGTATCCCTGACCTTCATCGTTGGCCTTGATGGTAGTTTTTGTACAATCCGTTTTGGTCCGATTGCCGACTGGATTATGTCCTTGACCTTGATGTCGGATTCAGATGAGGCGCCCAGTTCCATCAGTAAGGGCCCCATCCGAGTCTTTTTGATGACCTTGACATTGGAATCATGTTCGTAGGAATTGACGCTAGCCCTAATGTCCTTCAGGCTATCAGCATAGTTCTTGCCTGCAATAAGTTAGAACTCAAGTTGAACATTAAGCTGGATGTTAATTCTATCTTAAATTCTCTGTTGAGGCGTTGGAAAAAAAAAAAGGAAAAACCCTCAAAACCAAGTTATCTTCATCATGTCTGTATCTTCCGTTATTCGGACTCGCTCAGCTGTGCGATTATTTGAATAACGGTGAAACGACTTGATCTTCAAGGGTCACCGGTATCAGGGATCTTAGCTTTCCGCGCTTATCTTGCAATGCCGACGAGCTCGGGAACACGAGAGTTATTCGAGAAGTGGAAAAATAAGAAAAAGGAAACAGAGAAAACGCGAAAGGAAGGATTATAACCATGCCGCATATAGGTAGGCAAGAAGAAAACGCGAGATAGGGCAGCGAGACGAAGAAGGAAAAGTGTAGGTTGAGCGGTTGGGAGTGGGTAAGGGTGAGGGGAAGAAGGGGTTTTGAGACAACGATTTATGATTCAGTCGAGCTCTCCGAGAACCGTGCATTAGGTATGCTGTTCGTAGTACGCTTTAACGCGCAAGAAAGACGCTATAAATCGTAGCACGCGCCTAAGTATCTGCGTCTCGAGGGCTAGCTGGTCCTTCGGCTCGCACGAAAACTCCACAGTTGTTTGCCGCCTTACCAACCAACGTGGAATACATTCTTGTTTATATTTATACATCCTTCTTCCTTCTGTTTATCTTACCTCAAGGACGACCTCAAGGACAAGCCCTGATATCGAATATTTTACAATGCATCATGATCCAAAGGTTACATCCATTTTCCAATTATTTTATGAACCCCGACCCTGGACTTGGTATGCAGTAAGTTTTTTTATTTTTTTTTTATGTTGACCACGTTTACAATTTTTTCGATTTTTCTGAAACACGTTTGCAAAACATGATCTGTCCATGAGAAAACCAGGTTACAAATAGTTTTTTTTTTTAAATATATTGAACATTGTGTCATTAGAAAGGTCATGGAAAAAATTTGCGAGCCATCAACAAACAAATTTCGTTGACACCACAATTTTTCCGTTAAATGTAGGCTTGTTTCGGTATCGGCGACTTTCCATCACCGAAAACGTACGGCAGCTTCTTCAACGCTTCAAAGCACTCCGAGGTAGTCGGGAATTGAAATCTCGAGGCAGAAATAACATTTCATCGAAGTGATCTTGAGAAATACTTTTTTGTTCTGTCCCCTCATACAATGATGTCGTTCGTCGGTGCCGCGGATACGGCAAGGTGTATGAAGGCGTTGTTTTGGTGATCAATCACATCACCAACATCCAACGAGGGAAAAATCTGAGCCGAAACATTTACGACCTTGTACACCTTGCTTCGGATCACTCGTAAAGAATGAACGATGATAGTTCCCTGGTGTTGGGGGATTCTGCTACATTGTTCTTTCCCTTTTGCTGCAGCGTTAGATTTTTACGAGGGGTTTGACGGAACACCCGGATGACCTCGTCCAGTGTGGCCCGAAGTAGTACGCAGTTGTTTCGATCGCTTGGAATTTATCCATCTCCTGGGAACAAGGGAAAAATTTCATTTGCCGTAGCATTCGGCCTCGCTATGATACAGTGGAAGTCCTCAATAGTCGCGGCTTTTTATTAATCCGTCGATTAATCCACTTATCCTTTAATTTCACATTTCCTCTAATAGTCTAACCTTTCATTGGCTTGTTGGCTCTCAAAAACTATCCATGGAAATACATTTTTCTTTATCGTTCTTGAAAACACGACAATTTGCTTTTAGAATCGAATTATCGCATGTTGGGTTATATCGAATGTTAAGTACGAATTTTGAGGTTAACACGAAACTTAAGACTTGAAATTCGACTCTTAGATCCATAGAGTATTGAGGTATTCTACTGTACCAGTAGTTGCGGCTATCCAAGCGGCGTTGCTCACCTATATCGCGATGTTTTGACGAGGGGAAATGCGCCTCAATGCGATCCGACGTTCCCTCCCGCTGCCCCGTCCACCCGGCTATTCTGTCAAGTCTCGGGTCCGTGGGTCTCATAAATTTCGATGATCGATAGGAGGCTGGAGGACACGCGTCGTCGTTTGTACCGTTGGAGCATGCAGAATGCGTTTGACCCGCGTACCAACTGCTTCGGACAAGCCTGAGGTGGTCAGATACACGATGCTACAATCCGAACCCTTAGAACACAACCCCAACCAACCTCGTCCCGATTCGCCTAAGCACCCTTCGCACCCACATGTATACACATCGCTTTTTGTGTGGCGGCTTAGATCGTGTACCGTCGCATTCCAACTGCTTTGGACTAGTTCGAGGTGGTCAGATACACGATGTTACAGTCTAAACCCTTAGAACACAACCTCGACCATGCTTGTTCAGTTTCTGCTGTGCACACTTCGCACCGACATATCCATGTGGTTTATTACGTGGCGGTTTAGGACTTATATCAATGCATACCAACTGCTTTGGACTAGTCCGTGGTGGTCACATACATGTTACAGTCTAAACCCTTGGAACATAACCTCGACCACGCGCGTTCAGTTACTGCTGTGAACACTTCGCACCGACATATTCGTCCGGTTTTTCACGTGGCGGTTCAGGACGTATATCAAGGCATACCAACTGCTTTGGACGAGTCCGTGGTGGTCACATACATGTTACAGTGTAAACCCTTGGAACATAACCTCGACCACGCTTGTTCAGTTACTCCTGTGAACACTTCGCACCGACATATCCGTCCGGTTTTTCACGTGGCGGTTCAGGACGTATATCAAGGCATACCGACTGCTTTGGACTAGTCCGAGGTGGTCACATACATTATGTGAAAGCCCAAACCCTTGAAACACAACACCTACCAGGTCAGTCCACTTTCTTCTGTGCAAACGTTGCACTCATATATACATATACCTACATGTGGCTTTTCACGTGACGACTTGGGATGTGTGCCGATGCATACCAACTGCTTCGGACTAGTCCGAGGCGGTCAGATACACGATGCCACAGTCTGAGCCCTCAGAACACAACCAAGTCTGTCAAGTTTCTCTTGTGCACACTTCGCACCCACATACACATATACGTACATGTGGCTATTCACGTGGTGATTTAGGACGTGTACCGATGCACTTAGTTCTCGGTGACATTGCGTCGGTACATCTGCAGATACGTGAATGCAAACATACGGGACCACTGACCGTATACTACCGCACATGCAGCCAACTATTCATGGTGTTCACTGTTGGCTGCTACCTCATGTGAGCCTGATCCAATTTCACGACAAAAGCCGAATCTCGGTCGAGAACATATCACAGTTTACTTCCACAGCTACGATTGATGCTTGTATTGGTTCTTGACTCTATAAGAGTCAATGATCAATTTAGTCCAAGGAAAAGTGACTACGTTGGAAATAGGGTATTTCCGGCGTATCCGACATACTCAGAGTACATTTTTATACTATTTTCATCAATTTTTTCAACTGCTTTAATACGGTTTTTATTGCACGGGAAAGCACTTCAAGAGACTATCAGAAGTATTTAAGGAAAAAAGCGGTGGGTAATTTTTGAGAGAGAATGCAAGCACTGTTAACAGTCAATCGAGACTGAAATTGGAGATTTTCTATCGACTTTGAGGTTATTCAAATTACGAACCCAACGTTTTTCATTTACAACACGAGTTTTTTATTCAGATAAATTTTTGTTAATATCATTGAATTGTTTTCCACAGTAATAGTCTGAAAATGATAGTATTCTCTGATTTTTTTTTTTTCTATCATTACGACGCAGTGGTGATACTCATTATTTTCCTGAAGCTCGTAGCAACATCACACATGTCGTGATTCACTATCACTGTACACATAGTACGAAGATGCTACGAATTAATGCCTCGAAACCTTAATTGTAACTCAAGCGCGGTGCTCTCTCAGTATACGTACGTTGTAATTCCCTCTACCGCGATAGTCGTACGAACCACTCTACAAACCATACACGAAACTCCGCAAGTGTTTCACACGCGAATACCGTGACACTCAGCAGCAAAGCTCGGCAAAATCAGAAATTATTAATGCACATGCAGTGCCTCCTTTATTTTATAATAAATTTTCGTAGCTTCAACGTTGAATTCTAAGGGATGTCAGTTGCGTTCTACACGATATAGTATATCTATAGGGAAACATGGGGCGAAATGAAACGCCGGGGCAAAATGAACCAGTCACATCGGAAAGATTTACGGGGCAAAATAAAACCGAAATTTTTCGCAAAGTCCATTTCTACAATACAATTCAACGGAATCAATTTAAATACAACATTTTTCAGACCATCCATTTGTCAATTTTCAAATCAATTAACGAAGCCTTACAAAGAAAAAAAACACCCCACAACTTTTGAAAAACATTACTCCCACCATTATTACTGCCTCGCATGACTGGAATGTCAAAATCGATCAAAACCACACTTGGAATTAAAATATAATCAACACCGATGATTAAAGACGTGTTCCATTTTACCCCAGACATCTTTTTTTCCAACGTTACTCATATTATTCATCGAAGTCGAGGTTTTGGGTGAAAAGTGGTAAAAATCCACTTTGAGTATCGTCATAAAGTCATTTTCCTGCTATATCTCGTTTTGCCCCATTTTATCCCATAGAATATTGCCGCATTGCCGCGACGGTATTGCTCTGGTACACTGAGCTCTGTGTGCACTTAACTTGGGTGAAATTTGCCACGTTCCACTGTCCTTATCGATTAATGAAGCCTTTTAATTAAAAAAAACATCCCAATAACTTTTATAAAAACATTACTACCACCATTATCATTGCCTCCCATGACTGGGAAGTCAAAATTAATCAGAACCACACTTGAGATCAGGGAAGTGTTCCATTTTACCCCAGACATCTTTTTTCCCAACTTCACTCACATAAATATATCGAAGTCGAGGTTTTGGGTGAAAAGTGGTAAAAATCCACTTTGAGGATCGTCATAAAGTCATTTTCTTGCCATATCTCGTTTTGCCCCATTTTATCCCATAGAATATTGCCGCATTGCCGCGACGGTATTGCTCTGGTACACTGAGCTCTGTGTGCACTTAACTTGGGTGAAATTTGCCACGTTCCACTGGCCTTATCGATTAATGAAGCCTTTTAATTAAAAAAAACATCCCAATAACTTTTGAAAAACATTACTACCACCATCATCATTGCCTCCCATGACTGGGAAGTCAAAATTAATCAGAACCACACTTGAGATTAGGGAAGTGTTCCATTTTACCCCAGACATCTTTTTTCCCAACTTCACTCACATAAATATATCGAAGTCGAGGTTTTGGGTGAAAAGTGGTAAAAATCCACTTTGAGGATCGTCATAAAGTCATTTTCTTGCCATATCTCGTTTTGCCCCATTTTATCCCATAGAATATTGCCGCATTGCCGCGACGGTATTGCTCTGGTACACTGAGCTCTGTGTGCACTTGACTTGGGTGAAATTCGCACGTTGAAATTTGTCACGTTCCACTGGCCTTATCCCAGAAACTTCATCCCTTCGTATGACTCCGAATGTGTGTGTGTGTGTGTGTGTGTGTGCGTGTGTGTGTGCGTGAGTCTCTCTCTGCTAGCTTTGCATTAGAGAGACCAGAGAGACGCGCTTGTCACTGAGGGTCGAGCAGACGTCACGTAATGCGCTACGGCCCTACGAGCTTGTACAAAGAGAAGATCCCGCACATATAGGTAGACACACCGTGGCAACAACCCTCTCGACGCACAGTGATCCTCACCCTCGCTCTCTCCCTCATATGCCCTTCCTTTGCGCTGACATAAATTAGCACCTTCACACAAAACTCAAGCCAGCACAATATCTATAAGTATAGGCTACGTTTTTGGCTCACGCGACACAGGAGCTTTCAAACCCTCGACAAAGAGTTAACAAATGCTATTTATTAACTTTTGTTTTTTTGTTTTTTTTTTTTTTTTTTCATGAGCCTAACACAATGGTAATTACATTTTTTTAATCTGCCGAATTTTCTAGATATTGTCCTTTTTTAATTGAATTGAAAAAAAAAAAATTGGTAATGTGAACTATTTTTGTCGTATGGAATTTTTGAAGTTTACACAGTGCACCAATTTTTCGCCACGGATTTCCTAAATTTTTTCGTCCTTTTTCAATTGAATTGAAAAAAATTTGGATAATTTTTTGTAATGTAACTATTTTTGTCAGATCATTTTTTTAAATTTAATAATTTGACAAATTTTCTAGACGTTATTGCTTTTTTAGAATTGAATTTGGGAAATTTGTAAAATACGCTGGTGAGGAAGACTCGTAATTAGGGGTCGGTTTTTAACTGCAAATCGCAATTGCATCGAGAATTATATTTTTGTTCCGCACAACGAGAGACTGTAGCCATTGAAAGTTTGATTGTCAGGGGCAAGTTTCGTTAAAAATGACGAAATACATTTTATGAGTCTGGATCACCGGTTTCTGGGGACGAGGTTCACGTTGATTGAAACTATCCCGAGTGGCAAGGGGTAGTGTCGAGGCACTGCAAAACACGTCGCATTGCGATTGAAATTGAATTCCTTGGGGTCCTGAGTTGCGCTCTCAATGCATCGTTTCGTTCGAGGTTTTTATGGGAATCGATGGTCGGTTTCGTTGGTAGAATTTGGCACACCAACGGCGAGAGCTGAAAAAAAAAAAAAAATGTTCGCAATGACAATTCGCTGGATCAGTATCCACATGAAACATTCTCTGGCATATTGGTCACTTTTATTATTGTTACCATGCAGAAAATATTTTCAAATGTAATATAAAATTATAATTTTTGAATTTCAATATTTAACATTTTTTTTATTTTTGTAATATAATATTTCAAAAAAAGAGCCTGCAGGTTCAAAATGTTTGTTCGAAACTTTCTGATAAAGTTTTTTTTTCATCGGTAGATTTATTTTTTGGGCTAAATAACCTGATTACATTTTTCATTAAAATATTTTTATTATAAAATCATCGTCCATCGGGACATCTATTATTTGATTGAAATTTTTATTAAAGTTACATGGTGTAAATACATTTTTGGAAAAAAAAAAGTAATTCAACTGAAAACGAGGAAGGAAGAGAAACGAACGTAATTTCGGAATTTTATTCTCAACCGCATGTTCTGTTATCATTTTCATAATTTCCTACAAAGTTTAATTTCAAGCTCCATTTCCAATTGAAGTACTTCGGAAGAGTGAGGAAAGTGATAGAAAAAGAGAAAGAGATATAGTTCACGGGTCTTGTATCCTCGCTCTGATTCACTGATAAGAAAGTAATTAAAAATTCTCTTTGCCAAAGAGTCGTTAAAGAGTGACTTTGACATCAAACTCTTTTGTAAAAGGCTTCTCATAATAATATAATATGACTTCTTCGTAGTTTGTCCTTTTTTTTTTTTTTTTTTTTTTTTCCATTCAGCCTCAGGTCACCCCGTCGTCGAGGACCAAGATCTGTCTAGTGAATAACCTCTCAGAAAGTTTTCCGAGCCACGTCGAGAGGTAGTGAAAATTTGCACTCGTTGAATTTCGTCTGGGACTGAGCATTGCTAATATAGGTATAGTTAATAGCAAATCGCGTCACTAAATTGACTGCAGAGTGTTCGAGGAGTGAAAAAATTCAGAATTAAATTGTACAGGTGGGGAAAAAATTAAATAAACGTTAAAGTAAAAAAAAATAATAAAAGTAATAATCATATTGAAAGCTCGAAATAACTTCTACCACGACGCACTGAAAATATTGATATATTTTGTGTTTTTATATCGATATATTATTAAATTGCGATTTCTTGAATGAGAAGTTTATATTTTTAAAAAAAGCTAAAAATGAACTCGTTTGTCAGTGTGCCAATTAAAATTTTCATATTTCAAATATTAATAATAAGAATTTTAAGGGTTAATTTTTTTCGAGCGAGAGTTTTAAATAATGTTTATATTTCGAATATTAATAATAAGAATTTTGAGGACTAATTTTTTTCGAGCGAGAGTTTTAAAAAATGGTGGATATGTAGAGGGATTCGGAAAATGGAAGAGCTTCTCGTGTTCGAAGCCGAATCGGAGGCGGACATTGTAAGCCCTACGGCTGTTATGCGGGAGGATATTACGTGGCCTCGGGGATGTTTCACTGCTCGTGGTGCCGTTCTCGGTGCTACAGTTTCTGTACTATTGTCACGGCTCGTGTAGAAACAGTGAAGGGTCCCGCATCCGAAGAACAGAGAGACCAAAAGGAGAGGAACAGACAGAGGCTAACTGACTTCACAGAGCGAATGCAAGACTACTCGGATATTGCATTCTGGTCGGCCAACGAAAATACTTCATATACTATTCGTCGGCATATGTCTTTCAAGCCCAAAACCAATGTCTTTGCTTTTACCTAGATTTAAATTTAAACCCCCCGAACCTTCTTCGTTAAATCAAAATGGGTTCAATTCGCTATTTTTATTTGCATTTATTCACGTTTTAAAAAACGTTTAAATTTCTACTTGAAATTTAATGCACAAGTGAATTTTTTTTTATGTAGTAATTTTCATACTTTACTTGAATTTTACTACAAAAGTACATTCATTTTATTTCACAATTGTACATTAAATTTGATTGTTGACTTTATGAATAAAAAATTTCCATTTTTTTTTTTTTTTAATAGCGAAGGGCTTAAGAACCTCATCTCACTCTGTATAACCTAATTGAAGGTCCAAAGACAAGAATTTCAGTCCACCTATTTTGGGAGGGTTTGAGGACTGTCAAAAGTAGGTTAAGTTTCGACGAGGCTTCAGATTTTTTTTTTTTTTTGAAAATGTAGGTTTATATTCTTAGAAATCATCTTAAAAATGTAGATTTTTTTTTTTTAGTAATTTCGAAATTCTTGTGACACCATTATGCAGATCGTGATTTAAAAAAAAAAAAAAATGGATGTCGCCATAAAATGTTCCAATTTCACAAGCGCATCATCTTTATCTTGGGATCCACAGATCCGACACATTAAATTCACGTCCTACGTAGCACAACGATTTATTAAGAGGATGAAGGTTACCCTTTTCCATTTCGACGATCAAGGAGCTTATTGTGGCGCGAAGACTTACCCCAGACAAGAAGGGAGAACTCTGACGGAGCTTAACGATTTCTCTCTTGTTCGGCCACAACTACAGCCCTTCCAAATTAAAGTATTTGACATTTTTTTGTTAATCAATTAATCATAAACTTTGCGTACTTTTAGTGTGCATTGAAAATAATTTTTGCAGATTTTTGCGATGATTTCTATAATTTTTTTTGGAGCATTCAGTCACTCAGAAATGATCTGCTTAAGGTGGTACTGTTAAAATGTTCGCGGATTAATACTGTCGAAAATTTGATTCATCAGCTAATATATTAAATTAACCGCGACAAATTTTTATAATACGTTCCTTCATTTTTATAAAGTTTAGCTAAAAGTACATGTAAATTTACATGTCAGTCGCATTTCAAATTTAAGGGCTCACATCTAAGCAAACGGGCGAAAAACGTTATATACTTTATACATTTTTTTTTCTTTCATGAATATCGATAATATTTGAAAATTTGGGAATGCTAAAAAATAAACAGTCTCGTGGAGGTGATTTTCAATCACTGAATCAATTAATCGATTAATTTTAGCTCAAGAATAAAATAAATCGATTTTTTCAATTTCAGTTAAATGTACCGCCTCGATATACAAATTCATGTAAAGAGACGTCCTATATACGTTTAGTAAATTTAAACTAATTATTTTGGACAGTCTTAAATAGGAAATACAAAATTATCCTTTTTTTTTGTTGGTTTTTCTTACCCGCGATTCGTTGTCGTTTCCGGTCCCCTTATTGACTTGGATCGCAAAAAAAAACTATGTCCACATTACAGTAGAATGTGTTGCGCGTTAAAACCAAGTGTACGAGGCAGCGGGAAAGGTTTCGAGAATGAGATTTCGTGGGGAGAAGGAAAGGCTTTGAGAGGACGGAAACGGAAGGCAGCGAGACGTGAGTATATTCTGCCACCTTTTCAGAAGGGTGTTCGAGACAGCCAACCTTTTACTAAGGTCGGCTCGTCTGTTTTCACGACTCCAGAATTTTTAGAAAAATTTTAGCAAATTTCGATCGGAATCTAAAAAAAAAAAAAATTTTTTTTTGTGTTTCCGGAAAAGAGTATTTTTTGGTAAAATAAATTTTCAGAAAACGATGGTTATAAATTACTGAATTTTAAATTGTTATAAATTATGAATGCAAAAAAAAATTATTTCATGTTATTTTGGAAAACTGAAGTGATTTTTATGCACATAAATAATCTGGTCTCCGTCACATCAATTTTGCGATTCTATAGAAAGGTAAACGTAATAATAAAAATGGTACCGATATGCGAGGAGAAATATTGCGATAGGGAACAAGAAGGGAACAACGAGCAAGGAATTTTGTCCGTCTTTGTCGCACGCTCCCATGAACTTTTCCAATTTTCTATGGCCGGCTTGGTTCGTGTACGAGGTACACGGACCTCGGCTGCATTGCTTTTTTTTTTTGCACTATTCCTTCCGCCTTCTCCAGTTGATAACTTTTTTTTCTGCTCTGCTCGGGTTTTTGTGGTAGCGCGGTGAAATGATAAATAGAAAAAAATTCAACGAGGAGATGGTCGCATCTGGATTTTGGATATAGTGCTATCATCCAGGAACTCTCATTTTACTCCAGAAATAAAAATGTCATCCTCGAAATCCCGAGTTGATGATAAAAATAAAATCTTATCCCTGGAAATTCTTATTTGAAAATAGGAATAAAAATGGGCACCCAAAATTTCTGATTCCCATCGAGAAATTAAAATACGATTGGGAAAATCCGAATTTGACTGTGGAAATTTAAAAAAATGGCCCTGGAAATTCGAATTTGATTATGAAAATCAAAAAATAGTCCTGATTATTCGAATTTGATTCAAGAAATTAAAAAAAAAATGGTCCTGAATATTCGAAATTGGTTTGAAAATAAAAAAATATTCCTGGAAATTTGAATATGATTTAAAAAATGAAAATTGATTCTTGAAATTGTAATTTGTTGCTGAAAATAAGAAATTAGTCCTGTAAATATGAATTTGATTTTGCAAAATATTCTAACATGACTATAGTAATTAATTTCAATATTAAAAATTATCTCAATATTTTTGAATAATGAATGCATAATAGAAATAAAAAAATGTCTGTCGTATAAACATAGGGGCTCGCAGTTTTTGGTAAAATTATTGCAAACGAGTGTAATCACAGTCCGTGGGCTCGTCAAACTCGTTAATCGCAACGAGAGTAAATATATGAAGTAACGTTATGACCGTATGAGCATCAAAAAAATTTGTTAATTTGACACTGAAGCATATACAGTATATATTCTCATCCAGGCGCGTCCGATGTGAATGTACAGTAACTCCTACACGACCCTCCTCTGCTTATAGCGTAATTCCATCAACGTGGGAGCTGCACCATCAGCTGGGCTTACCCCCAACACATTTGCACTCTCGTAACTATATCCACTACTTTGATCCCTCCCAACAAAATGCCAAAGTACATTTTCAAATAAAATCCCACCGTATTCCCAGAAAACCGAATAAGCTCGGATTCGTGTTCACCTACATAAATACCATTATCATTATCATTCTCGATCAAGATCTAAAATTACTCCTATATTTCATTCATTATTATTGATAAAAAAATTTATTTCTTAGTTTGAACATTATTTATTATTTTTTAGATTCAACAAAATTACTACAAAGTGTCTTATAAATAATTAAATAAATTTATAAAAATCAGATAAATATCATTATTATTATTATTCTCAATCAGGATCTAAAATTACTCCTATAATTTATTCATTATTAGTAAAAATTTTATTTGACTGCTATAAAAATACGTTTTTTTTTTTTCATAATTTGAACATCATTTATTATTTTTTAGGTTAAAAAATTACTACGGAGTGTCCCATAAATAATGAACAAAATATTTATAAAAATCAGATAAACGCATTTTTTTAAATCTTAAGAGTCAAGATTTTTTTTTTTTATAAAAAGGTGAATCAATGCGACGCGAATCACATCAGAGCGCTATGACTTTTTTGATCCTAGTCGTATAACCTGATAACGACGGTTTTCTTATCAACAGGATTTGCAGTAAAGTGTCCTTCACTTCTCTGAACTTTGTCGGGAGTAAAGAGAGTTAGTTAGGTTTGACATTATCTTTCCTTCTTCGCTCTATCTTCGCTGCTCCCGTCCATCCTGATGTCATCCACAAAACAGTGAACAGGTTTCACAAAACAACCAAGGTGATCCCATTAATCTTCATTCTTCGCCATAAACCGGAGAGATAAAAGGATGACGCCCATCCAGGCTCGGGCGTACCTCGTTTTACTAACTGCATGAAACCACATATCCATGTTTCACACTTTGTGCTGCAGGAGATTAATAGGAACATCACTTCGTCCTAAGTGTGCTTCGACTCGGCCGGTAAAGAAATATTTAATTACCGCGTTTATGAGTCGTTAACGATGCTCAAGGGGACGCAGGCACTTTTAAAAAATCATGAGAAAAAAAAAAAAATGCATTGCCGATACTTCATTTAAAAATCACTTTTCAACCTCATCAAGTAAGCACGAGTCATTCCACGCCAACTCGGTCGATTTCGATTGCTTAAAATTCATACATTTTTTTTTTTGAAAATATCATTCCAAATGTCCGTAATATCTAGGAATTTTTTCAGATTTTTTTTCTAGCTCATGACTCCTTTTTTTTTTTCTCGTGTCCCTGTATAAGTAAAATTTGGCATTGTACAAAAAAAGTGTCGAGACAAAAAATGTAGATCTTTGGATGTACTTTCCAGTGGACATTTTTTTGTAGCCTTGCGAAATAATTTTTGTGTATTTCCGCACGACAGAAAGTCACGACAATTCTTCCTTGGGATCGACTATTTTTATTTGAGTTGCAACCTGATGAATTTATTGACGCAACGACAACGATGGCGGGTTAAAATCTCATAATACAAATAGACAATTTGAGATATTTTTCTCAATTTCTATTTTGCAATGGCTATTTATAATTAGCTCGGGGGCAAAAAATCTCATAAAACAAATAGCCAATTTGAGATATTTTTCTCAATTTATACTTTGCAACGACAATTCATAATTAGCTCGCGGGCAAAAAATCTCATAAAACAAATAGCCAATTTGAGATATTTTTCTCAATTTCTATTTTGCAACGACAATTCATAATTAGCTCGCGGGCAAAAAATCTCATAAAACAAATAGCCAATTTGAGATATTTTTTTCAATTCGTATTTTATATTTGAGTGTAAATGTTGAGCAGGAGTTGCACTTTGAGAAATTGAAACGGCGCCGATACGGCACCACCGGCAAATGAAAATTTACGGCGCAACATCTGGCGTCGGCTTAATAAAGCGAAAAGAATAGAAAAAGAAAGGCGTAACTGAGTGTAAGACAGCTAAAACGAGTCACACTGTAGTGTATACTGCCTGCAGCGACTTGAGACGTGGACTTAATTAGCGAGTGACTTGAGCTCGCGCCGTTTACGCTGGCGGAGCCTCGAGCTCCGCAATGGCCGACACCTCGAGTTCACATCGCCGGGCACGCGACCGGCTTCCACAGACACCCACACAGCCCCAAACCCCGAGTCGTTGCCCTCAAGACAAACTTCCACCACTCGTGGCAAAATCAACCCCAGTTTCTCCAACAATTTCGGGTTAACGCCGCTCGGTTAACGAGACCCAGTCGCCTAAAAAAAGGTACGATGAAAAAAAAAGTTGATGGAATTATTTCTTTAAAACAAAAGTTACGTTTAAGGAGTTACATCTAAAAGTCATAAAGGCGCGAAAATAAGGTGGATTTAAAAAATACAGAATTTCAAAATGAAAGTGTTGGTTTAATTTTAAAAAATTTAATACTTGGTGAACAAAAAGGATTTTTTTTTCATTAAAAAAATTATGATTCAATTTTTTTAAATCGATGGGCATTGCATCTGGGAAATTGGGAGATAGATGGTTTTTAAATTTTCGAAAAATGCGCCAAAAAACATTTAGAGCTTGCTGACGATAATTACGCAAAAATTACCACATCTTCTTATGGATGGTTCGCCGCTATTCGTAAAAAAAAAATCATTTTTGCAGATCGGCGTTCGTCAGCGATTTTTAAATGTTCCTCAGCGTATTTTGTGAAAATATGAATAGGTTCTATCTAGCGGTTCACGAGATATGAGAAGTCCACTGGTAATAAATGGCATCGTCGGCCGGCGGGCATATTTGTTTTTTCAATTTATATTGATAATATTTTCGCGAATGAAAAAAAAAAAAATAAAAACATCGTTCTAGTCCCGTCAATCAATTAATGAAATTAGCTTTAGTTCCAGGAATACTTTCGGAAAGTAAAAATAAAGTTCGCTTTTTATTCGGACCTCTAGGTGAATGTAGTTAAGTTTCGTCAAGTGGACATTAAATAATTGGAAATTTGATTTACTATAACCAATTATTTCGTGAGTTTTTGATAAAGAAAAATTAATTTTCGCATTTAAAATCATAGCTTTGTAAAAATGAAAAAAAATAAAAAATCCATTTTTATTCGTAATTTTTCCATTAGTTCAGAATTTTGTAAAACGTTTTGATGTCAAAAACTACGAGCTCGTAAAATTTTGACCGCGTTTTTTATTTTTTATCCATGACAATCATCGAATATTTTATTTTAAAATAAACTGCATAAGCAAATTCTTCATTAACCGGAAATGCCGCCAGCGCAAGAGTTTTTTAATCAACACATCAATCTTAATTTGTTGTCAAGAAATTTCGTGAGTGTTAATAAATATTCAAAGAAACATCTCAACTAAACATATATATTTTTTTTTGTAGTGAATAAACTCTCTTCTCGGTGAAACGAGCGAAACTTTTTAACGACGGAAACTCGTTTTGTACGAGGCGTTGGAAAAAATAAACTTTTATATCTGTCGCGGCACCACAGAAGTAGTGCCGATTGCGTTTCGTGCAAACCGTAAAAAGCTTGAGGACTCTCTTAACACAGTGAAAAAAAAGGGGTTGGTGCGGTCGAAGCGGAAAATAAGTGGTTTTACGGAAGGAGCTTAAAATAAAAGACAACAATAATTGCGAAAAAATGATATTGTTCCTTCTCGCTTCGGGATAATTGTCACCTAATTATTTTTCGAATTAACATTCACCTTTAAAACGCATTTAATTATTCTTCTAAGTAAATAGCAATATCGTTTAATGACTAATTAATATTATACTTTGAAATTAAATTCAGAAAGTTCATTTATTTATTCATGCAGGCATTCAAATGCTAGAACAAGCATTTTTTTTTTGTCGAAGTACCAGGAAAGCCAGACGTCAAAGGCTTAGCGAGCAAAGAGCTCCCGACTTTACGCCAGCATCACAATTTAGTTAATAGGGCTTACGCGCATCGTTGCCTCGATTTACAGTAAATACGTAATATCGCATAAGACCTGCAAAACGTTCGTTATCACGTTGAATTAAGACGTAATACACAATAAACGTCAAGTAACAATTCACAAAATAATTGCGCATATTCCCAATTGTTAAAAAAAAAAATCAATCTCTGTATTAATAACAAAACCACCAAATCCAAAATTCTCATATTTCTATGAGATAATTTCTCTATTTTTTAAAGTCAAAATTCTGTTCCAATATGTCGTGGACCGTTGAAGAGTGTACCATTTCTCTTTTACCCTTTTTACTGAGTCCTAAATCATATATACTCATTTATTACTACCGTGAACGCTCATTAGCGTTTGAAGCATATATTTTACAGGTGACAACTGACTATGATGCAAAAAAATAAAATCCAGATAAACACAGATGGTATTTGTCAGGAAGACTCGTGACGTGATTCGATACGTTTTCGAAGAGGAGAATTTTCGACAGTTTCGTTGCTTGTGGCGAAAAGCTCTTTCTCAAGCTCGAACTGCGTCCCTGGTGAACGACCGACGGTGCGAGAGAACTCGAGGACAAGATGACGCGCTTGCGGGCCTCGGGATAAATCTTGAGAGGTCCCCGTGGGATCCACCAGACGCAAGCAGCGTCGAGTGAAGGAGCTTGCGGGTGGAGGGGGGAGGAGAGGGCGAGGGAAGAGTTTGGTCAGGAGGGGGTCTTCAGGGTAGGTGGAAGATTCGTCTAGACCAAACCAGACAGAATACTCAAGGTTGTGCACAAGACCATCGAACCACAAAGAAATAGAGTGAACGCCGATGACTATAATCCCTCCCCCTTTCGCCCCCTCCCCCCACCGTCGACTTTTCTTCTTTTCTCCTGGGACAATCTGGTATTATACTGCGTAGTGCCTCTCCCCATAGCTTTCTTTTTTTTTTTCTTTATCTTCGTTCCTGTCGTGGCAGCGGTGACACGCTCGTTCGTTTCTCAAATGCAAAAAAGAGTAACAATGGAAAAGGAGGAGGACGACGTGCTTGCGAAGAGACGTTTGGCAAACCACATGACGGTAGAAAGTCGAATGTCTCGATAACAATAGCCTCCACCGGTGGGAATAAAAGAAAAATAAAGCCATTACTTTTTCCAACTTCACGGGTGTTTGCGCTGGAAAACTGGAGCGCCTTGATAATAAGATGTCAAATCGACTTGTGCCATACGTAATCGTAATTTAAAAATATTATCTATATTGGATAATGCGGCTAATGCATTTTATGATACTCTATCTATTTTAGAAAAATATTTCACCACTATTGTTTTGTCTGCAAGACGTTCGTTTAGACAAACGGATGATATCACGGAGTGTCTAATGCCACGGAGTGTGTTTCCGTCCGTGGCGTAACTAAACCGACGAAGTGACCTAAATGTTGGAGCGGCTAAAGTCACGGAAGAACAAAAGTGGTGGAGTGGCTAAAGCCACGGAGTAGCCAAAGTGGTAGAGTGGCTAAAGCCACGGAGTAACCAAAGTGGTAGATTGGCTAAAGCCACGGAGTAACCAAAGTGGTAGAGTGGCTAAGGCCACGGAGTAACCAAAGTGGTAGAGTGGCTAAAGACACAGAGAAATCAAAGTGGTAGAGTGGCTGTAGCACGGAGTAGCCAAAGTGGTAGAATGGCTAAAGCCACGGAGTAGCCAAAGTATTGGAATGGCAGAGAGTAGCCGAGTTAAGGAGTAGCTACAATCACAGAGTAACCAAAGTCACAGATTAGCTAAAATCTCGAAGTGGCTAAATTCACTGAATTCTGGTCTGGTCTGGTCATGATCAGTCACCAGACCCCATGCGGCCGTATCCGATTCCCCACTCTACATCGCATTCGCCATAACATTTCTGCTATGGGCATAAGAAAGCTGCAAAAAAAAAACCTATCCTACGCATAAAATCTGGACCTTCATCGTGCCTCTATTTTCAATTTCAACGAAACTACAGCACCAAAATTCATACCCATGACCTATGGCTCTGCACAAGGAGCCAGTGCACTAACCACCAAACCATCGCTCAAATTTTTTCATAAAACAGAAAATTTAAATTATTTTTTGGTAATGGCTTAATGCATCCGAGAAATGCATAGTGCAATTGGCTTTCGAGCGAGAGATTGAGGAAGGAAGTGCACAAGAAATACAAACATCTATTCGTGAGCTAATGCGAGCCCCGCTGTTCTAACAAGCCATGGTGGAAATTCCGGATGAGAAAATAGACAAGTAGATGTAGCCCTGCGGAAGGAAAATGAGGCTCGCAGTGGTAGGAGAGCTTCTCTCGTTGCTCCACGTTACGTGGGCTAGCGTTGCACGTGCCGCCGGGCGTTGAGCGCTGTTACTGTGTCAGAATGGCTTTCCACCGTAACCGTCCACGAGACTCTATCCAGCAAAACCATCGAGTCTACCGAATCCGAGTTTACGCAGCACCGCCATTTATATACCGATACCGTGCTGAATTTTCAACTATCAGCAAATGTTTCACTATATATTGCAACGGACACAGCCTCCCCCAAAATTCATAATCAAATTCTCCTCGTAATTTTCACTGCACGTTATATCTGAAGATTTATCGACTTGTTTTTTCATTCGACGGTCAAATCGTCTTATCGAATTTCTATTCATAATTTCCTCCATTTAAAAAAAAAAAGCAAATGAAGTATCATTTCATTTTTTAAAAATTAATTCTCATATTTTCCCAAACATTTGGCTTCTGTTTTTTTAGGTGTTTAAAAAAAAAAAAAGTTTTGGATGTAGCCTTAAAAAATTTTGATACACAGGAGAAAGTCTTTTTTTTTTTGACAATTGGTATTATTGTAGAAACTCAAAAATTATGGATTCCATTCTTTGGGTGTTTTTGACTTCTGCTCTTTTTTTGGAGGAGTTTCAAAATGGAAAAGAGATTTGGACACAGTGTTAAAAAAATTTGACACCGCGAGGAGAAATTTTTATTTTTTTTACACTTATTTTATTGTGGAAAGTTAAAAATTATGGATTCCACTTTTTGAGGGTTTTTTGCTAAAATTAATTTTGGGATTATCGAAGCGCTTGGTGTAATCGTTCGCACTGAAGTAGGCAAAGTAGAACGTACGTAGAATATGCGCTATGATGGGAATACGTACCGACTTGCCTACTTTGGGTGTCGGCAATTATTACCCAGACTGCCTTGTCGTTGTCGAGGGAGGAACTTCATCGTCGTCGGAAAGTCGCGAGGCGTTGGCGCCACTATTGTCAACCCTTGATACCCAGCTAGCTCATTGTCGCCATCGCATTGCCGCACTACTCGTCGTTTTCCATGTCATCCTAATACCAATGGAAAAGGGTGACATCGTAGCCGCCCTCAAACTGTTACACAACCGCTCCAAGTAGACATTTGGCACATGTGCGTCCTACATTCTCGAACATGGATTCCCATGTGCAATTATCACGTGGATATGGGTTGCAATTTAGAGTACCATCGCACACAGAGAAAAATCTGGTATTTGTGGCTACAAAATTTCGGTATTCTGAAAATTCATTTAGAATCCTTTTTTTTTTGTCTAATACAAAAGTCTTTTAATTGAACATTTCCTGCTTGTTGCAATTATCGATATTTTTTTAAAAAGTTTACGAGATTTCATAATGGCATTGAAAAAAAAAATCGGACGTTTATGCAAAATTTTGATTTCTCGACATTTGGCACATGTGCGTCCTACATTCTCGAACATGGATTCCCATGTGCAATTATCACATGGATATGGGTTGCAATTTAGGGTACCATCACACACAGAAAAATCTGGTATTTGTGGCTACAAAATTTCGGTATTCTGAAAATTCATTTAGAATCCTTTTTTTTTGTCTAATACAAAAGTCTTTTAATTGAACATTTCCTGCTTGTTGCAATTATCGATTTTTTTTGGAAAAAGTTTATGAGATTTCATAATGGCATGGAAAAAAAAAATCGGACGTTTCTGCAAAATTTTGATTTCTCGTGAAATTAATATAGGAAATTCGTGTTCAGTGGGGGCAAAATATATCAAGTAATATATTTTGATTTTTCAGTCACGTTCCAATTCCACCAAAATTACATCAATTCATTCATTTTTTTTTTTTTTTTTCGTACCTGAGATACTATAAAAAATTTCTATTCTATTTCGTTCAAGAGTTTAATTAATGATGATTTGTTATCCGGAATCGATAGACCTTTTTTTTTTCCTTCAAATTAAACTCATTTTCGTAAAATCTTGATGCCAAATTTTAATAGAAAAAATATATTTATAATTGTCTTTGGACGATATCGATATCGATATATTTTCATACACCGAGAAATCAATGAAATATTTTCCAGGGTAAAATTGAGAGACAAAGGTATGTGTAAAAAAAAAAAAAAACATAAAAATGACAACGACGTCTGCAGATCTAAGGGAAGTCAACGTAGCGTTACGTCAAACGAGCTTTCACGAGCAGCGGTATGTATAATTGTGGCAGTGAAATATAATGCCCATATTTCCGTGGCAGTACAGAGAAACTGCTTATGAAGCCTGCATGGACCTCTGTGTACGTGGCCTCGAAAAGGGTTGAGTCCTACGTTCGTTGACGAGATATGAACAAAAGACATAGGGCTTTGGAAGAGTCATGAATAACTGGCGCATGCAACTCTCCTCGCAGCCGAGCTGGAAAATGGACGAGAGAACGATGCCCTTGTTACCACTAGGTCATACGTGAAGATCCAGTCGAAAGGGCACAGAGGGTGGCGTTAGGGAAATGAGAAATGTGCTCGAGGTCTGAGGAGCGAGTCGGACAAACAAACTTCCGTGTTATTCGCAGCAACTTACTCCAATTATTAAAGGTTCCATCAAATAGCGACCATCAAAGAGTTCTAAAAAGGGTTAAAAATTCATCTCTTCCCTAAATCTCATTTTATTAGAAAAAAAAAAAAAAAATAACTCAATCTGGTAACTGTTAATTACCACTTATTAATTTTTATTTCTTCCAACGGTAGTAATTATTAATAATAAATTCACAAATAAAAAAAAAAACGTTTGGTTGATAAACTGAGATTTGCTGGAGTAAAAATAGAAAAATTATTCCCTCTCATTTTTATTATTATTTCTGCGAGTGTATTAGTGAGATTCTGCAACGCACAAGCTCATTATTACACAATTCTTTTTCATTTCTGTCGATAAATGAAGCGTCCAATTTTTTTAATGCTTACCTGTGCGTGGCTATTGAATCTTCTGCCTCGAATACTTCAGCGAACAGCAATTCCTTCCGTGCGAGAATTCGGTACGTTACTCCATTAAACTCATTTGACTTAACATTTTTTTTTTGTTTTTGCAGCGACATAATGTTTCGTTCATTAATTTGTCAAATGTACAACTTCAATTTTGCCCATAATCATAATAATTCTCCTCGATGCCAGCACGTGTTCCTCCTTTCTCGTAATTAAAAAAGTTTTTTCCGAAAAGCTTTAATTATCCGTTTCCGGAAAATTGTGCTTTTTCACCTCAATAATATTGCGACGACGAAAATTGG